>JAEOAD010001412.1:5275000-5875000 GCA_036365145.1 Orientallactaga sibirica | reverse complement strand
GCATATAGGTATTTCATGAGTTGAAACTAGGTTTGGAGGTTTAGAGAAAGATCATCATGATTTTCATCTAGTGCTAGGTAAGACAATTCATTCACATGAGGGTGGGAAGAAGGGAGAGGCCAGAGCGACTGGCTGTGGAACCAAGACAGAACAGCTGGAGGTGGATCTGAGACTTGGCAGGAGCCAGTAGGGTGGTAGCCCCAGTATGCTGCACAGAAGTGAGGGCCAACAGACTTTCAGCATGAGAACAAGGCAATGGAACTACTGCTGATCCTGCCCAGAGGAGGCACGTGGGGAGCTCAGTGTCTCCTCGTCTCGGGCAGTTGTGCAAGCAGAGATCACGGCGAGTGGGAGTGAGGTTGAAAGCTTGGGACCCAGCCAGCAGCCGCATGGACTTGCAAGAAGAGCAAATGGGTTACCACAGCCAGGTGGGCTCTGTCCCCAAAGAGAAAGGGATTTGGACAAATGAAAACAACAATGCTGGGCGTGGTGGCGCACGCTGTTAATCCCAGCACTTGGAGGCAGAGGTAGGAGGATCACCATGAGTTCAAGGCCACCCAGAGACTACAGAGTGAATTCCAGGTCAGCCTGGGCAAAAACCAAAAACCAAACAAAAAAAACACAAAAAAAGAAAACAACAACAACAAAAAATGCTATGTGTAATGCTACCTCAGCCTCCTAAGCATTAAACCAACTCAATTTACCTAATAATTTAAAAAATATGGGGACACTGCAAGACTTCTCTGTTAAATATTTCATATATATATATATATATATATATATATATATATATAGAGAGAGAGAGAGAGAGAGAGAGAGAGAGAGAGAGGTAGAGAGAAGAGATATAGGCACACCAGAACAAAATCCAAGACACATGTGCATTGGTGCTTCTGGCTTTATATTGGAACTGGGGAATCAAACCCAGACGGACAGGCTTTGCAAAATAAATGCATATAAGCCATTCCTCCACCCCACTCCCCCACCCTGCCCTGCAATTCTTCTTTTAGTAAGTAGAATACCACAATGTTTTGTAACTTTGTGACATGAATCATATGCATCGCTTATGAAAACCCTGCTGGGGACAAATTATGTCCATTGAGGGACTGGCACAGCTGAGTAGTAGGAACAGTAAGTGGGCTTGCAGCAGTGGAGATCTCAAGTTACAACAGAGTCCACGGATCGAACTACCTGGTTCTGCCACCTCTGCCACTCAGGAGACCATTTATCTCAGGTGTTTACAGTCTCGAGCTGGATTTGTTTTTAAAGCACCTGTGGTGGTTTGAGTCAGGTGTTACCCATAAACTTAGGTGTTCTGAATGCTAGGTCCCCAGCTGATGGAGATTTGGAAGTTAAAGCCTCCTGGAGGCAGTGTATTTTGGGGGGCGGGCTTATGGGTATTATAGCCAGCTTCCCCTTGCCAGTGTTTGGCACACTCTCCTGTTGCTGTTGTCCATCTGATGTTGGCCAGGAGGTGATGTCCACCCTCTGCTCATGCCACCATTTTCCCTGCCATTATGGGGCTTCCCCTCAAGTCTATAAACCAAATTAAACCTTTTTCCAACAGGCTGCTCTTGGGGTGATTTCTGCCAGCAATGTGAACCTGACTGCAACAGCAGCCTATGACCCATCTGTAACATTCTTATCTGGAATGTGGATTGCTAATTTGCCATGAATTTTATTTTTATCTGGGTAAGCAGTGTTTAGCTTCTACCTCTCTTTCTTCCAAAGTGAAAACTGGAGGCAATTCCTTCTGCTGCCAGTTAAGGAACTATATATAGCAGGACAGACAAGGCCCAGGTCACAGTGATGTGTATGCAAGATAAATCTGCTTGCTCGGGAAATGGACTCATCACTGAGAGGGCTGAAGCTACCAAGGATTTCATTAGCAATACCTCCAGAACCCTGCTTTCTCCTGCCTTCCCAAGTGAAGCCCACAATGTGCTGCACTTCTGTGGTAACATTCTTAGAACCATTCTAGGTCTTTCTTTCTTTGTCTTTGGGAGGCATTAATTTTCGTAGTCCCCACATACCCGAACAAGCACACCTAGAGTGAGATCCTCCAGTAAGAGTATGGGGGATCACTGGGACTGGGTAGTCAGAGGTCATTGGCAGACCGTTTTATACTGGTAAGCCTCTGACTGATTAGCACAAGGCAGCCCTAAGATTAGAGGGGGCTTCTTGAAGGCATGAGCGAGACATGAGCTTGTGGAGGAGTGTGGCACTCACTCTGCGTGGACGCGTCACTGGGGCCAGTCAACAGGATGGTGAGCAGCAGAGCATCAGGCATCCCTAAAGATACACGGATGAGGAGAGCAGCAGAATGACCACAATCTGAACTGGAAAAAGCACCAGGCATCTCCCAGGAGCTCCTTGTGGACACCTTGCAGGATGCCTCTGATGTTGTCTTCAAGGGACCAGTAGGATGACTTAATTCAAATTTTTATCACCTTTTCCAAATTTCTGTCCTTGGCATTATTATTTCAATATCTCATTTAAATTCTCAAATAGTGATAGTTGCTGGCTTGCAAACTGGTATTTCAATAAATTTTACAGAGATCACAATTTTTAAAAAAGAAAATTTATTTTTAAGGAGAGACAGAAAGAGAGAGAGAGAGAGAAAATATGGGTGTGCCAGGGCCTCTTGCCACTCCAGATATATGTACCACTCTGTGCATCTGTTTTTACATGGGTACTGGGGAATTGAACCCAGGCGATCAGGCTTTGCAAGCAAATGACTTATCTGCGGCGCCATCTCTTCAGCCTGAGATAATGCTTTAATCATTTATAGTGACTGATATTCAGTAAATAATAAAGGCAACAGAATAGAGAAACTAATCTTTCAGCAGCTGCTGACGTCTCATCCAAGCTAAATAAGCTCCTAGAAACGATGCAAGTCCTAGCCGCGTAGAAACTCTCTCTCATGTCTTGTTAATCCCTGCGCAGCCGCATGGTGTACGCGTGTTTTAATGTGGGAGGCTCAGGGTCTCAGAAAGCTTTAGGGAGAACAACTCGAGAGCCAAACAGAAGTGTACTTTAATTGCCTTTCATTTGCAAACCAAATCCACAACAGGATAGTGGAAGACCTGAATATTGAGAAACCATGACCCCCATTTTGATCACACCCCGTTATTTATGTATTATAGTCTGCCACCACTGGCTAATTAACTTTGTCCTTGGGGACTAGGTGAGTGCTTCTACCAGCCACAATTTACTTGTAGGCACCTTCAGAAAGGGAATACGTGAACAGTGAGCCTGTACATGCTCTGCATGCAGATTCTGCTGACCGTGGTGAGGAGGATGCCACGTGTGGGGCTGAACTTCTCTGATGAGGTGAGTCTTGTGAGGAAATGGTTTGAACCTAGCTTGGTGAATTTAATTGGATGAACCTGGGTTAGAAAAGCAACAATTTTAAGGTCTGTGGAGGATTCAGAGATAAATATGATATAGGTCTATGTCTTGGAGCTTAAATCTAAAAAAGGCAGGCAGCTTGTAACTAGCTACAATGCAATCAGCATGTTCCAGTGAAAGGAAGGAGAGACTGAATTCAATTCTGATTTCATTTTTGAGGTAGACTGAAACAATTGAGTAGTAATTTGTGAAAAGAGATAAGCATGATTTTGAAATAATTCAAGACTCATACAAAGATCCAAAAATAGTATGTAGAGATTTTACATAATAACTCCCTGGATTTCTGCCAATGGGGGTTCCAGGGCGTCACTAAATCAAGGAAACTGGCAGTGGTGGAATGCAGTTACATAGACTACTTCCTTCACTGAATAATCTGTTAATTTAATTATTTCTTTGGGGTTAGGGGGAGGCAGGTAGAGACAGAGAGAGAATGGGCACACCAGGGACTCTCGCCAATGCAAATGAACTCTAGATGCATGCACCACCTTGTCCATCTGGCTTTTCATAGTGGTAGGGAATTGAATCTGAGTCCTTACGCTTCACAGGCAAGTGCCTTAGCTGCTAAGCCCTCTCTCCAGCCCCTGGGAAAAATATTAGAGGTGAGGGGAAACGTACTTGGGATTGAAGAAGAGCATCTTATTTAGAGTCAGCCATGAGGAGATGTAGAGCATTCCACAAATATTCTGAAAGGGACATCAGGAAACAGGCCAAGCTTTCCATATTACCAATAAACTAGGAAAGACCACAAAGGTGAGGAAGATTGTATGCTTTGCTTATATAACTTTTTTTTTTTTTCGTTAGTGACATTTAGGTACATTTAGACATTATATACTTAAATACTGGATTCCATAATTAGTTGTATTTCTTTTCAAACTCTTTTCATCAACACAATAAACTGTGAGTTATCTGTCTGGCACCTCTGGGGAGAACCCACAATGTTTTCTTCTGTTCCCAGAGCCTAGTGCAGTGTCTGGCACAGAGCAGATGTTCAAACGTTTCTCGTGAATAAATGAACCAATGACTGTTCTGTAGCCCTTAGAAACTGGAGGAGTGGCAGATCAGTGGAGGATAGTAAGGGGATAAATTATAACCATAATTAGCAAACTGCACAGAAATTCATTATTAAAAGCCAATTTGCGGTTGTACCAAATGACAGCTGCAAGAAGGAAGCTGGATAGTAAACCACATTTGGTCTGAATTATAATGAATTTAAAATGTACACAGGTAATTACCCCATTTCTGTTGTGATGTGCAGTGAATCTACAAACAAGACTTGAGTATCTAACGGGCAAGGCAGTTGTTCTCCTCTGCCACATTCTGAGCACACTTTTCCAGACATCCCTTCATCGGAATCATCATGGTTTTTAGCTTAATTCCAAACTTAACAACAGAATCAGAATCATTCTCGAAATGCTGCTGTTCTCACTGAGCAGTCTGTAAGGTAGCTTGTTCCCAACGAAGTTTCACGTAGCCCTTGTTAACGTAATCAGCAACCTAACGGTTGAGCCCCAGTCTGACAACATTCATGTTGCTTTGGTTAGGGATTGTGGGAGAAGAACAGACACTTTAAAAGCTGCACCATCCACTGGCTATTTATTCTTCCTATGGGGCCAAAGGAAAACCTGATTGCCTGGGAAGATCTCTCACTTCCTACTGAAAAATCAAATGGCTTCACTAGGAACGAGCTCCTTCCAGGACTATGAAGCCAGCCTTTTTGCAAAGGCAGGATGAGCAAGAACCCCCAAAGGGCTAATGGATTTCTGATTCCATAAATAGCACTGAAAACAAACTAATTAATTAGAGGACGAGCTCAATGAACTCCATTTATCCCCAAATGGCTCAAGCGATGAACAAATTATTTAAGAGCTTATCGAAAGCAGGGGTCCAGAAGGCAATTGCCAAGGCTTCTGTTTGGTGTGTTTGTGAATATCCCGATCGGTATCCGTGTCAAGGCCTCTCTCTGGAGACAGACCTGGACATTTTATGTGACAGCAAGTCTTTGTGGTTCGACTCTCCACTATGTCTGAGGTTGCTGTTACACTGGCCCTCCTATTCAGAGCTTACCAAAGACCCTCTGGCTCAGATGTAAACCCGTTTGTTCTAATTCTTAGAAAACAGAGGGTCAAATGTGGTGTGCTGGCATGAAATGGGGATAAATTTAATCTCACTGGCACTTGGGCATTTCAAATATATATGTACTGAGTATATATGTATATATTGAGTGTATATATATATATATATATATATATATATATATATATACACTCAATCACATGCTGAGAATATCTACTTGATATGATTTAGAGATTAACCAAATAGACAATGATTGTTGCAAGTATAACATCATTATACATGCATAATCAGTTTTATATGCATTTACACACATAGATGTGTGTGTTTATTGCACCATCCGTTTATTCTTTTGGGGCATGGAAGATAGCAACTGGGTCTCTGGCATAAAGCAAGAAAACAATAAATAGTATATGAGAAAGCTTGTGTTTTCTGGACAGGTCACTTGTTCCTATTTTCTTTTATTTTCATTGTCTGAGCTTCCTTTCTCTTCCTCTCCTAAACTGCTCGGTCAGTCCATCTTTCCAGGGCCTCAGAAGTCCACATTGCCTCACAGAAAGCACCCACCTGGCTGCAGTATAGTTTGTTCCACTAAATACTTTAGAGAAGGCCCTAAGGCCAGAGGGCCTGTCTGCTGTGACTGGATCACCTTAGGCTAACCCCAGGACTTGAGTGTGAAGCTTAGTTTATCTGTGAAACTTGTCACTTATATTTGAAGTCATAATATTTGTTCTCTCACTGAAGACAAATGTTTCTAATAATTTGGGGGAGTGTTATATGGTGTTTAATTATGAGTTAGATATAAAGATTTTATTATTCATTGCAACTAAAAAATGAGAAAATGTAGTAGCTTCAGTCTGAGGAAGGAGATAGATCCCCCACAAGTAATGTATTAGTTAGTATGTTTTTAATTTTTATTTATTTATTTAGCTCCAAGGAGAGAGAGAGAGAGAGGGAGATAGAGAGAGAATGGGCACACTGGGGCCTCCAGCTGCTGCAAACAAACTCCAGACGCATGTGCCAATTTATGCATCTGGCTTACATGGGTCCTGTGGAATTGAATCTGGGTCCTTTGACTTTGTAGGCAAGTGCCTTAACTGCTAAACCATCTCTCTATCCCCTCACTCTCACTTTAAAAATTATTTTATTTATTTCCAAGGAGAGAGAGAGAGAGAGAGAGAGAGAATGGGCATGTCAGGACCTTGCTGCAAATAGACTCCAGATGCGTGCACCACTTTAGGCATCTGGCTTTACATGATTCCAGGGAATCTAACCTGGATCATTAGGCTTTGCAGGCACCTTAACTGCTGAGCCATCTCTCTAGCCAGTCCTCTCTTACTTTTTCTTAATCAACTGTCACATTGTTCACCCCCCTCCTTTTTCTATGTCTCTTAGTCTTTTTGAGAATCACCCTAAGGTCACTGACAGTGGCATACCTTGGTGATCATTCAGTTTCCAGAACACTGGTCCCCATGGTCATGTTCATCTGAGCTGAGTGAATCATATCCTGGCACAAAAATCTTTTGTGTCCTGGTCCACGTCCACTTCATGGCATTTGAGTCTCTTTATATAATGGCTTGACATTTTACAGATCATTTTATCTGTCATGATGTTGATTCAATTATCATGTAAGTACCTTGATAATAGGGGCCGTGTCCTTTTCATCTCACTAATTAAGTGCCTGTGCATACCTGGCACTCTAGAGCTAAGTGATAGTTACTTTAAATGTTTTCAAAGTTGCTTCTCCCTTGGAGCCCTGAAAATGAATGCAATCGCATATGTTTTTAAGTCATTCTTATTAACTGAATTAGAGCGAACCACGTGGTTCTGTATATGGTAACAAATGATATGGCGTGTTATTTAATAAGGGTTTCTTTAGCCCATGAGTATGAATCCAAACAGAGATGATAATGTCTATTATTAGGGTAACATACAACTAAGCTAGTGCTATATTTTAAGGAAAAATTTTAGTTTACATATGCCATGCTTTCACCACTAAAATCTTTAAGTTGATATGACATAGTATGTTATTTATTAAATAGTGAAAATTACTGTCAATTAAAGATCACTGGATTGAGGTATGACAATTCTGTCATATTTTTGTTACATAATTAGATGTTAAATCTTTAAATTTCATTAACTTTATACATCTAGGAAGAATATTTTACATTTTTAGAAAATTACATCTTATTAATTTTGGGGTCTTCCTTTTGAGTATAATCTTTTTGACCCATGGCCTGTGTTAGAAATGGAAGAGTTAATTGAAAGAGAATTAGCATCTGGCTGAAACATAAATTTAGACAGCGCAAAATCCAGAAAACATGCCTTCTTGTGTTTCTGATAGTGGACAGGTCATTTTAAAACAGAAATAAAAAGGCATCGTTGTGCTTATAACACAGATTTATTTATTTATTTATTTATTTATTTATTTATTTATTTATTTATTTATTTATTTTGAGGTAGAGTCTCACTCTAGCTCAGGCTGACCTGGACTTCACTCTGTAGTCTCAGGGTGGCCTCGAACTCACAGCGATCCTCCTACCTCTGCCTCCCAAGTGCTGGGATTAAAGGCGTGCGCCACCACGCCCAGCACAGTTTTCTTTTTAAAAAATATTTTATTTTTTTTACTTATTGGAAAGAGTGAGAGAAGAGAGAAAGAGAAAGAATAGGCACGCCAGGGCCTCCAGCCACTGGAAACAAACTCCTGACACATGTACCGCCTTGTGCATCTGGCTTATGTGGGTCCTGGGGAGTTGCATCTGGATCCTTTAAGGCAAACGCCTTAACTGCTAAGCCATCTCTCCAGCCCAATACACAGTTTTCTTGACTCGTGGGTAACACGGGATTAAAGTTTTGGGTTAGGGTTAGCTATGAAGGACTTGATGATGGTTTTACTTTTTAAGTCCTGCCTGAGCATATGGAACGAGTCTCAGTACATACTGAGCAAGCGCTTCTACTCTAGACATTCTGCAAGCTGAGGGTCATTTGGCACCCTGGAGCACTGTCCATCTTCCCTACTGGAGAGTCAGTCTGAGCCCCAAGGACATTTTGAACATATTCCACCTAGACGTACCCCTCAACATCAGCATCCTTTTCTGATTAAACAGAAAGATACTGTGTTTGATGGTAACATCTTATTTCTTTGTTTCTGTCAGTGTGTGTGTGTTTGTGTGTGTGTGTGTGTGTGTGTGAGAGAGAGAGAGAGAGAGAACATGCCAGCCAGAGTCTTGGGATTACTGCATATGGATACTAGACACATGCGCCACTTTTTGTATCAGGTTTTACCTGGGTGGCTGGGGAATTGACCCTAGTGGGTGGGAAGGCTTTGAAAGCAAGTGCTCTTAACCACGGAGCCATCTCCTGTAATTGTTCAAAGATAACTTTCATGCATATGTTAAGGAGTTTCCTTTTCATTAACTGTTGGATAATTTCTGGGTGCTCATTTTCGAGGGCTGCCTTCTGTAGGTTCACGCTGCTGCCTGTCTCTGCTTTCTTGGTGCTGTGAAAAAGTTCCCAACCAAAAGTAGGTTAAGGACTGAAAGGGCTTCTTTGCATTTTCTTGTTTTAAGAAGTCCGTTGTGGAAGGTAAAGCATGACAGGAGGAGTAAGATGGAGTCAATTCATCCCACTTGCAGGGAGGAAGTAGAGAAAAAGGAAAGCAGAAATCTGGGCTGGACCATAGCGCCTCAAAGCATGTCCCCAGGGACACACTTCCTCCAGTTTGTAAGTTTCTACCTCATAAAGGTTCCACTGCCTTCCAGAATTTTGCCACCAACTAAAGATTAAGTATTCAAGCATATGAGTCTATGGAGGACAATTTGAATTTGAACACAACACTATGCTTACATTTTTTGACTTACTTCAGTTATTAAGCTTATTTTTATTTTAGCTTCAAACTCACCTGTCTCTACTGAGCATAGCAATGTTGGGGACTGAGATTCTGCACACCAGGGTTCAGGTTTCCAAAACCCTGCCATCAGGGTATGCTAGAGAGAGAACCCAAAGCCTCCTGGTTGGTTTGCTCCCAACCCAGTTAGGCTGCCAGTCTTACAGCCTCACCCAGCCAGTCAAGGTTCTCTGAGTAAGTTGCAGTACAGGCCTGTGTAGAATGTGTGTAACAGTGGCAGGACTCTAAGTAGCCAGTGTCTCCCCCTCAGAGGTCTGATCCTTGACTCCTTTAAACACCAGGGCCTTCTAACTGCTTCTGGCTAAAGCTACCTTCAACATATCTAGTGCTATTGTTTTCCTTTCCCATTTAATATAGTCACCAATTTTTATATCTGTTTAATTCAGCTTATTAAATCCTCTCTGTTTAAAGAGCTGGAACTATTTCTCTTTTGACTAGATGGTGTCACCGTGTGTTTATTTTGCATCAATAACTGGGTACCTTCTTGTAGTCAGTCCTAGAAAAATACTCCAAACTGCTTGCTACTCTGTTTTTCTGACCTCCCAAGCAAGAGAACCAAGCGATTGTTCTAATGGGCTTTAGTAAATGCCTCATGAATACGTTAATGAGTCTCGGTCCTTCACTGGAAAAGGTCACATTGCCTTTACTATCTAGGCTCGAAGTCACATCTCTACAGGAAAACACTCACCACTGACAGCATTTCCATACACTTTGTCTTTATCTATCTTTTCGCAGAGCCTCATTAAATCATCATCGGACTTAGAAGGGAGATTGAAAGAAAATTGTTTAGTTAATTTGTTTGCTATAGGCTAAGGAAAAATCTCGAGATTTGTGTATTTTAGTTTATTCCCATCAAAGTTAGTTCATAAAATAAGTTGATAAAAGAATTCTATTGTCTAGATGACAGATTATAATATTCTCATCACAATGGATGACTTTGGACCTAAGAGATAGAGATGGATGATAGACAGGTAGTTGGTATCTTGTGCTAATACTCACTCCTTAAGTTATGCTATCATATGTTATATCAGCTTTATATCAGTTCATATAAATTATATAACGTATCTGAGAGAAAAAAATTAATTTAAATATCTCTAAGTTATTAGGATATATATTTTGGGGGGGGGTGGATAGGGTCTCTCTCTAGGCCAGGATGAGTTGGAATTCACTACGTAGTCTCAAGCTGGCCTCCTGTTTTATTTATGCTAATTCTATCAAATTGTCATCAGTAGGTTTAATCACTTAGGTTTAAGTGATTTAATTTCAATCACTATAATTTCTGTCCTTCTATTAGGTAAAATATGCTGGGATACTTTGCCTAAGCTTTATCAATTTTAAGTCATGGGTAAGGCATAAAATTGTTTTATTCTAAGAAATGTTTCTTATGTACATCAGATTGATTGCTATCCAAGATTAATCTAAAAACACTGGTTGTCAAACAGTATTCTCTCTTTCAAAACAGATTTGTCAAGGGTTGTATTAGAACTCAACTGTTTTGGCAAAATAATAAATAGGTTCTACTCTATTATGTGTGATCAAATAGTTTAAATTAAGATTTTAATTACATGACTGTCATAGTTTTTAATATCCCAAGTCAATTACTTATAAGAAAATTAACTCTTAAGACATATGCCCTGCTTTAGGATACAGCCCCATGTTCAAACAATGGTCCTCATCTGAGAGAAGTAATTTCAAGCTCTGTGGTTCTGTTTCCAATGTTTCCTGGGTAATTGGTGCCCACACAGGTATCTAAACTAATCAGATGTTTCAAACACAGGTGCCCAGTCTTGATACTGTCTTACTTGTCCTTTTGCTGACAATTTCTAGGTTAAATTAATTGGTTTAGATTTGTATTGTTTTCAAGACTGGTAACAGGTTCTGCCTGTATTTATAGCTATCAGATATTTAAAGGATAAGACGTGCCCACTTTCTATGCTTCAGATACGGTCTATGCCGTCACAGGATAAGTAAACTTAGAGGTTTGACAGGATAACTTAAACCATCTGGGTCATTCATTAACTGGCGATGTTTTACTAAGCAAATGTGCTGCATTCGCGCCCTTCAAGGTTGACACAGCTTCATTTCTAAGTTCTCTAATAACCTATGCAGACACCAAACCAACTGCATTCAACAGAGCTAAAAAGGCCATTATTTTGGCCCCTGCTCCCTGGTCATAAGGCCACTGGAGATGATGGGACACTTCTGCACTGACCCCTGGTAAGTCACCTGTCTTCCTGATCAGGAAGGACATGGAGAGCCAGAAGCAAAATAAGAAAATTGGTGTACAGTCTGAGATAGGAGAGTCACATCAGAGAACGCCAGTCCTCCTGACTTCCTGAAGGAGGAAAACAGCCACTTGGCCAGCTCAGCCCTAACTCATCCTAACAGACACACCAGCATCAGAGAAGTTATTGACCTTCTTCCAGGCCAGGTCCCTAAAGTGTCCTTTGGAAGGCCGTGAGTGACCTCTAAAATTAATCCTTGACTAAATTTGGGTACCTGCTTGGTCGTAAGCACTCAGAAAGGAATATATAACCAAAGCCTAGAGGATACCTCAAATACTATGTAAATGGCCTATTAAGTAACACGCGTGCTTTCCAAAAGGGAAAACAACAGGGCCTTAAGACATACTGGCCCCCTCTCTAATAGTTTCAGCTCTACAGGGCCTGGGCTTGGTGGTCCATACGGGGAATATCTAAGAAAGAAAAGCTGCTGAATGTGGCAGGTCACATGTCTAATCCCCAATATGTAACAGGGTGCTTGACATTTAGGAAAGTCCTCGAACCCCAAACTCTTATGTTCATTTCTAATTTTGATCAAAGAATTGAGTTAAAAACACTCAGACTGATGGGTTGGAGAGATGCCTTAGCAGCTAAGGCGCCTGACTGCTAAGCCTAAGAATGCTGGTTCCAATGTCCAGAGGTTCCAATCTCCAGGTCCCACGTTTAGCCAGATGCAAAATGACAAGGGCACAATGCCGCACTTGCCCACAAGGGGACGCACACATCTGGATTTGGTTCATAGCAGCTGAGAGACTGCTGGTGCCCATTTCTGTCTCCCTCTCCCTCTCTGTCTGTCTCTCTCTCCAAAAATAAATAAAAAATAAAAAAAAATTAAGACTGAGACTGATAATTATTAATTACATTTATTTAGGAAGAGAGCCAAGGAAAGGGACCAACGTGGCTTGAGATCCCACATGGAAAGCCTGGAAAAACTGAGGAGAGAAAAGAGAGAAAATAAACTTTAAAGAGCTCCTTCCATATAAGGAGCTGGAGGCGATAAAGAGTCCTTGCAGAAGGGAAGGGCTAGGGGGCTTTTCCCTCCCCTGACCTGGCCCAGCTGAGGGAAAATTCACCCACAACTGGAAGTTCCCAAGATGGCTCATGGTTAAAGTGCTTGTACACAAAGACTGGCAACCTGGGTATGATTCCCTAGTACCGACATAAAGCCAAATGCACAAAACAGCACATGCATCTGGAGTTCATTTGAAGTGAGAGCCCTGGCATGTCCATTCTCTCTCTCTCTCTTTCTGTCTCTCTCTGCCTCTCTCTGCTTGAAAATAAATGAATACAAATGTTATTTTAAAAGTGAAATGACTTGAACCTCAACACACGACTTAAATTATCCCAGTTAAAATCTTATTCTTCAAAGCTAAAGAGATGGATTAGTGGTTAAGGCACTTATCTGCAAAGACAAAGGACTCAGGTCTGCTTCCCCAGGACCCATGTAAGCCAGATGCACGAGGTGGCACATGTGTCTGGAGTTATTTGCTGGTGACCCTGGCATACCTATTCTCTCTCCCTCTTTCTCCCTCAAATAAACAAATAAAAAATAAAAAGTGTTTAAAAATCTTAATCTTCAGAGGATATGAATATGAGTGAGACTCTCTTCTGTTGAGATTTTCTATGAAATCATGGCAGGAACTCTTAAATCAATCATAATTCTGTAAGCACCACAAATTGAATACTTAGTCCTATGGTCTTATTCATAAATGTCTAATGTTGATTTTTATTTATCCTATAAAGCCTAGATTTTTTTGGACAGAGTATAGAGACACTCCAAAGGACACAGAAGTCTCATATACAAACTTATACCAGAAAACAAACAAACAAACAAACAAACAAAAAACCCAACTAGTGGTGTGGCAATGCCCTCCCACGAGGGTCATGCTGGTTTTGCTGAATCATTGTCTCTTGTTGGGTTCCTAACATGCTGAGCCTTGATCTGACCCAGGCCACATCCAATTCACCATTCTTTCAAAAATTCTATATTCTCCTTGTGTTCTGAGAATTCAATCACTGAAATTTAAATTGCTTTGCTCACACACTCTGTAAGATAATTTTGAAGATATATTCACTATTCACATTTTTTAGCTGAGTTGCATCATAAGTCTTAATAGTTGCAAAAGATATAATTTTAGCATGTTGAAAATATTGATGTTTAAAAATAGAACTGCTATATCACTTTTAAAATATATCCAGTGCAATCTAAATTCATAAGGATATGGTCCAACTATCATCCATGTGAAAACACTGAAGAAGCTCTTCTCTTGAAGTCGTAAATTCTATCTCGCCTCTTCCTGCTTCAGGACCTGTTTGCCCTTCACTTTACTACAGAATTTATTCTTCTGTGCCCTGTTGCGGTTACCTTCTTGTTGCTGGAGCAAAACACCCAAGCAAAAACAGCAGTAGAAGGGGGGGGGGTTGTTTTGGCTTGCAGACTTGAGGAGAAACTCCAAGATGGCAGAGGCAAGCATGGCACGAGCAGAAGCTGGCCCTTACCTCTGCCACAGCAGGTGGACAACAGTGGCAGGAGGGTGAGCCAACTAACACTGGCGAACTGAGGGTTAATAAACGTCAAGTCCACTCTCAGCAGCACACCTCCTCCAGCAAGGCTCCACCTCCCAAACTGCTATCAGCTGGGAATCAACCATTCCCAGGGGGAGGGGCTTCTGATTTAAATTACCATATATTGTAATATTTAAAAGAATTTTAAACATTACAATATGTGGTAGACTGAAAAAATCATCCTAATGTTTTACCCTTGCTTTGCTGTCTGACTTTGTCCTGCCTCCTTAAGTGAATTGGGGAATTGTTTTAGCGGTGAAAAATGTGAACTGGGCAGTGGCTCATGAACCCCTTGCGTGACTGTGACTGGCCTTATCCTATCTGATATGCTTCTGCCAGAGTTACTCGACTAAAGGACAAAAGACACCTGGTGCTGAGTTGAGTGACCCCAGTCATCCCAGCCTGCATCTGTCAGCATCCAGCCAGCACAGATGTGTGAGCAAGACTAGCCAAGATGAGCAGTGTCACCACGCCAACCTCCAGCTGCTGCAGATGCATGAACAAGCAGATGCCGCAACGCTGACGTTCCCTGTTGACTTTTATACAGAATAGACTTTTGTGTAAGATCTGCTGAACTCTATCATACATTATTATAGAATTAAGACAATTAAAATCTTTGGTTTCTGTGATTATAAGCCCTAAATGTTTTTTTTTTTTTTTTAAAGGTGGTTTACTTACATATATCAGTTCCATTTTGTCAATACTCAACCCAAGGAATCCAAATATGTTCTAAAATGTTAGGTATGTTTATCGAATTAAAAGGTGAAATTTATTGAAAATGCATCCTATAATAATAAGACTTTTTGCACTTGTTTCATTAATTTATGAATCATCATTACATACTGCTGAATGAAATGATAGCAATTGTATTCATTTAAAAATATTTACATGAAAGCCGGGCGTGGTGGCGCACGCCTTTAATCCCAGCACTCGGGAGGCAGAGGTAGGAGGATCTTCGTGAGTTTGAGGCCACCCTGAGACTACATAGTGAATTCCAGGTCAGCCTCGACTAGAGTGAGACCCTACTTCGAAAAATTTAAAAAAAAAATATATATATATATATATGTATATATATATTTACATGAGCTGGGTGTGGTGGCGCATGCCTTTAATCCCAGCACTTGGGTGGCAGAGGTAGGAGAATTGCCTTGAGTTCAAGGCCACCTTGAGATTCCACAGTGAATTCCAGTCAGCCTGAGCTAGAATGAGACCCAACCCCCCCCAAAAAAAAATACATGTATAAATGTTCAAAATTCTTGTCCTCCCACAAAAGTTCATGGAATGATAATGGTTTTCGTGTCATTCAATATTTCTTTTTGTCTTTTGATTCCATACAAATTCAAGCCATGCGTGCAACATTACTGTTTGTAGAGATGGAGTAAGGGGGACTTGTAAGTCAGGCTTGTTACAGATGTAACAGCAACTAACAGAGCCGCTCGGAGTGCACAGTGGATGCACGGTGGAAGCAGTTGGCTTCCTAGAATGGTCACAGCAATGGTCACAGCAGGAGGCCTCAGAGTGCATGGATTCAGATGACCACTATGCTGAAGCAGCCACGCTCTTCAAGGCACCATATCCAGCTACTGTGGCAGAAAACAGCCTTCAGTGGGTGTCGTCACATCTCTGCAGCCACCGTTATTCTAAAGGAGCCTTAAGAGCTCTTTCTTACAGGGATGATGCTCCTCACAGAGTGTAAGTGATGAAGGTGACAAAATGACAAATGAGCCTTGGAGGGTGTGTTAACAAGTCTCCTTTAGAACTGAGCTCTCGGCAGACTCTGATTTTCTGCTTTGATGGGTTTTGAGTCTCCTCCGTGCCTACTGCCATCTCTCTGGAGGCGGTTCTCAGGCTGGCAGCACTCATATTTAATCCACCCCTTCCTCTGTAGCGTTTCCTGGACCCCGGCAGACGTGACAGAGATGACTCATTTCGGTAGTTGATTCTCTCTTCTTACGCTGATGGGTCTTGAGTCCCCCCAGTATTTGCTGCCATCTGGAAAGAGCAGATTCTGTAGCCAAGAGTGAGAGCAGCAGGGATCCGAGGGATTATCATAGACATTTAGATGGCTTTCTGATGGGTATAAGCTCTCCTCTTCAGGCAATCTCTCTTTTTTTCTTCTGAAACTTTTGCTCTTGAGTGAAGCCGGGTTTTGATCTGTAACATGTGATAGGCAGACACTTGGACTGACTTTTCATGATGTCCCTTTAAGAGTTGTGCAATGGTGGTTGATAACTTTTTACAAACATTGCACCATTCAAATCCTTTTGTCTGGTTTCTTCTGAGGCCAAGTCATCAAAAATTTCCTTGTGAAATGAACCAATGATTTCCCTGGCATTCTGTCCTATAGACAGTTCTCAAAAATGTGATGTTTTAGTCTGCTGTCCACGTAATTCCTGGCTCTCTATCTCTGCCTCTTGACAGCTTCCTCTTAAGTTCATCTGATAACACAAATGATTGTGGCAGGTGTATTTCTGGCTTATTGTCCCTTCCTGTTAGGCTTCTACGTGAAATGATTCATCTCTGACTTTTTCTTAAAAAAAAAAAAAGTGTAAATGACTCCTGGACATATTGTCTCAGGTTTAAAGGTCCCAGGCAAGAGCCCAAATTATAGATAATCAAGTCTGAAGAAGAGTGACAGATGGAGAACATCATCAAAGATGAGTCAGCCCCATCTCACTTGTCCTCACTTCCAACCAAAGCCAGAGTTCGGAGAAACTAGCTACCTCCAGTCCAGAGCTTCAAAGATTGCCCTGAGATGAATATTCATCTGCATAAAAAGTTCCCACCTCCTCTATCACAGACCTTACTTTTTGCTATCAATGTTCCCAATGCAACTTTTGAACGAGGGACACCTTAGAAGAAGGTCTATAAATATTTTATGCTTTATCATTGCTTCCTTAAATGTGTCTGGGCTGCCCTCGTGAGTCATCTTTCCTCAGAATACATTCTCCGTTCTCCTTAAGTCTGTCCTCCAAGCCAGCTTTGCAGCTCCTTCTGGGTATAATTACACACTGATAACATTGTTAAAGCATGACTTATAAAACTGTCTCTGAAAAGACCGACTTTTTCATTTATTCCTGAATTCAGGCAAGTTTCCTGTATGCTGTCACCAAGTGACACACTGAAAGTTTAGGTCACAAGATATTTTATAACAGCATCCACATTGCAGTAAAGCTGAGCTATTATTGAACTTTTGGAGGCATCTGGTTTAAATGGATTTTTAACTCAAAATTAAATATTGTAACTAACTTGCTACAATACATTCATTCTATAGCTATATGGATGTATGGATGAAAAAATATGAAATAATAGATGATTTCAAGCAAATAGTCATTTCCTTCATGGTATTTTTTTTCTTTTTTTTTTTTTTTTTTTTTTTTTTTTTTTTTTTGGTTTTCCGAGGTAGGGTCTCTTTCTAGCTCAGGCTGACCTGGAATTCACTCTGCAGCCTCAGAGTGGTCTCGAACTTATGGTGATCCTCCTACTTCTGCCTCCAAAGTGCTGGAATTAAAGGCATGCGCTACCACGCCTGGCTCATGGTATGGGATTTTAATTGACATTGTTACAAATTTTATATGCACACACAAACACACACGTATATTATGCAAAATTGCTTCTCTGCAGCTGAGTGAAACTATTTTAGTATAAGATACTATGGCAGCCATTTTAATATTCATGAGTCTCTTTCTTTGTAGTAATTCCTGTATCATTGTCTTGTTTTTTTTTTTTTTTTAGTTTTATTTATTTATTTATTGGAGAGAGAGAAAGAAGCAGAAAGAGAGATAGAAAATGAGAGAATGGGCATGCCAGGGCCTCAAGCCACTGCAAACGATCTCCAGATGCATGTGCCACCTTGTGCATCTGGTTTACGTGGGTCCTGGGGAATTGAACTGGGGTCCTTTGGCTTTGCAGGCAAGTGCCTTAATGGCTAAGCCATTTCCCCAGCCCCTTTGTCTTTTTGTTGTTGTTGTTGTTGTTGTTGTTTTGTTTGTTTGTTTTTGTATTAGTAGTTTCAGATCCAAGCAGGCCAACTTTTTTGGTATTTCCCATTATCATATCTTTCCATAATGTCTTGCTTCTTCCATGAATAATGAGGCAAATTCATTAGTTTCTCTTTCATGCTTCATTCTTTAGTGATTTTGTACACATTTTAATAGAAATAATATTTGAGATGAGGACATCTGTAGCAGTGGGTCCCATTTTCCTAGTATTTGACACACCAGCGCCCATGCAGGACCATTGTTCACTCACAGACCCAGCCCCAGGCTTTAGCATTTGAACACAAACATCACGTGCTATCTCTGCATGGGATGCCTTCTCAGAAATTGATGAGTTAAGTATACTAGGCTCTTTACATTCTTTAAGATAAAAGCCTCAACTCCTGTCAATCACATTACGATTATTTTGCTTGTGTTTGTATGTGTGCCGTTTTATCTGACTAGTCATATGTGTGTGCGAGCATATGTATGTGCCAGCATGTGTCACAGCATGCATGTGGAAGACAAAGGACAGCCTTCTTTGGAAATAGAAGCTCTGGGGAATGACATTCATCTCCTTGAAACAGTGATTAGGTTAGACTGGCTGGAGAGCAAGCCCTGGAGATCATGCAGTCTCCACCTTCCCAGCAGCGGGGATGATGGCTGAATACTACTGCCCTTAGCATTTTACATAAATTATGTTTATCTAATATATAATCAAATATATATTATCTATTCATCAATCTCTCTATCATATATCATTATCTCCATCAATCCAAAAGCTTCATCAAAGCAAGCAAGAAAAAAATAAAGTTATGTCATTATTAAATGACTGAAATCCAGTGAAATTTGCTTAAAAGTTGCAAAAGAAAGAAGATAATATAACAGGAACATTACATAAAAGTATATAGGAATTATGTAAAAATAGCATTATGTAAAAGGTAGAGTTCCTACAGACTTTTGTTTCAACAGACATGGTACAAGCCAGAATTCAGTGTAGTGACATATTCAAAGTGATGTTTAAAACAAATTTTTAGTCTAGAATCCTTTACTTGGGATTTTTTTAGGAGACAGTGAAGTAATGACTTTCACACAAACAGAGGTTGAGTGGGTTAGTGGTGAGAAGGTTTGTTTTAAAAGAAATGTAAAACATCCCTCAGACTGAAAGTAAATGATATTGGATAGAAACATATAGCTTCACATGGAGAGCTAACTATATGGATAAATATAAAATAATGTTATAAAGCTGGGCGTGGTGGCGAACGTCTTTAATCCCAACACTTGGGAGGCAGAGGTAGGAGGATCACCATGAGTTTGAGGTGACCCTGAGACTACATAGTTAATTCCAGGTCAGCCTTGGCCAGAGTGAGACCCTACCTCAAAAAAAAACCAAAAGTAAATAAATAAACAAATAAAATAATGTTATCTAATTTTAAACTTTCTTTAGAATCCTTTAAAGTAAAATTGAATCAAATTCTGTCTATACTCTAGTACCACATTAGGTTTGGGATGGGGTTGGTGTGGGATTGACAGGGAAAGCAAATGAATTAAATCAAAGTTTTGAACCTGAATTTCTATCACTGATGTTGAAATGAAATACTGTATATACTGTAACATTCCAAAATTACAAGTGAGGTTCTGCAAATAAGAGATACAGCTATGAATTAATGTTCTTGGGCAACATGTTTATGGGTGTACCCTCTGAGTATCAAAAGAATTTCTTTTTTTGAGGTAAGCCCAACAGACTGGCCTTTTGTTGATGACAGGAGAGAAAGAGAGAGAGAAAGAGGGAGAGAATTGGCATGCCAGGCCTCTAGTCACTGTAATTGAACTTATGTCACCTTTTGTGTCTGGCTTACCTAGGATCTGAAGAGTTGAATGTGAGTCCTTAGGCTTTGCAGGCAGGTGCCGTAACCACTAAGCCCTATCTCCAGCCCATCAGTGGAATTCTCATGGAAGACTTTTTAACATACATTATGCTACATAAGATCCAAAGCTCGTTGGATAAGTAGATGAGTAATTATCCTTCCTTTAGTCTAGCTGTGGCCCCCAACTGGCTATTCATTGTCCTGTCTGATTTAAAAAAAAATATTTTTATTTATTTGGTAGGAGAGAGAGAGAGGAAGTATGGACACTAGGGTCTCTTACTGCAAACAAAGTCCATATGCATGCACCATTTTGTGAATTTGGCTTTGTATGGGTATTGGAGATTTGAACCTTGTGCAGACAGATTTTGGAGGCAAGTACCTTTAACCACTGAGCCATCTCCCCAGCCCTCCTGTCTGATTTTCAACAAGTGTTGGAATGTAAAATCTTGCTGACATTAAGAATAGTGACTATGGGGCTGCAGAGATGGCTTAGCACTTAAGGAACTTGCCGGCAAAGCCAAAGGACCTAGGTTCTATTCCCCAGGCCCCATATAAAGCCAGATATACTAGAGAGCACATGCATCTGGAGTTCGTTTGCAGTGGCTAGAGGCCCTGGTGCACTCATTCTCTCTCTACCTGCCACATTCTATCTCTCACTCTCTCTCAAATAATAAATAAATAAAACATATGTTTAAAAATTGAAAAGGAGAATAGTGACTATGGGCTGAAGAGATGGCTTAGTGGCAACGGCTGATCTCCCTGGTTCAACATCTTAGCACCCAAGAAAAGCTACCTGCACAAAACAGCACACGTGTCTAGAGTTGTGTGCAGTGGCAGGAAGCCCTGGTGCTTCCAAACTCACTCTCTCTCTGTATTCATATTTTTCTCTCAAATATGTAAATAAAAACATTTTAAAAAGAATAATGATGATATCATATATATACAATATTTTATTAAGTAGAAACTTTGTATGGATACATAATGGATTGGTACCATCATTTTTTCTCCCTTTCCTCACTCCACTGAGCCCTCCCTCCTTAGTGGGATTTCTGATACTCACCATGGAATTGTAAGTTATGAGTAAAATTTTCACCGGGTAAATGCCAATTTCTGTTTTAAACCAAAATACATGAAAGTTTAATGTACCTTTATTGAAACTATATATAATCAGGATTACCGAGAGCTTATGAAGTAAGAAATATATAATATTACATGATCATCTATAGTGTAGGTAGATAAACAGAAAAAAATAATAAAGTTGCCCAATGTCACATGATAAGTCAGAGTGGCTTCAACTCCTGGTTCATTCTAAGTCTTTGTGACTCCAAAACCATGTAAATATGACTGCATCAATCTTTTAGTAATTATCTTTTCTATTATGTATGAAGCTATAACTTCCATATAGTCAGGAGTATTTTTAACCTTTGAATTTGACAATGAAATAGAAGGAACAAAATGCCATTGCATGGAACACAGGTCCTAGTGTTGGAACCCTTATTTTAATTTAGATTTCACCATACATTAAATAAATGGAAAACAAAGACATTTGAATGGATATTACGATTACAGTTTATTAATGAGGGAAATGATATATAATTCCCATGACTGTTATGAGAATTAAATGAGACACACGTGGGAGAGCTTTTTAAGCTGTAAAACTAATAATTTTTCACTTTCATTCAACAGAAGAAAATATTGACTTTTAAAATAAAATTGGAACATATTCAAATAAAACTTTACAAATTAAAAGATAGCTGTTGTTAAGAAAGATCAGAATTGTTTTTATTTTGTTGTCTTTATTCAGTTAATTTATTATCTAAATATTACAAATAATTTTTAGAAAAAAAAATTGATAACAATAGAATAGAAAACTTATGATACAATCACTTATTAACTGTAAGGAATCTTGATCCCATGTTAACAGTTTATCTACATGTACACACACCCACATGCACACAGTTATGTACCTAGATGGACAGTTTTTGCTTGGACATGGGCTTCCATTTCCTCCAACTTGTAATCAGGTCCCTGCTTATCCTTCGTGATCACATCTATGTGCCTTAGTTATTTTCATATTTAATATTACCTCTCAACCATTGATTACCCTTTAATTATTGTCCCATTACTGTTTGCACAAAATTTGGAATAGTCTTTTTATGAAAGGAAATGTATAGGTTTTAAATCCTGTTAATTTGTTTGAAAAGTATGCACATTTTAATACTGACTGCACCTGTTTTTATTTAAATTCTTGTCAACAATATTTGCAGGCCAATTTGTGAAAGGCCTTTGTGAACTGTGTTAACAGGTTCAAAGCTATTCCACACATCTTAATCCAGTAGATACATAATTCATTTAGAGACTTGTCAAGATCATTAATCATGAGATTTGTCTTATAAAAGCAGGTTATTTCTTGTGTATTATATGCCCTTTAGATATTTAAAGGTTTCATATTTTCTAACATTATTTTGGGTTCTTAAATGCCACTGTTCAATGTCATGTATTTTTAAATTTATTATTGATTTTCTTTTTTTCTACGATCTCCTCTAACTCTATTCCTTTCTTCATAAAGATTATACAGGTACCTAGAAAACAACTATGGTATGAAAACTGAGTGGGCAACTTGGGTGTTATAATGACTATTGATTATGGAGCTTTGGTCCATCTTTACTCCTTAGCTCAAACTATAGGAGTGTATAGGGACAAACCTTTTTCCCTTGGTCTCATGATCAAGTATGGCTTGCCATAGATTGCCAGAGCACCCTCCCCAATGTCTTCTTCTCTCTTTGCCTTGTACCCAGCTGAGTCGATACCTGTGCTTGCACAACTCTTCCTGTGGGATTGCACTGTTACTTGTCAGTGTGCGTCTACTAGAATGCCTGGTTCACACGGAGGGGTTTCTGGGTATCATTTATCCATGGGGCTGACTCATTCTGACATTGCGTTTTCTCTTGATTAATAAAATAAATGGGTCCCTTCCAATTTTCTCAGCATTCATCTATTGTATCCACCTAGACTTTGGGTTATATTTCATTATGCAAGTCAGGCTGTCAGATTTCTGACATGACTAAAAATGAAAATGTCCTTTATGGATGATTATGGTAAGTGAAGAGTCTAGTTTATTTCTAATTTTTTTCTTAACAAAAACTAAGCTGTATGTATAATTTCAGATGAGTTCTGTTTTATTTTATTTCCTACCAAAAGTAAATGTCTTAGCCTAAAACTCATTCTTTCAAGGGTATTGCTGTTTTTTTAATGTTCTTCAACTTTTAGTATCATAGACCATTCCTGGGTAGAAATTAGCAGTGTTTCTTCAAGGCATCTTTACTGCAGGAGCTTTCCAATGACGGCGTGTCATCAAAGAATTGCAGCAGAATGACCAGCACTTTGTTTACTTAGTATTCCTTTCTCTACAGGTTTAAGGTTAAGAAACATGATCAGCTACGCAAGAGAAAGATATTCACAGACACTATTGTGTCATAGCTTCTTGTTGCTGGAACCAAATCACAAGTGAGCAGAAGCAGCTGATGGAAGGACTTTTTTTCCCCTGGCTTACAGTTTCCAAGGGAAGTTTCATCGTGGCATGGCAGAGCAGACACAGGGAGACTGGCTTACATCTACTCACATAGCTGGATGGAAGTCGTCTCAGTACTGGGCTTGGAACTGGGCTAATAAACCTCAAGGTCCATCTCCAGCCACATGCTTCCTCCAGCAAGGCCCCACTCCCAACGGCTCTAGCACCTCAGGACTGAGTATGAGGCTCCTAAAGACTTTCCACATTCAAACCGCCACACCTCCTAACTTCACACGGTTGCTAACGGCACATAATTAAAGTGTATGTGGCCTTCTGCATCCTCCAATTCTCTCACATTTGCTAAACAATAATCCAGATATATTAACACAGAGTACTGTGAGCTTAATTCATATCAAGCAGTTTAGTAATAGGGTCACCAGAGTGTCATGAGTTCCATTTAAGCTGAGCAGTGTAGTCATATTGCCACACAGTGTCATGAGTTCCTTTATACCGAGCAGTAAAGGAATAGTATTGCCACAGATGAATGTGTGTTCCATTTATGCCGGGCAGCAGTGATAACATCATCAGAGAGTGGAATGAGTTCTGCTTCTGTGAGCACCAAGGAGTATCATGAGTTCCATGTATTCAAACCCAATTTGGATCCCGGGCGTTGCTGACCATCAGGTTGTTGTTGTTGTTGTTGTTGTTGTTTTATGTCTCATTTAACCTGGCAATGTTGGCTGGATATCTGCATTTCTGAAAGTAAAAATACTATCAGGGCTCACAAGAACTTCACTTACTTTGTGTGAATGGTTTCTTAAAAGTTCCCACCATGAAAACTCGTGTTTGCTGTTCACATGTACATGGCCGTTGAGAGGAGTCATACCCTTCTCCCCATGGCTGTCTATGATCCAAAATGATATGTAAAACAGCTATAGGATCATGAATGCCCCCCATCATTTGGATTTATGTGTGTTTTCTCTAGCTTTCACAATCCCCTTTTTAAGATATGATACCTGTTCTAACTCCAGACTAAGTGAAAGTCCTCAAAGAATTGATGGTCCAAAAATGTTGAAAAATGTATTCAGTCAGTCCCTTCCATCCCAATAGTTTGGTATTTTCCAAAAGCAAATATAATAACTTCAACTCCTGTTGTTTAAACAAGATTAAAGTTTGTTGATTTTAACTATAGAGGATGTATAGGTTTCAGACACTTACCCTGCCTGACTTGTGGCAACCAGGAAGCTCTATGTCATTTGACATTGTCCCATTCTTATCCTCACCATTTGAAAGCCAGCATCATGTGTGAAGTACCACAAAAAATAGGACAAAAAGACTCAGGAATACAGGAGGTAAGCTGGTAGAAACTAATTCTTAAGGACAATGCCATATATATATATATATATATTTTTTTTTTTTCCTACTGAATTAAGAGAATATAATGACTGAGACTCAGAAAATGGCCTTCAGACACTATGTTCTTAGAAACGTCCTTGCATATGCTGCAACTATCATTCTAACTCCTGGAAACCAAGAAGAAAGTGGTGAGGAAACATAAGGAACCATCTAGAGCTGGTTTCCTTTGTCACATCAGGCTACCACAGGAGCTGGAAGAATAAGGGCCTAAGCGTAATCTTTGTTCTGTATCATGTCCTTAGTTTAAGAAGCATGGCTATTTCCCTGGTAATAAAACCATTTTTATTTGTGCCAACTAAGAATTTAAAAAAGCTAATACCAAGTTAATGTGCTGGTGAACATGTGAATGTATATTCATATTAAGCATTTCAAATAGGTCTTAGGGGCTCTCGATAGCATTCAATTCTTCAATGCCACAGAGTAATAAATGTGTAAACATGGACCAAACTCCAAATATTCCTGGTTGCATAAGTGATCTGTAATGTTCCCACATTTCAGCCTCCTGTCTATATATAGTGTGGTGGTTTGTTTCAGGTGTCCCCTATAAACTTAAGTGTTCTGAATGCTAGTCTCCCCAGCTGACGGCAATTGGAAATTGAAGCCTCCTGGAGGCGGTGTATTGTTGGGGGTGGCTTATGGGTGTTACAGCCAGCTTCCCCTTGTCAGTGTTGGGCACACTCTCCTGTTGCTGTTCTCCACCTTATATTGACCAGAGGGTGTTGTACACCCTCTGCTCATGCCATCGTTTTTCCTGCCATCATGGAGCTTACCCCTTGAGCCTGTAAGCCAAAATATACCTCTTTTTTTTCCCACAAGCTGCTTTTCATCAGGGGATTTCTACCAGCAATGTGAACCTGACTGCAACATATAGTGTGATGGTTGGAATGTGAAGCAGCCCCCATAAGTTCATGCGTTTTGGATACTTGGTCCCCAGTTGCTGGCAACTTTAGAGAATTATTGGGTCTTTGGGACATGAAGCCTTCCTGGAGGAGGTGTTCACTGGGGGCTGGGTTTCAGGTCATGTAGCCCAGCTCCAAGCCCAGTGCGTAGACTACTTCCTGCTTGCTGCTTCCTGCTTGGAGATGGGATGCGCAGACAGCTCGCTTGAGCTGCTTCCGCCCTGCCGCTCATGTGTGAGAGGAGAGCCAACTGACTGCCCGAGCCGTGTTTTACTCCCCTCCGCCATGAGGGAACTTCCCCTCAAAACCGTAAGCTAAAATAAACCTTTTCCTTTTTTAAAAAATAAATTTAAAAATTGTATGCATTTGAGAGAGAGGAAGAGGCAGATAAAGAAATGGGTACACCAGGGCCTCCAAGCACAGCAAATGAACCCAGATGCATGCACCACCTTGTGCATCTAGCTTATATGGGTACTAGGGAATTGAACCTGGGTCCTTAGGCTTCACAGGCCAGCACCTTAACCACTAAGCCATCTCTCCAGCCACAACTTTTTCTTTTTATCAGCTGCTTCTGGTTGGGTATTTTGTTCCAGCAATGAGAAAGTAACTGCTGCACAGAGTTTGATGTTTTTCTTTTGGAAGTTGCTTGTTTACCCTGATTCGAAGGTGAACACCTAGGGCTCTGGCCTCTCACTTTTGCTTATCCATGAACTAACTTTACTTTGCTAATGTATTCAGAATTAATGAACCCAAGAAAGGACAACAAAACTCAAAAAAGAATTACATCTTTTTTATTTTTTTAATTTACATCTTTAAGAAACATGAATATCAATTTATTACTCTGTAATGATCATTGTAAGTGAAAAGAATGCAGAAAATTCGTGGCAACTGATCAGTTTCAGCTTACTTTTATAAGACATTCCATAAAAGAAACCACTAGAATAAAGTCCTTAGACCCAGTTGTGTCAGAGACTGGGAAATAATTGGTTTTCATAATTAATATATTTTCACTAAGTGTCCCTATCTTATATAAGGACCAGGTGTTTCTTTGAGTCTTTATGCCAGTATGTCTATCCCATTGAGTTCCGTACTTTTATCATCTAAGAGCAAGCAGTATTTATTAAGTGAGAAGGAGGCTGTTTGTGAGAAAGGGGAAAGATTCAAGCTTAACTAGCAAGCTAGTTTAAATGAGGGAGAAGTTAAAGTATTTACTTCTAAGGAAAAGAAGTGTCAGGCCAGTGAGGTCTTCAAGCACAGGGAAAAAGTGAGACGGGTGTACAAGGAGCGCAGCAGGCGCTGGCCTGAGGGCTTACAGGCTCTAGTCAAAGTCGCATTGGAGTCCTTGGGGCACACGCCCAGGAGTGACGTTGCTGAGTCATATGGACGGTCTGTTTCCAACACTTGAGAAACTGATTAGTCAAATGAAATCACGAATTTTACAGGAAGATGGATGCATGTGGAGAGAATCATCTTAAGTGAGTGACTCAAACTCAAAGAACAAGCCCGCTTGTTCTCTCTTGTGCTTCCTGGCCACCCTGGAGTCTGGGCCTGCTGCAATCTCCTACGGCCTGGGGCCCTTAGCCATGCCTGACAGCTCAGGCCTGGGGCCTATGACTGTGCCAGACACTCTCTGATAGCCAGTCTTAGTTTATAATATCTATAAGTGTGTATATATAGGAAAAATATGGATAAAACCATAACCAAAACTGAACAGGAAGAAATCAGCTGGAAAAGCCAGAAGGGAAGGGCAGAAGGTTATATGTGACATGTAAGCAGGAAGAGGGAAAATACAGCATGGAGAATAACTGACAGAAGCAACAAAAACAGATTGCATTATAAAATGGCAAAAAAAAAAAACAAAACAAAAAAACAACCCTAACTTAAAAATTACATTGAGTGTGCTCCATTCATGGAAGTTGAGAAAGACAATTTGTTATGTGGTAACTGACTGGTAATGGGAGATTCCTGATACAAACAGTGATGGTTTGAATCAGGTGTCCCCTATGAACTCCCTTGTTCCCCAGCTGATGGCAACTTGGGAGGTGGAGCCCCCTGGAGGAGGTGTATTGCTGTGGATGGGCTTAGGTGTGTTACAGCCAGCTCCCCTTTGCTAGAGTGCAGCTCACCCTCCACCCTCTCTCTGCCCATGCCATGCTTTCCCTGCCATCATGAAGCTTCCCTCAAGACTGTAAGCCAAAATAAATCATTTTCTCTCATCAGCTGCTACTGGTCTTGTATTTTGTCCCAGCGCTGAGAAGGTAACAACAACATAAATTAATGACGCAGTTGTGGGCAGGGCCTTTATACTTGGTCCATGTTTTCCTTCAGGGAAAAGTGTAAGGAATCAGGAAGGGGGATATTTGTACAACAGACCAAGAATCAAGCCGTAGGAGGAGAATAATGAAAGAGGAGCAAATAGCTCCCAGGGTCCCGTGTCTTCATCACATAAAGAAGGATCTTTATGCATTAATGACTTAGTGATGTTCCAGAAGGTTCCAGCCTGAGCCTGTCTGGCTGTCTTAAGGTATGATGGCTTATGGTCTTCACTAGTCTGTCACTAACTCTTACACTCAAGAAGTAAGGATGTAGGACTTGAAAAGGAAAAAACACACTTTCTTGCTTACAGCTGCCTAGACAGCTGTCTACCTTTGGTGGTCACCTTTTGATGCTCCACTATCCGGACAGGTGCGCAGATGTGGGCCAGGAGTCAACAAATTGTGTTGACGTAATTCAAGTAACATCAAAAAATTTGTGATGGAGAAAAGATTAGATCTGAACTTCTAAACACATAACCATACGAGTAATTCAGAATTTCGTTTGGAGAATGATCTTGGGCTGTGAATCTCAATAGTGCTAGATGTAATCCCTTCCTTTTCCTTAAAAAGCATGATATTGTGTCGTCTTTGATCCTGTTGTGGGATTTATAGGTAATCGAGGCTTTATTATGCAATAGGCCTCACCTGATGCTCTAAAGTTTCTTCTAAGCTGGGAGAAGTGGCGCACGCCTTCAATCCCAGCACTCGATGTAGGAGGATCGCCACGAGTTCGAGGCCATCCTGAGACTACATGTGAATTCCAGGTCAGCTTGGGCCAGAGTGAGACCCTACCCTGAGAAACCAAAAACAAATAAGTAATTTTCTGACTACAGTATAATGGAGGGATCAGTCTACAGTAGCCTGTATCACCAGGTGCAAATGCCCAAGCCTGAGCACACTGGGAAAGCTAATTTGGTGATCCACTGTCTGCAACTTCCTGTCACCTTACCAGGAGTATGACTGCAACACATGAAGCTGCATGTAGACATACTGTATCAAAGCTCTGTTCACTTGCGGAGAATGATCATATCAAATGATAACTCACTCCTGATAAAGGTCCAGAGGAAATACAATCTTACCTGTATGGACAGAGTTGTTACCTTTCTAGAATAATCAATACATACAAGGCCCATGTGAAAAGTATACTGTTTGAACTTAAGTTATGATACAGTTATTTTAAAACTCACCAATAGATGTATAGACTCTAGGAATGCCCTGTGGTGTATCAAAAATCTTGGAGAACAAAAACATAAATCTTCAGTAAGGCATGGCTGAACCTGCATGCCAGTGTATCTGATCCCCTCCCCTTGAGGTCAGGGATGGCCCTGATCATTGTGTCAACCAAGTGCTCTTTTACGTTTTAAAAACTAGAGGTTCCTAAGAACAGGTGTCCTCATGTTTGTGCTTGCATTATGCATAACTCTTCAGAATAATGGAAGTAATCCACTATCTTCAAAATTCTAAAATGCTTTTAACAGCCTTATAAAATTCACCCATCCGTGGGTGGTTTTTTTTTTTTTTTTTTTTTTTTTTTTTTTCCAAATTATATATGTACATGTAGCCAAAGGTACAGTTAAGGGAAGGAATGAGGAGCTGGTTTAAAAATGAGAAAAAAAATATGGTTATGAGGCAGATTTTTACCAAAGTTTTGAGAAACCAGGAGGTAAAACCACAATGTTCACCAAGATCTTTGTTGCCGTTAGGTTTGCATTGCTGGCAGAAATCACCTGACCAAGAGCAGCTTGTGGGCAAAAAGGGTTTATTTTGGCTTACAAACTAGAGGTGGGAGCTCCATGATGGCAGGGGAAAATGATGACATGAGCAGAGGGTGGACATCACCCCCTGGCCAACATCAGGTGGACAACAGCAATAGGAGAGTGTGCCAAACACTGGCAAGGGGACATTGGCTATAACACCCATACGCCCGCCCCCAACAATACACTGCTTCCAGGAGGCGTTAATTCCCAAATGTCCATCAGCTGGGAACCTAGCATTCAGAACACCTAAGTTTATGGGGGACATCTGGATCAAACCACCACCAGCTCTTTATGAGAAGATTCAGGTCATCACTAGACCTGAGCCATTGAAAGGTGGTGCCTGATGTCCTGGGTGATTGAATAATAACATGTAAGATCTGGGGATCACAAGGGGACTGCCAAGAACATGTTTTTTATTAGCCTAGAGTCCACAGTTTTGACAATGTGGCAATGTCTGAAGGAGAGGGGCTGCGCTGGCCGGAATTGGACCTAGAGTGTGCAGAGCTGTGTCACCACGTTGCTGCTGTCAACCTCCGTGCATGCTGGTAACATGGGTGCAGAGATTGGGCTCAGCTCAACATGAGAAGCTGTGGCTCTTCTGCCGATGCTCTGGTTCCTCTGCAAGGCTGAACGTGAGACCCAGAGCAGTGACCCGTAAACCTGAGCCCTGCCTTCAGCCAGAGGTACAGGTGTGCGAGTCAGCGTGGTACCCAGGCAGGCTCCTGAGCTGCTGAGCTATAATCTGACCCAGTGGGAAAATGAAGGCGTGGCTGCCCGCTGTCTCACTGCAGTTTTGATTTTCAGTTACATTTGAAGTTCTTTCTCCTCTCTTATGTTTTGGATTCCTTTCCATCCTCTGTATATCACCAATCTCCATCCTTTGTCACTTAACATTCAGTTAACCGATTAGAAGTATTAGGCTGCATTTAGATAAATGAAAACGGTGAGCATGTTTGCCATGCAGGTAATTGTGCTTTCTTGTCCTTCTCTTTCCATTTCAGGGCACTCCCGTCTCCTCATCCCTGGTTTCCCCATTTGTCAGCTATTGTAACTTTCACTTGTGCGTTTCCTTACTCCCCTCCCACAGCCGGATACTTGCCAACACTCCACCATATACAATATTGCAGCTACAAGCTGTTCTCAGAAAATCCACTCGAAATAGCTGAGGAACAGCTGCTCCTGTGATATTTTCAAAAGGAAGAAATTTGTGTGCCTGGCTTCACAGGCTAAGGGTTCGTTGGTTTTACATAGAAAAAGGCAAATGAAGCCCTTCACTCCAGCTGAAATTCTCTGCCCCACATTCCAGGGCTCCAATTTCAAGATAAGGATAAGTGGGCCGGGCATGGAAAGATGGCGCTGGCAACACTGCGCACCCTGTGCTGGAGGACTGCTCATTTGCTTCTCATATTTTTTTTTTTTTTTTTGCAACTGGTATTTACAAGTAGAATTACTAGAGCTAATTTGTGGGTACAAATTAAGGGGAAGAAATAAGGCCAGTTGGATCCAATTAGCATTTTTTTAACTCATTTGTCATTCACCTAGCATAGTACTAGTGGGAAAGCTTTAATAATGGGGAGGAAACGTGGTATTACCGTGTGGCAGGCATCTTCTACTCTGGAAATTTAAAGGCTTTAAGAAATTTTGGGAGTATGGCTAAGTATCCTTAAACTTTTCAGGTTGCTATTAAAAGTCTCTTCTTTCTCCTTCCTCCTTATACCTCCCCAGGAAGCAGTTGAGAGAACACTGGCTGTCAGGACTGGGACAGAACAATTAGATGTCAAGGATGCAATTAGTCTAAGATTAGAGCACTGAGAACTCACAATCATGACATCTGAGACCAGGCAGCTATAAACTAGTAATTAAGAAACTACTTTCCACTTATTATTTCCCGGGAAAAATGCATTTATGTATTTCCTGTGAGATGTTTATCCGCTGTACAATTAAGCTTCAGTTGCACACTTGAAGTCGGGTTTTGACTCTGGAAAAGCAGAAATGACTTTTAGAAGGAGTATTCCTGTGTCAGCAACAAGGAGTGTGTGTATTGGCAACACTGCCAGCTGCCACCTGAGTCACATTTTATGCTGCAGGTCAGGCAGAGAGATGCATAATCACACGTGTTGTCACATGCTGTGAGATCACATCAAGCCTTATAAATTACTAGAGATTTCACATGGACATCGTGTATTACCACCAGAGCTCCGTTACGACTTACTGTTAATTAACATTCTCTGCCTATATTTCAAAGTGTTATTACTCTCGTCCATCACATGCTGCTATACAAACCATAAATGCTATCAATATCCCAGCATTTATCTAACCTCCAACTGATTAAAATGTGATTTGTCCCATAATACCTTCTTACTTTGATATGTGACTCAGATTGCTGACCTGACGTTAATGCCATTTTGAGTTGTCACACAGTCAATTATGTGAAATAACTACTGGGCTTAAGAGCACAGAAGAGAACCAGGATTGGAAGGAAAACATTTCTCTCATAATTTAAAGAAGGAAAGTACTGCTAAGATGGAAAGTGTGAGGGTCATTATGTGCCAATAAAAACAGATTGTAAAGGTGGTGAGTTTCCAGGGACAGATTGTAATTCAGTCTGCCTCTTGCACTGAGGTGAGTAGGAGATAATCTTAATTTTGAAAAGAAAGCCTGGTTGTTTGTCAACTTTCTCCCATTGCTTTCTCTCTTTTCTTCCTTCCTCCCTTTTTTTTTCCAAAAATATATTTATTTTTATATTTTTATATTAAGGACACAGAGAGAGAAAGAGGTAGAGAGAGAGAGAATGGGTGTACCAGGACCTCTAGCCACTGCAAACAAACTCCAGATGCGTGTGTCACCTTGTGCATCTGGCTTATGTTGAGCTGTCCTAGAGAAAATTGAATTGTTGCAGACAGGGTCCTTTGGACCAGGCACAGTTAGGAGGAAATGCTTGAGCTGCAGATCCAGGGGAAGTTCCATAAAGGCAGGATCTTCTGCAGCCCCACAGAGCAAAACTACAGCCAAAAAGGTCACACAGCACACTTCAGGAACTCCTCCTTTTTACAATGATCAAACCATCACCACACCTAAGACAACCTTGCCTCTAGCAAGGTAATTATAAAATAATAAAACACTAATATAACATATCAAACTACCATATTCCGCGCTGGCCCCAATATATTTAGCTCCTGTCCCCAATTATTGTATGATTATTTATATTATTATACATACTCTAATATAAATGTAAAGGCACAGAGTAAACATTTTTAACTGTATAAGGAATAGCAAGGAGAAACTAGAACAATGCAAACTCAGCCACCATCAGTAGTCATCAAACTTCTGCAGTATGCCATATCTAGGGTTCTTAGTGAGCAAAGAAGAAATACAGTCCTGGTATTTTCAGGTCTCCATGCAAACCACGGTCCATCTTCCAAAAGGCTCTTCCAGCCTATTCCTGAGGGTCTTCATGCCCTGCCTCATGCCACATCTCAGCAGTGGCTCCTGGATGCTTCCACAGGCAGAGAACTCTTTCCAAAGAGTTTGCATTTCTAACAGTCTTCCTCAGGCATCCTCTCCATTGTTTTAATGTAAATCAAGTGTGTGAGGCCTCATCACTCCCCCAATGCAGTAAACTAATAGAGGAGGTGTGCAGGACACAGCCATATTCTAAATCCAGGGACAAAATAAACCATAGACTGAGTCACGGTGATAACCTAGGCTCACATTCCATCAGAAAACAGCACCAAGATTGGCTAAGTCATATTAAAGATCAAAGTGGTAGAACTCAGAGCTGTCTTTAAAAACCTGCATTTTTTTCTTACCCTTATTTCTGTATGTTGCCAGTTAAAAACAATTGAAACTGTAAGACCAGCAAATTTCCCACCAGTTAGCATGAGCTAACTTAAACAAAAACTCTTGAAGAATCTACAGACCCCCTGCTCTGGAGAGTGCATGTGGAGTGAGTAGGGCAGAGGGCCTGGTTCTCTCAACACCTCCAAGTTCCCTGGTCCGAATACCCTGCTGCCGGCTTGGGAAGACCTGGATCATGCTGCCAAAGCAGGCGTTTTGCTCCACCTTCCTAACTGATCAGTCCCTAGATCCCCAACTCCCAGATCCTTTCCTCTGGAGGGTGAATGCACTGGAATGAGTAGGCCAGAGTTCCAGGTTCCTTCCCCACCTCCCAGTTCCCTGGTCCCAGCACCCCTGGCTGCTGGCTTGGGGCTGCCTGAACACTGCTTGCATGCTGCTGAAGCAGGTCTTTTGTTCTGGATTTCTGATTGGTCTGCCCCTGGGACTCCAGCTTCTGGATCCCCTGAGCCAGAGGGTACACAGGCCACTATAGCTGCTGGCCTCTTGCCCCTGGCTCCCCAGTTTCCAAGGTCCTGGCTTTCCAACTCCTGGTTCCTTTGTGCTGAAGAATGCATGCAAGTGCAGTGAGTAGACCCGAGCCCCGACTTACCCCCCCACAATGAAGGCAGTCCTAAGGGGAAAATTCATAACAATGATGGAGAGATCCCAAATTAATAACCTAACTGTCCACCTAAAGGCATTGGAAACACAAGAAGAATCCAACCCTAAGAGCTCCAGACAGAAAGAAATAAGATTAGAGTAGAAACTAATGAATTGATAACTAAGAAACAATTAAGAAAATCGATAAAATGAAGACCTACTTCATTAAAAAAATAAACAAGATTGAAAAACCCTTGGCTCAATTGATCAAAACAGACAGAGAGAGAAGTCTCAAGTTAACAAAATCAGAAATGTAAAGGGAGAGGTCACAACTGGCATCATTGAAATGGAAGGGTCATCATTACTTCCAAAACCTCTACTCCACAAAATTGGACAAACTGGAAGGATGACTTCCTAGCCACATACCACCTACCAAAACTAAACACAGAGCAGATTAATCTCCTAAATAAACTTATAACATTCATCAAGATTGAAAAGGAAATCAAAAACCTCCCCAAAAAGAAAAGTCCAGGACTGATGGCTTCTTGGCCAAATTCTACCAAAATTTCTTTGGAGAACTAAAACCGATTTTTCTCAAAGTGTTCACATAATCAGAGAATAGGGAATCCTCCCTACCTCATTTTATGAAATTAGCATCACCCTAATACCAAAACCAGACAGAGATACAACAAGAAAAGAAAACTATAGGCCTATATCCCTGATGAACTTAGATGCAAACATCCTGAACAAAATCCTTGCAAACCAAATTCACATCACATCAAAAGTGTGATCCACCTTGAAATTTGTAGGAAAATGGATGGACTTAGAATAGATCATATTCAGTGAACACACACAATCACAGATAAACAAACACCACATGTTCTCATCTGCGGTTCCTAACCTGGATCAGCTTGAGGTGCTGGCATATGGGATAGGTAACTTGAGGCCCAGACAACAGGGATGGAAGGTACTCAGAATGCTATGGAGACAAAGATTATGCTCTCCAATGTCAAACTCCCAGTAGTTTTTGGCTACAAGAGGGGCTACAACCCTCAAACTCTCCCTAAGTTAATAACACTTAGCCAGTTTAACCCATGTTGCCTTTACTCCCCATTGGAGAATCTGTTTTTCTTTTTCAGAAAGTAGCAAAACCTGAGGAGATAAACCACCCCTCACATCTCAGCCAAGGCCCAGGAGAAACCACAGAGGAAGTGGGGAGATGAGAAAGAGTGCTCCTTCCATGGTGAGCCTGACAATCAGCACCAGGGTGAAGGAAACAGATGCTGAGGACACTCAACACTTACCAAAGCAGAGATCCAGAGACTCCTAGGAGTCATCACTGAAGTAGACTTAAAACTCGCCCATGAAGGCTGAGGGAATTTGGGGGAAGAGGAGGTGGAAAGATTGTTAGAGTCACAGGTGGGATATCACGTCCAGAGGCACTGCCTCACAACAATAGCTGACTGCTGCTCCCACTGCACATAAGGGGAATATCAGTAACCCCACTGATGAGGGCCCCTGCAGAACAGGCTAGAGAGGAGGGAAAAGATGGTACCAGCACAGGATGTATCCATATAAAATATGTTCTTTAATAATAATAAGAAGAAGAAGAAGAAATGTTTTTAAAAAGAAACTACAGAGAGATTAAGCTTTGAATAACAGAAAGGCAATAAAATTAGAAACATGAGAGAGTGAGTCTATGTGGATTCATGCTTTGAGGTAAAGAAGATCTGAGAAGCACCTGAGCTACAGTTGTTACCAAGATGCAGATGCTTTCTTCTGTGGAACCACTGTGCTTTGAAGGTTTATCAGCCTTCCTGTGTGTCTCTACTCAAGGACAATATTGGTCATCTTTGATTGTCTCTGCATGACCCTCTAGACATCCACCAGCCTGCAGAACTATATGAAATGAACTTTCTTCTTTGTATACTGTCCATCCTCAGTTGTTCTGTTACAGCAGCACAAAACAAAACAAAACAACAAATGAATGAAGAACATGAACATACTTTTTAAAATGAGCTCTTTTATTTGTGTATTATCAGAAGATTTCCCCCACCCTTACTCTCATTCACACTTTACTTACACTCACAATTTCTGGGTGTTGATCAATCAAATTAAAACCCTCATCTGTTGGGAGAAATTTTTTTAAATCAATCAATATTAAAATTCCCATTGTCATCTGTTCCCTCTTTCAAAGGGAGAAAATTAATACAAACATTGATTAGAAGAGTTCTGACTAAGGACTTAACAATCTTTCCGGAGGGAACATTGGGGCTTTTAGTTCTGCTTCAGTGATGAACAGTGTCTCTGGATATCTGGCTTAGTTGGAGTTGGATGTTCTCTGTGTTTATCTCCTTCGGCCTTTTGCTGGTGTCATGTGTAATACTTTATAATTGTTCTATGGTTTCAGCTGGGGCCCTGGTGAGGTGTGGTTAGCTGATCCTCCCTTCATTTTGCCACCTGAAAAAGATAAGCAAATTCTCCATCGGCAGAAAAGCAAAAGATCATCTATGTTTTGGAGGGAAATTATATGCGTTGTTTCACATTTGGTAACTTGATCTTGGAGACTGAGCTCATTTTTGTACCTGGTTTTGACTTATTTCAGTTCTGTCCATTCCACTGGGGACTATTAGCCAAATCAAGAGCAGTTGCAGGCACTGTCACTAGAGACAGTTTCCTGCATTATAAGATGTGGACCATTTTCCCCCAGTTACCAAACAAGCCTCATGGATCTCTGAGATTCATATCTCTCCGGGGTCTCACAGTCTGTGTTATAAACCAGAGTTTGCCATTAACCTTTGGTGGGTCACAAACTCTGACAGAAGGATTTTGGGAAACTCTGGTGTTTCAGATCAACAGCTCATTGTGGAGGCACTGGGAGTTACAGTCTGCAAGAAAAAGATAATATAAACAGAGTTAGAGAGAGGGAGAAGAAGAGAGAGAGAAGCAGGACAAGATTAGCCCTGTCAAGGATCAATATTTTAACCTGTTGTTCAGAATAAAGCTTTTCCTTTTGGGTCCCAATTTGTATCCCCCTTGTTCTCCCTCCCACCCTCTTGTTCCCTCCCACAGCCCTCCCCTCCCTCCCTTATAAACAGGAAGGCAGGTGGTGTATAGTTGCTTCATTTTGCCAGGTGAAACTCAGGCCAGCAAAGATCATGTATTATCGATGTTTCAAGGTGACCACCAAGCATATGCACTGTCTTGGGGACTCCCTGCAGCACTGCCATAGAGACAGCCTGCATTATAAACAGAGTTACCAAGCAAGCCTCATGGATGTCTGACATAGAGACAGTCTGTGTTATAACCAGAGAGAGAATCTGGATCTCTGATTCTGAGATTCAGTTAGGCTGAACTAATAAATCATATACCAGGGGCAATCCAAAAACTAGATCCACTGTGGGTCTGGGCAGGGAGTTTTCTAGAGTAACTGGAGAGGAGAGTGTGGACCAGAGAAACGAAGCCACAATTCCTAGGAGTATTTAGTCATCGTGGCTCATGGCACGCACTCCATAGCTTTCACCCCAACAGAATTTCAAAAGGACAACTTTGATGTTGATTTTTTAAATTTTTTTTAATTTTTTTATTTTTAATTTTTATTTTTCAGAGAGAGAGACAGACAGAGAGAGAGAGAGGGGAGAGGGAGACAGATAGAGAATGGGCACACCAGCAGTCTCTCAGCTGCTGTGAATGAAATCCAGCTGCGTGCGCCCCCTTGTGGGCTAGTGCGGCATTGCGTCCTTGCGTCACTGCATCTGGCTAAATGTGGGACCTGGAGATTGGAACTGGATTCTTAGGGTTAGCAGGCAGGCGCCTTAACTGCTAAGCCATCTCTCCAGCCCTTGATGTCAATTTTTAATATTATTTTGTTTAAATGCTATTTTCTTAATGTCATATATAAATATGCAACTTTTAGATCGTTTTGATGTTTCAGTAATGATTCAGTTTACTTACCAAGGTAGAGAATCAGATCCACATCTGGACAGCATGCCTCTCCAGTGAACCTTGTATGGAGGAAGCAGTGGACTGGTATATTTTCATGCTACCCTCTTGGTGGCAGCTGCAGATAATTCCAAAACTGCATTGTAATCATTGGGCAAAATGCCCTGCCGTTCTGGTTTAGTTTAGGATAAGGAATTCCACACTGCCTTCATACAAACAAACCAGTATATCGTTTAAATATCCAGCAAGTTTAGAGAAATTTGTTTTTGTTTACTTTTTGAAGGCTGAATGAGGGGCTCAGCTGATTCCACAGGAAATTAGCATCCACTTTCCAAGAAACGTGTGGTATCTTTCCCATGCCAGCACCGTGACTGTCCAGATGTAACATGTTTCCATACCAGCACTACTTTTACTCCCTTTTAAAAATTAAACTTCTAACTCAGGTAGAGTATTGTGCATCAAGTAGTAAGAATATTGTACACTTCGGTTTTATGTAAAGGACTTTCTGATACAGTCAGTGAATGTCAGGAGTTACAAATTAAAGGAAGAAGTAGGGAGTATTCAGAAAGACTCTGTGGATGACTTGACATCTCTGTGAGCAGCCGAGGCACCTGTTGCTTGGCATTATAGTTCTTATAGACATATTCCTATTAAGCTAGACCTACACATGACACCTTGCTTATTTCTCTAGATAAAGCTCATTCTCTTGTATGCCAGGATTCCCTCACATTTATTGAGGGTTTCTTTTTCTCTGTTTTTGAGTATCATGAGTCAGTCTTTCATTTGCCCATTGACAGTTTATATTAGAACTCTAATACTAAATGGTTTCAGAAATATCTGTTGTTACCCAGGACTCTGGGGCTGCTTCCTAGTATGGTAAGCCTTTTCGTGCTCCCTCCAAGCCTCTGTCTCCTTCCTACATGCACTTGCCTCACCCTCTAGGCCATCCACTCCACTGGGACTACGCCACTTCCTGCCCGCCTCAGTGGTGTCCCTCTCCACTTGACTACAGGTTGGATATGACCCAGACCACCCATCCCAATTCTCACTCCCCTGGAACAGGCTGAATCACCTGTCCAATTATCACTTCCCTGTAGTGGCTCAAGCCCCAAGGCAAGGTGGACCACCCTGCATCCACAGAATGCCAATGTCCCCACAGCCCCATAAGTACCCCTAGTCTATAAGGGAAGCAGCTGCAGACATGGATGGTCAGAACCTTTCTCGGGCTTTCTCGAATAAAGCCTGTCTCTGCTGTGAGTTGTGTCTTGCCTCTAGTTTCTAGTTTTATTTTCTGCTTTGTTTTGTTTTGTTTCCCTAACAAAGACATGTCTAGATTCTTTGTGTGTGTGGAAATGGTGTTTGGTCAAAAGTAGGCGTTGGGTTCCTGGATAGCATTCAGGATTGATGGCTTCCCCATAGTCCTCTTCCTTGGAATAATAGTCAGAGGGCTCAGCTCCAGCCCTAAGCACAATTTAGGGACAAACAATTCTCAGCAGGGTTTGTCTTTTCCTGGTGGTTCTTAAGGTGTTATCTTTCAAAGGCCATCAGATGGGTTGGATGTGAGACTGAAGAATTTGTGATATTCTCATTGAGGCTCTGGACTTGGGGAAATATATTCGGTCTATGCCCCATCTAAATAGCACACCCTCATATCTAACTTCTAAGGCTGGGTCACAGGGACTAGTAACTGAGCTAAACGACCACTGTACGGATCACTGCTTGGAAACTTCTTTTCTAGGAATGTACAATAGACTCGTGCGGAAGTCCTTCCTGAACTATTGAGCAAATCACACTGATAGTAGAACTTTATGTTTGAGGGAAATACTAGCTACGACCTGGAAAGGTAAGCCCTTTGCTGCACAAATGGATACCCTCCCCCCCCCACACACACACCTTGATAGATTCCTTCTGAGGGGTTTCCGTCACTTAGTTCAGATGCACTGTCACTGCCGGGGATTCTGACTGCAAGCTCAGTCAGGCCCTTCCCTCTTGCCTCACCAACACAACAATGGCCATGTGACATTTTCCTGGTCTTGCCGCAGTTCTCTTCAACACCCTTCCAGTGAGTTGGAGCTCTCCCAGCCAAGTGACCCTCAGCCACCTGGCTGGGATAAAACAAGGGGCCCTCCCTCAAGGCTATGGGCACAGGGGAGTGACCTAGAGATGTATGTGTGGAGGAGGGATGATTCTTGGGGTCTTCATTGACCAAAGCCAGAATTCTAAAGGAGTTTGTTGTCACGGATAAACCTGGAGGGCATTGTGGTAAGTCAAATAAGGACAAATACTCCAGGATTACACGGATACGAGTCTATCTAAACCAGCCAAACTTCAGGAAGTAAAGGATGCCTTCGTGGTTGCTGGGATCTGAGCATGGCAGAATGGAGCCCTGTTCAATGAGGGCAGAACTCAGTCATGGGCCAAGTATTGTTCAGCATTAAACAGGACAGTTTCCAGTTCCCCCTTGGAACTGATATTCATTTTTACTGAAATAGGCAATATGTAAGAAAATAAAAAAGTAAAGTTATGAACACATTTAGAATGTGGTTTTGGTGAGCTCTTCGAATTGGTAGATAGGAAGCATCTCTCCAGATGGTAAAGAAATGATCTTTGAAGACAATATTTTAATTCTGTTCTTGAATCAGTGTGTTTCTCATTGAGGCTAATTCTTAACATATGGTTCTTAATGCCTAGGTACAGAGAGCTTTTACCACACGGGCTGATGGCTTCCAGTGCAGCACACGAGAATGCGAATCTTAAAAAAATATATTTTGCATCAATTTGTAATAACTAGACATTATCCCTGGTTCAGATGGAGGCAAAAATCAATCAACATTTCTCTTTGGGCAATATCATATGTTCTTTTTTTTTACAAAGAGGACAACTGTTGTATTGATTTTTTAAGTTAACATGTGAAATAAAATCCACACATATATTGGTTTGATGTAAAATGAATGATTTCATATTAATCGAGGATTGAATAAAGCTTCTTAGAAAGAAGAGCAAAAGCTTGTCCTCATTTTGCTCATGTAACCACACCAGCTCAGCATGACATGGTCCTGCTTTTCAACTGAACTTTATTTTAATATACAATTTTCCATAATTTCATAAAAGAATATACACCAGATGTGAATGTATGGCACAGATTTCGCAAAGCTGCCAGAAGATAGTCTACAGCAATGCATTCCAGTGTTTATTTCTGCTTGTTCCTTGCATAGGTAGTTATTGCTGGCTCTGTTACTTCTTAGAAGGAGGAAGCAGTGCCTGTAAGTTTTTTGGTTTTCAAAAAGTCAGGTGTAAGCCGGGTGTGGTGGCGCATGCCTTTAATCCCAGCACTCGGGAGGCAGAGGTAGGAGGATCGCCAAGAGTTTGAGGTCACCCTGAGACTACATAGTTAATTCCAGGTTAGCCTGGGCCAGAGTGAGACCCTAACTCGAAAAAAAAAAAAAAAAAAAAAAAAAAAAGTCAGGTGCAAGTGTCTTGTCTAAATATATGATTTAATTGCTTGTAATTCATGATAGAATCGTGGATGTATGAAGAGTTAATTCTTTGGCAGCTGTGTTATCTTCTTGATACTGGGGCAAAATGCCCCATGACACTGTGCTTAAGGAAGAAAGAGTTTACCTGAGCTTGCAGGTCCAGGATACAGTTCATCATAGCAATGAACAGATGGCAGCAGGAGCTTGTGGGACCTGGTCCCCTCCAGACCACAGCGAGGAAGCACAGAGTGATGGAGACCACCATTCAGCCAGCTCTCCCACTTATTTTTTATTTTGGGGGGGGAGACAGGGAGAGGAAGACAGAGATGGGCGCGACAGCAGTCTCTCAGCTGCTGAGAATGAAATCCAGATGTGTGCACCCCCTTGTGGTCATGTGCGGCATTGCGCCCTTGCGTCACTTTGCATCTGGCTAAATGTGGGATCTGGAGATTGGAACCAGCGTTCTTAGGCTTAGCAGGCAGGCACCTTAACTGCTAAGCCATCTCTCCAGCCCCTCTCCCATTTTTTTATACAGTCCAGGAGTCCAGTCCATGGGAAGTACTATATTTAAATCACTCTTCTCTTTTTTCCCCCAATGTTAGTGCACTTTATTTAAAGGGGTAAGTGTTAAAAAAAATAGTCTTTCAGTATTTCTCCATATTTAGCAGAAACTTAAAATTTTATTAATCATTTTAATTATGAACGTCTGTGGAGCACATTCTGATATTTCAAATGTTCAATGTTTGTAATGATTAAATTCATTAACATTTCTATCTCTTTAAATTTTACTTCAAAAAGTTATTAACCCATAAAACTCTATGATATTGTCATATTCTATTAGTATATTTTACCCAATAAATGCATATAGTCATATACAACTTTTTTAAATTTAAATATTGTTTTATTATTTATTTGTAAGTAAAGAGAGAGAAAAAGAATGGGCACTCCAGAGACTTTTGCCACTGCAAACAAACCACTTCCTGCATTTGGATTTACTTTGGTACTAGGTAGTCAAATCAGGTCCTGAACTTTAAGACTTCTCTCCAGCCCTGTATTTTTTTTTTTTAAAAACCATTTATTTATGAATGAGAAAAACAGCAGGGGTGGGGTGGAATGGGCACACAGGGCCTCTTGCCACTGCTTGTAAATTCCATATGCATGTGCCACTATGTGCATCTGTCTTTACCTGGGTACTGGGGAATCGAACCCAGGCCTACAGGCTTTGCAAGCAAGCACCTTTAACCACTGAGCCATCTCTCCAGCCCTAAAGTATAATAATATTCCATTATGTGCTGATCATAGTTAGGTTGTTTAAATTACAGTTCTTTTAAAAAATTTTTATTTATTTATTTATTTATTTATTTATTTATTTATTTATTTATGAGAGAGAGAGGCAGAGAGAGAGAGAGAAAGAAAGAAAGAAAGAAAGAAAGAAAGAAAGAAAGAAAGAAAGAAAGGGTATACCAGGACCTCTAATCATTGCAAATGGACTCCATATATATGTGCTATTTTGTGCCTTTGGCTCTATGTGGGTACTATGGAATCAAACCCAGGTCCTTAGGTTTTACAGGCAAGCACCTTACCCGCTGAGAAATCTCTCCAGCCCCTATCTTTCCACCTCTTTTTAATATATATATATATATTTGAGAGAGAAAAAGAGGCAAAGAGAAAGAGAGAGAGGGGAGGGAGAGAATGGGTGCTCCAGGGCCTCCAGCCAGTACAAACAAACTCCAGACACATGTGCCCCCTTGTGCACCTGGCTTACATGGGGCCTGGAGAGTTGAACGGGGATCCTTTGGCTTTGCAGGCAAATGCCTTAACTGCTAAGCCATCTCTCCAGACCTGCTATATTTCCACCTCTTTACCAAGGTTAACATAATGTTTATTGTTAAATTTTATGCCCTGTGGCTTATACCACTCAAAGTTTGTAGCACCCATTTAAAGAAACTTCTTTGAAACATATCATTTAAGCATATACATTGGGTTCTGTTGCATGAATGTAGTGGGGGAGGGAGGAAATATGGTAGAGAGGATGATACAGAGACATACAAAAGAATGTAAAAATCTGTAACCATGTTCTACATCTGTAATAACACATTAATGCAATTTTAGGGTTTTTTGCTAAATGACACATGTTTACTACTTTACACTTTCCCATGCTGGGTCCCCTGAACCACTCAGCACATTGTAAAGTTCTAACCATCAGGGTGACTGGCCTTTTGTTTTCCCATCTAGGCTTTCACTGTGGAAGCATCAAATTTTACGAAGATTCGTGAGCAGAATTCATTTCTTTGTTGTTATTGTTACTAGGTTTGACTGTAAAACAAGCGCATACCCTTGACTGCCCATACTTCCCTGACATAAGCCAATGTGACCACTTACTCATCAAACCTACAAATTACTGTCGGACGTCGAAGTTGAGGAAAAAATGTTACAGGACTTTCCTCTGGTTAAGTCAGGCTTTCCTAGAAAAAAAGTAGTCCTTTTTAAAATTCAGAATCACCTGGTTTAGGAATTTCTTTTTATTTAACATCCCTTCACTTTTGACAGTTCCTGTTGACTAGTAAGAATTCAGTTCCATCCCCACTCAAGAGAAAGGATATTCAAGACATGAAAATCCAAGAGAAAGAAATATGGTGACTGATCCTAGAATTTGAATTACCACACAAAATCACAAGCTTTCGGGCTGGAGAGATGGCTTAGTGGTTAAGGCACCTGCCTCCTAAGCCTAAGAACTCTGGTTCCAATCTCCAGCAGTTCCAATCTCCAGGTCCCACGTTTAGCCATATGCAAAGTGACGCAAGGGCGCAATGCTGCACTTGACCACAAGGGGGCGCACACATCTGGATTTCGTTCACAGTAGCTGAGAGGCTGCTGGCGCCCATCTCTATCTGTCTTCCTCTACCTCTCTCTCTGTCTCTCTCCAAAAAAAAAAAAAAAAAAAAAAAACCCACAAGCTTTCCACAAATTGTAAAAGTCTGAAACAAGTATAGTTTTAAGCAGGTACAATTTAATTTTTGGGGGGGAGGGGGAAGATCAGCTTATTGTGGGGAAATGTTCAATATGCTGCTCAAAGCTTTATTCAATTTTCTGAAATAAAACATTTTATACAAAACTATATTTAACCGTCTTAAAATATTTGTGAAGCAAATAATGGTATAATTTCTTTTCTTTTCTTTCTTTCTTGTTTTTTTTTTTTTTTTTTTTTTTGAGGTAGTGTCTCACTTTGGTCCAGGCTGACCTGGAATTCACTCTGTAGTCTCAGGGTGGCCTCGCACTCATGGCGATCCTCCTACCTCTGCCTCCCGAGTGCTGGGATTAAAGGCATGTGCCACTATGCCCTGCTAAAAATAATGGTATAATTTCTTGAATACTGATGGTTTCATCTCATTTGTTATTTTATTTATTTATTTATTTTCGTCTAAGCTGCAAGTACCTTGTCTCCATGCTACACAAACCACGGGTTACTTTCTAGGTCATAAAATAGTGACACAGTGCTTTGGTCCATGTAGGGATGAAATTCTATAAAGATGCAGGAGATCTTTTCACTTCTTATCTGTATTAGCAAACAATTTAAAAAACAAACCCTGAAAGGGGTAAGTTATGAATAACAGGGTTTATTTTAGGGTGAATTATTATCCAAGGTGGTAGGGTTAGCTGAAAGACTCAAGCCAGCAGGGAATTTCCCCGCTTTTACTGGGAGGGGTGGGGGGTGGGTAGAAGGGAAGAAAAGTGTGAGAGCCGAGGCCACAAGATTCTCCTCATGTAAGAGATCAGAGGCTGGAGAGATGGCTCAGCAGTTAAGCACTTGCTTGCAAAGTCTAAGGACCCAGCTTTGATTCTCCAGTACCCACGTAAGCCAGATCCACAAGGCAGTACACGCATCTGGAGTTCGTTTGCAGCAGCTACAGGCCCTGGCATGCCCATTCTCTCTCTCTCTATATATATATCTGTCTCTTTCTCTCTTAACAAAAGAGATCTGATTGAGATCATACATGTAGCAAAACAAGCAGGAAACTAGGCAAAGAAGGAAATCCTCCCTTTTCTCAGACAGTCTGAGTAAGGGAAGAACTTTCCATTGGGAGCCAGGAAGCAAAGACCAGGACAGTGAAGAGCAGGCCACGATATTAATACACATGGTTAGGCTGTTTGTATAAGTCCAGATATTAATACACATGGTTAGGCTGTTTGTATAAGTCTAGATATTAATACACATGGTTAGGCTGTTTGTATAAGTCCAGATATTAATACCCATGGTTAGGCTCCTTTGTATAAGCCAGATATTAATACCCATGGTTAGGCTGTTTGTATAAGTCCAGATATTAATACCCATGGTTAGGCTCCTTTGTATAAGCCAGACATCTAATTCGGATGTGCTTTGTCATCAGACCCAGGTGTGTAAGAGCGAGATGTCATTGTTTGGTGGACTCAAAGGCTGACTCAGGAGAGTCCACCCCTCCCCAGGTGTGCCATGCTGAGGGAGAAGCAGGAAGCTAAGGAATTGCTCACAACCATTGGATGAGACTGCATCAGAAGTGGGTTCTAGTCCTGCCAGAGCAGGCAAGGGGACATCCATGTTTTTTTGGACCTTTGTCCCTGGTGTCCAACCTATTAAAATAAAAAATAAAAAAGCCATCTTGCTCCTGTTTCGCCTTCAATTGCATGAGGAGAATGGCCTACTCCACAGAAGCCTTCATTTCTAAGACACACTTCCTCTAAGTCTGTTGAGGCTTGCTGTTGTTTAGTTTGATTTTTTGTTGTTGTTGCTGTTCATGACATTATGGTGGCATTCATCCCATTCTTTTTGTAATTCACTTTAAAATTTTAAGAAGGGACTAGCATATTAAGTAATATAAAAGTATCAGTACTTTTTATGAGTTTTGTCAAACAGAGGAGTGATGAGTTTGTGTTTATAATGCATGTCATGCCTTTTCTAGATTGTGCTTCAAGAATCAGTTCACATTTTAAACTACAGACTATTTACTTTTTATTTTTTATAACTTATTTTTATTTATTTGAGAGAGAGAGAGAATGGTTGCACCAGGGCCTCCAACCACTGCAAACAAACTCGGGACACATGAATCACCTTGTGCATCTGGCTCACGTGGGGCCTGAGGAATCCAATCTGGGTCCTTTGGCTTTGTAGGCAAGTGCCTTAACTGCTAAGCCATCTCTCCAGACCCAAAGACCTTTTTTTTTTTTTTTTCAGGACACTTAACTCCGAATATAAACAAAAATCTTAAGATGATTTTGCCTTAAGAAATGGAAGCAGTTGAAACAACGGTCATCTACTCAAGGTTTTTCATTGTTGCAGTCACCTTCTTGTTCCTGGGACAAACACCCATGAGAAGCAGCTTATGGGAAGAAAGCAGGCTTACAGTTTCCAGCGGGGACCTCAGTCACGGCGGAGAGAGCCGACTCTTCATCACACGTCCACAGCAGAGAGACAGCAGCCAGCCCCAGCAAGCAGGAGCTGACCTGAATACACACTTAGGGGGGACCGGAGACCCGTCCCCAGTGGCACACCTCCTCCAGCAAGGATCTGGAGACTCAGGAAGCTGAATTTTAATCAAATGTACCTGAGGCTGTAAGAACGTTACATTGTAACCACCACACTCGTCATCCAGGATGATTCTGGAACCTCTCGCTTGTCCATTAAACCAACATGTAGAAATCACAAACTCACACAGACTTGGAGGAGACTCCCCTTTACAGTCTGGAGAAATTGCGGCTTGATTGCACGTCAGCCCATACTCCTTCAGAGCTATCTTCAGGTAAGCCCTCCACTTTTCCCGGTGTTCTGATTTCCCAGTAGGAGGGTTCCGGAAGTCAACATGCTCACTAAGAGAAGTACCTTCCAAACTGTTCAGGCCCTAGTTCCACTGACTGCAAGCCTGTCTATTTTAATGTTGCAAAAGAACAAGTTTTTTTTTTTTTTTTTTTTTTTTTTTAAGAAAAGCAAACTACATTAACAGCAGGCAGCTGAATCTTGGCCTTCAGAAAGCTGTTAAGAACCAGTTTTGCCTGTGAAATAAAACATGGCTACAAGCTATGTCATTGATTTAGTGAAAGAAAACACCTTATGTTTAATTCAAACGGCAATCCTGACATGGACAGGCTTAAAACAATCATGTTTTACAAATCCGTTTGTCTGAATGATTCTCTTGTTGGTTGTTCATTCACACTCTGCCCTGGCTTTCTCTGCCTTCCCTCAGTGCAAGGGCTATTTAAAGACATGAAAAGACAGGAGCATGCAAGGCTTTCTTAGGTTGGGTTTTGTAGAAACAGGAAACTACTCATTTTCAAAAACGTCTTCATATTTCCTCAAGCAAATTTAATTGTTGGTTTGATCTTTAAAGAGATTGCACCGAGGTATATAATTATTAAATCTATACCTTTTTTACTCTCAGAGTTGGCCCACACTATGAAATCACACGCAATCTTTCAGGTAAGTTTCTTGTTGGCTTTATCTGGTGGGGATCACAGTGCTTTTCAAAAACCCTCTATTCTTTAGAAGCAAAAGCTCTGTCACGGGTGAGAAAACTGTTCGGCAAAAGTTAACAAGATGTCCTAGACTGTACGTCTCTGCAACGCGATTATTCTTGGTATTTAAATAAGAAAAAATGCCCTAGAAAATGCTAAGGAGTGGCTTAAGATTAAGTTTTAGCTTGTTTTGTAGAAGTAATTCCTGATTGGGAAGGACTCCTTGGAAGCCTTCAGATTGTATTTGTGAAGTTCTGCAAATATAAACCCAAAAACACTAAATAAACCGCAAGATTTTATTTTATTTATTTATTTTTTGTTTTTGAGGTAGGGTCTCACTCTAGTTCAGGCTGACCTGGGATTCACTATGTATTCTCAGGGTGTCCTTGAACATTTACTTTTCTTTTTTGAAGTGACTTGCAATGGTTTCCATCTTAAGTGTCTCCCAACATTCATGTGTTAAAGGCTTGCTTGCCGCTTGCTGCTATTGGGAGAGGGTACAACCTGTAGATGTGTCTCAGTGCGAGGATTCCGATGAACATGTGATGTGTCCATATAAAGTTTCTACTTAATAAAATAAAATTTAAAGAAACAACACACACACGCACATACGTGCACACACACACACACACACACACACACACACACACACACACACAAGTCAGCAATAGGCACAGCTACCAAACATGGTCCTACCTGCAGTTCCTTTTCATTTTCAGAGGACTTGCACACATACAGCCTCCTGAGTAGAGCAGTGGGCTGAGGTCAGATGAAGCGCGCACGCACACACACACACACACACACACACACACACACAGCCTCAACCTTCTCCTTCCTTACCTGAATCCCGTGGGCAATGGGCACGCTCCTGGAAGCTCAGGTCCTCACAGGCTTTCTATGAAGGCTGAAATGGAACTAACGCCACATCACCCAAGAAAATCCTCCATCCACTGACACCTTTTATTCCTGCACTTGGAAGTGGAGGGGCCGAAGTGATAGGAATGACCCTTAATGAGCAGCCACTGAGTTCTCTGTGACAAAGATCTCCATTCACCCTCATTACTGAGCAAATCACCCGTTTGCCCATACATATGTGGAGCAAAGCGTATCTTGGAAACCCACGAACTTTGAGTGAGTAATTATTGAAATGGCACACTGTACCCATTAGTGACTATGATTATTTTGGGTTAATTTACATAAATTAGATATTTTTAAAGAGACATAAATAGAAGGAATGACAAGCATGATGTTACTAATACTCAATTTCTTCTATCTTCAGCTTCCTTTCTTTCATTGAATAAGTTGATTCTAGAATCTCTAATTTTTTTTTACTAAGATACAAAAAAAATGAGTCACCATATGCTTTCCATCTGGAGATGAATGAGCATATGTAAATAAGAAATAACCGAGGTTGTGAGAAAATATTTAGATGTATAGGAGGATTAATGGTATACCCTATTAATGGGAAAATGACTTAATGTTGATATCCCATGCTTCTCAAGTTATGAGAACTCATTGTAAAGAACCATAGTATGGGACTGGAGGGATTGTTTAGTGGTTAAGGCACTTACCTGCAAAGCCAAAGGACCCAGGTTCAATTCTCCAGGACCCACGTAAGCCAGATGCACAAGGTGGTACATGCATCTGGGGTTCATTTGCAGTGTCTAAAAGCCCTGGTGTACCTATTTTTTCTCACTTTGTCAAATAAGTAAATAAAAATGAAATATTCTTTAAAAAGATATGTAATGTGGGCTTTGGAGATGGATCAGTGGTTAAAGGTGCTTGCTGGCAGAGCCTGCAGCCTGGGTTCAGTTCCCTTGTACTCACATAGAGCCAGATTCATAAAGTGGCACACATGTATGGAGCTTGTTTCAGTGACAGGAGGCCCTGGTGCCCATTCTCCATCTCTCTTCTCCCCCTCTCCCTCTCTCAAGTAAATAAAAGTAATTTTAAAGTGAACTGCCGTGCTCTATGATAAAGAGAGCCGTGAGTGCTGCAGCAGGGGTCCCCCAATCTTTAAGGGTGAAAGCACTCATTGATTGTTCCTTGTTTGAGTCTCTCAGTATTTACATAATTGCTCTTGTCTTACACATATCTGAAATCAAGACAATGAATGTGTGAAGAAATCAATAGCAATAAGAGAAAATTAATAAGACAAGAAGGAAGATGGAATGGGCTTTGTTGGCATGATGAGAAAAGAATTCCCAATTTTTTTTCTCTACTAAAATCTTGCTCATCCTATTCAATCCTGGACTATAGCAGAGTAAATCCTGGCTTTGAATTTCCAAGCAGTGGAGTTAAAAGAGTTTAGATTGTCCAGTGTTGCCAAAACAGTTCCAACAATCCTCAACAACCTGTATCGATGGATGTAAGGAGAGAGGTCTGTCTTCAAGGACACATGAATTATATTTAGAATGCTTTGCCAAACTGCATTATAGTAATGCACATTATATTTGCTAGCCAATGCCAGTACCTTAGCTCTGATGATCTCGGTTTTGGTCAAATTCAGGAAACTAATACTTTCAAAATTCTTGAAAATTGCAAACCTTGGTTAACCATCCTGAAGCCAAAAATAGATGTGGTTAGGTATTCATTGTCACTTAGCCAAAAGGCTGTCATTGAAATAAATTGAGAAGGGGGATGCTGGCAGGACTACAGGGTAGATGCTTCCTGTGTCTGGGAAACCTGCACTGCCCTCCAAGCATCTACCTTGACCAAGCAGATGAGGGCACAAGAAGCTTGGCTCATATGAAGAAAGGCATCCCCTTGAGGCCGAGCGATAGAAGAAGCTGTCACCACTAAATCAGGCTCAGCTCTTTGATCTTTTTCTTGCAAACCTACATGTGTGGTGGGTCCTGTAATACAGCACTCTTAGCCAAGATTCTTTCATATCTCAAAAGAAGGGCAGATAGACAGTGTCACAGGAACAAATAGACACAAAACATTTGAAATGAAACCTGTGCTTGTATCCAGTAAATGTGAGAACGTGAGTCATTAGGAAGGCTTACTAAAAAAAAAAAAGAAAGAAAGAAACTTGTCACTCAGAGGCTGCAGAAATGGCTTAGTGGTTAAGACAGTTGCCTGTGAAGGCTAAGGATCCAATTTCAGTTCCCCAGTACCCATGTAAGCCAGAGGCACAAGGTGGCACATGCATCTGGAGTTTGTTTGCAGTGACTGGAGGCCCTGGTGCCCTCAGTCTCTGTCTCTATCTCTCTCTATATATCTACCTCTTTCTTTCCATCTTGGAATTAAATAAAATATATTTTTTAAAAAATGTCTCTTAGAGTTGGGGAGATAGTACTTGCTTGCAAAGCCTGCTGGCCCAAGTTTTATTTCCAAATACCCATGTTAAGCTGGATGCACAAAGTAACACATGCATCTGCAGTTGAGATACATTGTCCATGATCAGTCTTAATCTCTCCCTCTCTCTCTCATCTCTCTCACTCTGCTCACACATAAATATTGTTTTAATAAATGTTTACTTAGCAAAGTAAATGTTTTCCATTGTGGTGATCTAATTAAGTATATTGTGAGCAATTCAGATTTTTAACGTAAATATAAATGTCTCATTTTTTCCTTTATTTCTCCCCTTTCTCCTCTCCTCTACTTTAGTTCTTTATTCCCCTTCTTTTTTTAAGGCTGAGATTCAAATCCATGGTCTCATACATGCTAGGCAAGTACTATACCAAGCCTCTGAAAATGAAACCCTTTAGTAAAATGAAATCATTATATCTCTATAATAATATTATATATTATAGCATATATAATAATGAATAGTATATGCTGCATACTACATAAAGTAATTTTATAACATACTTTGCACATTACAATATCTTAAACTTATTTTACATCTATAGTAGTTCTATGTAGTGGGTAGGAAAATTTACTTGCAAACTTTTTTGAGGTTTTTGATGTAGGGTCTTGCTGTAGCCCAAGCTAGCCTAGAATTAGACTCAGGCTGGCCTAGAACTCACAGCAACCTCAACCTCCCAAGAGTTGAGATTAAAGGTGTGTGCCACCATATCTGTGCTAATTACAATTTGTAAAAACTGGTGCATAAAAGGGAAACAATTTAATGTGCTATGATATGATGTTTCAGTACATAGATAAATTGTACAATGTTCAAATTGGGGTAACAGCTATCTCCTCAAACACTTAACATTTCTTTTAGTGAAACACTCACAATCATTGCTTTAGCTTTTGAAAAATGTAAAGTATGTTCCTGTTATCTGTAGTCACCCAGTTATGCAGAAGGACACCTACATTCTTAAATAGACTTGAAATCTGCAGGACTTTACAAGAGAGCTGTCATCTTAGCGGAGTTACGTGTGTGGTCCGAGTGGACACAGACCTTTGCATCCTCCAGGACTGAGCTAGACAAGAGTCCACGGTCCTCCGTGTGAGCTGTGACCTGCCCAGCACCCTGCAATGATACCGAAGAGATTTTCCTTGGTGTCTGTTTTGCTTTATTAATAATTTGTAAAGCAAGTAGAACTTATATTGAAGGCTTTCTTAGCTACTGGAATAAAAGATATCAGCACCATTTACCTTTATGGGTCACATAATTAGTGCAACTATCAGTTAAATTTAAAAAATTTTGTAAATTAATTTTAAGGACAATTCTGCAAAATAAATTCTGCTGCTCTGCTTTTATAGGGTGGCGGTGTGAACTAGGGGTTCAAAATCTTGTTACAGGAAAGTAATTTTGTACAAGTGTAGTTGCCAAAGTCGTCAGGATGACACACTATTCCTCCTTCTATTTGTTACTCAGATTCCTAAGAAATGGTGGAGGAACACTCCTCAAATCACAAAGATAATGCCTGCTTTGCTTGGTTGCTGGAGGCTTAAATGACAATACATACAAAGAAGAGATTGTATAGCCCTTCAATGGTCGAAATTCTAAAAACAACTAGCTGCTCTGCCATATTTCATATGCAATTGTACTCTTTGAGTAAGCTGAAATAAACTTAGTGCATCCATACATAAAACTTTACACATGGCTACATTTTGCAGTGGCCAATGGAGCATCAATTTTATATTATAGTAACAGATGGAGATATGTTATTGCTGTTTATTTTGATATTAATTGTGAGCAAGATAGATATGGAATGCAAAGTCATGATTCTATTTCAAAAATATTCTTTGCAATTTTGAGGACTGAATCAAGAGCCTTTTGCATGCTAGGCAAGCACTCTCCCACTGAGCTATATCTCTAGCCAAGTTCTTAATTCTTTACCAAAGTCTCTTCAGATGTAAACTCACTGAGATCAGAGCCAAGTGTTTTGAGAAGATTTGCTGAAAATAAACATTTCCTTCACTAAACTCCATAACACATATATGACTTGGCAGGTTAATTTTAAGCTTGTAGCTCCCATTTTTTGTGGAATATTGTAGAATCAGATGTCCTTTTTCTGGGATATGTTCAGTTGGAGTATTTTAGATCTGCATAAGTCATGTCGATCTTTGTGAAATTGAATAAAATCTTCAATTCCAAATGAGAAATAAAACCTGAAAGTCATCGGGCAGTTATTTAGATTTTTACTGTATGGCAATATATTTTATTTAGGCTATTATATATCTATATATAATTCAATATGAAAAAACTCAAAATCTTTCAAAATTTGCTGTTAATATATTTTTTTCTAATTTGCAAATATGACATATGGTATGTTTTAATTAATATTGCTATTTTCCAAATGAAATATTCATTGAGAACTCTGAGCAAATACTTTGAAGATGCTTAAAGTGTTATTGACCACTCAGCCCTGGTCTGTGACACAGGGTTAGGAGAAGCCAGACTGTCTTCACAAACTGCTGCTTTGTATTTTAGAGAAGGCAATCCACTCTTCACCTGACAAACCAGATGTTTTGAGTGTATTCAGCTGAACACTAGCATACACACTCCTGGGGCCTCTCATAGAAGCTAATTCTGGTGGTCTGCATGCAAAATGTTTTGTTCACAGGCTCATGTGTTCACACACTTGGTCCCTAGCTGGCAGCGGTGCAGTTGTGGAACCTTTATGAAGCAGAGCCTTGCTGGAGGTAGAGAGGACTGAGGTCTGCCTTCAGCTTTTGTCACCTGGTCCCATTTGCGTCCTGACTATGCATTAATGTTGCTGTACTGACTTTTGTTGTTTGCACAAAGCACCGGTTTATTTTGGCTCACAGATTTGAGAGGAAACTCCATGATGGCAGGGGAGAACCTGGTATGAGCACAGGCTGGCCATCACCTTCTGGCCCACATTTTCACGTGGATAAAACAGCAGGAGAGTGTGTAAAACCCTAACAAGGGGGCACTGGCAATAACACCCATAAACCCACCCCCGAGGCACATCTCCTCCAGGACACTCCAGTTCCCAAACTGCCATCAGCTGGGGATCGATCATTCAGAACACAGGAGTTCACGGGGACACCAAACACGACACAGCGTTCCCACTCCTGCCATGCCTTCCTTGCTATGCCTTCTACCTTCTTAACTGTAGGCCTGACGATGTTTTTTCTTTCCTTAAGTTGCCCTGGTAAGCTATTTGTTCATCGAAAGGAGAAAGCGACTGAAAAACCAATTCAACAATGTTCCTTTGCAGAATGAAAAGTCCAAGAAACGTGTCCACACAGCAACTTCTCTCTCAACTACATCTAGAAACCAGGATTAGAATGTCAAGTCTTTGTTAGTTCCCTTATGTTGTATTTCTTATTCTTCATAGCAAAAGTTAATTAACTTCTTGTATCTGATAGACGTACATAGAACATGCCACTCCCACCAGTGGAGTATATATGTTGACATTTTAACATTTCAATACAAATAACATGGGTCAGCAGGATAGATTAAAACTGGCAATACTTGGGATGAGGAGATGGCTCAGCAGTTAAAGGCTCGTGCTTGCAAAGCCTAATGGCCTGGTTTCATTCCTTAGTACTTATATAAAGCTAGATGCACAAAGTGGTGCAGGCATATGGAATTTTTTTGTAGTGCTGAGTCCCTAGCATGCCCCAAACTATTTTTAAATGACAATATTCACCTATATGTGGTTACAAAATAAGATATGCATTCCTCTCCACAGTTGTGCACATATTCTAATATAGACACTATGTTAAGCCATCAAGCCATCAACACTTTAACTGAAATCAACAAATGTGTCTTCTGAACCAAGAGGCCAGCAACAGAAGAAAAATTAGCAAGATGGCAAGTATGTGTGAATTAGGTAATAGCATCAGTGTAACCAGAACAAAATCGGTTTGCTTGGACATCTCACTCTCAACATCTGCCACTGGGATAAAATGTCAATTGCTGGCTGAGAAAGAGGAAGAAATCCTAGGAATTCTGTCCCAGATGGGTCTTCTGTCATGTTTTTGCTTTCTCTCTCTCTCCCTCTCTCTTTTCCTGTATTTCTCCTACTATGACTAATTTAGAGTTCTCAGATGGGTTTTCTGTCATGTTTTTGCTCTCTCTTTCTCTCTCTCTCCCTCTCCCTCTTTCTTTTCCTGTATGTCTCCTACCATGACTAGTTTAGAGTCCTCAGGCAGTTGCTTTCTGTACCGTGTCCACAACTTTTAGTTGTAATTAGTGGGTAAAATGTGTTCTTGCAGACTGCTGTATTTTTGGCTAGCACCCAACATTTTCTCGATGCTATAGATTTAGACTTTTGTTTTAAAAATCCAAATAATGTTCTTCATAAAGAGTTTGCAAATCTTTTCTTGGAGTTTGTCCTATGTATTTAAAAAATGGCTAAGGTTATATGTCTTAGCCTCTTCTCTAGTGAATAAGCTATATCTGATTTTTATAGTGATCTCATATATAGTGAATGGTTTAATTGTATTATTAGTCATAATTATTTTGTTCTCAATCCCCTCATGAGACAATATCATGGGCTAGTAAGAGTGTTTCCTTTAATTTTCCCCAAATGTTTATGATGCTTTTCACTTTTTAAAAGTCCAATTTGGGCTGGAGAGATGTCTTAGCATTTAAGGCACTTTGCTAAGAACCAAGGTTCAATTCCCTACTAGCCACAAGAGCTGGATGCACAAGGTGGTGCGTGCATCTGGAGTGCATTTGCACTGACTAGAGGGCCTGGTGTGCCTCTCTCTCTCTCTCTCTCTCTCTCTCTCTCTCTCTCTCCTTCTTTCTCTTAGATGGATGGATGGATAGATAGATGATAGATAGATAGATAGATAGATAGATAGATAGATAAATAGAAACAATTGTACAAGTTCAATTTGCTATTCAAGAACTTCAGCTCAATGTTACACAGAAACACACAGGAAATGCCTTGTACTTTAAATTTTAAAATGAATGTTTTGAATAGTCAAAGGCTTGCTTTTTTAGAATATACTTTAACTTAGATTTATAGTTTGTTATTTTCTTCAACATTATAGGGTTGACTTTAAATTTGACTATATGATGTTTTTTATTCATTCATTCATGAAGGAATCCATGAATCCATACATTAATTCTGGTGCTGGAAATCAAACTGTGGCTTTTATGCATAAAAATCACATTTTTTATTACTGAGCAACAGGCCCAACCCTTCCCTTAGAAAGCTTTAACACCACCCCTACTTAGGTAATTATTAAGCAGCATCCTCCTCATAGGTAATTACTAACTCTAGTTAGTAATCTTCATTTTGTTTATTATTTCCTCCTGAAATTCAACACAGTTGTTATTCTTTCTTGTGATAAATAAATTTAAAATATTTAATCACTTTTTAATAATTTCTTTGCATAGCCACCACTCTCCTATGATATCTCAGCCCTTCCCTGTTAAGATGTTGTTGCTTCTTTTAGAAGTTCACATTTTAGGGCTGAGAGATGGCTTAATGATTAAACGCTTGCCTATGAAGCCTAAGGACCCTGGTTCGAGGCTCAATTCTCCAGGACCCACATAAGCCAGATGCACAAGGGGGCACATGCATCTGGAGTTCATTTGCAGTGCCGCGCCCATTCTCTCTCCCCCTCTACCTGCCTATTTATGTATCTCTCTTTCTCTCTCTCTCTCAAACAAATAAATAAAAGAAGTTTATGTTTTAAAATTTCCTTTAGTGTTAATTTTCTTAAGTTTTCTCTTTAAAACCTCCTTTGGTAAAGGTCTATCTTTAAAGTTTATTTTTTTAAAGCTTTTACACATTAACTGTATCTATCTTGTTATATAAATACAGCGGAGGCTTCATTCTGTGTCTCATTGTGTGGAAAGGGCATAGGTAGGAGAGAAACATAAAGTCCCATTATTCCAACATTTATTTCCAAAGTGTTTCTATGCACACTTGCTTTTAATTTCCAAGTGTCGTGAGACAATAGAGAGAAATAATTAACAGGAGACGGGCTTTGCCCTCAGACAGATCTGTTTCGAACAATGACTCTGACACTTACTACATTTGCTAATGGGAAGTTACTTGACTTCTCCACCTGGGTTGCCTCATATTTACAATACAGATGGGGATGTCAAGCTTCCAGAACAGCTGAGAGACGTAAGTGACATAATGTACTCAGAATGCATTGTGTAGCCCTTTGCAGAAAATACTAGCTACCATCCATGGGCAGTGTCTGATAATGACAGAAATCTCTTTCCATATCATTAAAGATTTAAGTCTCTGGAACATTACTGGGCCTAATTTACTGCATCTGGGGTCTAATTAAACTTTCTGAGTCTTATGCATCTGAGTGTTATTTTTAAGTGCTCATATTAGAAAATTTCAGAGAAAGACAAACCTAGCACAATGCCAGAGTCATGGTGAAGCATTTGAATGTGTGAAACCCAGACAACAGCTATTCTTGAAGTTGGGCGTCTGCTGATAATATTTAACTTTCCTTCAGCCGAGTGAGAAATTAGTCAGGCGCAGTGGTTTCTGACTCTAATCCCAGCATTTTGGAAGCTGAGCCAGGAGGATTTTCATGAATTTGACACCAGCATAAGCTACATAGTGAGTTTCAGGAAGACTGGCCTATCGTGTAGAACTTGGTCTCAAAATAAGAAATGAATAAATAAATAGCAAGAGGGGTTGGAGAGATGGTTCAGTGGCTAAGGTGGTTGCCTACAAAGTGTAAGGACCCAGGTTCGATTACCCAGTACCCACGTAAGCCAGGTGCCCAAAGTAATGCATGTGTCTGGAGTTTGTTTGCAGTGGCTGAAACCCTGAATTATCCATTCTCTCTGTTTTTCTCTCTCTCTCTCTTAAATAAATATATAAAATATTTAAAAACAAATAAATAGCAAGAAATAAAGTGATATTTTATAATTTAATTTCTACTTATAATTTTTTCTATTTTGATTTTTCACTTAGATATAATTTACAAATAGAGAAAAAATTCCTAAATATGAAATTCAATGTTTTGTATTTGTATACACTTATATGAGCAAATACACATATGATCAAGATACAGTCCAGTACAAGTCCATGGGTGTGCTTTATTTGCCTTCTCCCAGTCAGTGTTTCCCAGAAAGTAGCAATTATTTTGCCAACATGACCAATCATGCCTGTTTTTTAATTTAACTACAAACAGAGCAACATAATATATGCTAATTTGTATGTGATATTTATGTTATAGTGTTGCCTTTTATGAATATATGATTACTTTCCTACCTGGTGGACACTTGGGTATTGTTTCCTACTGTGGCATTACCATTGACTGTATTCATTATTTGATACCAATCTGACCAGATTCCTAAGTAAACAATATACTCTATTCACCAACACTCTCCTCCCGACCCCCCAGCATATCCTTAGAATATCTCATTTGTTTCTTCTGACTCTGTCTTAGATCATGCCAACTTCAACTCAGTTTGAAATTAAATATGTACATGGAAGACACCCACAAATATTTACCATGAAATTGTTTTCATGACAACAGTGTCTTTACATGGTTAATATTATCCTTATAATAATTTCTAGTGAGACCTGATAATTATTTCCAGTAACTAGTGTATTAGTGGCTTACTGTTGCTGTGACAGAATAGCTTACAAAAGCAGCTTAAGGAAGAAGGGTTTATTTTGGCTCACAGTTTGAGAGGTCCTTCATGATAGGGAAGGCATGACGTGGGAACATCAAGTGGCTGCTCACTTTGCCTCTGTAGTCTGGAAGAAAGAGAGAGAAGAAATACATACCTTATTTTTAGGAAAGATCCAGGAGACGAGAGAGAGAGAAAGAGAGAGAGAGAGAGAGAGTGTGCCCTTCAGGCTTTTAATGCCCATGCCCTTTGGGCATGGTTGCTTGCTCAGTGGAGGGGAGGTGCTTGTGGAGGTGTGGGCTGGTGATCAAGGAAGGAGCCAAGTTGATTAGGTTCCCCTGTTGAGTTTTGGCTGGTGGTAATGGTGAGAGGGAGAGGCAGGAGCTCAGGAAAAATAGTCTTTAATGCTGAACTCATGGAGAGTGGTAGGAGATACATAGGAAGGACATAGACACAGGACAGATGACTATTGTTTGAGAAGTTATAAATAGAAATCCCCCACACCCACACAGTGGCTCGAGAGAGATCATTGAAGGAGATGAGATAGTATGGAAAATGAGGAAATGTACTTCAAAGAAGTGGGCATCATAGGAACAAAGTTGTTCCTCATGTCCAGGAAATATGACATTATCTAGAGTAACTGTGGGGGGGACAGTAGGAAAAAGGGTTGAAGAGAAAATAAGGAAATGTATGTTTGGGAGGTAAGCAGGCCAAGAAGATAGCATGAGACATACCGGAGAATCTGAGTGATGTTGGGAACTTTGGGGCAAGAGAGCCATGTGCATATGATGATGTTTTTGATAACAATACAAGTAGTGATTAACTTGAAATACTGGATAGAATAAGACTGTGGAATAAGGGATGGTGACAGTGATGTGTATCAAAGGTGTCAAAATTTTGTAACACAGAGACAGCACTGGAAATGGAAAGAATAGAGGATTTTATGATAGAAATCAATAATGTTTTGGGCTTTTTGAGGTAGGGTCTTGCTCTAGCCCAGGCTGACCTGGAATTCACTATGTAATCTCAGGGTGGTCTTGAACTACAGCAATCCTACTGAGTGCTGGGATTAAAGGCATGTGCCACCAGGCATGGCTCAATCGATAAATTTTTATCAGTAAGTAATAGAAAGAAGAAATAAAATTATTGAGTCAGGCAAACTCCCACACAGTACTGAATGTTTGGAGGCAGAGGAATACAAGGGCTATGTGCTGGTTTGATTAAGGTCCCCCATAAACTTATGTGTTCTGAATGCTAGATCCCTAGCTGGTGGCAATTTGGGAATTGGAGGCTCCTAGGGGCAATTTATTGTTGGGGCTGGGCTTATGGATGCTATGAAAGCTTATGAAAGCTTCCACTTTCCAGTGTTTGGTACATCTTCCTGTTGCTATTGTTCACCTGATGTTGGCCAGGAGATGCTATGCAGCCTCTGATCATGTTACATTTCCCCTTGCAATCATGGAGCTTCCCCTTGAGTCTATAGGCCAAAATAAACCCCTTCCTCCCATGAGCTGCTTTGTACCCGCAATGTGGAGCTGTCTGCAAAAGGCTAACATAAGCTCCATCAGAGGAAGTACTAATTGTGTGAAAATGATGTGAATGAGAAATACATGCAATTAAAAGTAAGGTGGAGGGGCTGAAGAGAGGGCTTGGCAGCTAAGGTGCTTGCTTGTGAAACCTAAGGATCCAGACTCAATTCTCCAGGACCCACATAAGCCAGATGCACAAGGCAGCGCATGTGTCTAGAATTTGTTTGCAGTGGCTGCAGGCCTCAGAATACCCATTCTCCCCTCACCTATCTATCTCTTGCTGGGTTCCTCTTTCTCTCTCTCTCTCAAATAAATGAACAAAATTAAAAAAAAAAAAATCAGAGTAACATGGAAAACCCAGGACACACATAAGGGAATTAAGAATAATAACAGGAAGGCAGTTAGAGATGCAGTTTTGTGGACAATATGAGGAGGTTGGAACTGAGGTGTTAAGAGGGTAAGGATAGGGCATTGGGTGGAGAAATGGCTTAGCTGTTAAGGTACTTGCCTGTGAAGCTGAAAGACCCAGGTTTGATTCCCCAGTACCCACATGAACCAGATGCACAAAGTGGTGCATGAGTCTGGAGTTTGTTTGCAGTGGCTGGAGGCCCCAGTGCACCCATTCTCTCCCTCTCTCTCTCCCTCTTTCTCTCCCTCTCTCAAATAAATAAAATATTTTTTAAAAAAATATTGGGGAATAAAAAGAGGGTAAGGATATTACTATAGGGTGGGATGGGGGGAGGAAGACCAAAGCTGTCAGGTCAGGTTCCCAAGAGAGGGAAACAAAAACAACAGACTTTGACTGGCTAAGAGTTACTGCTGCTGTTTAATGTACATTTCTTATAGATCGTACCCAGTTTTGTACTGGGCAAATACGACTCACTGATGTTATTCACAAACTTCCATCCTGTTTCTAAAAGTACAGCATTTCCCATATAGTTTAGCAGCTGCAAAACCTATGGCCCTCTGACATGTGAGATCATAAAGATGAGGATTTCAGTTCTCTAAGACTGTAACTTTTTGATTTCTGGTCTTGTTTCATACCCATGTTGCATTCAATTTTCTTATTTTTCATGGAAGGCAGAAGTATGAGCTGAAGCCGAAAAATGCATTTTGTATAATTCAATTGATTTTAAACTCTGCCATTTGATAGGTGGCGAGAATGCCCTAACAACACAGCTATGGAGTTCTCTAATTTGTTTTTTGCAGCTTCATGCTGCAAGCAATTTCTCACTGAACATTCTAATAGAACTTTCCCATATTGAAATGAGAGATGGAAACAGCCCGGTAGCTCATGGTGCTTATGGTGGTACAGTAGAATTTTAGACAGGAACTTATAAAATTTTAAATTGTTCCTGCATTTGACCTTAGACAAAAAGACAAAAATGAACAACTAGATGCTATGCTCATGTAAAAGGAAATATCTCATCAGCAAATAATAAATCTGTTCTTTAAATGCCAGTATTAACTGGCCTGTGTAATGCTCCAGGGCAGATATCCGTCAATGTTAAGGTCATTGTCAAATATCAAAATGGAATTCAATATTCAGGTGTCATAAAGTATATTGCCATAAAACATGCAGTTCATTGATATTTTCATTTGTAGCAATATAGTAATTACATTCTCATGTTGAAATAGCTATGTGAGACCTGGGAATTTTGCAAATACACAACTGAGAAATGTAATCGTTTCTTTGGTTTGATTCTATAAATCTATAGAAACTGCTCTTGGGCCATTGACAGTAATCACTCTCAGTTCAAAATGAACAAAAATTCATGCGCTCACGGCCTGCATGGTAGAGACTGAACATGAGGATTCAGGCAATTATGGCATTTAACTTTGGATGTCAAAGTCATCAAATTGATTAGAAAAAATTATCCTTGCAAGCAGACAATTCTACGTTTAGGTCCTTACTGTAATAGGAATTATAACCAGAAGAAGGTATGATCCACACTTTTCATGCCCATACTATCATGAAATTCACCTCCAAGTTTGTGATGTAGATACACAGAGATTAAACATGAACATTGTATCTAATCGACTACCAGCCATAGTTAACATTTATTACTGATCTTTAGAAGAGTATTAAATCTAGACAGCAGTGGAAACATGTATTAAATCTATGAAGCAGTGTGTATATGTTTTGGTCTAAGTGTTTGTGTCTCTCCAAAATTTATATTTTAAAACCTATGGTGGTGCTTTGGGGACTTGTTAAGAACCATCATGCCCTTATAACGAAGGTCAGAGGGAGATTTGTTTTCTTCATATCATGTGAGAACATGGAGAATGTGTCAACTTTGAGGAATAGCGAACAATAATGAACAGCAGTGTCCTGCTACTGCAAACAAATGAGAGATGCGTGTGCCACTTTGGGTCAGACTTTACTTAAGTGCTGGGAAATTGAACCCAGGCTGGTGGACTTTACAGGCAAAGGCCTCTAACTGCTGAGTCATGTCCCCAACCCCTAATTCTTTAATCAATATGGAGTCAGCATTGTTAAGGAAAGAAAGGGACTGAGATTCCAAGGCAAAGAACACAGACATTGTTCATTTCACCTTGCGATCTTGCTTTCTCGTGGATTCTCCAACAGGGTCTCGCAGGGGGTGGAAAGGCATGGGCTCTGGGAAGGCACAAATGCAATGGATATCCTGCTGCCTAGCAGATGGGGAAGGATGCTGGAGGAAAGGCTCCCGCGCACTCCAAGCTGTCCATCACGCCTCCTCCTGGTGCCATCCCCTTTGGCTCCCACAGTGCGCACCTGTAGATTGTCAGCTCGGATCTTTGTCTTGCACAGTGAGAGATGCTCTTGCTGACAAGATAACCTTTTTCCTCTGTGCAAGGATTCCCTGTAGGAATACTCTGAACATTCCCAATCTCCTTCATTTGCTTTTTGAATGTGCTTGATGTTTTTATCATTATTTTGTAAGTGTTTGTACAAGCAGTAGGTTATATCTTTAAAATGAACTGAATAGCTTAAGGACCCAAGCTTTTACAGTGAGACTTGCTCAGTCACCCATGGCTGTAAACCTGTCCTTGACACCTTAAAGGCTGTCAGGAGTGGGCAATGGTCATTTTTCTGCTTGCCTATTGTCCTAAATGAGATGGAGATAGGAAAACTCGGGTACCCTGTGTAGCTTCCACATCTTACACTTATGGAAAGTGGAATTTGGAGCAGATACATGATCTCTTCAATTCACAGAGTTAGTTTTGCCTTCTTTAAGATTGGAGAGTGACCCTTAGAATCGAGTGCACTCAATGAAGACCTCACTCACCAATCACTCTCATAGGTTTGCCCTTGGGGCCCATTGGGCTTTCTCCTTGTCTTTAACATATGGTACGTATAGTGCTATAGTTCTATTCAATTTTGGCACTGTTATTGCATGTTTATAAATATATTTTTCTTAGATGTAGGCTCTTACAGGCAGCCTCTTACCTTACTTCTGAGTATTTAGTTTTGTCTATCATCATAGGCACCAGAAAAAAAGTGTTATATAAATTATTAAATAGTGATTAATGTAAAAATAAATGATTTAATGAATTAAGAAAAGACAGAGATTAAGCTGTGAACTTTTCAGAGGATTGTCACTACAGGAATTGATCTCGAGCTCTTGGAAGGGTTTCTGCTCCACCAGAAACTAAAGGATATGTGGAAGCTGTGATTTTCAAAATCCAGTTGAAAGTTCTTTTCATCAGGATAGATATAAAGAAAAACTATTTCTAGATCAATGATTCTATTACACTTTCATCAATAAAAAAAAAATCAGATATTCACCTAAAAATAATTTCAAGGTGGGTTTAATTGTGTAATCAATTATAGATGTGTCTACATTTTGTTTAATTAATTGCATTAAGCAATAGGCTTCATTTCCATATTTCTATACATGTATGTGATTTATTTTGATCATATTCAGCCATTTACTACTCTTTCTTATCCATTCTCCTCCTTTGCCTTTCCATATCCTTAACATTCCCCCATTTACTTTCCTGTCATTTCTCCTCCTTAAACATTGTGAAACCTACAAAACATACTGTTCCCTTTTAGGCTTTATCACCCGACAATTGGTGACAGTAAAAGGAGTGACAATTTGCTAGTCACAAGATAAATGGTTAACTTACAGATAAATTTAGGTTCAGATCCTAGGAGAGAACTATCTAAGTAAAAATTCACTGACAAGGACCCAAATACGCAAAAAGACAGGTATTAGGAATGCAGAGAAAACTTTAGATAAGCCTGTCTGTAAAGTCTCAATGGAGAAATATTTTTAACAAACTGACGTTAAAAAGAATAGTAGAGAGTCATTACTTCAAGTCCATTGGCAAAATAATGAACTTGGGGAAACATAGTTCTTTAGTTCTAAAACAACTGCAACAACAACAAAACAACTCCATCCAGATAGACATATTGATCAATCTATTCCAGAGCTGGTACTTCAGAAAGGGGCCCTGAATGTCACCCGTGTGAATCACAATCAGTTCATAAAATGCAGCAACCCATGAGGACTATTTCATAAAAAATAGCATGGAAAATAAGTAAGAATTACCATTGTGATATGAAAAATAAACACTTGTCAGCCAAGAGTGTTTTCTTCCCATTTCTTCTTGAGCATGTAATTTTTCCACCAAAATATGGCAGATGGCTTGCTTAAATCAATGATCATACCATGGAAGAGTGTCGTTGGGGTGTTGTTTCTCCTGGTCCTGTTACACAGTAGCATAGCCCCACATTTCAAAGGGCTTCACCTTTGGAGGGCACGAGGATGAATTGACTAGCAGTCATTGTGTGTGTGAGATATACACCACACTGCTGCTGACAAGTATGTAAGGATGCATACAACCATTAAGATGAAGGTTTATGGTCCTCATGGATAAAGACCCTTCTAGGCCAGACTCAGATTTCCATGGCCAAGCCTTACTATGTTTGGGATGAAGCTGTGAAAATATAGGAAACACAGAGGAAAGGGGGGAAGCTGGAAATTGTAGGCCATTTCTTTCTTTCTTTCTTCTTTCTTTTTTTCCTCTTTCTTACATGTTTGCTTCTTTATCAGCTTGTGTGAGAAGCTGTTGGAAAGTAACAGAGATTTTGCTGCCAGGTCTGAACTGCAGGGGTGGAATTGGCAGTAGTAAAACCAGAAAGATTGAGCAAATAAAAGATAATATAGATTGTCTCCTGTTGTGTCTGTTTTCAAATTACTGTGCTTAAATGAGGTTCTTTTCCAACAAACTGTCTTTAGTCTTCCTTTCTCTCTCTCTGGCCTCCAGTGACCTTACACTGATTTTTTATTTCCTTTGTGTCTCAAAGCATCTGAAACTTTGATCTTTCTCCCAGAATGTCTATGTGAGTAAATACAACCTGAGATCTTTGGAACATCACCTTGACCACAAGTTATGAACAATTTAAAACCCAGTTATAATTTTATTTTATGCCTAGATTTGATGCATATTTTAAAATAGAATCAAAAGGGGAATTGATGAGTAAACAGTAAATCTAGTGTTTTTTTTTTCTTATTTATAAAGATGTATGCAGGCTAGAGAGATGGCTTAATAGTTAAAATGCTTGTCTGCAAAGTCTAAATATCCAGGTTCGATTCCCCAGTACCCATGTAAGCCAAATGCACAGATGGTGCATGCATCTGGAGTCTGTTTGCAGAGGTTAAAGACCCTGGTGTGTCCATTCTCTCTCTCTTTCTCTGTCTGCCCCACCTCAAATAAATAAAATCTTTTAAAGAGATATGTTAATAATGGGATAATACTGCTTTACATGTGTCCCATAACATAAATTTCATTTTGAATTATGGTTTGGTCTTTATAGACTTAATTACTGTTTCCTACCCTGTGTATACATACATATAAGACTCACATGACAGAGAGATCATGTGGTTTTGGTTTTTCTGAGTCTGAGTCACTTCCCTCAATATGATTCTTTCCAGACTCATTCATTTTCATGCAGATTTCATAATTTTATTTTTTGAACTGCTGCATATAATTCCATTGCAGATATGTATCACATTTTCATTATTTATTCATCTGTCAATGGGCATCTTGCCTGCTTCCAGTTCTTATCTATTGTAAATAGAGAAGCAATAAACATGGATGTGCAAGTATCTCTGTAGCAGGGTATGGAGTCCTAGGGAGTACATCCAAGAGGAGTTTAGCTGGAATGTATGGGAGGTCAATTTCTAACCTTTTGAGCTGCCTCCATACTGATGTATCTGATCTCTGTACTAGTTTGTACTCAGTCATAACCAAAAGTGAATATATAGAGATGAGCTGGAAGAGGAGAGGAGAGGAGAGGTGATGCAGGGGAGAGTGGACTTGGGAGGGAGAAGGAGACTAGGAATAGTTGGGAGGGGAATGAAAATTGAAAATGCCACCAGGTGTGGTGGCCCACTCCAGCACTGTGGAGGCAGAGGTAGGAGGATCGCCATGAGTTCGGGGCCACCCTGAGACAACATAGTTAATTCCCAGTCAGCCGGGGCCGGAATGAGACCCCACCTTGAAAAACAAAAACAAAACAAAACAAAAATTAAAAAAGCCCAGAATAAATGATACTTAAATTTCTGTATACCAATTAAAAATAAAATATTTTTTAACAAAAACAGGGTCAGAGTTACTTTTGAGAGTATTAAGATCCTCTGTACCTTTATATGTTGAAAGTATTTAACTTGTTTGATTTTACAGGACTCGCTATCTTAAGTTGGTCAAGAGTGTGGGACCTTTGAAATTGGAATGAATACAATTGACAATGTGTGATGGTTATAAATCTATTGGGGGCCAGGGGAAGAATGTGGTAGTTTGAATAGATGGCCCCCGATTTATTCAGTGTTTTATTAGTTTATAGTTTGCATCTGCAGCCATCTGGCTGGAGGCAATGTCATTGGGTTGAACTTAAGTTGTGGTGATAGGTTTGAAATTTCAATCTAAAGATATGCAAAGGGTGCCTAGCTGGAGTTCCTGAAGTGTGCTGTGCTGTGTGGCTTTTGGCTTGTGGCTTTTCTCTTTGTGTTTGGTCCTGTGAAAGCAGTCCAGCTTCTTCTGCCAATATGGAACTTCCCCTGGATCTGTAAGCTTCAATAAATCCTTTCTTCCATAACTGTGCCTGGTCTGGAAGTTCATCTCAGTGAACCTGAAGCTGTCTGCTACAGTCAGAATTACTTTTGAGAGTATTATGATCCATCCCACATCATTTGATGGTGGTGTCCTCAAAGGAGGAGAAAACTACCTCTAATGGGGGAGGAAATATCCAAATGCTGAAAAAAATCAAGCACTATTGAACTGTAAATATGTTTCTGTTTTGATTAACTAAAAATGACGATTTCATTTGGTTCAACCTTACAAGATCCTAGAAAGAACAAACACATCAAATATATTACCTCATTTAGCTTAGGTATATTCTGTTTTCTAGTGTGATTTAATCTTTTTACCAGGGTGGTCAATGAAAAGCTATGCCAATCATCAAGTGTCAAAGTGTAATAATTATGCTAACTTTTGAGGCCCTTGAATTGAGGATAGTACTCTTGCACAGATTTCCCAGTTCATTGCATAGGTAATTCTATGTATGAAACACATCAACATGTAGATGGCTATTATCCAATAATAACTGACACTAACTGATAAATTCCTTTTCTTGTATATTGATGGTGTGTTGGCACTCATATGTATAAAGATGTGAATGCATATGTGTACATGTGTGTGTGGAGGCTAAAGACTGATATCAGGTGTCTTCTTTGATCACTCCTCACTTCATTTACTAAGGGAGCATCTCTCACTTGAACTCATGAATTTGACCATGCTAGCTAGTCAGTTTATCCTGGGGACCCTCTACCAATACCCGCTGAGTGCTGTGATTACAGGCATCTGCTACATCTACACAGCATTTACATGTGGGCCGAGGATCAGAACATAGCTCCTCATGTCTGCATGGCAAGCACTTTATCTGTTGAGCCATCCCACCAGCCTCTAATTTGTCAGTCCCATTTACTTTCAAACCATAAAAACTCACAGTTGTACATGGTATCTTCTTCACATCTCCCACCACATCTTTTCCTTACCTTCATCCTGAGTAATCATCATGATGGTTACATCATGATGGTTACAGTCGTGCCACCATGAAGTTCTATCTAAGAGAATGGGGACAGGGGACCATCAACTCTACCCTCTGAAGCATGAGGCAAAATAAATAGTTATTCCCTTAAAATGTCTCTGACAGGCATTTTGCCACAACAAGATAACAAACATCAAATATGTGTGTGTGTGTGTGTGTGTGTGTGTGTGTGTGTGTGTGTGTGTGTGTGTACATACTCAATCCTATCTTCTGATAAATTTCTCTGAGAATTTTTGCTTCCTAGTAGATTACCAAGATTCAAATTTGGCATCCATCTCCCATGTGGTTCTTGTCCTCTGATATCTGTATTCATTTGATTTCTTCTTACTTCTAATTTTAGACTGGTTCTGTGCCTGCATAACTAGTTGTCAGACCGAGATTTGGGTAGAAATTTATGCTCAGATATCTTGATTCAGTAAGGCTTTCATCCACTCTGGTCTTCAGAGAGTTCATTCAGAATTGAGTCATTTTCAAGTCTCTTTTGGTTTTTATTTTCTGCTAGGCTCACTTGAATCTTTCTGCTCATGCCGTTTCTTCTATAGGGAAGGAAATGCCGACAGCTAAATTAGCTTATGCACTGCTCTCTCAGCTCCAGGGTCATTTGGTTGAAGCCCTGTCTGTCCTGCCACTCACTCTCCTGAGACTGAGACCACACAATCAAAAGACTGGTTCATGGTCCTTCATTCATTTCTTGTTGGCTTACATTAATACACAGTTTTTTTTTTAATTTTACTTCCATCCCAAATTATTTCTACCCTCTGTGAGAGCAAGTCTGCTGGATTTATGTTGAGACCTACTTATGTTAAAAAACCAAAAACATTATTACTTTAATTCAGAAAATTCATTGAAAATAAGATATTTTAAAAACCCATATATATACTTTTATATAATAAAAATATAAATATTTAATCAACATCATTGCCAAACTACCATTGACATTTTGGAGGAAGAGGAAGGAGACCAGCAGGAATGAGAGAAAGACCCAAGAGAGCAATGAGGGTTGCATATCAATCAAGTATATTACATAATGTATGAAAATGTCATAGTAAAACCCATTATTTTGTTTAATTAATATATGAAGTTGAAAAAGAAAAATAGGGGCTGGAGAGATGGCTTAGCAGTTAAGCACTTGCCTGTGAAGCCCAAGGACCCCAGTTTGAGGCTTGATTATCCAGTATCCACATAAGCCAAATGCATAAGGTGGCACATGCATCTGGAGTTTGTTTGCAGTGGCTGGAGGTCCTGGTGTGCCCAGTCTCCTTCTCTCTCTCTGTGTGTGTGTGTGTGTGTGTGTGTGTGTGTGTATGTGTGTGTGTGTGCCTCTTTCTCTCTGTCTGTTGCTCTCAAATAAATGAAAATCAAAATAAAAACATAGTTTAAAAAAAAAAGAAAAAAAAGCCAGTTGTGGTGGTGCACGCCTTTAATCCCAGCACTCGGGAGGCAGAGGTAGGAGGATCGCCATGAGTTCAAGGCCACCCTGAGAATACATAGTGAATTCCAGGTCAGCCTGGGCCAGAGTGAGACCCTACCTCGAAAAACCAAAAAAAAAAAAAAAAGAAGCAAAACAAAATGGATACATCAGAATTAAAATACACAAAGACTTTTTGTCTATAAATTACCACTTGATAATTCATTTATATTTTCTATCTGAATCAAATTTAAATTAATGTTCCTATGCCAATCCTTATCTACAGAACCACATGAACTGAGGATTGGCAAGTTGTTAAGGAACTGTGTGATTTATACTTTTATAGTGTTTCATAAGTTTTCTTTCCTTCTGTTCTTGCTCAAGATCTAACACAGAATGGTCTACTAGCCATGCAAAACAATTCTTGAAGAAAGCATAACTAACAATCAGGTGGGCAAAAGTTGTGATAGGAACAAGGCTAATTTTAATGAGGCACTTGAACCTGTTATTCATTTTGCTTCACAGAGTATATGAAAAAAATAAAATGTATTTCATTGAATTTTGCTTTATTTTTAAAATTTCCCTTGTCCTTGATGAAGTATTATTTTTATTCCTTATTAGTTTTTTTAGGAAACTATAATTTTTAACTTTCAAAAACAGTTTTTATTTATTTATTTGTAAACACAGAGAGAGAGTATGTGTGTGTGTGGGTGTGCGTGTGTGCATGCATGGATGCATGTGTTTAGGCAACTGTAAACAAATCCCTGGTAATAAACCACTTTGTACATCTGGCTTAATATAGGTATTAGGGAAGGCAGGGTTTGCAAGTAAGTGCCTTTAACCACTGAGCAATCACTCCAGCCCCTCATAGTTAAAACTTAATCGATTTATTCTTTAATCTCAATCAAATTCATACAAATGACTTTATGGCTTTGGAGTTTTAACTAAGTACACTCTGTCCTCCTCCAAACATGTGCATATTCTCTCCCTTCTTTTGGTTTTAATTCACGTCAATGTGACAGTGTGCAGAATATATGCTACTTGACCCAAATATATCACAACTTGAGTTAAGAATCTTTTGTCAGTTGTGTCAGAGGACCTGGGCTGTATTATTTACTATCTCGGTCAAATTTAGGGTTGATTTCTTTGAAGATTGGCTCCATTCCTTCAGTTCCATTACTACCAAGTATTAGTTTTCCATCTGAGTAGGGTAGAGTTTGGACTCCGTATGAAGACACTTTTTAATGAGGTCTTTGGAGAGTCTGAAATCTTAGGACCGTCTAATTGGAAGCCCTATAGGATAGTAAGCCTTCGTTATGGTTTGTCAGTGAAGAACCTGGTGTCTCTTGAAGTGGAGGGTTGGAAGAAAACTCAAGCCTTGCGGGCATGTTCTCTGTGGACATTATGTGATAGTGAATTTGCATGTTCTCTGGTGAACAGGGTTTTCCTCTCAACGGCGTGTTGTCTAGGAGTGTATTCTCACTGCCAATGATCAGACATGAAGAGGAGGGACGGAGCGTGGAGAAAAAGGAGGAAAACCAAAGGCCTGGCCTTCACCTTGGGTCAGAGACTCTGTCCTGGAAGGATCCCTGAAATTCATGAACCAGGGATTCAGGGATCTTGTTTATACAACCCCATCACTTCTTTTTTGTTTGTTTGTTTGTTTTGTTTTTCAAGGTAGGGTCTCACTCTAGTTCAGGCTGACCTGGAACTCACTCTGTAGTCTCAGGGTGTCCTTGAACTCACAGCTATTCTCCTACCTCTGCCTCCCGAGTGCTGGGATTAAAGGCGTGTGCCACCATGCCCGGCTCCCCATCACTTCTTTGAAAACAAACAAACAAACACCAATCTGGTTTCTTCCAGGCTAGACCCTCTTTAGCCTTTAGCACTATATGTGTATGTAAAGAGGGCAGGATTAGCTCTGTCTGTTCTTCACTTTTCCAAGGGATGTAGAAGTGTGTGTGTGTGTGTGTGTGTGTGTGTGTGTGTACCTAGGGTGGTGAGGGAAGGTTTCTGGGAACAGGAACCAAGCTGTTAGGGAATCTACGGGACTGGCCAGAGGTAATGCCGAGGGATGCTCCACACACTACAGAAACACTGAAGCAGTGATGTGGTTGAGGAAGTAAGTGGAGACGCTGTGGCTCAGTGGTTGTGTACTTGACATAGCTAATTTGTCATTACCGTGATTGTTTTCTTCTTGGAGGATTTTGGCAATATTTGAGAGGTCTGGGATTATCGTTTGTTTGCGAGCTTGTGTTTTGCTATATTGACTTTTGCTGTTATCACCCTGTCATCATTCTGAGTTGAAAGGTCTTGTTTCCTTGGATCTTGTAGATCACTCATCAGAGGGATGCACTGAAGAACTGAGGACCCAACTCTGCTTTTAAAAAAAATACTAATGGAAAACTTTCTTTGTATAACAGTAAAAGTGAAAACAGCCCCTTTAGTGTGGTGAACTGTTTGACGATTCCTACAGTATTTCTAAAGAATTTAGAATGTATTCACAATTGCTTTCATGGTATTCATCGTGCAGTATGCCATGATTTAGTGAATATCTTTTATTATGAGTCATTACCTAATGTCAGCAATTATTTTAAGTATAATTAAATTCTTCCCATTTGCTATTAATGTGTATAAAGAGTATCTGAAGATAGTAAAAACATTTCTTTGCTTCTCTGACATCTTAACCAATATACAATTTCAAACAACATATTGGGCACTACATATTAACTTTTAATTTTGATAATTTGGCACTCTCTATAAAGGCATTTACTATGTGGATTTATTTGGCTTGGCTTCTTATAGAAGAATAAGACAGAGAGAAAGAGAGAGAGAGGAAAAAGAGGAAATATTTCAAGAGAGTATATTATATACCAGTGTACATTAATTTTTCATTTTAAAGCTTAGACCTATGAGCTGGTTGTAGTAGAGCATCCTTGTAATCCCGGTACTTTGGAACCAGGTAGGTCAGGAGTTCAAGGCTAACATCAGCCACATAAAGAGTTTTAGGTCTACTTGGGCTACATGAGACTCTGTATCAAAGAAAACAAAAACAGGTAAAAAGATTAGACACCTAGGAATAAAACATGAAGCAAAAATTTAGTGGAGCACCACAAACTACAGTTCATAGGCATGCCTAGAACAGGCACAAAGAAAAACAGAAAATTTTGTTGGGTCAATGTTATATAATTTTATTAAGAGTGTTACAAATGGGGTGTGGCTGGAGAGATGGCTTAGCAGTTAAGGCACTTGCCTGCAAAGCCAAAGAACCCAGGTTCAATTCCCTAGGACCCATGTAAGCCAGATACACAAAGGGCCCATGCATCTGGAGTTCATTTGCAGTGGCTACAGGCCATGGCATGCCCATTCTCTCTCTGTCTCTCTTCTCTCTCTCTCTCTCTCTCTCTCTCTCTGCTTGCAAATAAATATTTTTTTTTTAAAAGAGGTGTTACAAAAGGGATAGAGAGATGGTTTTGTAGTAAGGTTCTTGACTGTGCAGTCTAGGGACTCATGTTCAACTCTCCAGGTCCCATGTAAGCCATAAGGTGATGCAAGAATGCAATGCCGCACATGTGCACAAGGGAGCAAATGCATCTGGAGTTCAATTGTAGTAGCTGAAGGCCCTAGCACACCAATTCTCTTCTCTCTGTCTTGCATAAATACAGTGTTACAAAAGTGGCTGGTGTTATGATGAGTATATTATGACAATAATTCATAATATCAATCAACTTACAGAAAAGTATGGCAGTTTTCCTTAGCACCAGGTATTCCCTCTCTGTGGCAACATGAGATTTATTGATCTTTGGATAAAAATGGAACATGGAAATGGAAATCTATAATTGCTCCAAGGCTAGGACACAGCCTTGGCTTGCCATTGAGTATAATCCAAATTTTTATACACAAATAGAAAGATGTATGCTTATTAGTTTCTTAAGGATGTTGTAAGAAATTACCACAGTCATAGTGGCTTAAAGCAGAGGAATTATTCCTTCACAATTCTGGAGGCTAGAAGTCCAGAATCAAAGCCAGAAGGAGTTAGATGTTCCTACAAGACCAGTCCTGTCACCTAGCTGTGGGAGGTTGCTGCCAGTCCTTCTCATTGTATGGCCAGTATCTGTGCCTATCCAGTCTCCCCATATACCTTAAGAGGGTTTTCCCTCTCAGTCTCCCCACATGCCTTCTCCTCCTCTTAATGTGTGCCTCCACGTGTGTGGGCATGAGCACATGTTCGTTTGGATGCTAGAGGACAACCTCAGGTGTTGTTCTTCGGGGACATCATCCATCTCTTTTTGAGGCCAAGTCACTCACTGGTCACTGACTGACCTGGACCTCACCACTTGGGCTAGATCATCAATGCCTGGGGGACCCACCTGTCTCACCTCCTCAGCCCATATTAAAGGACTAAAGGTACATGTGATCATGCCCGGTTTTATGTGGGTACTGGGGTCTGAACTCAGAACCTCATGCTTGAAAAGCAAGTACTTCACTGACTGAACTTCCCATTCTCTCCTTCTTGTTGGAAGTCAGTCAGGAATAGGGCCACCCTATTTCACGGGGAGGGCGGGCAGTTCTGAAAGTTTATATTCCACAGGTTATTATTTCTATTGTTTTCTTACAGCCATTGATGGATCTGTGTTATTTAATCTATCTGCACGGATCCTACTTCCAAATCAGGTCACATCCCAAAAATCTCAGGATAGAACAGATGGAATAGTATTCAACCAGCTGTAATATCCATGTAAGATCACCAATAACCTACCTGCAAATAATCTGCTTCTGTTCACTGTCACAATTACCTTTATATTGCTGGGACAAAGCAACCGGCCACAAAGAGCTGATGGGAGGAAAGGGGTTGATTTTGGCTTACAAGTCTCAAGGGGGAAGCTCCATGATGGCAGGGGAAAGCATGGCATGAGCAGAGGCTGGACATCACCTCTGCCACAGCAGGTGGCAGCAACAGCAGGAGAGTGAGCGAGCCAAACTCTATCAAGGGGAGCTGGCTAAAACATCCATAGGCCTGCCTATAACACACATCCTCCAACAAGACTCCACCTCTGAAAATGCCATCAGATGGGGACCAAGCATTCCGAACACATGAGCTTATGGGGGACCCCTGATTGAAACCCCCACACTCTCCTGTGTCCTTCTGCTGTTGAGATGCTCAGTCTTGAGTAGCTCCTGGATTTATGAATGGTGAGGCTGCTGGGAACTCTAGATTTATTACACTCTGATATGTGTAGGACAATTTTTAAAAATCTAAAATAATCTCTATATAATATGTTTCATGTATAAGCATTACTTGGAATGTAGTTTTTATCTATTGAATCTGTAGAGATTATGTAACACTAAAGGTAATAGAATTCTAATGGAGATCCTAAAATAAAAGGTACCGATTGAGGCTGGGGAAAGGCATTAGTGATTCTTAAGAATTCCTGCTAGTTGAGTAGCTTAGTAAACAAAAGAAATGAAATCCATTCGATCCCAAGCTTTTTATAGCTGCCTTTTACCAAACTGAGCTTTTTTAGTCTTTTTCAGTCTGTTATCACCATTCATTTTTATTTTAGGATATATTTTTTTCACCCCCCATTCTCACCCATGCTTTAAATGCATGTCAATTTGCCTGCATTCTCATTTTACCCTGATGGGACTTATGTTCCATAGTAGTCATGGGTTTTATGGTCAATACTATGACAACCATCTAGTAGTAGTCAAGCTACATATACTCCATTGATACTTTCATAATTGGGAGTAATAAAAAGGCAGGATAGGGGCTCAGGACATACTTCATTTGGTAAAGTGTTTGCCTTGCAAGCATGAGGACCTGAATTTGACCCCCAGTACCCACATGAGAAAAGCCAGGCACAGTGGTACATGCTTGTGATCCCAGTTTTGGGCACATAGAGAGAGGAGGATACCTGGGTCTTTCTGGCAAACCAGTCTAGCCTAATTAGGCAAGTTCAAGTCTTGTCTCAAGAAAGTTAGATGATGTTTCAGTGCCTAAGGTTGTCACCTGTCCTTCACAACCATGCATGTGCATACAAGCACACACACACACACACACACACACACACACACACACACACTTTAAAATAAATGAAAAATACAATAATAAAAAGAAAAGCCTGGCTGGAGAGATTGCTTAGAGGTTAAGGCACATGCCTGCAAAGCCTAAGGACTATGGTTCAATTCTCCAGGTCCCATGTAAGCCAGATGCACAGCGGGTGCATGTGTCTGGAGTTCGTTTGCAGTGGCTAGAGGCCCTGGTGCACCCATTCTCTCTCTCCCTCTCTCTTTTTCCATCTCTCTGTCTCAAATAAATAAATAAATAAATAAATAAATAAATAAATAAATAAATAAATAAAATCTTTAAAGGTGTGTGTCAGCATACCTGACAACACTAGAAAGAAAGAAAGAAAGAAAGAAAGAAAGAAAGAAAGAAAGAAAGAAAGAAAGAAAGAAAGAAAGAGAGGAAGGAAGGAAGGAAGAAAGAAAGAAGAGCCAGGAAATGCTATGTAAATAATAGCCTCTTTATAGTGACTTTTTTTTTGGGGGGGGTCACAATTGGAGACATTTTGTTTCCTTACCCGACCTGGAGCTGGTTTCTTTCCTCAGGTCTTCAGTTTGCAGTTTAAACAGATGTACTCACAGTTCAACTTGGTTATATGATGTGAAGAACCTTGTATTCTCTTCCAACTGGCTAAGCTTTCAAAGATTCGGGGAATCATCTTCCACATGTTGCATATTTTCTAATTGGCAATTCTACATTTCAGTTATGTGTCAGTGTGTGGTGTAATTTGTGTGATGTGTGTGTGTGTGGTTTGTGCATGTGTGTGCACACCCTGCGTGTGTGCATGCACAGGCCAGAGGAGCATGTCTAGTGTCCCTCTTCCATCACTCACCCCATGTTTACTTGAGATAGAGCTGAGTCTCTTACTGAACAAAGAGCTTCCATTTTCCTGCTCCCCAGTGATTCTTCAGTCTCTGCTCCGCTCAGGACTGGGGTTACAGGTGCACAAGGCCCTGCCCAGCTATTTCCATGGGTGCTGTGGAATCAAACTCAAGTGGTCTCAGGCTCCCTCAGGCCCTCCTGCTTGCATGAGAAGCACTCTTAACCATTGATCCATCTACCTAGACCCTACATTTCAATTTTTTTTTTTTTTTGGTTTTTTGCGAGGTAGGGTCTCACTCTGGTCCAGGCTGACCTGGAATTAACTATGTAGTCTCAGGGTGGCCTCAAACTCTCGGCGATCCTCCTACCCCTGCCTCCCGAGTGCTGGGATGAAAGGCGTGTGCCACCACGCCCAGCCCTACATTTCAATTTTAAGCTTAACTTCTAATTCAGCTTTAAGTCCATTTGTAGAGGAGGATAAATTTCCCTTCATGCTAGCTGTTAAGTATATTCCAGACTCCTGCTTATAAGTTTGCTAAAATTTAACTCTATTTAGTTTATAGTTTTGAGCCTTTGTCTAATTTTTTTTACAGGATGAGGCTTCTGAAAATACTTTGTTGTAAATGTTTATTTCTTTTATCTTTTTTATGTCAATTCCTTCTACCTACTAAGGTCATTTATATCTTCCATTTCTTATTATGGCAGCTTGAATATAAAATGTCCTTCACAGCCTCATGTGCTTGTGATTAAATCTCACGCTCATTCCAGTAGAGCCTTTGGGAGGTGGAGCCTTTGAGAGGCACGCCACGGGGGGGCGGGGGCGGGGGGGGCGGGGGCGGTGGACCTTGACGTTTATTAACCCAGCTCTGAGCCCGGTACTCAAGCCCATGACTTAGACTACGTCCACTCAGATATGTCAGAATATATGAGCCAATTTCCTGCTCATACTCTGCTGACCCTGGTATGATGAAGCTTCCTCTTGAAACTGTAAGCTGAAGCAAACCATTTACTCCCATGAACTGCTTCTGGTTGGGTGTTTTGTCTGAGCAACAAGAACATAACGGCCAGCACTTCACAGTTTTCCTCATGTGCAGAGAAGCCAATTAAATTAAGCAGATTACAGATCTATAGTCAGGGACCATATGAAGCTATAAAAACTCTAAATTTTATGGCAAATTTTAACCTGTCTTCTGTCTGTTTAAAAACACAATAATTGGGCTGGAGAGATGGCTTAGCAGTTAAGGCACTTGCCTACACAGCCTAAGGATCCAGGTTTGAGTCTCCAGGTCCCACATAAGCCAGATGCACAAAGTGTGCATGAATCTGGAGTTTGTTTGCAGTGGCTAGAGGCCCTGGTGCATCCATTCTCTCTCTCTCTCTCTCTCTGATCCCTCTCTCTGTCTCTAATAAATAAGTAAATAAAAATAAATCTTAAAAAAAAATAAATGTAGCTTCTTTCTTCAAAAAAAAAAAAAAAAACCCATAATTTGTAGTGTTTCCTTGGCTCTTTTAACTATAGTAAACACATGTTCTGTAGCAGCAGTGTAACCACTCGTTCCCTTAGAAACCCCTCAAGAAAGGGGAACTCACTTATGGATTCAAAAAAGCTGGGGAGAAAGGGAGAGATGTAAACCAAGTACATTTCAAAAGGCTATGTATTGGTTACAAATTATTTTCAGTTGTCATAGTTACACACATGTTGCCTGGATGCACTTTTGCTCTCTCAGCAATCCTAGGCAAATATATATGATCCCACGATAAAACTCCCAACTCAAACCCAGCATCATGGAATCTTTATTCCATAAGATTATCTTTTGTCAAAACATTTTGAGTCCTTTGGTTTTTTTCCAGCAAACGTAATTGAGATTTACTATATTAATGCCACTCACAGCAATGCTCATAATAAATGCAATTAAAGATGTCTCTATCCCTTTTGTTAGTACATGCAATTATTAATCTTCTAATATCATTAATTAAAGAGATTCTATCACAATGTTGTGTTCAAATTCCATTTGAGAACATTTTATTTCTGTTTGAGAATTTGAACAGCATTTTGCCCAACTTAGAATTTTAATTAAAGGAAAAGAAATATTTCATCACTTCCAGTCTATGTTTTCTCAAAGCCTCATCTCACTAAATGGATTAAAGGTGACTTGGAGAATTATTTGTTTCCATTTCTGGATACAGATAGTACAAGGTGAACATTGATTATTTGAAAATCAATATAACTATAACTAGAATAGACTTTATTATAATAAGATTAAAGAACCAGTGGTGGATACTAATGGAAAGTACAGGGAAAAATTCCCAAGAACATTCAGGATGAATGTAAACTATAGAATTATGATCTACAAACATCCATCCTAATCCTGTATTTAGCCAAGCACCTTTCACATTTGTTACAACTCTGGGCAACAATGTTATTTGGAAATAAGATCATCCTATGGCCTAAATGTATCAGTGCCAAGATGACTTATTCATGAAGGGAAGGGGTCCTTGTGTAATATGGAAATGTGATGTTCACGCCTTTAAGCCAGTGATCAAATACATCACCAACAATGAAATGCATTAACGTAGACTACTTTTTTGTATGTAGTGTGATAAGAAGGACACATCGCCTATGTAAACCCCTTACCAAAATCCCAATCTTTACATTGTCTAAGCTGGAAACCCAACAATGTATGTATTATTGAAGTCTTCAAGTTAGTTCTTGTGAACTGCATACCCACTATAAAATACAGATGAGCACTCACTTTCAACCGAACTGTTAAGACAATTGGAAAGGTTTTGATGACTTTTATATCAACTTGGTTATATCTGATAAAATTTTTCATTTGTTTTTAAATTTATCTGATGCAAAAATAATCTAATAAATATTTTAATAAATTGCCCTAATGTATTAAAATTTATCCCAAAAGTTATTACCGATAATGAAGATGATACTTTTCTTTTAATCATGAAAATTAAGATTTACATTTTTGACAAAATAACAAGTTTGCATCTAACATTTTTTCTTTCATTGGTAAAATTTAATCCTTATAGATGATTCTATATTTGATTTTTTAAAGTTTTATTTATTTATTTATTTATTTATTTATTTATTTATTTATTTATTAGAGACAGAGAGAGGAAGAGAGGGAGAGAGAGAAAGAATGGGCATGCCAGGACCTCTAGCCACTCCAAATGAACTCCAGACGCATGCACCAGCATGTGCATCTGGCTTATGTGGGACCTGGAGAATCGAACTGGGATCCTTAGGCTTTGCAGGCAAGCACCTTAACCACTAAGACTTCTCTCCAACCTTCTATATTGGAATATTACTTACGGATTAAATTTGTGTGTCACTCCCCTCTCTGCCCTTGTCCTTCCCCCTCTCCCTTCCTCTCTTCTCTCCTTTGATTATTTTTCTTCTTTGTGGCTGGCTGATGGCACAGCAGTACAACAGTTTGGATGGGAAGGGCTGAGGATTATTAGCACCTTCATATTTTGAGTCAATTTCAAGGTATTTAAGCTTAAAAGTAAAAAAAAATAGAATATAGTAGTAGTAGGACTTATTTTGAATTATGAGTCAGCTTGGATGAATTGGAGATAACACATCTAAGAAACAGAGGAATGTACAAATAAATCCAGTCATTAAGAGATGTTTCATTAAACTGGTAATATAAGGATGAAGGCATAATGTTTGGGAGAAGGGAGAATACTATTTTTGTCTTTGTATCAAGGATTAATCCTCAAATTCTCAAACTGTGAGCACAGCCTAATTGAGTCATATAACCAAATGCATGTGTCAAGAAATATTTGGCAATAATAAAAGGTTTTGGGAAAGGTGTAATGATCAAAAAGTTAATGAAAAATCAACCACATAAGGACTCTACGGTGTTCCTAGCCATGTCAGCCCACATTGTGCTATATGTCTTCACTACCTCCATTTCTCAGCATGTGAATATCAAATTAGTATATCTCTGCATTGAATTGTGTTACAATATTTGATTATAAAATTACTATTTGAGTTTCTGGCTTGAGTATCATAAGATTTTTTGAAAGAATATTGGCTTGGAATTAGGGCAGAATTTCCAGCAATTTCTGAAATGCCTCTAAAAATATTTGTGACTTTCTTAGTATTGATTATCCAAAATTAAATTAAAGGTCAATTCATAAAATTGTTGAAGATGCTCTATGTCTTGTGGTATCAAATATTCAGGCAAGATTTAAATGTTCATGTAAAAATAAACAACTGCATCCATCTCATTAGTATGAAAATTTGGTTTTGTCTTCAAAATTGTATAATTATATGTATACAAAAGAATGATTTTAAAGTAAATCTCTTAGGGGTTATTATCCATACATATTTTATTTATAGATCATTTTTTATATGCCCAGGGACCCATAAAATAAAATCTCAAGTGAAAAGAATTTTCAAGGGAAATGTTTAAGTGTCCCTTAACCAAACCTATTGGGTTGAAACATTGAATGCTGACCTTTATACAGAACCTTTTTGATCTCTCCAGCTAGTTTTCACCACTAGTATCCAGGGCTGCTTGCAGTGTCTGATCATTCTTGGAGAGCGAATTTAGAAGGTGAGGATGTTTTCAGTAGTTCTCGAATGGATTGCTAACAAGAATAAAGGTCAGGCTAAGAAGAATCTTTTATCCCACTTCTGACCTTCTTCTTTCTAAGGGATGTTTCATTCTTGTGTTTGCCTCAGGGGTGTTAAATGTATTGAAGGCACACAGCTAAGCACTTGGACATTCTTTGACATTGTATCCTCTTGGTGGTCTGTGCCTTTCATGACAGTGAAGAGATCCTCTTCACGCATGTGCGGATACTTAGAATTCACTTTCTATAAACTGATCAGCACCTGTTCTGGCTTTGTTAGCATTTGCTACCCCCTGCATGCATTCTTCTTCCCCTACAAGATGTAGACAAGAGCAATGTCACTAATCTCAATCTTTGGAGTCACATCTCTTCCATACTCTGCCCATTATTGCTGATGCCAATGTTACTGATACATTTCCTCTCCAGAGTTGTATGTTAGTTTCTAAACAATTTCCTCATTGTTATTTTAATATTTTAAGCTTCAATGTAACAGCTTATTATGGAATTATTATTTTATTATTTGTATTATTTATTGCAGGTGATATAACCATTATTTTAACAATCTTTACTTTTTAATGTAATCCAAGTGGAAGTATTCTGATATATGCTAATTTGTCCCGAGATATGTAGCCACAGCTGTTTATTTCATGTTAATTTCATGGATTATTTCTACCTCTTTTGGTGCAATTTCTGTCTTCAACTCCTGCCACACTACATTTTCCTAACTTTAAACAGTACATCTAATATAAATACTAATAACATATCACCATAAAGATAAAGCAATGTGGCTTAATTGAATTCCATCTATGCAACCACTTGAAGTTTCCTATATTTTACAGCTCATGGGAAAAGACAATACCAGTACATGATGTATCCATACAAAACACCTTAATAATAATAATAATAAATATAAATATAAACATAAAGAAAAAGTTCATACAGTAAACTTGACTAAAGTGAAACCAGTTTTTTTAAAATAGTAGTGAATTAGTATAGTTAACACAGTACCAAATGTGACTGTAATATTTTTGGATTTCTAAGCAAAAATTTTACATGAAAATACTACATAAAATCTTTTCTTGGGTGTGAATAACATCTTTTAAATTGGAATATAGTCTTGGCATTTTTAATTTCTTTAAACTGGAGAATCAATTAAGAAACTAAAGAATATTTTAAATTATTTCCTAATATCTTCTGAACATAATTTTGTCATATAGAGCAGGGGATGTTAAAAAAGTCTACTGTGTATAAATATAGGTGGTACTCCACGACGTATCGGTTTTAATATGAATTACCCTCTGCAAAGAATCTAATATACATTACCTAGAGAGTCTAGACTTTTACTTTGATACCTTGGCCTGTAAGCATTCTTCCTTAGGGAAAAAATATTGGAAGGAGACTAATATAAGTAATACTGATTGTAATCAGTCTTTCAGCTCTAGGACCATAGCAATATAGTCTATTCCCCATCTCATTTGAAGCTAAATCTGGTGTGTAACTGCACTGGCCAGTGGAATATAAGCAAGTGTGATATTTGTCATGTTCAGGTGGGAGGCTGAAGATAAGAATGTCTCTCCACCATTCCCTGGTGACTGTTGTGGTGCATGTTGGTCCACACGCCATGGTGAAGTTGTCACCAATGTTCTGGATGGGGTCCTGCTTTACCAGAAAGGAAATCTTGACTATTGAAGGAGTAGCTCCTCTGGCATTGGATGTTGTGAGTCTGAGTGCAAAGGACTTTGAGCATGGGGTGATCGTCTCAGAAGCTTACACTACCCAGCTCTGATATCTAACACTTAGGCCTGGGTGCTCAAGTTGGAGCCTTATGCTCTTGTCTTTAATTTCCAGTGTTCCCCTCTCAGTAGCTACTGAACCTTCAGTTTTCTCCAGCAGCTAGCAGTATCGGTGATGGACAGCTGTCATGTAGTATTGGAGCCAGTATGCCTCACGTGTCAGGACCTTCAGTTTTCAAGGCTTAGCACCTCCCTGGGATTCTTCCCCTGGACAAAGCTATTGTCCCCTCATCTTTGCCTTTTCACAGCATTCCACATTCCCTTAACGTCCAGTACCCTTTGTATCTCCGTTGCATGGGCTTACCTCCTCTTCGCTGGGACAAAACACCTGACCAAAAGCAACTTATGGGAGGAAAGGGCTTATGGCTCATAGTCTCCAGGGGAAGCTTCCTAAAGGCAGGAGAAGACATGGCATGAACAGAGGCTGACATCACCTCACCACAGCTGGTAGAAAACAACAGCAGGAGAGTGAACTGAACTTTGGCTTGAACTCCCCAACCCTGTCCCCAGGAATATAGCTCCTCCAGCAAGGTAGTTTCCGCCTCCCAAATTGCCACCATCTGGGGGCCATGCATTTAAGTTGGTGACCACCGTTCACTTCTTCGTTGTGTAGCCAGCTCATCAAGTGAGCAATGAAAGACCTTTAAGGAGATTCAATAGCAGGGGGCAGAAAAGGACAGTGTCCCCCAACTGACTTGAAGAAGGGTCTGGAATGTATGTGTGGCATGCAGATGAAGGCTTGTGTACCCACCCGTCACATAAAAGTTTCCAATTCCACCAGTCACAGGCTCCCCACTGGGACAAATCAGAAAGTTTGCCTAAATCCCAACCACAAGTCATCACTGGCTTCTTGCTGGTTTACTGAAGAGACGCTTCTCTCTTGTGTGTGACGATCTGGAGCGTCATCGACAGTTCCCCAGAGCCTGACTTTGTCTGGAGCGCTGCTCTCCACGACCAGCTAGAGCAAAGCTTCCTGCGGCCGAGGTCACGGTTTCCCTGCAGTGGTCTTTGAAGATGGAGTGTTCCCAGAGAGAGTTCAAAAGATGTTCAAAACCGCGGGGCTGCCAGGAGAGGCTGGCAGTTTAAGGAAACGTCTAACCACTCCTGAAATAGGCTGCTTCTCAGTGGTTTTGATCACTCATGGGAAATTTTCACTAAAATAAATAAATAAACCAAAACAACAACAACAAAAAAAAACTGCATCAAGAAAGGACAGCATGAAGCAAGTGTTCTCATCGAATCAACGAATAGTGTTTAAGAGCCCTTCACAACCTTACAACGTTTAACATTACTAAGCCCTGCCCTGCTAGCTTGCAGAGAGTGGGTCCCTCCAAAGTGTCTCAAAGTGAGTCCCTCTTAGCACCTGAGGTCAGCATAGGTAGACTGTCCACTCCTAGGAACCACCTGCTTATGAAGATGTTGTATGGACAAAAACTCAACTGTTCTAAAAGTCACTTTTTTATTATTAATGCTTCACCATTTATCTCACCCACACTGTCTCCGAAAGGCTGTGTGGTTGTATCTAAGTCTGATTTCTTAAATTATTTATCTAGCTGGAAGATCAGACACTGCATGTCCGTAGTCAGGCTTTTCTAAAGCCCCAAGTTGTCTAAAGATGTCCTAACCTAACTCCTGGGGGTTGCACTCTCATACAATACCTTGGAAGAATTTTTCTGTTTTATCAGCCTTAAATATCTTGGTTTTTCTTAGCTGGGAATTGAGACTTTAATTTTTTTCCAATAAGCGTTTTTAATTTTTTAAGCACTTTTCAAAATATGTGTAGATAGATGGGACAATAGATAAATGTTCACTTACACATATAAGCCAGTGTATGTACTTTTGGGATTCTTATTGAAAGTTATTAGTTATCCAAAGTATGAGTCTGTGTTGTGTCTTGAGCCTACTCTGTTTTGCTTATAGTTTTTCTTTCCTAGCATCACTTTTCCTCCGTGTTTGGTCTTTGTAAGGTTACAAACAAATGAAGCATATTCTCCTTTCTGGGATCATTCCTGGGCCTCTGTGTTCATACTTTGTTCTCTGGGAGTGTGTTCCTCAGCCATTAACACTTCCTGATGATTACTATTTTTTAAATTTATTTGCTTTCTCATTTCAATGGAATTGCAGTGGAAGACTTAGAAATATTTTTTGGCGAGTGGGGTGTTGAGGCAAGATCTCACACTAGCCTGGTTTGATCTGGAACTCACTCTGTAGCAGTCTGGCCTCCATCTCACAATGATCCTGCTACCTAACCTTCCCAATGGCTGGGAATAAAGGTGTGCATCACCACACCCAGCCTAAAATTAATTAATTTACATATGTACATATGTATAGGGGCCTCTTGCCACTGCAAACGAGTACAGACAGATCTGCCACTTTGGGGATCTGGCTTTATGTGGCCACTGAAGAATCCAATCTGGGGCCAGCAGGCTTTGCAAGTAAGTGCTTTTAACTCCTGAGCCATATCCCCAGCTCTAGAAAGCATTATACATAACTCGCGGGATGGGAAAGATCCAAGTTCCCAGTCTCATGCAAAAATTGATTAAAGGACTTACTAAGTCCTAGTTCATGTGGAGATAGGTTTGTTCGTAGTGTATGGTTATTTCCGTCATTCTGAGCCTAGTGTTATTGGACACATATTAGGGAGCCTGCCTTGTTTCCTGGCCCCCAGTAGTATCTCTAGGTGTCTGTACTGATTCATTTTTGATACCATGTCATATGTTAAATGGAGATTCAGTGTAAGGCATTTCCTGGGCAAATAATCCACTACATAGTAAATGATAAGGGGTCTTCCACGGGTCTTCTGTTACAGAACTGAGAGGCATAGGAGATAGCCGCCTCTGATAGGAAGGGGTAAGAAGAAGGGAAGGGACAGAATAAGCCTAGATAAATAGCACAGTTTTTTCCTATTTATGATGCATGATTTTACCCCAAGATAGTGGAGAGGGCTGCTTGCTTCCTGGTTCTCCCTTGAGGACAAAGGATGGGTGGGCATACTGCTGGTGAGTTTGTTTGTGGGCATGCCCAGACATACCACGTGCACTCTGAGACACATCTTCAACCAATCAGCACCCTAATCTTTGTTTAAACTGGCCAATCAGAACTCAAGGATGGGCAGTTCTCCCTCACACAATAAAAAGCTCAGCTCCCACTGAGGAGACCAACCCTGGCTCTGGATGTTGCCTTTCTGTGGTGATAGACCTCTTATTTCCACATTAAGTAAACTTTCCCCTCTTGTCTCTCGTACTTTTTCCTGCCTTTTAATTCTTTAATGGGTGAAACCCAACCCCTGGATTATAACAATTACCCACATTCTGTCTGTGCCATAGTAGCACATATTTTCTTATTTCAAATATTTCATTGAAAATTTCACTTATTATTGTTTCAAATGTCCATGTGACCACTTTGTTTGTTTTTCTTCATCAAACATCATGTGTCCTTCCTTAATTATTTCATTCTTATGTACTTTCCTAATTTATTTGAAATATTTATTTATGTGAATTATTTGAAACACCATGCATCCCAGCTGAGATATGTACTTACAGGTTCCCAAGTTCTGACTTAAATTTTTTTAACTTGGGCTACAGATGTGGGAAACATGTCACTGAGGTTTTGTTTATTTGCTCTCTTGCCTCCACATTATGGGAGAGAGTTTGTTGTAACTTCATTGATTTTAATTACGTATGTTATTTTCTCCCCACTCCATCTGGCAGAACTGAACTGTAAAATGGGAACCAGAAGGTTGCAAATCTCAGTTAGTTCATGAAACTTAATTGTCAATGTTAGCTCTGTGACCAACCATTGTTATATGTGTTTTGTTATAGAGACTTAAGAAGGCTTCAAAACTCTGGCACAGCCTGTAGTCACAGTCAATCAATTATTCCACTTTGCAGCCCTTGAATTTCCAGCCAAGCAACTACACTCTCACTTTGGAAGTTGGGCAAAATGACCATGAACATTTGGAAGTTTATTTTCCATTTACTGTCAAAGGCACATCTGTTCCATGGCAGTTTTATAATATTCCTCTCAAAAATTACTAAGATGCATTTTGAACTGTCTTTTTAAGCAAAAAGGTTTTGATTTTTTTTCTTGTGGTTCATAGAGAAATCATTAATAAACACAAACATTCCCTCTGCCCCTACCCCTCTCTTCATTTAACATAGGTGACATAGTGTAATAATATTCTATACAGTTAACTAAAACCCTGCGAGTTATAGTTTAAATTATAATAAAATTGATTTGATGTTTGCTTTTGTAGGAGAAAAGGAGAACACTTCTGCCTACTCTGAGAGCTCATAGGATAGCTTCGCACTAAATCTAGGGACAAAATTAATACAACAGCTGATTAACAGAGTAAAACATAAAAATATGGTTGCCCATATATAAAGTCTCTTTTAAAAGAATGAAAAAAGACTCAAGATTTTTTTTATGCTTTTTAAAGAAAGAATAAATTTATGAAGGAATGATGGGAGAAATGGATAACGAGTAGTGTAGTGAATTTCAGAAGAGATGCGTGTGTGAAAAGGTAGGTGTGATATGAACTGCTTCAAAGAATTTGTGTGTTCAGATTAATTGTATTATCATTTCCTAGTGGTCAAGGCCAGTTTTCAATCTTGCTATATAAAGGACATTCTTCTCCCCAAACTCCTTATGGCTTGGCATGTGTAGGGAAATTCAGGCCAAATGACCCTATCTAGGGTTATAGCTTTAGCTTGAAATAACCAGTATGCCAATTTGACATATTTTGAGATAGCATATTCTTCACTTCTTAACTATATCCTGGAGAATTTTTTCCTCATTTAACATTGAGAGCTAGGGAGATGGCTAGTGGGTAAGAATGTTTGCTGTAAGGACATCAGCATGAAGACCTGAGTTTGATTCCCCAGCACCTAAGTGAAAAAAGCTGACTTGGCCAGGCAAGCGTGTGTCCTAAGCACTTGGTTGGAAGGTTGTGGGTAGTAGACAGGAGGATCACGGGGGCTTCCTGGCCGGCCAGTCTCAGAGGAAAACCCGGGAGCTCTGAGTTCACTGAGAGAATCTGGCTCAGGGAAATGAGGATGATGAAGACTGGAGGAAGGTTTCCTTCATTTTCCTCCACATGTGTGCACACAGGTTGTGCACATCTGATCACACATATGTGCACATGCCCAACACACAAATACACATCAACATACCACACACACACACACACTAGAAAGTGAGCATTTAAGTGTGGGCCAAGAAATGCAGGAAAGCAGAAAATATTGTAAACTGAGTATTCAAACAGGCAGAGCTGTGAGCTGAGTTTTCAGTGCACCCTGAGAAGTTCTTATCTTACTTTCATCTGAGTGTCAAATAGGCACTCAGTGATTAAAGCAGAAACTCAACAGTGATCACTTTTAACCATGTAATATCGAGCAATTAACAGAACAATTCAGTTTAACACTAAAGTCTGAAATTTCAAGTCTTAGAAGTAACACTAAATGGTGCAGGATCAAAGTTTAATTGTTAACTTTAATTACATTTGAGCCTGGTAATGCAAGCATTAGTAATTGATATGAAAGTGAAGTTCACAAGGCAAGAATTAGAGAATTCTGAAAGTAGACCATCTTGGAGCTCAGGTTTTCTTGGCTTTACTTAATGATGTAATTTCTGTCATAATGGTAGAAATGAAAGAAGCACATTTCCATCACAAGCTTTTTGCTCACCCTGACCAGTGCTAATTCTGAATTTCCCTTTATGGCATCAGCCATATTGTCACTTCTGTGACTGCAATGTTGCTGGTCCTTTTGGCCGTCACACCAGGATACAATATCAGACCTTTTGCATCTTCACACTCACCAGAGTCAGTACACCCCTGTTATGCTTTGCCTTGTAATAACCATGTTACCACAGGTTAGGATTCTAAAGTGATCATACATGCATTTATGTATCTATTTCATTACTCTGATATTATCCACTCACATAATTATGTACCTACACTGTACATCACTAAGACATTTCATAGTTTAAAAAGTGAAAACAACTTACTAAAATAGTTATTATTTGTTCAAAACAATTTCATATGTCCTCTCACACTTAAATTTTACGAGACTTTATATGAGAAAGTGGAACTTGGCCACAAGAGAGGAGTTGCTTTTGATGTCAACTGTAAGCTTAATGTCCCATAATCAGAGCTGCACCTGAACTTCAGCCCGATGGGCCTCTCCCAATAGTGCTTCTGTTTATGTCAATGAAGCTGCAATTTCTTTATTTTCATTTCTCTTGAATATAATTACTCAGTCTAGAATAATTGAAAGAGTCGCACTTGGAAAATAACTACAGTTCCCCTTCTGGATTTCTACATCCTCTTCAGAAAGTGAAAAGGAAAATGGAGAGTGCATTGTTATCAAGAACTTCAAGAGTCTTTTTAGGTAGATGAGAAAAGGGTCATTGATCTGTTTTGTATTTGGCAACACGAAGAGGGAGGATGGGAAGACAGCAGCAATGGGGTCCTACGGAGCCACCTCACACTTCCATGTGCTAAGTTTTTAAGTAAAGCGTGGTTTTGCTGCTCTGTGACAGCCATAAATCTTGGATAATCATCCCGTGAGTGGGTCAGTGCACTCGCTCCATGCGTTCATTAGCTATCCCACCATCAAGCTCTGAGAAATCTGCTGTACCACAGCTTAAGCCATTTGATTAAAAATGGCCATAAACATTAACTGTTGTAAATGGAGCCAGCTTGGAAATCTGTACTTCAAGGCTTCATTTAAGTTTAAATATCTAATATTGAGATGGTTGGTAATTGCTTAAACCAACAAATTCACCATTTATTTGTGTGTGTGTTTTCTTCTAATGCAAGAACTTAACATGTCATAATAAGTGACCTTGACATTTCTTCGAAAGACAGAACCAAACTGAAAATCCTGGAGGTTCCACACACTCCTTACTGCAACAAGATTCCCTGAATTATGGATCGATAAAGAATGTCACCAGGTGGAGCTTAATGCCCATGTCAACAGAAGAGATGAGGTCTCTGCTTCACTCAAGGCAGTAGATTGCAACTGCACCTTTAAAGTCAGGACCATCAAAATGACACCGTCAATGAAAGAATGGGCCAGTAAAACAAAAGCCTACCCAAGGGAAATATGACATGAAAATGTATTTTTGTTTCAGTTTGAGATAAAAGTGATAGGGCTGTGAATAAGGCGGAAAATTGGCTTAGACTAAAGGAAAAGTTTCAATTGCAAGGAAAAGCCAGAATTATATAAGCTTACCATAATGATCCTATATTTTAATTGGGCTCATAATGTAAGGCTATTATTAAAAATTCCTTAAACTGAAATATGTTACTTATGAACTTCTGTACTACTGAACCAAGGAAATTAGAATCATTCGAGCTCATAGGCTAACCAATTGAGTGGTAAATTATAGGCTTACACTATTACCCCAAATTTGCCCAAAGCTTAGCTTTTTTTAAATGCATATATTCATTCAATCATGTATTAACCTAATATTTGAAGAAATTCCACACAAAAGCACTGTGATGAGGTTTTTTCAGTTATGTGCTTTTGCACTTAATGGTATTCTTCCTAAAAATGACTTTCTCCTTTAGATAGTGTGCTAAATTCCAACCTGATTTCCAGTGTTCTCATGAAGTCTTTTTTGTCCTGACCCTCTTGTTTCTTTATTCTTCACAAGTTTGCTCTGAACCTCTCTTAGAGCATTTCTTACTCTGAGCTGCCATGGCAGTGATGGTGGCTGCCACCACCATTATCCTCAGATGCCAATGACCTTATTCATGACGAGACCATGAGTCCCTTCATGGTAGGAAAACCGTCAAGTTATCCATCTCTTTAGTACTTGCATGGCAAATGGATAAATCCATCAACACATGCTGGAATCACATTTCAAATTGACACAAAATATCTGACTATTTGAATGAATATTACTATTTCCTTTGACTCTGCATTCCTGGTACTCCTGAGTCCTTCATTTCTTTCTTCTTTCTGTTATTCATTCAAGTCTCAAGGTCCTAAGTGGCAGTCTCTGAGCTGATAAGCCTGGGTCAGTGTCAAGGTGCACAGAGAAGATTGATGTTTCACTTTCAATGAGACAATAGTCAGGCATGACTCAGTGCAAATTCCCTCTATAGCACATCACCATTGCTTTGGAAGTTACATATTTCCTCACAAATAGTCCAACAACTTGTTTCTTTTTTTCCAAAAAAATATTTATTTATTTATTTATTTATTTATTTATTTATTTACTTATTTAGTTGAAAGAGACAGAAAGAGGATGGGAGACAGAGAGAGAGAGAGAGAGGTGGCATAGGCAGGGCCTCCTGCCACTGCAAGTGAACTCCAGACACACATGCCACTTTGTGCATCTGGTTTTATGTAGGTAGAAAAGTAAACCTAGGCTATCAAGCCTTGCAAGCAAGACCTTTTAACTGCTGAGCCATCTCTCCAGCCCCAGACTTAAGTTCCTTAAGATGAACATTAACTGGCATTGCCCTGCAATGGCATCGATTAATTTTTTTGTTCAGATCACACGTTTTGTTTATGGCACTTTCTTAAGTCATAATCAGGAACATCAGAGCAAGGACAAGCTGATGATAAAACCCACATGCCGGCATTCACTTTCCAGCTCGCACAATATTAGGAACAGAATTCCAGCTGCTCAGAGATCTTAGTCTAATTCCATTCTTAGTGTCAGTCCCCAGGGCTGCTGAGATCTGTGACTCTTCCCTCTCTAATATTCATTCAAGTCTCGCCAGCCTAAGGGGTAGGGCCTGAGGACCTCAACCTGGGTCACCTGTCAACTATAGGTGCCACACCGGAGATTCCACCAAACTCAGTTTTTATCCGATTCAGGCTGATTTTAGACATTTATGAATATGAGTATATCTTTTAAAAATGTATAAGAATATTCTTCATAATGTAATATTCCTTTACCATTCTAGTAGAAATAACTTTCCCTGTTCAGCATTACATATGTGCTCTTTATGGTTTGGATACTGACAGGTACTATTTTTTTCAGCAGTTTTACAGTACTATGTTGTATGTACCACATGCATGTGTATGTATGCATGTATATACCGCGGTTTATTTATCCTCTCAACTAATTTAGATTAGATTCTTCGCATTTATAAATAACAGTGCCATGTCCATTCTTGGATGTGTTTCCCAGTTTATGTATATCAAAGTTTCCCCAGATCAGTCCCTATTGAGAGACCTGCATTTTGATTTTTATTAGCTATTTCTGCAACGCTACTCAAAATTGCTGTGTCTTTTTTAACTCCTACAAGCAGGGTGCATCTTTCTATTTCTTTATGTCCTCACCACCCAGTATTTTTCACGTTCACTTTTCCTTTTGCCAACTGAAAGGATGTCATTTGGTTTTAATGCCATTTCTCTAATTACCAGGAAGCAAGGCCACTTTTCATGTCTAATTGCTTCCTGTTTCTCTGTGTGTGAAATGTCTGTGCATGTTTCTGTGGTGTTATTTCTTTCCTCTGAGAACTAAGGGCGTTCTTTGTGCATTAAAGATAGGAATCCACTGTTGGCTCTAGGGGGTGTGGAGATTATCTGATGTAATTTCCACTTATATTTCCACTTATTTTCCTGATGTTGCTTGATAAATAATTCTTAATTTTTTCTTTCATTTGTTTAGTTTTACAGCAAACATTACATTTACATCACTTAGCTGAATCTCAAGAACGTGCTAACGTAATGATGAAAAACCTCTAACCTGGCTCCGTTACCTGGGCCTCAAGATGCTGCCCATCCATGTGCTTCCCTCCCACTTCTCCCCAGATGTAACAGCTCTCCTGGGAGAATCATACTCCCTCTGGTGGTTCATCGTCATGGTCAACTTGATTGGATTTAGAATCACCATGGAAACACAGTTCTGGGTGTGTTCATGATGGTGTTTTCAGAAAGGTTTAACTAGAGAGGCAAGACCCACCTTGAATGTGGGTGGTACAGACCCTGTAAGCTGAGGTCCCAGGTTAAATAAACAGAGAAAATTCACTGAGCATCTGCATTTATCATGCTCTGCTTCCTCACTGCACATGTTCTGCTGCCACAAAACTCTTCCCACTGTGATGGGCAGCCTTCCCTCAAACTATAAGGCAAAATAAACTCTTCCCCTCTGCAGATGCTTCTTTTTCTTTTCTTTCTTTTTTTGTTTTTTGTTTTTTGTTTTTTGTTTTTCAAGGTAGGGTTTCACTCTAGCTCAGGCTGGAATTCACTATGTAGTCTCAGGGTGGCCTCGAACTCACGGCGATCCTCCTACCTCTGCCTCCTGAGTGCTGGGATTAATGGCGTGCGCCACCATGCCCAGCTTCTTTTTTTTTATTATTTGAGAGAGAGAGAGCGAGACAGAGAAAAAGAGGCAGAGGGAGAGAGAATGGGCACGCCAGCGGCCTCTAAGCTGCTGTGAATGAACTCCAGACATGTGCACCCCCTTGTGGTCATGTGTGGCATTGCTCCCTTACATCACTTTGCAGCTGGCTAAACGTGGGACCTGGAGAATCTAACGGGCGTTCTTAGGATTTGCAGGCAGCTGCCTTCACTGATAAGCCATCTCTCCAGCCCTGAAGATGCTTCTTATCAGATATTGGATCACGATGATGAGAACAGTAACCAATACAGAGGCAAAGAAAAGAGAATGCAGGCATGCTTGTTGCCCTTCCCCATGATTTCACATGCTTAGGCACCTTCCCCCTTTCATTGGCAGATATATCTCCAAGGTCTAGTCACACATGCCCATGAAGGTCTCCTGTTCTTTCTTATGAGCTAAGTACACCATATCTAATTAGCCAGTATTTTTGTGCTACTATAATTTCCGTTTGTTTTATAGCATAGTATAATTGTTAAAGTAGTTGATGTTGGGGTGATAAACAGGTGGTCTGCTCAGTCCCAGCCAAGCATTTGTTAACTGACTCTGGGACAAGTGAATCAACTGTTTTCTACTTATTTGTAAAATGCAGCCGTAGCATATTATCATCAGATGAGAAAGAGGTTGTAAGTGATTGCAGCTGGGGATGTAGCTCAGTAAAAAGAGAGCTAGCTGGTTTCAATCCTCAAATCCCAGTGTTAAAAAAAAAAAAAAAAAGTTAGTGACTATCATGTGTGTGTTTATTAAAATTACACTTGTGGCCTGGAGAGATGGCTTAGTGGTTAAGGCTGCAAAGCCTAATGACTCAGGTTTGATTCCCCAGAACCCACACAAGCCAGATGTACACGGTGGTACATAAGTCTGGAGTTCATTTGTAGTGGCTAGAGGCCACAGTGCACCTATTCCCCCCTCTCTCTAATAAATAAATAAAAACCAAAAAATAAAACAATAAAATTAAACTGGTAACTTGAGTCTCCCAACCTTCTGGCTGGAAAAGGCATCACTGGGGCAGATCCTGGAGTCTGGCACTAAGCTGTGTTTGGGGGCATATCTGAATCCCAGTCCATACCTCTGTGCTTGGCATGCCTTGTTATGTTCCTTGCACTTACAGTTTTGCTGTTTCTAGTATGTGATAAAAAGGAAATAATACAGAAACTACCCTTGTGAATCAGACTTTTTCATAAAGCATTTGAGATTTATCCATGCTTTAGCATGCAAAAAGAAAGATAAAACCTCTCGGCTGTTCTTCAGTGCTTAGTAATGTGGCCACACTTCAGCATATGTATCCTTTCACCAGTTGAAGGACATTTGGTTATTTCCAATTTTTGTAAATATAAATAAATTAAACAAAGAAGTCTATATCCTCTGTATAATTAATTACATGCTGTCATTTGAGGAAAGGAACGGGGGAAAGAGAGAGAGGGAGAAGTAAAAGGAGGGGGAGGAAAAGATGGAGAAGGAGAAGAAGAGGAGGAAGGAAAGAAGGAGAAGGATTAGCAGCAGCAGTAAGGAGAGGAAAGAGAAGAGGGAATGGGCACAACAGGGCCTCTTGCTACTGTAAATGTATTCCAGGCACATGTGCCAATTTGTGCATCTGGCTTTTCATGGGTACTGGGAAATTGAACCCAGGTTGTGAGTCTTTGCAAACAAGCACCTTTACTGAGCCATCTACACAGCCCAATAACATGTATTTTTATTTCAAAGTTTTATTTGAAGTTATGATGCAACTTGAGTTTCCTAGAAGGTCATCCACATTTCCCATCACATTTTATTTTATTTTTTTAAATTTTTTAAATTTATTTTTGGAGAAAGACAGACAGAGAGGAAGAGGGAGACAGATAGTGATGGGAGCGCCAGCAGTCTCTCAGCTGCTGTGAACGAAATCCAGATGTGTGTGCCCCCTTGTGGTCAAGTGCGACATTGCGCCCATGTGTCACTTTGCATCTGGCTAAACGTGGGACCTGGAGATTGGAACCGGCATTCTTAGGCTTAGGAGGCAGGCGCCTTAACCGCTAAGCCATCTCTCCAGCCCACCCACATTTTATTTTGATATCCATCTGTCTCCCCCACTGATTTAAAATGTCCCCCTCACCATATTCCTCAGCATTTGTCCAATTGCAATTGGTTTTTAACTTCTTATTCTGCTCCACTGACTAGCTCATATGATGGATAAAATATAATTCATGTTTTAGTTTCATACTTCAAAAATGTGAGGCTTTATATTTATAAATATAGAGGGGCAAATGATAGAGAACTTTCTCTATCACTGACCTTTCTGATTATTTCATCTTTCTATAGCAATTGTAGAATGACTTTTTCAAATTATGCAAAATTCTGTAGGGAAAATTTTCACCTATGTGGGTTTGGGTCTAGAATATGAACTTGCTTCTGTATTGATTCTAGTCTTCACATATGCGAGCTCATGTCCCAAAGCCCGTGTGACCTGCCTCCCTTTCCCTGCAGCCTCATCACCCCTATGTTTGCGGACTGATGTTCCAGGCTACTCCAGGCTCTGAAAAATGACATGTCATGTACTTGTTCCGCTCCCTGTCATTATTTTCTTTTCTCTGGCATCCTTAATTTATTTTAATTATTTAAAATCTTATTCAAGGCTAGAGAGATGGCTCACCAATTAAAGACACTTGCTTACAAAGTCTGATGGCCAGGGTTGGATTCCCCATTACCCACATAATGCCAGATGCACAAAGTGGCGCATGCATCTGGAGTTCATTTGCAGTGGCAGGAGGCTCTGGGGTTATCACACTCACTCTGTGTTGCCTCTTTCTGTCTGCCCCCCCCCTCTCTCTCAAATAAATAGGCAAAAAAATTTAAAAAACATTAAAATTTGATTCAACTAGTCTTATGATTTCAGATTGTTCTCTTGTATTACCTGTATGATGCTTCTCACCATTCATTCAATATCCTACTCATGTATCCCTTCACTTGACTATTTACTGACTTCTAATCAGATTCTGCACAAGGGCAGACGGTTGTCTTCTGGTGTCCTGCAGGTCACCGGCATAAGACATAGCCCAGCATTTGGTAGACACGCATCCCACATTAGGTAAACGATTAGCAGCCTTTTTTCCCTTCCTTCCTTCCTTCCTTCCTTCCTTCCTTCCTTCCTTTCTTTTTCTTTCTTTCTTTCTTTCTTTCTTTCTTTCTTTCTTTCTTTCTAATTTCCATCAACTCTTCCCACTCTTCCTACTGCGACTTATACAAAACAGTTGGCTGGATTTTCTACTTAAAATTATTTGACAGCCTGTGAAATCAGTGGATGATAACTTGTGACTTCTCCAACTGAGTAGCAGCCGCCGGGGTCAGCAGAGTGAGATCCTCTCTGCTGCTCTTCTCTCCCTCTCTCTCTCTCCCCTCTCTCTCCCTCCCTCCCTCTCTCTCCCTGTCTCTCTTTCTCTCCCCCCTCTCTCTACTCCCCATATCATCTCTGGCCACACTGACATGGTTGGAGGACCGCCATTTGTGATCCTCCAGGTGTGTTAGAGAAAGAATGGAAGCAGCATAGAAACAGCGAAGCAAAAGGCACACTTTGTTCTGTGGTTCAGCTCTTCCCATTTAGAAATAAATGGAAGCAGAAAATGATCAGAAATTGTGCATCCAGACTGAAGAAGATGGCTTAGCGGTTAAGGCATTTGCCTGCAAAGCCAAAGGACCCCAGTTCGATTCCCCAGGACCCACATAAGCCAGATGCACAAGGAAGTGCATGCATCTGGAGTTCGTTGGCAGTGGCTGGAGGCACTGGCATGCCCATTCTCTCTCTCTACCTCTCTTTCTCTCTCTCTCTGTCAAATAAATAAATAAATGAATAAAAAAATAAATAAAGTATAATTTTAAAAAAGAAATTGCATCAGCTAAATGGCAACAAACATAACTGTAGGTATCTCAGCCTTGTCCTACCAAGTCAGAACAGCTAGAGCTCACTCAAGCAAATAGCACACACCAGTGGAAGCCCGTGGGACCACTGCAAAGCCCTAGCCTCCCCTGACCACTGTAACGCATAGCTCATGTTCCCTGTGTTTGATGCTCGCTCATGGAGTTGTTAGATTTATACGTCAATGATGGGTGAACTAAAAGATAACCTAATATTCTTTCATGCTCTGTAGTGATGAAAAGTTTCTGTGGAGCTTGTGTGATGATGTATAAATAAGAGCACAGGATGAACCATCTTGATCCCACCTGATAGGGCCCAGGAAACATCATAGAGGAGGCGGAGGATGAAATATGAGAGATTGCTGCTCGTGTGGCCAGCCTGAGACCCTCCTCCAGCGAGAAGGCAGTAGACACTGAAGAAACCCATCAAAGTAGAGTGACACAGTCTGCTGAGAGTTCAACACTCCAGGAGTGTCTAACACACCCTCCTACCCTCGGATAACTTGCAGAAGAGGGGGCAGAAGGAATGTAAGAGGCACGGACTAGAAAGGCGTACTCAGAGATCCCCCCGCCCCAAGACTAACTGATTCATTTGTGACTGTTGGTGTTGTCTCCTGCTGGCAGGTCCTGAATGACCAGTGTCAAGGAACTGAGCTGAGACTAGAGTGAGTCAGCAGAACCAGGGGACTCCAGGCAACTTCTGCACAGGAGCTGTGAGGCAGTAGCTTGCAGATTTTTTCTTAGAACAGCTCTGTATACAGGGCTCATGCAGAGTTTATGCAGATAACTGCTTATACAAAATAAAGAAAGTAGATGGCACCATCCCTATCTCAGAAGCAGGGGGCATCTTGGCTAATTTGAGACTTTAGATGAACATTAGACCTCCCTGAGAACTGCAGAATAGACCCCACAAGCACTGTTCCCAGTGTTCTGAGATCAGGCCCAGGTGTCCTTCTCAAACAGTGTCAGCAGAATCAGAGTATCCTGCAAACAGAAGGCATAAGGCTAAAAAGTGCCTACACATGATCCCACAGTGAATACTGGTGACTAACACGGCTGAGGACTGATGGTTTGTGTCAACTTGATCCCTTTAGGAATTCTCAGACATTCCTCATAAGTGGGTCTCTGAGGTTGCTTCTAGGAAGGATTAACTAAAGGAGGACTCCTTCCCCAGGATGAGCCCTTCCCCCAGAGAGGGTGGCCCCTCTTGGTTGGGGAGAGGGGCTTTAAGGAACCTCAGGCCTCCTGCCTGGCCTGGCTGCTTGTGTTGCTTATTGCTTTCCAACATGGACTCTCTCCAGGACGCTTCCAGGCCTTCAGTGCTGGATTGGATCAGAACTGCTGAGGTCTCCAGCCTTGTGGACTGAGCAGCTACCATGTTCCTTGACTCTCAGGCCTACAAACTGCTATTGTTGGGTTGCTGTGGGCTAATCCAATGAATTCCTTTTTAATACAATTCATTCTATCAGTTCTGTTCCTCTAGAGAACCCTGACTAATACAAGCACTGTCAGTGGAATGGATGGAAGCAGGGGCAGAGGGACATGATAATATAAGACCAGGCTGACCTGGAATTCACTATGTAGTCTCAGGGTGGCCTTGAACTCAAGGCAATCCTCCTACCTCTGCATCCCAAGTGCTGAGATTAAAGGCATGCACCACCAAGCCCGGCTGAAAATATTTTTATAAACCTAGAGAGTCATGATTTATGCAAACTCTAAGAAACACAAGCTTAGGGGGATGATTAATAAGATTAATATTAATTAAAAATATAATTAATTATACTATGGAATCAAGTTACACTTTACTAAAGAGTAAGTTTAAAAGTGCATGATCTTTTTCACACACACATAGATATGACCACATTAGCATGCACACACACACACACACACACACACACACACACACTTTGAGGAATGCTGGTTGTATTTCTCTCATTCTTAATCCTCATATAGTTTCGTCTGTTCTCATATGTTTGGAATTCTTCCTTTCCACACCCTGCGTACATATTGCCTGCTAGTGCTCCTCTGCACTTCACTCTTCCTTCATGCTGCAGTCGTGTTCCTTGGATAAGTATTTCTGTGTATCAGATTTCAACACAGAGCTAGACTGGGACCTGGAGGACGGACAACATGAACCCAACACAGAGGTAGACAGAGGACAACAACATGTGGACCAACAACAACAAGAGCTAGACTGGGACCTGGAGGACGGACAACATGAACCCAACACAGAGCTAGACTGGGACCTGGAGGACGGACAACATGTACCCAACACAGAGCTAGACTGGGACCTGGAGGACGGACAACATGAACCCAACACAGAGCTAGACTGGGACCTGGAGGACGGACAACATGTACCCAACACAGAGCTAGACTGGGACCTGGACCTGGAGGACAGCATGAACCCAGGACTGGACAACATGGATGGACAGCATGAACCCAACACAGAGCTAGACTGGGACCTGGAGGACAGGACAACATGAACCCAACACAGAGCTAGACTGGGACCTGGAGGACCTGGAGGATGGACAACATGAACCCAACACAGAGCTAGACTGGGACCTGGAGGATGGACAACATGAGCTACCCAACACAGAGCTAGACTGGGACCTGGAGGAGGATGGACAGATGAACAACATGGGACCTGGACACAGACAGCATGAACCCAACACAGACTGGGACCTGGAGGATGGACAACATGAACCCAACACAGAGCTAGACTGGGACCTGGAGGACAGCATGGACAGCATGAACCCAACACAGAGCTAGACTGGGACCTGGGACCTGGGACCTGGAGGATGGACAGGACAACACAGAGCATGAACTAGACTGGGACCTGGAGGACACAGCATGAACCCAACACAGAGCTAGACTGGGACCTGGAGGATGGACAACATGAACCCAACACAGAGCTAGACTGGGACCTGGAGGATGGACAACTGGAGCTAGACCTGGAGGACGGACAGCATGAACCACAGAACACAGGGACAGGATGGACAGCATGAACCCAACACAGAGCTGAACCCAACACAGACTGGGACCTGGAGGATGGACAACATGAACCCAACACAGAGCTAGACTGGGACCTGGAGGATGGACAACATGAACCCAACACAGAGCTAGACTGGGATCTGGAGGAGACTGGACAACATGTGGACAACAAACCCAACACAGAGCTAGACTGGGACCTGGAGGATGGACAACATGAACCCAACACAGAGCTAGACTGGGACCTGGAGAGAGGATGGACAGCATGGACAACATGAACCCAACACAGAGCTAGACTGGGAGGACACCAGGATGGACACAGCATGAACCCAACACAGAGCTAGACTGGGACCTGGAGGACGGACAGATGCTAGACTGGGACCTGGAGGACGGGAGCAACATGAACCCAACACAGAGCTAGACTGGGATCTGGAGGATGGACAACATGAACCCAACACAGAGCTAGACTGGGACCTGGAGGATGGACAACATGAACAGCACAGAGCTAGACTGGGACCAACACAACACAGAGATAGACTGGGACCTGGAGGATGGACAACATGTGGGACCTGGAGGATGGAACCCACACAGAGCTAGACTGGGACCTGGAGGATGGACAACATGAACAGAGCTGGGACCTGGAGGACTGGGACCTGGAGGAACCTGGGACAACATGAACCCAACACAGAGCTAGACTGGGACCTGGAGGATGGACAGCATGGAGGACTGGGACCTGGAGGATGGACAGCATGAACCCAACACAGAGCTAGACTGGGACCTGGAGGACGGACAACATGAACCCAACACAGAGCTAGACTGGGACCTGGAGGACGGACAGCATGAACCCAACACAGAGCTAGACTGGGACCTGGAGGACGGACAGCATGAACCCAACACAGAGCTAGACTGGGACCTGGAGGACGGACAGCATGAACCCAACAGAGCTAGACTGGGACCTGGAGGAGCTGACTGGGACCTGGAGGACGGACAGCATGAACCCAACACAGAGCTAGACTGGGACCTGGAGGACACAACATGAACCCAACACAGAGCTAGACTGGGACCTGGAGGATGGACAACATGAACAGCTAGACTGGGACCTGGAGGACGGACAACATGAACCCAACACAGAGCTAGACTGGGACCTGGAGGATGGACAGCATGAACCCAACACAGAGCTAGACTGGGACCCCAACACAGAGCTAGACTGGGACCTGGACAACTGGATGGACAACATGAACTCCAACACAGAGATAGACTGGGACCTGGAGGATGGACAACATGAACCCAACACAGAGCTAGACTGGGACCTGGAGGATGGACAACATGACCCAACACAGAGCTAGACTGGGACCTGGAGGATGGACAGCATGGACAGCATGGACCAACATGAACAAACACAGAGCTAGACTGGGACCTGGAGGACGGACAGCATGAACCCAACACAGAGCTAGACTGGGACCTGGAGGATGGACCTGGAGGGACCTGGAGGACGGACAGCATGAACCCAACACAGAGATAGACTGGATCTGGAGGACGGACAACATGAACCCAACACAGAGCTAGACTGGGACCTGGAGGACGGACAACATGAACCCAACACAGAGCTAGACTGGGACCTGGAGGATGGACAGCATGAACCCAACACAGAGCTAGACTGGGACCTGGAGGATGGACAACATGAACCCAACACAGAGATAGACTGGGACCTGGAGGATGGACAGCATGAACCCAACACAGAGCTAGACTGGGACAGCATGGAGCTAGACTGGGACCTGGAGGACGGACAACATGAACCCAACACAGAGCTAGACTGGGACCTGGAGGATGGACAACATGAACCCAACACAGAGCTAGACTGGGACCTGGAGGATGGACAGCATGAACCCAACACAGAGCTAGACTGGGACCTGGAGGACGGACAGCATGAACCAGAGAGCAACACAGGAGCTGAACCCAACACAGAGCTAGACTGGGACCTGGAGGACGGAGACATGAACAACACAGAGCTAGACTGGGAACCTGGAGGACCTGGAGGACAGACAGCATGAACCCAACACAGAGCTAGACTGGGACCTGGGGACCTGGAGAGCTAGACTGGGACCTGGAGGGACAACATGAACCCAACACAGAGCTAGACTGGGACCTGGAGGATGGACAACATGAACCCAACACAGAGCTAGACTGGGACCTGGAGGATGGACAACATGAACCCAACACAGAGCTAGACTGGGACCTGGAGGATGGACAGCATGAACCCAACACAGAGCTAGACTGGGACCTGGAGGATGGACAACATGAACCCAACACAGAGCTGGGACCTGGAGGATGGACAACATGAACCCAACACAGAGCTAGACTGGGACCTGGAGGATCTGGAGGATGGACAACCCAACACAGAGCTAGACTGGGACATGACACATGAACCCAACACAGAGCTAGACTGGGACCTGGAGGATGGACAACATGAACCCAACACAGAGCTAGACTGGGACCTGGAGGATGGACAACATGAACCCAACACAGAGCTAGACTGGGACCTGGAGGACGGACAACATGAACCCAACACAGAGCTAGACTGGGACCTGGAGGATGGACAACATGAACCCAACACAGAGCTAGACTGGGACCTGGAGGATGGACAACATGAACCCAACACAGAGCTAGACTGGGACTGGAGGACAACATGGAGCTAGACTGGGACCTGGAGGATGGACAACATGAACCCAACACAGAGCTAGACTGGGACCTGGAGGACGGACAACATGAACCCAACACAGAGCTAGACTGGGACCTGGAGGATGGACTGGAGGACATGAACAACACAGAGCTAGACTGACCTGGACCCAACACAGAGCTAGACTGGGACCTGGAGGACGGACAACATGTACCCAACACAGAGCTAGACTGGGACCTGGAGGATGGACAACATGAACCCAACACAGAGCTAGACTGGGACCTGGAGGATGGACAGCATGAACCCAACACAGAGCTAGACTGGGACCTGGAGGACGGAGCTAGACTGGGACCTGGAGGACGGACAGCATGAACCCAACACAGAGCTAGACTGGGACCTGGAGGATGGACAACATGAACCCAACACAGAGCTAGACTGGGACCTGGAGGATGGACAGCATGAACCCAACACAGAGCTAGACTGGGACCAGGACACAACATGAACCCAACACAGAGCTAGACTGGGACCTGGGGATGGACAGCATGAACCCAACACAGAGCTGGGACCTGGAGGACGGACAACATGAACCCAACACAGAGCTAGACTGGACAGCATGATGACCCAACACAGAGCTAGACTGGGACCTGGAGGACGGACACAGCATGAACCCAACACACCTGGAGGATGGACTGGGACCTGGAGGGAGGATGGACAACATGAACCCAACACAGAGCTAGACTGGGACCTGGAGGACTGGACAGGATGGATGACATGAACCCAACACAGAGCTAGACTGGGACCTGGAGGATGGACAACATGAACCCAACACAGAGCTACAGCATGAACCCAACACAGAGCTAGACTGGGACCTGGAGGACGGACAACATGAACAACACAGAGCTAGACTGGGACCTGGAGGATGGACAGCATGAGCTAGACTGGGACCTGGAGGATGGACAACATGAACCCAACACAGAGCTAGACTGGGACCTGGAGGACAGACAACATGAACCCAACACAGAGAGACTGGGACCTGGAGGACTGGGACCTGGAGGACGGACAACATGACAACATGAACCCAACACAGAGCTAGACTGGGACCTGGAGGATGGACAACATGAACCTGGAGAGCTAGACTGGGACCTGGAGGATGGACAACATGAACCCAACACAGAGCTAGACTGGGACCTGGAGGACAACAACATGAACCCAACACCAACACAGAGCTAGACTGGGACCTGGAGGATGGACAGCATGGGGAGCTAGACTGGGACCTGGAGGACGGACAACATGAACCCAACACAGAGCTAGACTGGGACCTGGAGGACGGACAACATGAACCCAACACACAGAGCTAGACTGGGACCTGGAGGCTAGACTGGACACACATGAACCCAACACAGAGCTAGACTGGGACCTGGAGGACCTGGAGGCTAGACTGGGACCTGGGGACAACATGAACCCAACACAGAGGACACAGCATGAACCCAACACAGAGCTACTGGGACCTGGAGGATGGACAACATGAACCCAACACAGAGCTAGACTGGGACCTGGAGCTAGACTGGACAGCATGAACCCAACACAGAGCTAGACTGGGACCTGGAGGACGGACAACATGAACCCAACCCAACACAGAGGACTATGACTGGGACTGGGACCTGGAGGATGGACAGCATGAACCCAACACAGAGCTAGACTGGGACCTGGAGGACGGACAGCATGAACCCAACACAGAGCTAGACTGGGACCTGGAGGACGGACAACATGAACCCAACACAGAGCTAGACTGGGACCTGGAGGACGGACAACATGGCTAGACTGGGACCTGGAGGACGGACAACATGAACCCAACACAGAGCTAGACTGGGACCTGGAGGACGGACAACATGAACCCAACACAGAGCTAGACTGGGACCTGGAGGATGGACAACATGAACCCAACACAGAGCTAGACTGGATCTGGAGGATGGACAACATGAACCCAACACAGAGCTAGACTGGGACCTGGAGGACGGACAACATGAACCCAACACAGAGCTGACTGGGACCTGGAGGATGGAACATGAACCCAACACAGAGCTAGACTGGGACCTGGAGGATGGACAACATGAACCCAACACAGAGCTAGACTGGGACCTGGAGGACGGACAACATGAACCCAACACAGAGCTAGACTGGGACCTGGAGGACCTAGACTGGGACCTGGAGGATGGACAACATGAACCCAACACAGAGCAGACTGGGACCTGGAGGACTAGACTGGGACCTGGAGGATGGACAACATGAACCCAACACAGAGCTAGACTGGGACCTGGAGGACTGAACCCAACACAGAGCTAGACTGGGACCTGGAGGACGGACAACATGAACCAAAACACAGAGCTAGACTGGGACCTGGAGGACGGACAGAGCATGACTGGGACCTGGAGGAACACAGAGCTAACACAGACTGGGACCTGGAGGACGGACAACATGAACCCAACACAGAGCTAGACTGGGACAACATGAACCCAACACAGAGCTAGACTGCTGGAGGACGGACTGGGAGCTAGACTGGGACCTGGAGCTAGACTGGGACCTGGAGGATGGACAACATGAACCCAACACAGAGCTAGACTGGGACTGGGGACTGGAACCCAACACAGAGCTAGACTGGGACAGGACAACATGAACCCAACACAGAGCTAGACTGGGACCTGGGACAACATGAACCCAACACAGAGCTAGACTGGGACCTGGAGGACAACATGAACCCAACAGAGCTAGACACAACATGAACCCAACACAGAGCTAGACTGGGACCTGGAGGACGGACAACATGAACTGGAGAACCCAACACAGAGCTAGACTGGGACCTGGAGGATGGACAACATGAACCCAACACAGAGCTATGAGGACCCATGAACAACACAGAGCTAGACTGGGACCTGGAGGATGGGACATGGAGGAGCTAGACTGGGACCTGGAGGATGGACAACACTGACAACATGAACCCAACACAGAGCATAGACAGAGCTGGGACCTGGAGGATGGACAACATGAACCCAACACAGAGCTAGACTGGGACCTGGAGGATGGACAACATGAACCCAACACAGAGCTAGACTGGGACAACATGGAGCTGGAGGGACCTGGAGGACAACATGACTGGGACCTGGAGGATGGACAACACAGAGCTAGACTGGGACCTGGAGGACGGACAACATGGAGCAGACATGGAGGATGGACAACCCAACACAGAGCTAGACTGGGACCTGGAGGACGGACAACATGAACCCAACACAGACTAGACACCTGAGGACCAACATGAACCCAACACAGAGCTAGACAACACAGAACCCAACACAGAGCTAGACTGGGACCTGGAGACAACATGGGACCTGGAGGATGGACAACATGACAACACAGAGCATGGAGGATGGACAACATGAACCACAGAGCTAGACTGGGACCTGGAGGACGGACAGACAGAGCTAAACTAGACTGGGACCTGGGACCTGGAGGACATGAACCCAACACAGAGCTGGACCTGGAGGATGGACAACATGAACCCAACACAGAGCTAGACTGGGACCTGGAGGACGGACAACATGAACCCAACACAGAGCTAGACTGGGACCTGGAGGACGGACAGCATGAACCCAACACAGAGCTAGACTGGAACCTGGAGGACGGACAACATGAACCCAACACAGAGCTAGACTGGACCTGGAGGACGGACAACATGAACCCAACTTAGTTTGTGGACCTGAGGCTAGTTATTCACACCCTCAGCATTCTAAGTTCTTAATCAGTTAAAAACCGAGTTTGGATGTTGTGTCAGTTTGAATGGAAAATGTCCCCGGTAGTCTCATGTGTTTGTGATTAATCTCAGAGCAGTGGAGCCATTGGGAGGTGGAGCATTGCTGGAGGAGGTGTGGCACTGGGAGCTGGCCTGTAGGTTCATTAGTCCAGATGGCAGGGATGCTTATAGTAAGCCCAGTCTTGATGCTTTCCCCATGCTGCTGTGACACAGTCAGCTCCTCCATCTATTCTGGGCATGATGAATGTTCTCCTTGAAACTGTAAGCCTGAAATAAAGCCGTTTCCTTCTACAAGCTGCTTCTGGTCAGGTATTTTGTTCCAACAATGAGAAGGAACAGCTACAGTTTTTCTTAAGAGGATTAAGTATATGACATATAAATTACATAGCCTGGTGGCCTCCAATTATTGAGTCAAATAAATAATAGCAAATATAGAAATGACTTATCATCTATTTTACTCCTTCCTGTAGCTAAGGCTAGCATTGTATATAGACAACACTTACTAAAATATGTATATATATTGTTCATTCAATGCCTGTTCATATGAGAACAGAAACTCAATGAGGAGTGGAACTCTTATACAGTATATAACCAGGAAAAATATCTACAGACCTGTTACTGTTAATTTCCACTTTGTTAGTGTAGAATAGGCTGCAAGATTTAGGAGGCTCATGCTGCCATGTGATATGGTACTGGGGAGGCAGGAACACGCCACCATCACTTATTTTAGTAAGCTGTGTTTGACATCATTACACCCCAACCATGTTGTCATATAAATTGAAAGACCCTCTCCCTGTTTTTATAGCATTGAATTTGCCTGTTGCCTATAGTATTTTGCATGAGAGTGGAAGGTGTGGTGATGGTTTGAGATTCCATTGTAAAGATATGCAAATGTGCCTAGCAGGAGTTCCTGAAGTATGCTGTGTGACCTTTTGGCTGTAGTTTTGCTCTGTGTGCTGTGGTGGCTGGTTGGCTTTTGCTCTGTTGGCCTGTGAAATGAAAGTCACAGAGTTTTCTCTTTATGAATATGTTGCTGTCTTCACAGCACCTTCAACCTGTGTACACAGAAGCTCAAACTGCAAGATTTCTATTAGGATTTGCTTCTGGTCTTTCTTTTTCAGTTGAACAGAATGGTGGGCCTGATTCCTGCTCCATTTCTCCTTGCAAACATGAGCCCAGTGGGACATTTCTACTTTCAGAGATGGTCATTTCAACTTCCTCATTGATTAAATAGCTACATATATTATAGCTAGTCAACTTTGGTAAATATTTCATGAGTACTTGAAAATATTTTTTTTATATTTTGCATGTTGTAATTGACATTAAGATTGAATGATTAATGGTATGATTAAATCTGTAGTCTAACTTACTATTGTTTTTGGTATTCCTGTTTTATCAATAATAAGAGAGATTGTTAAAATATCTCCATTAAATGTTGTAGGCAAATTGAATATAAATACAGCATTTTGCCTTGTTGGGGAATTGATTACTTCATTATAAAATATCATTTTATAGTAGCCTGTTTGTTCCTTACTGCTTGATGTCTACCTTATAGAAGGATGACAGTCATATGAACTTTGACCCGGTAAGTATTGGCCAGAAATACCTTGTTCATTCTTTTAGGTTTTCTGTTTTGTTTTCTTTTTTCTTTTTATGGAGTTATTCACACATTTGCTAAGAACTATCTGTTTACATGTTTTAAATGGGGAAAATACTGAGTAAAATTCATAGGACTGTTATTATGATTCCATGAGGTGATGCACTAAAAGTAATTTACACAGTATTTTACAAACACATTATCATTATAGATTGTGGTGATATCAAATGTTTCATTAAAAATGCATGTCCTGCTGGGCATGGTGGGTGGCGCATGCCTTTAATCCCAGTAGGCAGAGGTAGGAGGATCACCTTGAGTTCTAGGTCAGCCAGACACTAAATAATGAATTCCAGGTCAGCCTGGGCTAAAGTGAGACCCTACCTCGAAAAACAAAACAAAACAAACAAACAAAAAAAAAAAAAGTGTGTCCTACAAGCAGCTATATAAATTGTTTTTGTTTTCAAAATTTTTGCAAGACTGAGAAATTGCACAGCAATTAAAGGTTGTTGCCTGCAAAGCCTGTTGTTCCAGGTTCAGTTCCCATGTAAAGCCAGATCCACAAAGTGGTGCATGTATCTGGAGTTGGTTTTCAGCAGCAGGAAGCCCTGGCACACCCATTTTCTCTGTCTCTTGCTCACTCTTTCTCCCCTAATGCCCTTGCAAATAAATAAAAGTTATAATCATGAGTACAGGTGTGCTTTCCTTGTGTTTGGGAACTTGAGAATCTCTTTATCATTAGTTTATCATTTTGAATTTAAAGTACATCGTACATAGAGGAAAGTGCACATGTCTTCATTGTGTATAGCACAATGATTTCCACAGACTTCCTTTGATCAGGAACGAAAACCTGCCCAAAGTCTACCCCTTCTGTGTGCTGTGTCCTGAGTCTTAGTATTCAAGTGTCCACTGTCTTGATTTCACACATCAGAGACAAATGAGCTGCTTAAGTGAATCCATGGTAAACTTCTCATGTCTGTGAACTGTTAGTTCTCATCAATGTGGAAATCTCCAGTCACCATCTCTTCACATATTGCTTTTTCCACATTCTCTTTTTATCTTCTTCTCGCACTCCAGTCAGAGGTATCAGTTCAGACCATTTTTTTTTTTTTTACCATTTTCATTTCATCTTAACCTCCTCTCTAAGTATTTCATTCCTACCTTTTATCTTATAAGCTAAGGATAATTCTTATAGGGATACAGGAACCAACAGCTTATTCAACTCACTGATCCATGACCAAAACTTTTGCTGAATAAAAGTATAGTAGAAAATGTATCATTTTCTCTTTAAAACCCACCTTAAATAATTTGTCACAACACCCCAAAATGAAGAGTCATACTTGAGCAGATAGAAATTGCTAACATCTTTTTCTTCTTTCTGTCATTAAAATATGGTTGAGTCTTAGACCTATCTTAAAAGATGTACCTTATATTATTCCTGAGAACACACTTTCATGGTATTTTCAAGTCATTTTCTTTGGAGCCCTCGGAGATTGACAGCCTGGTAAGAGAGAAAGGAAAGCTGTGGCGTCTTTATTTGAAATTAAAGAGAGTGCCTTAGAATCTCTGCAACTGTCAGGAGGCTTTGTGAATAGACATTCATATGCAGGCAAGCGCAGGTCCATCTGTTGTTTTAATTTGTGTGTCTAACAGTTCCCCAGGGTTGCACTTGGTTTGAATATTGGAATAAACAAAAAAATGAATCAGGTTGTTTTCTTTTCATATTAATCCAGAAAACTCAGCGTGGTATATTAACCATCACCTACATCCCTTCAAGGTTGTTGGATTTCATTAACCTTCACAATATTCCAATTAAATACAAATATATTCATTTTATTGGTACAATCAAACTAGGCAATTTTCAATGATTTTCTATGAGAACACCATCACAGTTTGCAGATTTTTTTCCCTTTGAGACAGTTGTATCTAACAGAGCATTCTAAAATATTTCCTCCATATTATAGGATTGGATTCATCTATTTTCTACTATAATTTGATAGAACATCTTTAATCTTTCAATACTTTCACAAGACTGTATAGCTATGCACCATTGATAACCTTGTAATATGGAAAATGCTAAATTATGCACCCAAAGTTCTTACATGTATTCCATAATGCCGCTTAGATGTTATGGGTATTAGCAAGGCCACGTATACTGTTGATTTTCCCACAACCATATATATTTCTTCTGCTGAGATTTTTGCAGCACTTGGCTGACAATGATTACGAATTTAGACCACTCAGAGCCATTTCTTGTCTGCAGTGCCATCACCCACCTTCCATCACGTTCTTTTGGCATAACAGCGTCATCTGGTGATACAGTTTGGGAAACACTAACTGTAAGCCACCATTGAACCTCTTGTACTCCGAGCTTCAAACTACTGCTAAACTCCAAGTTTTATTCGTTGCTTTTTCCAGTGTGAAGGCCTAACCTTGATGTCAGATAGTAAACAGACATCCACACCCACATGCAAAGAAACCACGGTTCTCGTTTTCTTTAGAACTTCCCTCTTGTTTCTCCATGTCTTGCTCCATTCCCTTCACACGGATGATCCTGGTGACATGTCATGTCGTCCATGGAAGATCTACATAGGTGAGGAGAACAGACTCTAAAGAGATGCATCAGAGACTTTGAGACTGGGCTATCAGAAAAGAAGACACTTTATTTAATTTTTTTTACTAACAATGCTGGGGCTTGAACTAGGGACCTTTCACATATTATATAAATACTCTACCCCTGAGCAACACTTGTCATCTCTGAAAGCCCTACTTTTGAGTTCAGTCATTGTATTTTTATTATATTACCTTTATGAAGTCACTGAAATGAAAATGTAACAAAACATTTAAAAAAAAAAAAAAAAAAGAGGAAGGGTAGGACTCCTTACAATGTGCTCCTCCAGACACAAAATGGCCTGGATATCCATGACCTCACAGTGCCTGACACTACCTATGCAAGACCATCCTAGTAGGAGGAAAAGATGATGACATCAAAATTAAAAGAGTGTGATTGAGAGGGGGCAGGGATATGATGGAGAGTGGAGTATCAAATGGGAAAGTGGGGGGAGGGAGGGAAGTACCATGGGATATTGTCTATAATTAAGGAAATTGTCAACAAAAATACATTAAAATAAATAAATAAAAATTAAAAATAAATAAATAAAAGAGGGACTAAGGCTAGAGAGATGACTTGGCAGTTAAGGCACTTGCTTGCAAAGCCAAAGGACCCAGGTTCGATTCCCTAGGATGCACAAAAAGTTCATCTGCGGTGACTGGAGTGCCCTGGTGCACCCATTCTCTCTCCCCCTCTCCCTTTCTCTGCTTCTTTCTCTCTCTAAAATAAATAAAAATGAAATATTAAGGAAAGGAGGGACTAGGGAGGTGAATCAGTGGGTTAGGTTTGGCTTCACTCTGAACACCTGGATTTGGATCCCCAGGCCCCACAGAGAACAAGAAGCTGGGGCAGGCTTGTGTAACCCTAGTGTGCCTACATGGTGAGCAAGGAGGCAGAGATGGGAGAGTTTACCAGAAGTTACCAAACAGAGCCATGAACAACCATAAGAAATCTTGCCTCAAATGAGGTGAAAGGTAAAAGCTGAACCAATAAGTTGTTCTATGATCTCCACATATGAGCTGTGGCAAGCATTAGTGTCCCATGTGCATCACACATACAAGCATAGACTAAGTAATTTTTTAAAGGAAAAAAAGGGCTGGGGAGATGATTTAGAGGTGAAGGCACATGTCTGCAAATGCTAAGGACCCAGATGCACTAGGTGACACACGCATCTGGAGTTCATTTGCAGTGGCTAGAGATCCTGGTGAGCCCATTCTCTCTCTCTCTCTCTCTCTCTCTCACCCATTCTCTCTCTCTCTAATAAATTAATAAATAAAACATTTTAAACAACTCAATGTCTGCCTGTGGTACTTCTTTGTTTTTCATACAAAATACAATTTGTTTGTGTTACAAACGTTATAAGCACCCAAAGGCATAAAAGGATTCCAAGACAATGGAACTAAAGGAGATAGATGTCAGCATACGGGTGCAAACTGTGTGTGTACAGGCATATTCGTCTCATTTAGTAAAATGAAGTGATTTAGTTTCAGTAAATTATCACCATGAGATGTTTGTACAGAACACCTGTCCTAAGGTGCCAGGGACAAGGGTGATACTACACATGTGGGTAAGAATGGGATATTATGAACAGCTTTATATGAGGATTCTTCTCTTCTACAGAGGCAGAGAGATAATAACTCCTAAAGTGCCAATATTGGAATAGGGAAGTTTAATTCAAAAGGAATTAAGTTAATGAAGTATTGACTGAAGGAAATATTCAGTGTTAATTGGGTGGCATTCCAAATGGGCCTGCTCTGAAGCGCAGCTGTTTGGTAAAGGAGGACTTCGCCTTAGGTTTGTTCTTGCTCTGTCTAAAATTTCTGTACTCTCTGCACATGAGAGTTAAATGAAAACTTAGTTAAGCAAATGCCACTTTGGCATTAAATTCTCTGTGTGTCTGTATGCCTGTACGTAAATATGTATGTAGTTTATGATAGGAGATTCTAGAACTTCCATCACCCAATATAATGTAGTAGGTTTATTTGTTATTAAGAAATTGCTTTAACTGGGAGTGTCACTCATTGGTAAAGTCCTTGTCTAGACTATACAAAGCCCTGGATTTGACCCCCTCACCACACACCAACAAAAAGGGATTTAAAATGTATTTCATGTGTGTTTATTCAATGAATACAGTTTGTGAATCTCTAAATAAGTTGAGTGAATTAAATACACATTCCTTTTATTTTCTGATAAGTATATTTATCTCTAACATAGTAGATGGTCTACTATGACCCTATTGGTAACAACTTAGGTCTATGAGTGGCTAATAGAAGTGCTAAGGAGCAAATTTAATAAAATTTAATAAATTTAAGCAAATTTAATAAAATTTAGCTATTTTTACAAAGGAGTTCAAATTCTTCTCTTACTTGAAAAGGCAGTAGAATCTAGTCTCAGAGATTATACTGTTACCTTAACTGGAGATATATAAAAGTAATGTACAGTGTGACTAAATGTGTGGTAGATATTGGCTACTCGTCATTTTCAATAACTCATGATGACTCAAGGTAGCACGTGACACAGATCCGAGGTAAACTTAGCAGTCATGTTGGAAAGGGAAAACTTATTGGAAGAAAACCTTCTATGAGCTGGGCCTCAGATACCTGGGATAGTAAAATACAAAGGAGGGCCTGTCCAGATCGCTCAGTTTAAAGATGCTTGCTTGCAAAGCCTGACAGCCCAGGTTTAATTCCTCAGAATGCGCATAAAACCAGATTCACAAATTGACTCATGTGTCTAGGGTTCATTTCCCGGGGCAGGAGCCCTGGCCTGCCTATACTCTCTTTCCCTCTCTCAAATAAATAAATATATATTTTTTACACTACAAAGGAGTTAAAATAGTGCTACATATATAGCTCAATACTATGCATTGAACCATAATGATGGGGAAGAACTCTTCCCAGACGAAAAATGGACTTAATTGGTTGGAAGTTACCATGGCAATAGGAATTAAATGGCAGAGTCCTTCATCAGGACTGACTTGATGCTTCAGAAATAAGTCTGTGCATAGCTGGCTGGAGATGGGAAGCTCCCACATATTTTTGAGTAGAGATGATGACTGAAGGGTCCTTTAAACATGACTTCAACACCATATTCTTAGATTGACCAAGGAATGAAATTAGAATCAAAATTATATTTGTGCGAATTTTATGGAAGCCTGAGGGATCTATGAATGGATGGGAAGGTTAAAAAAACTAAGTAGAATAACTTTAAGCAGAGGAAAGAAAATGCCAGCTGTTACTGAGCCATGCCAGGATTGTCACTGCTGTTTGGACATCAGGCATGCACTCCTAACTTCATAACAAACCCAATTTTTCTTTTGTCTACGTACACATGTCCCTTGCAGACCACAGTGGTCCCTACATGCTCTAAGGCTTCAAGTTTGGGTGTCAGAAAAAGTTCCTGTAACTTTGTAATAGGTGAAGGGTTAGCAGTTTAAGGAAATATACATATCCTATTTTCAAATGTTAAAAGACAAAGAGAGACAAAACTTTAAAAACCCATTGGTGTCTTATTTTATGTTCTCTTGGGTCAATTCTATTCTTTAATTATCTAGGTCAACAGAAATAGCTGAGTCTTTCATTTTGATCTCAAGTCAGTTTCATTTTGTATTTTCATACGCAATCAAGAAAAAGAGCAGTTTATTGATCTTTGGTCCAACATTGTATTCAGCATGTTGTGTTCTGTACCGTCTCCCAGGCCGCCTCGGTCTATGGCTCCCGAGGCTCTTTGCAATTGGCTCACTGCTCAAGCAGATGGCTCAGGTCAGGCCCCTGGCTTGAGCTGCCAGGCTGTTAAAAATCACAGTTTCCCATGGCCATTCCCATGGTCTCCAAGAGTTTCTTCATATGCAGAAACCATACACTTCCTACTGGTTGTGTGTGTTCTTTAAAAAAAAAAAAAATCCTTCAAATTTGCAAGTTAGCACTTGTGCGTTTTTAATTCTTTCTCCCACCTGGCCTCTGGATTGGTGACTATTGCCTGCTTCTATGTGGAATCAGGTTAATGTGTATTGAAACTCTTTCACAGACTGAAAGAAATCCGAGGCTAGTAGAGCTTTGAAGAGACTTCAAGACCACCTGCAGGAAGTGGATATTTTCAAAGGAAGAATCTGAGATGCGAGGAAATTCAAGGAATTCTTCAAGGTAAACACAGTGACAGCAGTAGGGTGAAATCTAGATGAAATATGGGTGAAATCCGGATAAAATCTAGATATGTGCTCTTTCTATAACTGACAAAGTGTAAGTCTAGTTAGGAGTGGTCATAACTTCTTCCTTGTTTTTTAAAAGATTATTTATTGATTGATTCATTAGAGACAGAGAGAGGGACAGAGAGAAATAGAGAGAGTGAGGATGGGTGCGCCAGGGCCTCTAGTCACTGCAAACGAACTTCAGACACATGCATTGCCATGTGCCTCTGGCTTACATGGGACCTGGACAATTGAACTTGGTCCTTAGGCTTTACAGGCATGTGCCTTAACCACTAAGCCATCTCTCCAGCCCTTCTTTCTTATTTTGTTCAAGACAGAGTAATTCACTCATCAGAAGCCCTTACCAAGCCACCTTGCATTTCCCACCTCATGAAAGATAACCAACCCTGTGAATGAGGGCAAATCGCTGTCACACACATAAATGATGTCTTTCCCTAGGTTGGCCTTAGAATGAGATACTTAGAGGCGAGTTGAGGAAACACGCTGATTCTTTGACATATGTTTGACTCTTGACTCATCTTGTTTGTCTTCTAGTTGATATTGTGAGCTCTGGAGTGCTATTTAGGGATAGGATAAGAAGGGATGCTTAATAAATCCTGAATTTAGATGAGGAATGAGGCTAGAGATGCAAAATAAGTCCAATAAAGCTGGGTTCCGTGGAATCAATTAAGTGCTATTTCTTGAGTGGCTCAGGGTGGCTCAAATGCTGATGTAGATATCTTTGTCTAGTTTGTCATTCAGATAGATCTCCAATGATAGGTCAAAGGAATGACTGCACTAAAATCAAACTTTGATGAACCCGTGAGTGTACAGTGGTTGCTCAAAGAGCTTGGGAGAAGGGTTACTGACAGGATGGGTGACTCAATAGCAACTGCATCACTGCATAGCCCCACTCCTTTTTAAAGTTAAACTTTGAAATATTTTATTAATTTACTAGAGAGAGAGAGAGTGGATATGCCAGGGTCTCTAAACACATGCACCACCTTGTGCATCTGGCTCACGTAGGTACTGAGGAATCAAACCTGGGTCCTTAGGCTTCTCAGGCAAGCACCTTAACCGCTAAGCCATCTCTGCAGTCCAAGGTAACCTTTTATTTCCAGTATTCTATAGCTTCTCCCAAGCTCACTTGCAGTCTGGGGAAATGTAGGAAGTAACAGTAATTGGAAAATCAGATGAGGCTTTTGTGACCCTCCCTTCATCTTTCTCTAGGGAATGTCAACAATGCTACAGTTTAGGAACAAGGCTTTTTTTTTTTTTTTTTTTTTCCTAATACGTAGTTAGCTAGGTTCTGGCCCACAGAAGCAGATACCACCTTGCCTACCCTGGCAAGACCAGAACTTGCATCTCATCCAGTGTCGTCGAAGACAACAACAATCTAACCAGTCCTCAGCGACGTCGTCCTGTTTCCTCTCCAAGTCTGCGGCCCTGGCACCCGTGGCCTGGCGCTTCCTGAATCATCAGCCCCTCTGTGCCCACCAGCCAGCCAGGATCCTTGCTACACCCTGGAACTTGATGATGAGGCTTATTCTAATGGGATGTGTGGTCCTTACAGGTGGACTTAAAACACGTGCATGAGCTCTCTCTTTCTCTCCTTCTCCTCTTCTTCCCTTTCTCTAGACGCTGACAAGGGAAACTCTTCCCTGATGGGACAAAGAGGAGTTCCTCTTTCCTGCTCTGCTCTGCTCTTCTGTTTACACATTCTCCTTAATACATTTCCATAATTGTTCTTTCTCTGTGTCCACATTTTTAATAGTTTGATAACTTGGACAAGGACATGAATTGTCATTCATGAGTTTGGGGCTCTCCTGCATCTTTATGGATTTATAACCCCTCTCAGGACTCCAGCTCCAGGTCAGTATCCCCATGACCACGGTCACCCCCCGGGCTATCACTGCATTGTTTTATTCCAAAGTCGCCATGGATGCTATACAGAGATATTCTCTACTCCAGGGTAGCGTCATGTTATGCCCCGTGGAAAAAATGACACAGGACAACAAGGAAGACAGAATATAGAAAAAAAAAAAAAAAAAAAGACAGAAGAGGTCCCAAGAGAGCAAACTGTGGCATGGATACTTGAAGGTTAACCAACGATACAGAGCAGCTTCTGTAGATTAAAATCCTTGTCTTGAATTTTGTGGAAAAAAATCTAAGAGGCACCTGGAAACTGTGTGTTTAGCCCAGATAAAATGTTACTGTAGAAATGGCCCTGATCTCATTGCCAGTGAGTACAGGTCATGCATCTGTGTATGAGTCAAATGGGTAACTCACAGCCAAGCTCACCTTCTGTCAATCATGTGTTGCTTTCCTCTTGAGCAACATAGAAGTAGAGGCAGCACACACCCCGGAAAGTGCAAGTGGATGAAAGAGGAAGTCCCACGGTGACCACGGCTGTTTGTGATGTTCCTTCTGTCCCCACACCAGTGGCATGCACTGGAGGTGATTCCAACGTATGGCAATGTTAATGAGTCAATCACACGGTATACTGATGATCTTTAATGACCCATGGCTTTTCTTCAGGCAGTTGGGCAACACACAAATTGAGATAATTATACATGGTGGTTTGCTAGAAATTCCTTATGGAAGCCAGAAAGTTCTTTTCATGACACTGGAGGGTAGATGTCGAAGATCAAGGCGAGGGAATGCAGATTTCTCTTGAGGCCTCTCTGGGTTATTCCTTCTTGCTGTGTCTTCATATGGCCTTTCCTCTTCGTCACCCCATTGCTGGAGTCTCATCTCATCCTGTGACACTAGTCCTATTGGATGAGGGCCCACCCTTCTAACCTCCTTTAATTTTCCATAGTTTGTAAAGACCTTACTTTTTATATAGTCACATTGGGTCTTAAAGTTTCAGCATATGAATTTGAGGGAATAAAATTCTATCCATAACAACTATACTGACTCCCTTGATATTCAGATGAACTTATATAAAATTATGCATTGTCCTTTCTGATGTGATTCACTCAGACAAGCTCTGTGCTTTCCCTCTGAATTTGTTACACTCAGCCACAATTCACATAATACTTTTCTATTCAGAATTACCCTGCTAAGGTAGCACAGCTAAAATCAATACTTTGCAATGTGGGTATATAAGTCCCAAGGGGGGAAAAGTATACCAGAAAAGAAAATACTATTAAAATATTCTCAGACACATATGACTGTCTACCAATGGAGACTAATTTCAAATGTGGAAATGAGTTGCGGACTACAGAAAGAAAATGAAAGGAACTTGGGAGAAAATTTAAATTCTCTACACAGACAATTATAGTACTGAGCAATGACATCAAATTGAATGCAATATTTCTTATGATGACAATTAATATGACTACTCAGTTAACTGCCATCACACATTAGGACTACGGAGATTAACAAGGAACAACGAACACCAAATAAGAATTCTGAAAATGGGTCCAAGCTGACAGGAATGGAGTTCAGTTTGCCTCACAAAGCTACCTGACCATGAAAGATACATTACAATAGCTGGAAACTTGTTAATAAGTTTTTTTTTTCTTGTACAAACCCTGAAGTAGTTTATTTTTTTTCTTAAATTTGAAATTAGAAAAAAATGTACCCATGTAGAAACACTGAAGACTTGTGTTTTTGTTTCTAAGACAGTTTTATTCCCATACCTCTTGATGACGAGATACCCAGCCACCCAGTAAAGGATTGTATCTGAGTGTGTCTGGGATGGTATTTCTGGAAGGACTGATACTTCCACCAGTGGGCTGGGAAGGGAAGAAAACCCCACTCAGTGTAGGGAATTATCAGCCAACCTGCTTCATAGTGTAAGGAGGCAGAGGCTAGAACAACTTAGTGTCTCTCTTTCGCCACTGCTATCGCTGTTTCCTGCCTTGGACACAGAATTCCAGGGTTCTTCTCCTTTCAGGTTTGTGAACTGAATTTCCCAGAAAATAAAAGGCTGAGGCTATGCTGAACATTCTGTAATAGTGATCCACTCATTAAAACCTCGGTGATTGTGGAGAGCTGAACTGTCTTAGCCTGGGAGTCATGATTTTGGGCTTTCTTGGCTCCTAAATAGTCATTGACTGCCCACCTCTGTGTGTGACCAAAATCTTTGTGACAATTAGGTGAATCCTTTTGAAATGTACGAATATCTTCTCTAGCTTCCACCAACAGCACAGTGGCTGAGACTGTTATCAGAGGTGATTATCAGAGATGCCCCTGTTTTCTATAACCCACTGATGTATTTAATTTAAAATTGCCTTGATTGATGACTTTCTTTGTTATGTTACTATAAAAACTTCATTAGACTGTTACCATGCCTGAACATGATATTTAGAGTAAAATAACACCCTCTTTATTCTCCTTAAAGTGACAGTTTTTTTTTTTTTTTTTTTTTTTTTTTTTTTTTTTTTTTTTTTTTTTTTTTGGAATAGGCAGATTTTCAGGACTTGCAATATTTGTTTCTCAGCTTCTCGGGGTTCCAGCCTTTGCCCTGTGTTACGTGGGCAGGGAGATAGACAGTTAGCTAGGGCTGGCCCACAGAAACATGCCTGCTCTGGCAGGACTGGAACCCATGTCGGATCCAGTCTCATCCAAAATAGCCACAAGCAGCAGTTCAAGGGTATGCTTCCCGATTCCTCTTCTCAACTTGACCCGGGCTAAGCACCTGTGGGCTGGCCCTTCCAGAATCAGCCTCTTGAGCCCAACATCCAAGCGCTCTCTCCCTAACACACCTGAGCCTGGTGATGAGGCTTCTTCTTCTTCTTCTTCTTTTTTTTTTTTTTTATTTTTATTTATTTATTTATTTGCAAGCAGAGAGAGAGACAGAGAGAGATAGCAGAGAGGCAGACAGAGAGAGAATGGGCACGCCAGGGCCTCTAGCCACTGCAAACGAACTCCAGGTGCATGTGCCCCTTGTGCATCTGGCTTATGTGGGTCCTGGAGAATCAAACCAGGATCCTTTGGCTTCGCAGGCAAACGCCTTAACCACTAAGCCATTTCTCCAGCCTGAGGCTTCTTCTAATTGGATGCCTGGGCATATAACTGGACCTGAGACACATGTGTGCATGTGTGCTATCTCTTTTTGGCCCTGACCCTTCATATTGAGGGGGTTCTTCTTGGTCTACCCTCCCCCTTTGCATCCTAGAGCTGGGAAGGGGGGGCAACAATTTCTTTTGGCTTGGGTGGGCTTTCATGCTTTGCTTGTCCTCTCAAGTCTCCCTCATGTAAATGTCATAATTCATCACTGACCCTCCTCTGGGTGAACATTCTCAATTCTTGGCTAGGGCCTATAGGAACCTGAGACCTGAGAGCTGCTCGGGAGGGAGGGAGTTCTGGTCCCACAGCACTACCTGCCATGTCAGCTGTTCCTCTAGTTCTGGACCCTTCAGATTGGGATTTCACTACCATGATCCTCTGGCTTGCAGACAGCCAGCCTGCAATGAGACTTCTCAGCCCCCATGGTCCTGTGAGCCAGTTCTCTAATCAACCTCCCTCTCATCTCTTCCTATCCCTCTGTAGATTCCTCATACAATATCCGGGGGGAAATCTTAAAGTGGAGCCATATTCAAAATGATGATTAGATCTTGTCTTATTAATTAAATTATCAACTAATTAAATTATTAAATCTAACATGCATTAGTTATGTATTTTTAAATCAAGATAAATGGAGTGTGTGAGTGTGCTTTACAACGAACTTAATTCAGCTTGCTTCTTGTTAGCAGTTTTCACACAAACCCCTCCAAACCTAGCAAGTTGTTTTCTGCCACAGTCTCTGTCATTGCTGCACAGGATCTTCCTGGGGGAGATAAAGTGGTCACAACAATGATCCACTATCCTTCCTGTAGTTTTTAGCTTTATTACATGTCAGTGTGACTAGGTTCCCGTGCCCAGCTGTTCAATCAAACACGAACGTAGCTATTACTGAGAAGAAACATTGTGAAAGGAGTGAAGATTTGCAGTCAGTTGACATTAGGGAAAGAGATTGTCTGCAAGGAACTAAGTGATTCTGGTCCAATCAGCGAAGGCTCTACAAGCAGAACTCAGCTTTCTCTGAAGATGACAAATGAATCTGTACAGTTGAGTTCAGCACCCACTCCTGCCCTGGCATTTCCAGACCACCAACCTCACCTGCAAATTGTACAATTCCAAGTTCCCACAATGGTATAATTCTTTAAAATGAATTTCTTTAATCCTGTTCCATTGTGTTACCGGTTCAAAAATATGAACATGAAATTCCATTGCAAATCCCTTCTTCAAAAAGATGCTTAAACCATGAACATATGCTATACAGAGGTGAGGGATAGATAATCAGAGAGAAACAAACGATAGGATATCATCTCTTTCACATCTATTTATGAATAAATATTCATGTATTTTTCCTTCCCCTACATATACATCTCATCTCCTTCCTTGAGGAAGAATGTTAGCTAGCTTTGGCCTCACAGGATTATTATACATTGTAAATGGTGGTAACCCAAATAAAATTTAAAAAAGAAACACTTACTTCAAAAAGAATAACAAAAGTGTATTCTGGAACCAAATATGAGTGACCATGGCCCAGAAACCCAGATTTAGGCTACCCCCAATTCCATGTTCCAACATGTTATCATAAAGCTTTATAGTTACAGATTAAAAGAAGGTCAGAAACCAAATATATTTGTGGAAAGATCAGGTAGGCAGGCTACAGCAAAGTGGAGACACTTGTACTGCAGGACTCAGTTGTTCTTTGATGACATTCTTAGCTTTCTGTTGGTGAAAGCTAGGGGGCTAGATTTCAAAATTTTTCACTTACTAGATGATATTAGCAGTGGATACAGTGCTTGATGATAAATGACCATTGAATAGCTCAAGACAGCCCAATATAATTGGCTGTAGACCTACAACAGTCCAACCTCCATAAACATTGCAATTTCAATCAGCTGAATAGCCTTGTAGGATGTTCACAGTAGATACAGCTGTTTTCTAGGAACTTCATTTCACAGTGGCTTCATTCATATGCAACATTTAGAAAAATCCTTGGAACATTGTAAGCACTCTGACAACATTAGACTGTTATAATTCCTGTTGGGACAGGGTCATTCTCTACACCCAACATTGCTCCATTCACAACAGTCCACAGGAGAGAAGTTTGTCTGTTTATGCATGTTGACCACAAATACATACATGAAGTTGCAAAAAAAATGCTTACCTATTTTTTTTTAATGTCTCCCTTGGGCTATACATGAGATTGGAAGAGAACAAAATTGTAAAACTAGTGTGAAAAAAAAATAAACTGCAAAAAATCTACAGTTGCTGAGGACTAAGAAACCAGTACTTTTTATAAACTATTAATGCAAATTCTCCATACAATATAATGACCTTCTTCCATCTCAGTGGCATATTCATTAACATGTTTTAATAGGTTATGGAAGATTTCAAAGAAGTCTTTATATAGAAGTTAATTTTAGAATGATTTTTTTAAGGATTCTATTTAAGTCATTGTTGGCGTTCCAGGGTGGTTTTCATTAACAAGGTCCTTTACCTGAAAATGGGATCCCTGAGTGTTAATGGCTTATTTGTTCCTGCTTGTCTCTGCCCCAAATTTCTTTCCTCCACATGCAAATTCATGAAGTGGCCTAATGATGGTGACCCTACCTCAACTTATCATCCTCGCACCAAAAGGAACTACAAAACGCAGGCAGAATGAGAAGTAAATGAACAAAGTGTAGACTTTATTCTTTGTTTCACAAAGGTGGGGGGTACTGGAAATACACTACATTGTGCAGGGGATATTTTTCTAGAAGGTTTAAAATTCTACTGTTGCCACAGGACTATAAACCCCCAGAAATGAATACTACCTTGATTATTTTGTCACTCTCTGAGGAATGAAATTCCATGGAAATGGTAGTCAGCTTAAATGCAGAAGACTTGAAGCATTGAGAGAATGGATTTTCTTTACTTTTTAATTTGAAAGTTGTGGCCCAGAGAATCTGTCTCTTCCATCTGCATAGCTCATCCCTCACACCCTCTATAAGATACGCCTTCAGCCCCACATACGCACAGAGAACACATGCCAAGTTGGATTTATCATTATCCAGTCTGGTGACTTGAGCCAGCTCTTTAGCTTTCTGAAATTTAGCTACAAAAATATTTTGCAAAGATAGGGAGGTCAGTGTCCACTCCATGATCTCAGATATTTTGCTCTCATATTGTCAAATTCTAATTTAGTTTTTTTTTGTTGTTTGTTTGTACAAAGAATGTGATACCACAGCTTCTCCATCATACTCTCTGCTTCCTACCTCTTAATTTATTTTCTACACACTACTCACGTGCCCAGCTCAGGCACTCTATATAAACAGCTGAAGCAATGATGTTAAGTCCATGCTTATGATAACATGAATTTTTCATAGAAGTATGGAAAGCAAAATAGCAGAGCTTAGAATGGCAAGAAGAAAGGGGCAGAGCTAGAGCCCAAGCTATTTCAACCACAAAGGCCAATTACAATCACACACCTCGGCAATCAATAGCACTGGTCCTGTGGTTTTCATTTCACAGGCATTTAACATATCACACACTAACAGCTGCCCTTTACTAATAAGAATACACTGCATTTCCAAAATTCTTTACCTTTAAATATGTACGTTCTGGGCTGGAGGGATGGCTTAGCGGTTAAGGCACCTGCCTGCCAAGCCTAAGAATGCTGGTTCCAATCTCCAGGTCCCACTTTTAGCCAGTTGCAAAAAGTGATGCAAGGATGCAATGCTGCATGTGCCCACAAGGGGGCACATCTGGAGTTCATTCACAGTGGCTGAGAGGCTGCTAGTGTGCCCATTCTCTCTCTCTCTCTCTCTCTCTCTCTCTCTCTCTCTAGCTCTCTCTACTCTCTCTCAAATAAAAAAAGTATGTAAGTTCTTTGGAGGTAGCTCCCCATGTCATCAATCTTACATTTATAGCAAGCCATCATTTTGTTTACATGCACACACACATACACGCACACGTGTGTGTACGAGGATGAAAACAACATGATAAAATCAGAGAATTTTGAGCTGGGAATGTAGCTCCGTTGGGTCGAATGCTCACTGAGCATGCACGAAGGCCTGGCTTTAATCCCCAGCAGTACATCAACCAGACCTGGTGGGGAACACCTGTCACCAAGCACGTGGGACAAAAGTTCAAGGTCATCCACTCCTCCACTCTCCTCCAAGACCCTCTTACAGGACAGGGTTCAGGGAGAGTTAAACAATGCTATACACCATCATATCATTGTCTTGTGATTTCTTTCTTCCCACATTCTATAACTTGTCATTCTCTCGAGAATGAAGGCATTTTGTCTTTTGTTGGCATGCAACTATTTATTCCACTAACCTGTCTTAGTGAAATATCTCTCGGTGAGACATTGCTTGCTAGGTAGTTTAAAATGGAATCGTATAAATAAAATGTTCCATTCGATTCCTCTTGTTCAACAGGCTGTCTTCGCTCCTGTTCTATCAGGCTTATGAAGACTTACTAAGCTCAGAATGCCTTGATATCTAGTCATCTAAGAAGAACCCTGCAGCCTTTAAGATAAGACTCATCTTCTAGAGAACCCCCACATCTTGTCACGTTTTTGCTACAAATGGGGGGGGGGCACAGCAAAATAAAAACATACCAAAAGAAGAACAATCCTGAGATCCCCTACTCCCTAAATTGGCAAACAAGTGTTGTTTGCTTGTTTGTTGTTTTTTGGTAAAAAGTAGAAAATTATTAAAGAGAGAAGCATCTGTGATAGTAAGTCCAGGTCAAAGGATACAAAAAGTAAGTTATTTTCATCATGACTTCCTTCAAAGTTATCAAATTCAATAAAAATTGAGGTTTAAACGTAGCATCATTGCTTCATTTCCTTGTCTCCAAATTCATGCTGACTTTATATCATCAGGCGGAGTTCGGTCCTCTTATGAATGACAGGCACGCTCTTCTAACCCTGAGAACAGCGGAGATGAGAAAGCTAACGGAGAGAAACCTGGCACTGTGACAGGTGCAGTTCAAGGTAGCTCTGTTCTGGAGCAAAGATGAGACCATTCTTTAGATGAAGAAAGTGGATGTTCTGCCTTTTGTTTTTCTCCTTTACAAGGACCCCTGAGAGCTGAAGAGATGGCTCAGCAGTCACAGGCACTTGCTTTCAAGGCCTGAAGGTGGGGATTCAATTCCCTAGTAACCGCCTGAAGCCAGATGCACGATTTGGCACATTTGGAGTTTATTTACAATGGCAGGAGGCCCTGGCATGCTCATGCTCATAATCTCTCTCTTCCTGTCTGGCTCTTTCTCTGTCTCATATCATATAAATAATAATAAAGAGAAATAATAAGTAATAAATTAATAAATTTTCAAAAAGGTAAAAGAGCCTGTGGAAATCTGATCAAAAACTGTTGCTAATGATAGCAAAGCTAGCAAAATACAATTAGCAATTATACCTCCTTATTAAGGACATAGTGGCTTTTTTTTTTTTTAATACGGTGTCATTATGCAGGCTAGCTTCAAACTCAGGATCCTTCCGCTTCTGTCTCTCAGCTGCTGGGATTACAGGTGTGGCTCACCCTGTGCAGCAGAGCTTATGAATGCACTGGGGCCTCTTGCCCTGGGAATATTTTTTAAATAGAGACATAATTTGATCAAAGCCAAAAGTAACAATATTTGGTCACTGGCCTGATAACTGACTGCTGCATTATAGCTGCACGGTCGTTACAGACACTCGCGTGGATCAACAGCAAGGGAACTTTGAAAAAATATACGTAGTCAGCGTGGAACTGCCCACAGAAACATGGAAGCGGCCCTGGCTGCCCTGGTGGAACTGGAACCCAAGCCTGATTGGCTCATTAGCAGTATCAGCTTTTCTGTTTCTTCCTTGAGCTCTGAGGGGCTCAGCCCCATGTGGGTCACAGCTTCCGGAACCAGTGTTCCTCGCCCATTAGCCAGTCAGCATCTGTCCTACACACCTGCCGTTTTCAACGAGGCTCACCCTGAGTTATAAAAGGACTAGATCCACGCGTGTTCAACGAGGCTCATCCTGAGTTATAAAAGGACTAGATCCACGCGTTTTCAACGAGGCTCATCCTGAGTTATAAAAGGACTAGGCTTTCACCTCAGCCTGAGTTATAAAAGGTCTAGATCCACGCGTTTTCAACGAGGCTCATCCTGAGTTATAAAAGCACTAGATCCACGCGTTTTCAACGAGGCTCACCCTGAGTTATAAAAGGTCTAGATCCACACGTGTTCAACGAGGCTCATCCTGAGTTATAAAAGGACTAGATCCACGCCTCCAGGGAGACTCTCCTGGGAGAAGATCTCTAGGCTAGGGTGCTTGCTTGCTTTTTCTGTTTTCCTCTTACCTCAATTCTCCTTAAAATAAATGTCCTATCTCCTCTTCCCTGCGTTAGTGATTTTTAGTTCTTTGATATTTGATATTGCACAAGGACCTGGGTGGGTGGTGTCTCCCGCTTTTTTTTTTTTTTTTTTTTTTTTTTTTTTTTTTAGAGGTAGGGTCTCACTCTGGCCCAGGCTGACCTAGAATTAACTATGTAGTCTCAGGGTGGCCTCGAACTCATGGCGATCCTCCTACCTCTGCCTCCCGAGTGCTGGGATTAAAGGCGTGCGCCCCCATGCCCAGCTCTCCCGCATCATTATAGAGATCTAATTGCTCCATGAGTTCCAGTCCCCCAACAATAGCTCCACATGGCCCACGTGGCTCTGAGGACAACATTTAGACATGCATGACAGATGGAACCTCAGGAACAAAGGAGACAACAAAGCAGAGGAAGGGCTTTCTTGAAAGAGGAAGGTCTTCAGGGAATGGGGGGGAGGATAGGTGAAAAAGAATAAAGGGATGGAATCTCATTAAGTTACTGTATATATTAAAGTCCTCCATAAAAAATTTAAAAATTTGTGAAGTAATGTTACTTTCATAGGCAGAATAAAACTTTGAGTACTCTAACTTAGTCAATTATTCATAATAGGTCAGTTCTAATGAGTAGAAATATTTTCATTTGATTTGTGGCATACGTGAGTAACATATATATTTAAAATTATTTTTTCACTATTGAAATATCCCATTAAAATAGTTCTCTAATAATAAGTTAATGTTTTCTTATTATATTTCCTCATTTTTAACACAGAATATCGTCTCTCCTACTGAAAATGTGCAATGAATTGTAAATATATTCCATTGTCTGCCTCACCTTGAATGTTCAGTGTTTTGTGTATGTGTGAAAAATTAATTCAAATGTATTTTTACACTTAAAATATAGGATCACATTCTCTAATAAATAATGATTTGATGAAAGACACTAAAAGGTTGAGGAAGCCTTCAAAATATAATATAGTTTTCTGGCATGTGCCAAAGAAAAAAGAGTGATAAATAATAAAAATAAATCTAATGTTAGTTTAGCCAACCTCCCTCTCTGCAGTCTCCTAGATTGAGATTTATTTTTCAGATGAAAATTGATCTTTTATACTAGTCCAGAATTAAGAATTCAGTTTCCCCTTTAAAGTTTCCTGTTTTGAAGAGAAAATTCAGATCATCTTACACGGGCCTTGTCAGCGTCTCTCCCTGGACCCCATAGCTTCTACTTTCTTTCAGGCTCTTCCTCAGCTGTGTTTCCCGCCCACTCCCTTCCTCTCTATGAAGGAGGCAAGATTTACTACCCCGTCTGAGAAGATACCTCACACCCTTCCAGTTCAGTACGGAGTGGAAGGAGTATTTCTCCTCAAGATGACATTGTGTTTCAGTGGGGGTGCCAATGCACCTTCACTCCTCCAGGAGTTTATTTCAATTATTAGTATTCTTGTTTTATTTGTTGTATCTCTTCTTCTATTATCTCCATCCTCTCTATGTATACAAATGTCCAAACTATAACCTTAAATGTAAAGAAACAACACACGAACAGAGAGGAAGACGGAAAGGAGAGAGGAGAGAGAAATCACTGCATATCTGAGGGACTGTAGTATTTTTTCCATCATCTGAACCAGGCCTTTTGCATGCTAAGCAAGTACTTCACCACTAAACTAAACTCCAGTCCTCAGGATTTGCCCTAAAGAGCTAGCGACATTTACTCCTCCATTTTCCCCACAGATTTTGCCCTTTAAATGTCCCTAATTTCGCTATCAATTTTGTAGCTACCTTATCCCCTAACAGCCAACCTATATTTTTTTTTCTCAGTTCTCCTGTGCCTTAATGTTTGGAGGGTTCACAGTGTTTACTGTGTTTTATTTCATTCAACTTTCCTCTCTTGATGGATGTGACATCCTTAAGTCAGAACTGCACTCTTAGTCACCACAAGCATGTCATGTAAATGAGCTGCTGAGAACTCCTACAGCCTTTGAACATACTTTCATTATTTGTATATCTCACTATGCAATTATTCTCACAGGCATTTTATTTTGTGTGAGGAGGAATAAGAAAAGTATTTTTTAATTTAAAAGACTTTTATAGCGGTGCTTATTAAATATTAATTCAATCAAATGGAAGTGAGTTTAACAAGTAAAATTTAATCTTATTCCATGCTCTGAAAACTAGACTAATGTCAGATTAATATCAGCCTATCAATATCAATTATTTTTAATTAGGACAAATGCATGCTTTCATTTTTTTCTGTAGCCATAAAAACTATAAAATGCTTCCAATTAGACATAAACACGAGATACTCCATGTTGTCTTTCTCTTTCTTTTTATATTTATTTTGTGCACATTAGCATTAGTTAAAACAGTAACCCCATATTAAAAACTGGATAAAAAGAAAACAGCTCATGTTACTGAAAGAGAAAAATATACCCAAGGTCTAGATAAGTCATTTCACACCAATCATTGTCCCTAGATAAAACCCATTTTATAAGTCTCTTGGAATCAGTTAATTATTTTATTTTACAAAGTGATTCAGGTGTAGATCACTCTTAGGTCAAGGGAATTTTCTTGGGTTTACAATCTCAGCTAAATCCACCCATTTAAAATAAAATTAAAAAAAGAAAAGAAAAGAAAACAAATGTATTACCTGTGAAAAGCCTTGTGAAGACCTGGCATTTCCACTTTCTACGCAGACAATGGACATGCTCTACTCAGCCTTTGTCCAAGGCCTGCGCGCTCCTGTCTGTGCTTGTACCCACCCTTCCTGCCATCTTTACCTTACTGGCTACCTTGGGCACTTGCCTTCACCCAGCCTGATGAAGTTGGAAGGTGGAGGTTGATTGCCTTAGTCCCATGCTGCCTTTTGGCCCTTTAGAAAGACATCAAAAAGCTGAAAGGTCTCTGTCTCTCCCTTGAGTTCAAGACCTTCCTGGCCTCCTTCCGCTAAGTGGCCAACTCCAGAGATGGAGCTTCGTACTAAGTATAGAAAGCGAATATAGGTCACTCACGCAGCAGGGCCATGCAGGGTAATTTGTCCAGCAGCCTGGATCATTTTGTGTTCTAATTTCAGCAAGAGAGCTCTGATTCTTTGCTATGTGGTAATTGAACTTGCCGAACTAAAACCCTTCTACATGCCTGGGAAAGTGCGCTCACGATCAACTTGCAATCATCCCCTACCGTGCTCTGCAATAACCTCCATGAGCTTGCTGGCCTCGACCTTGGCAATGAATGCCTGCCTCCTTGTACAGCGGTAGTTCAGTAACTCCCAGAAGCATGTGGTTTCTGTCAGCAGGAGAGCAGACATGAGACAGACAGGCATTTATATCAGCATCCTTTATCACATCCAAGACTCTAGGGAGACTTTCACAGGTCTGCTGGGACCTTGAGAGTTCTCCTCCAGGGTTCAATCTGACTTTGACAAGCATCAGTGAAAGAGACACTTTGTTTACAATTCTAAACTTGAGTCCATCATCTCATCACAAATTTTATGTTAATGCAACATACTGGTTCTTTCTGTATGAGGCAGAAAATTCAAAGCTGTTGTTTTCTTTTGCTTCCCTATGGACAGTAGTGCAAGGCATGAAAACAAAAATCAAAACAAAATCGTGCCTGTATGACCCATGTGACTGTGTTTATACTTTGAAAATACTCAAACATCTGTGTTCCACTTTGAAGTTTGAAAGTACAGGGCTGGGGAGATGGCTCAGCAGTTAAAGGAGCTGGCTTGCAAAGCCTGCCAGCAGGGCTTCATCTTCCCAGTACCCACATAAATCCAGAAACAAAAAATGGTGCATGTGTCCATTCTCTCTTTCCCTCCTTCCACTCTCTCTTTCTCAAATCAATAATTATTTTTTAAAAATTATATCTATTCTGAAGCCGGGCATGGTTACACATGCCTTTAATCCCAGCTCTTGTTAGGCAGAGGTAGGAGGAGACCCATGAATTGGAGGTCAGCCTGGGCTACAGTGAAACCTTACCTTGAAAAAATAATATATATATAATATATATATAATGTTGAATTTTAAACAAATTTGCAACCAAACCAGTGTTCGCCTTTTCTTCTGTACTATTCATTCTCTTAATACATTTTCTGTTACTCTCCACTCTTTCCCAGGGCTATCTAATTTCTAGCACAATGTTTGGTGTTTATTGGATGGATGGGGATGGTTAGCTATTAAGGAATTAGACTAAAAACCAGTTTGGAATGAGCATTTGGAGAGACTGAATGTAAAGAATTAGAAGGAAAATGGAAAGTAAAGCAAAAGGTAAGCAAGAGGATAGTTTATAATGTTGAAAAGGGGTTTTGAAATAATAACAATAATTCAGTACACTACAATAATAATAATTGAATGCAATACAATAGTAATTCCATACAAGAATGTATTGATTTCTAATATATTTTTAAAAAGCTAATGATGAAATTACTTCTGTGGTACACATGGGTAAAATAGTGGAAGAAAAGAATTAAAGCCACTGGTTTGGATAGAAAAAATGAAGAGAAATTCAGGGATAGAAGAGCAAAAGGCTGAACTGACATGAAGATCTTGTTCTCTGCACATTCACAGATGGGGTTTACAACCCAGAGACCCAGTGTGGTGATCCCCTAACCACTGTTATTTAGAATAAATGAACATCTTGAGATTAAAACCAAACCAAACCAAACTAAACACGGCATGGTGGAGCGAAAAGGGATGTGTTTTTAAGAGACTGCAAAATGTATTTCCCAGACTCTGTAATAGAGATAGAACAGTATCATGGCCCTAGGGACCAGACAAGGGTGGAGGAGACACATATAGTGGTGGTCTCCATCACGGTCCGGGCCCTGTGTGAGACACGGCACATGCACGTCTCCTGGAGAACCACACTTCTCAGTGCCGGCCATGAAATGCATCTCTTGCTACAAGGAGAATAAGAAATAGTTCATTTTGTGTTAAATAGTTGTGACCAGGGCCCCAGGAGCATAAAATAGGATGAATCTTAATGACCTGTCCACTATGAAAATAGGTTATAGTCACATACCAAAGGGAAGTCATGAAACAATGCATTTTCCAAATTCACTAGTGAGGGCATTGGGTTAGCAGGCTAGAACAGGGTGGACCATTCCCTTCATAGCTTTCAGAATGTCTTATAACATTCTCAGCTCTAGGCTTGGTGGAAGCAGGTACTAAATGAAAGTTTCACTTAATGAGCTGGAGAGATGGCTTAGTGGTTAAAGCACTTGCCTGTGAAGCATAAGGACCCGTGTTCAATTCTCTAACACCAATATAAGGCAGCTGCACATGGTGGTGCATGTGTCTGAAGTTCGTTTGCAGAGACTACAGGCCCTGGCACACCCATTCTCTCTCTGTCTCTGTGTCTCTCTCTAATAAATAAAAAATATCTGTTTAAAATTTTCACTTAATGATCATGGAGGGCAGGGGTAGTAGACCGTGTCTACAGGTCTGTAATAAACAGCTACTAAGAGAGCTACTTAGCTTAAGACAGCGCTAGCCCCCCCTCTGTACCTTTCCCATCTTCCCACAGTCCCCAAGTTCTCCTCCACCCATTGGTTTTCTCCATCTTCAACACAGATGTGGCCTCTGCTGAGAGTTAATTCACAGTACAATGTCTCTCCTCTCAGGTCAAGTCTTATGAAGGTGAATCTTCATCACAATTTCCATTTTCCAGTTTCTAATTTATTTTAATATTTGGGTTTTTGACACATCAGCTTATACTAGATTTTGGTCATATGTACCCCTCTTCACCCTCCTTTTCCCCCTCCGTCTCACTGTTCTCCTTCCTCTTGGCTTTCTTTCACTAATGGCTACACCACAGATGAGAAAAACTCATCATTCCCCTTACAACTTTTACTGTCATCACACCATTAGCTAGTGGTCTCCCAAGCCTCTCCCTTAGCGATCACAGCATGTTGACTGGCCCCATCCTCTGAGGTCTGGTCCAGGTAACCTCCTGTCCTGGGAGAAACGTGTCTTCAACATCACCACCCAATGATGGATCTTGTATTCTACATTAACTATGCATTCTACTCTGCAAGAGTGATAGACAGCCTCTTGGTAAAAGAGAAAAATAATAACAACAGTTTTGTCAATAATAGTAGTGACTCTGTGACTTAATGTTTCACATTACTCGCCAGAAACACACTGGTCTTCTCTCCCTCTCAACCCTGGAGACTCAGCGGTCTGCACAGGCTCTCCTGAGGCTTCTGCTGTGTGCACACCGAATCAGCATGGCTCTTGATTCCTGAAGACACATCTGCTGTGCCTCTCCCTGTGACCCACTAAAGTTGCCCCTGAAGGCAATAGCTGGCGCGTAACATGCTTCAGGGAAATACAATTTGAATGAAGGGTAGAAGACAGCATATAATTAACGTTTGATAAGTCTTTGCTGTGCCCTTGGAATAAGAAAAATGTGTTCAAGACGTTGACAGCAACACTGTGTGTGTGCTAAGGCTAGTGCTTTTAACCTCTGTGAACCAGAGTTGAATAGTAAAGCGCTGAAGGTGCAAAGAAAACTATAAATATTTTGGGGGAAAGCCAAAAATATTAAAGTAATCTGAGCTTGGCCAGAAGCAGCAGCCAACTTTACTTGGCAGGGCTGCTTCTATCAGAACATGGAATTAGAGAAAGTCATTTAGACTAGCAGCAGATATAGCTATCCAACCACTTCGAGGGAACTGTTAACTAATTAATTATTCAGTATTTATTGAACATCTGCTTTTAAAAATTCTTTGTCTTAGATGCCATTCAATATTTACCTGCAATTAGTTTAGTCCTATTTGAAACATGAATAATTTCTAGATTTAATCAAGATTCTGTGAAGATTTCTAAAATAACTTCAATCCTATACACATATGTAGAATATGAATATATATATTTGCAGCCAGGTTTATTTTTCTGGCAGAAATCACCTGACCAAGTGCAGCTTGTGGGAAGAAAAGGTTTATTTTGGCTTACAGACTCAAGGGGAAGCTCCATGATGGCAGGGGGCATGAACAGAGGGTGGACATCACTTCCTGGCCAACATCAGGTGGACAATAGCAACAGGAGTGTGTGCCAGACACTGGCAATGGGACATTGGCTATAATACACATAAGCCCACATCCTACAATACCCTGCCTCCAGGAGGCATTAATTTCCAAATCTCCATCAGCTGGGAACCTAGCATTCAGAACACCTAAGTTTATGGGGGACACCTGAATCAAACTATCATATATATATATTCATGTGCTATATAAAAATGTCATAATTAAGGATAAGGAGATGGCTCAGTGGGTCAAGTGCTTATCACACAAACATGAGGAGCTGAGTTCAGCTTCCCAGCATCCATGGAAAATGTGGGTATGGTAGTTTGAATAGATGCCCCCAATATACTCAGTGATTTATTAGTTTGCATTTTGCTTGCAGCACCTGTCTGGAGGCAGTGTCACTGCGTGGATCTTAAGGTGTGGTGGTGGGTTTGAGATTTCCATCTAAAGATATGCAAAGAGTGCCTAGCTGGAGCTTCTGAAGTGTGCTGTGCTGTGTGGCTTTTGGCTTGTAGCTTTTCTCTCTGTGTTTGGTCCTGTGAAGGCAGGCCAGCTTCTTCTGCCATTATGGAACTTCCCCTGGATGTGTGAGCTTCAATAAATCCCTTCTTCCATAACTGTGCCTGGTCTGGAAGTTCATCTCAGTGAACCTGAAGCTGTCTGCTACAGTGGGTTATGGTGGTGCATGCCTATCATCACAGCACTGTGGAGGTAGAGATGGAATACCTATGGCTATGCAGTCTAGTGGATGGATGGATTCTAGTTGAGCAAGAGAACCTGCCTCAAAGAATGAAGTAGAAGGCAATTAAGGAAGCAATCGAACACAAACCTATGGCCTCCCCATGCATGTAAACACACACACGCATCCAAACATAAATTAACTTATATACACACATGCACACACACACCCAACATAACATATATATTATCTAAATGTGATTAGTGCATAGTTGCTACAGATACTATCTAAGCATTAAAGGCTTATATTTTTATTTTATATTTTATAATGCTTCCATATGGAACACTGTCATTTCTCCTCCTCTTCTTGCCTACATCTGTGGCTTCATGGTGTTTTCTTTGCAACTCTCCATGAAAAGCACATTCTTCACTCATTTATTTACTCAATAAAATATTTACACGAGGTGAGGATGTAGAGTGTTTGTCAAGCACGCACAAAGCCCTGGGTTCAACTCCTGCCCCAGAACTGCATAAACCTGGGGTAGAAGCACATGCCTATCATCCCAGCATCTAGAGGTAGTGGCTGGAAGATCCGAAGTTCAAGGTTATCCTTAGTATCATTGACTACAACATAAGATTGAGGTCAGTCTATGCTACATGAGATCCTATCTTTTTAGATAATTAATTTATTTATGAGAGAAAGAGAGAGAGAGAGAAGAGAGAGAGAGAGAAGAGAGAGAGAGAATGGGCACACCAGGCCTCCTGCTACTGCAAATGAATTCCAGATGCATGTGCACTTTGTACATGTGGCTCTATGTGGGAACTGAGGACTTCTGAACCTGGGCTGTCAGGCTTTTAGGCAAGTGCCTTTAACTGCTGTGCCATCTCTTCAGCCCAGATCCTGTCTTAACCTGTTATTGAAAACCTAATATGTGCTAAGTAAGTTTTAGAAGAAAGTTGTCACATGGTACTTAATATTGTGAAGACCATAGAAAAGGTATAGTGAGAGTTTGTGTGTGTCAAAATAAGTACAAATTATTTCATGTGTCATATAAGGAAAGAAAAGGTTATTATTAAATATTAAAATGAGGGCTGAAGAGATGTATTAGCAGTTAAATTGCTGATTTGCAAAGCCAAAGGACCCGGGTTCAATTCCCCAGGACCCACGTAAGCCAGATGCACAAGGTGGCTTATGTGTCTGGAGTTCATTTGCACTGGCTGTAGGCTCTAGAGCACCCATCCTATTCTCTCTATCTTCCTTTCCTTTACCCCCCCCATAACTAACTAAATAAATATTTTTTAAAAGTTAACATGAGTAACTATTTAAAACATTTAAAGAAAGTTAAAAACAAGTAAGGGATGAAAGAAGACAGGAAGATGCATGGGCCATATTGTACATCTCGTTTTTCAAAGGTCCTGGGTAATCAAACCAGAGAGACAGGCTGTGAGCATGTGCCTTGTACCACCGAGCCTCTCTCCAGGCCTGTTAGGTTTGATCTCTATGTCCTAACAGCAGTTTCCTGGATGTCAGTTTTATGTACGCTTGCCTTGTTGCTTTCTGGTAGGACAGGATGTCTTTCCGTTACATCAGTGCTAACCATTGTGAGAGTTTAGTGTGTCCTTAACTCAAAACTCAAAGTGGAGGTGTCTAAGCGTAGACATCCTTTTCCTTAAATAATGTTTCTCTTATTTAATATTTTATTTATTTATTTGAGAGAAAGAGAAGAAGAGGCAGATAGAAAGAAAGAGAGAATGGGCATGCCAGGACCTCCAGCCACTGCAAACCAACCCCAGATGCATGTGGCCCCTTTTGCATCTGGCTTATGTGGGTCCTGGGGAATCGAACCGTGGTTGTTAGGCTTCACAGGCAAACGCCTTAACCATTAAGCTGTTTCCCCATCCCTTAAATAATGTTTCTTCCGTCTCATGGCTTCACTGTTTCATGATTACGATACACCGTTTCTCACCCACAAGGGAACAAGAAGAGAAGAGCACATCTGGATGGGTTTCTTACGCTGGGCACATCATGGCTAAGTGTCCATCACTTTTGCCTGCGTTCTGCTGGCCAGAGCTTTATCCCACATCCAAACCTCAGTGTGTGAAAGGCTGAAAAGTGTGGTCAGACTGTGCTTTAAGACACCAGTTCAGGTGCCTAGGCAGTCACCTGCTTCTATTCTGCACCTGACCTGACCACTTGCCTGTCAAGATGAAGGAGAATGCCTCTCTGTACACTTTTTGTTGTTGAATTATCTGCACTTGACCCTATGTGAGCCTCACTGAATAGGGAAGAGTTTCCTCCTCTATTACCAAATTTCTGCCTCTGCCCCTATTGTTCTCTTTAATGTTGTCAAAGTCACCGACTCACATTGATGATGTTCTAGCTTGCTGTGTTAGAAAAATGGACACTGTTCCCTGTTAAAAAGAGAGCTTCAGTCAAAGTTCAATTCCTTTTCTAACCAAGAGAACAATGGCTGTGCCTCAGAGCCACAAACCAAACTCATCTATTTACAGTTAGACCTCGCTCCCTCCAAGACAGACGGGCATCAAAAATAATACCACATAGAAACATCTTGCTTCAAAGTATTTTATTACTTGGTTCTGGTAGTAAGTATAGGAAGGGGACATTGTTAACCCTTTAATTTTAGGAAGGCAGACTTTGAAAGGGAGATTACGATTCATTTAATTGATATTCGATGAATGATGACTTTTTTTTTTTTTTTCTGAAAAGCTCTTCTAAAGAAGGTGTTCTTTCAGTATTTACTGGTGGGTGATTTTCTTGCAATTGGACCAGCACATTTCTTTCTGGAGGGAATATGGAAAAAAAAACTAATAAAAAGTAGAAAATTGTAGGTGAGAAAAACACTCATATTATCAGCATCCAAAGGCAATAGGGCTTAGGTAATTTTTTTGCAATGTACTTTCTAGTATATATTACTTTGAAAAAATTTGGAGAAACTACTTACAATGAAATTTAAAAATAAAAACATACTTATTATCCAGCATTTTAAGCAGTTAATAGTTTAAATATTTATTTCTTATCTCTTTTAAAGTTATAAAATGCTATAAATGAAAGTTAGATGAACTTTTTATATTGTTTATTCCTGAATTAGTTATTATTTCATACTCTGTTTCTTACTAAATATTTTATTACAAAATTAACAAATACCCTGAAGATGTGCCATAAAGTGAACTTTTTAGATAGTTTTCTATTGCTAAATAGTTAGGAATTTGTAGTTATAGTTGTATCATAGAATGTTTCCTTATGCTAAAATATCCATATTTTAAATGAGTTCTTTTTGAATATTTCTGTTTTGTACACATATGTGTGTGGTATGAATTTGTGTACATAGTTCTTGTGCATATGGGTACACATGTGATTGCACATGGAGACCAGAGGCCAATCTTGCATACCATCCTCAGAAAGTCCACACACTTCCCTTTAACAAGGGTCTCTAATTCACCAACAGCTCACCAATCAGGCTAGGCTCCAAAACTTTATGTTTCTGTCTCCCCAGAGTGAGCCATCATATCCACCATTTATGTGGGTTCTGGGGAGGAAGCACAAGTCCACACATTTGCAAGGTAGCTGCTTACCACCAAAGGCATCTCTCCTGCCCCTGCCCATGCCATACAGTGTTTTCAAGAAACAAAGTGGTCTCTACAGCATCTCCCACCCCCTTCCCTTTCTTAAATTCTGATTTCAGTGTTACCTGAAATACAACTTTTTGTCATTGGTTTCCAAAATGGCTAGATGATTAATAAATTTTACAAAATTTGCTCATAAGGGAATGTTTTTATTTGTACCTCAAGTAAAAGTTAATTTAGCTACCTAAGGAATTCTTATGTTCTTTTCCTCTAAAGAAACATTAGTGATAACATGGCAGTGTCCTGGCACTTTTCAATACAGAGTAAAATCACAAAGGCAGCCAGTTTCTCTGGGTGTTCTTTCAATATTTAAATTTAAAATTTTGCTAAGGGTATCTAGGTGTGGGACTCTTCATTTATGTGTGAGATGGTATAATTTTTCAGTTGGCTCACTCAGTTTTCATTTGCATATTTGTTTTAGATTTCACTTATGTTCAAGTTATTTTTTAAGAATCCTAAAATTTTCCTTTTTTCATGATTTTTCCACCATATTTATCTATCCTTGCCTTCTGTTACCTTCTTAGGTTTCAGAGTTAAGTAATTGGGAATTTTGTTTTTTATTACTTGTTTGATTTTTTTATTTATATATACACATATACGTACACATATAAATTTGTATAAAACATAATATAATACACATGCCTTTGTGTGGGGGGGGTGCATGCATGTGTGTGTTGTGTATGTACATGTACGTGCCCTTGCGGCACTCCACCTGTGGCCAGGGTCGCTCATCTGTGGTGACTGGAGTGGACTGCCAGATGTCTATCTTCTTTGCTCTTCCACCTAGTCTTGTTTTGATGCCAAGTCTCCTTTTACTGACTCAAAGTCCACAGTCCAATGATTCTAGGTCTTGGGATAGGGGTTTATAGGAGCACATGGCCACACCTAGTTGCTTGACGTGGGATCTGGAGATTTGAACTTGAGTAGTTTCAGACCCCCTTGAGTCCTCATGCTTGGGCAGGAAGTGTACTTATCACTGAACCATCTCTCCAGTCCATTTTTTCATATTCTTATTGAGAATTTTAATACATGAACATACAGTAATTTGATCATATTCTTATCTGATTACCTTCTTTTTAAATATGTTATTTATTTATTTATTTGACAGAGAGAGAGAGAGAGAGAGAGAGAGAGAGAGAGAGAGAGAGAGGGCATGCCAGGGCCTCCAGCCACTCCAAACAAACTCCAGATGCATGCACCACTTTGTACATCTGGCTAACATGGGTCCTGAGGAATCAAACCTGGATCTTTTAGCTTTTCAGGCAAATGCCTTAACCACTAAGCCATACCTCCAGCCCTGATTAACTTCTTTTGACCCCAGATCCCTTGAACACCTTCATATTTACAAGTAGTCCTTTTGCTGTTCTGATGTCTCATTCTTTTTGCACCCTTCTTCTTTCTGTCAAAATGTGTATGGGCTCAGAGCAGTGCAGGTCTGTGGGGTTTACAAAACCACTGTGACGCCATAAATGCACTAGATAGTTCATGAAGAGATGACTGCGCTCAAATACTCCTTCCCACCCTGTGGCTGTTACATGCTTTCTGCCCAGTCTTCCACTACGTTCCCTGAGATGGGAGGGCACGTTAGGACACTCCTTTAGAGATAATCAGTCCACATTCCCCTCATTTTAAGCTTTGCTGAGTTTTGAGTCTTCTCGGTTCTACCACTATCTCCCCAGAGAACGTTCTCAGGCAAGCAGTGATGGCAGCATTCAGATTTTTTTCCACAACTTCCTGTGCAATGTTCTGTGGGCCTTGATGGGTGTGTGAGAGAGACAGAGATGACTCACCAAGTGCTAATCACTTGGTTTTATTTCCTCTCAAACTTTAATAAGGCTCGGATTTCCCAGTATTCACCATTGCCTGTAGGAAGAAGATTCTCTCACCAAAAAAGAGAACAACATTAATCCATAGGGATGAACATATACATTTTGAAGGCAACTTGATAGGCCAATAATATCCATTTGGCCAAAGAGCAGTGGTACCTTCCCTCGGCCTGTGCCCTTTCAAGCCAGGAGTTTTTGACCCTCTCTGCTCTGCCCCATGAGGATCTAATAGTTCTGTTATATTTTAATTCTTCTGCTAATCATGGCTTTCTCACCATCTCTCATTTTATCCATTCCATTTTTGTCTATATTAGCCTGTTTATGAATACCTTTCATAATTGCATCATAGAGTAGTTTGTGTGTATTTTTGTATCCTATAATGAGTCCAAACCATTGTAATTGCAATCACGATTAATCTTTATGTTTCTTGCACCCATTTTCCTACCTTCTAATATGACTTTACCTTTTGTCTGCTGTGTCTTGAACAAATTTCTGTGTTGTTATTCTGTTCTTTACTGTTGTTTTCTCTCCCTCATAGGAGTGTGTTTATGTCTAGATTCACTATTACCAATGGCCGATGTATAGTTTGGCATTTTATCCGATTTTCTAGACATTTCAATGTGGATGAAAATCCCTTTGTGAAGACTTGGACAGACAGCCAGTTAGTATGCACAGCTTAGCTCCATTTTTAATGTCTGTTATTAGAGTTTTATCAAGTGTAAACTCCATTGGACTATAATGAGATTGCAAATTTCCACTTTCTAAAATCTCTTATAGTTAGCAGGAGGAGAAAATACGAAGGAAGCAAAGGGGAAATCTTCTCAGAGCTCTTTCTGTTCTGCCACTACTGATGCTCCCATCCCATACAGACTGCTCTTGGGGGGCAATGTGTCAGCATGATTCCATAAGTTAGCTTCATACGAAGTGATTCTATACAAGTTTACCTTCCTGTGCGTGCGTGTGTGTGTGTGCGTGTGTGCGCGCACGCATGCACATGTACATGCCCACGCACATCACTATCTTAGCCTGGTTCTCCAGAAGTTCCAGAATTCCACATTCCACTCTCCAACTGACAGCTGGAGAAGCCCTGGCAGGTGTACAATAGGTATGCCTACACAGAGTTAAACGGGCATCCTTTCCTGCGTGGCAGAGACCTTGAGTGCTGAAGGACATGAACTCTGCTGGTGACATGGGACAATGGCGTATGGATACTTTTCCAGCTGGGTTAAGCTGGTATCTATTCACATGGGGAATTTGCGAACAAGGTTCTGGAAATGGTGGAAATGTTAGCAGTCACTTTAGGCTTTGTTGCATTTCAACTCTGAAGGAGTTGAGAGAATTCAGGAGGGTGAATTCAGCTGAGGTTTCCAAATGACATATTTGTGAGACCATATTTGTTTTTCATGTGCAATACACAAAATGCTATGGTGATCTTAGTTCCAATCAGCAAATGACACATATAAGAAAACAACAAGAGGTGTGAATCAGGGCTTAGTAAACATACACAACCAGATTTTTATATATATATATATATATATATATATATATATATATATATATATACACACACACATACACACACATACACACACACAATAAGTATATAATCAGGATTTAACCTGGAATGGTTAAAATACCTTGGACATTCACTTCAGAATAATAAAATTTAGAAAGATATTTACAAGACATTTAGTATGAATTTCTCCACTATTGCATAAAAAGTGATAGATTATTTTAAAATGGCCAGGAATGTGATAATGTGATGATGTCCCACTGAGATATCAAAACAATTAGGGCCTGATATGAAAAAATGAATTCTAGCTTTAAGGTTGGTTTTGTGTAGCCATATTGATGGGTGATGGAATGAAAGGGCATAACCGTTTTGCAAGCCAGCCCATGAGTGATATGGATAAAGAACTGAGAGGAGATAAGGAGCTTGTGGATGTCTTCTGACATCCCCTGCCTTCATTTTCTGATCAGCAGGAGGCTTGTGGTTCCCAGCATCTCTAGAGATAGAACATCTGCTATAGACACCCAAGCTGCATTGCTTACATTTACTCCTCAGGCATCCAGCTCAGCCACATACAAATATTCCATTAACAAATTTGGCCCTTGTCTCCTGACTGTAATCTCAACAGTCTTCGTTTTTGCTCTCTTGGCTCCTGACAGCCCTTTTACAGAAAGCCAGAAAACCTAGCTGGAACCAGCAAAATTCAAGGCAAAAGAAAGGAAGGAGAAAGGAGCCCGTATGGCTGGTGAAGAGCCAGCAGTACTAATTGCATTTCTATAACAATCATTGAGGAAAATAAGAATAAGGCCCCAAATAAAGATGCGAGGAGAAAAACAATTATGCAAAAGAAACCAAACTTTTTCCTATCTGTTTGAGATCCTCCTGGATAAACTGTTACAGGAAACTGGGTCACACAGAGATGGCACCAGAGAGATAGAGTGGAGGAGAATTGGAAAATTTCTTCATGTCAACATGGACTGAGGGGAAGAACTTCCAAAGCTTGGGTCCTGGGCTCTGATAGCTCAGAGGTTTTATAGACACTATGGCAGGAAGTCTGACATTGTCTTGAATTCTTTACACTAATGGTGGGTTCCAGGCTTCCAGGGTTACATGATTTGGGGGCACAAACGGAAAATTACTTAGCAATCAATCAGTGATAAGAAAGTACAAGTGTAGAACAGAAAGCTGTTTGTTCAGGGGTGTTTGTGTCTACAGCTGCACTGACCAGACAGCATACAAGCAGGATGCGACTGTAGAGATAGGAAGGAGATTCAGGGTCACGTAGTCTCCCCGTGAAAGCTTGTACAATAGAAACTTGTGTTTTAGACGATCTGGGCCTGGTTTCTTTATTAAATGTCTTCTACCAAAAACAAAACAAACAACAACAAAAACCCCTCAATTCACACTGTATTATCTGCTCCTTAATCTGTCTCTCTTCTTATATCACCACACTAAGTTCAATATTTTTAAGACATCTACAATTTTCAAATTCAATATTTCATGCTGCACCTGGGATTCACCAAACCTTTTTGCTGTTCTTTCTCGCTCTCTCCTAAATTATGCTTTTTCTTGAGTCTTTACTTGTTTAGTATTTAAAATACCTAGCTTTATATACTATGAACAAAATAATGCATTAAAGTAGATTTATTGTCAAATCATTATCATGCCCCTGAGTTTGGTACTTACAAGTCAGACAGAAACATATGGAAACTCTTTGAGAGCAACTAGATTTATTGGAGAGGATGCATTTACATTGTGATCGGTAGTCAAAACCTCTCAGGGAGAGGAAGCCCTCTGTGTCAAGTTGTTAGGACATGGACTTGTTGTTGAGGTGTTTATTAGTGGTCCATGCAGAGTGCAGTAGTGCCGGGGATACTGATCCAGGCACCATCCGCAAAAACGAAGTATTTCTGATGGACATTCGGATAGTATTGAAAACCCAGCTGTAGCAGGATACAAATGGCCTCTCAAAATATGGTATCTAGTGATGATAACACAAAGAAGACATTATCATATGAAGAGATGGATAAGTTTATAGGGTTAGGTTGGCTAAGTATAAAGGGGATTTGATCAAATTAATTCCTGGAAGAGTATGGAAATACACATGTTAGCGTGAAATACTGAGCATACTGATGGAAACGTAAAAGAACGCTTGACTCAGGCCGCTCTGTCACCTCCTCACATTGACATTACAGAGCTGTTTTCCACTTGGTTTTGAATTCAGTTAGTCATGTCTTCTGTTTCAGTGTTTGTTTTGATAAGACTTTGAATCTCCAGATCTATCACCTCTACTCTCAGCTGTGGTAAAAAAAAAAAAAAAAAAAAAAAAAAAATTTTTTTTTCTTCTGGGGCTGGAAAGATTGCTTAGCAGCTACAGGCAATTTCCTACAAAGCTTAATGCCTTGGGTTCCATTCCCCAGGACCCAAATAAAGCCAGACGCACAAAAATGGCACATGCATCTGGAGTGGCAACAGGCCCTGGCACACCCACTCTCTCTCTCTCTCTGCAAATAAATAAATAAAAATATTTTTTTAAAAAAGCTTTTTTGTCTTTTGTCAATGGAATTAATTAAGGCAGGGAGTCATAACTTGTCAAGCTCTGAAAATAAGTGACTGGTGAGTGCTTGGCCTTATGTAAGGCATAGAGAGCATCCCTTCCATGGTTCAGGAAACATCACAGAAGATAGAACTGGCTGAAAGAATATAAGAGTTGGAGGCTGGGGAGAAATACTGTGGAGCTCTGCCACCTGGACATGACCAGGCCATGGCACTCAGGAACGCACAACAGCTGCGGTTATCTGCGGGAGACCTATGCATGATGGGTCCAGTCAACACTGTTAGAAGTAGGGAAGGGGCCTGAGAGGCAACTTTCTTCCCTGGTGAGCTAATGACAGAGATGCAAAGGAGTATAGTGGGACTGAGGGAGAATAAGGGAGGGCAATGGCCTTCATGTTATCTAAATGCAATCAATCTATTTGTATGAAAAAGAAGATCAAATAATAGGAACTTAGTGTATATATTATTCTTTGCTTTGAACAAAACTAGAAACACTGATCATGCATCATGTGTTAGCATTGTTGGCAGTTGGTATAAATTGGAAGAATGTTCATGACTTAGTCTATGACCTTCTGGAACACCAACAACTAATATGATAACTAAAAAGTTTATAATTTCATAGTGATTTTGCTTTTGGTTGTATGTGTTTATATTTGCACAAATATCATCATCAATTAAAAATGCAGCCATGAAGGATATATTAAAAACAAGTTAAAATAGGCCTAAAATAAATCTGAAAATTTTCAAGTCGTAGTCATCACTAGACCCTTAAGAAATATTGATTGAATTAACTTTACTGTATCACACATTACGATGCCTCATATATGTCAAAAATAGTCACAAAAATGAAATATAATAAATTTTTTGTTGAGTCAGGATTTTGCACTTATTGGAACTAAAAAAATCTATACCCATAATGTTACCTGCTTAAATACAGGAGCCAGAAACTCTCACAACTTGTTATTTAGAAATACAATATCAAGAACATTAAAATATACTTGTAAAAATATGAATAAACCATTGTATATTTTTATTTGTTTATGAGAAAAAAGAAGAGAGAGAGAAAATATGTATATGGGTGTTCCATGGTCTCTTGTCACTGCAAATGAATTCCAAATGAATGCACCACTTTGTGCATCTGGCTTTATGTGGTACTGGGGAATTGAACCTGGGTCAGTAGGCTTTGCAAACAAGTTCTTTTAAACACTGAACCATCTCCTGTATACCTATTGAATTTTTAAAATACAAAAAAAAAACCCTCTAAGATATTTTTTAAGCTAATGCTCCTCAAAATGGCAACATTTCTATTTTATTTTTATCAAATTCAAGAATCTCAAATAAAAGTCATAGGAGCAGTTACAGGGTATCGTTATGGAACAAAGGGAACTTTGTCTATGTCTGTTGTGGTTCCTTGAGACTATGTCTGACCTATGTCCTTTGCTGCTGTGTTTGTGGCACAGAGACCCCGAAACCCTCCTTTGATACGTTGTTCTTGCCGAAGCATGTCAGATGTTACCAGCTCATTTTCCTACCCCCATGGCTTAGGACGCTCTGGCTGCCATAAAACAGTGTCATTGACAAGGTGCACTAAATCACAGAAATGGATATTCTTATATTCTGGAAACTGAAAGTCCAATATCAAGGTCAACAGGGTCAGTGTCTGGTGAACGTGTCTCCTTGGAGTGGACAACAAGTGAGCATTGGCTAGTGTGTTTCACTCTCCTTATACGGGCCTTGATCACATCATATTAGCACCCACAACCATATGACCTCATTTAACTGTAATTTTGTCCCCATAGATTCTCCCTCAATTCTGGGCATTATGATTCAACACAGGAATCAGAGGACTCAGTTCATTCTGGTTGAGGCAGCACTGTCCTATCATCATGGTACTTTCTGATCACCCACCTTCCACTTTCATTTAAATGTCCTTTTTTTGTGGTGGGGGGATCCACTCTTATGAAGACATGTAGAAATTTCAGTGCTGGGGGAAAAAATCTGTCTTAGTGTGTGCTCTTTCCATCTGCCCCTTGGGGTGCTGAACAGCCCTGCAGAAAAGCAGACAAATGCCACGGAAAACCATCTCAGTTGAATTTGCTATGATGCCCGACACTGCTTGTTTCTCAGGATAGTTGCTTGATTTCTTTTTTTAAAAATATATTTTATTTATTTATTTATTTAAGAGAGAGAGAAAGAGAGAAAATGGATATGCCAGGGTCTCCAGCCACTACAAACAAACTCCAGACACATGCACCACCTTGTGAATTTGGTCTGGCTTAAGTAGGTACTGGGGAATCAAACCTGGGTCCTTAGGCTTGTCAGACAAGCTCCTTAACCTCTAAGCCATCTCTCCAGCCCTAGTTGCTTGTTTTCTACTGTCCACAAGAGAACCCTCCAAGTAGTCTTCTACTTGCACACTGTCTCTTGGCTGGTCAATGAACTCTTCTCAGCTTCTTGGTTGTTTGTAAGAGCGTTCTGACTGATCACTTGGCATAGGAGCTGTCAAGTGGCTAACTCTATCACTTATCACCCAATGTAAAATTTTATCCATAGATCTCCTATTTTCTCTTTCTGGATGAATTTATTCCACCCATCTCACATATATTGTTTTTAAAGTATTCAATAGGAACAAAATTAAAAGATAAGCTATATGTTGGAAAAATACACTTATAGTCCATTTACCCAGGAAGTATACATAAGGAATTTCTGAAGATTAATATGTATGAAAAACAAGCCAGCTGAGAAACAGGCTTGGGATTTTTCTTTGGTTTGAATGAATGTCTCCCAAAGGTCCTTCTGTTATAAGCTAGCTCCCAGGTTGTCAAGTGGGGTGCACTGAGATGGCTTATGTCATTGGGAGCACCCCATCAAAAGTGATTATGGGACTATTTCTTCCTGTTGCTTTCTTATGTTTTTTACCTTCTTCTTGTGGGATGAAGCATCCAACCAAAGATATCCGATAGGAAGAAAGAGTTTATTTTGGCTCACAGTCTTGAGGGAAAACATCATGTTGGCAGGGGATAGCATGGCATGACCAGAGGTGGACAGCAGGTGGACAATAGCAGCAAGAGAGGAAGCCCACTAACAGTGGCAAGCTAGGGGCGAGTACACCTCAGTGTTCACCTAGCAACACACCACCTCCAGCAAGGCGCCACCTCACAAATTGCCCTCACCTGAGGAGCAAGCATTAAGAAGACATGAGTTTATGGGGGACACCTGATTCAAACCACCACAGCTTCTGGCATAAGTAGTTTTCTGTCATGTGCTCAGGTCATGATTTCGAATTGCTGCCAGAGGACCAAGGCAATGAGGCCCCTCACTTTGAAGAAACTTCTAGAATTGTAAGCCAAACCTCTTAGCTCCTTATCATTGTCTCAGGTAATTTGATGCACTACCCACATAAAACCAGACAAAAAATGACACACACGCATCTCTGGTTTGTTTGTAGTGCCTAGAGGCCTCTGCAACCAATTCTTTCTCTCTCTCTTCCTCTCTCTCTCTGTCCTTGCAAAGAAAGAAAGAAAGAAAGAAAGAAAGAAAGAAAGAAAGAAAGAAAGAAAGAAAGAAAGAAAGAAGAAATAGGACTATCAAGAATATGTCAATTAATAGCATGTCATCTTTTCAAGGTGTTATTTACCTGTTCATCCACCATCGACACTTGGGCTGTCTCTGTAAATTGCCTAGACTGAATAATGTTTTGGTGAATCTGGACAGCCTTCTGTCATATGCTCATTTCAATCTCTTTGGATATATTGTAGGAGGTGTTCTTGCTGGATCATATGCTGGTTCTATCTTAATTTCCTTGGAAAACATCTGTACAGTCTACGATGTGGCTGCTGCACATTTTATGTTTGCCTCATCTGTGAGTCTGTGTTTCAGGTTTTCTGCATTCTTCTATAGTCTATGTAAGTGTAAATATATTTATTTATAACTCTGTATATGTGTATGTATATATATGTATAGCCATATATATATATGTATATATATATATATATGTATATATATATATGTATAGCCATATATATATATACAACTTTATGTCTCAATGTTAAAAAGATACAGGCAAGACTTTCTGACTGTATGAACCCCATCCTTCCTGTCCCTTCCTTGTAGTCACTGATTTGGGACTGATACACCTGTCATTTCAGGCCAGTTCTACATGTCTGTCTCTGCTCTCAGCTCTAATTTATTTTTCTGCCAAAAGATAAAAGTGGAGACCACTAGAGAAAGATCTTAAGGGATTCACATAGTTTTTGGAAAAGGCATCAGGTTTATCTCTGTACATCCCGGACCACGTGGGACTCTGCTGGGATTTTGTACTTTCTTGGGTGTCTTCTCTTATTAGTCCTGAAGCGTTGTTTTGCCTCAACCTACAGTCTAGAGCCTCCAATAGTCTCCACGGTGCTTGGTCTTTCTGGTGCTGCTGAACTCACACTGAGACCCTTGGGTCAGGATGTTTTCTGCCCCATCTCACAGACAGATGTCCCAGACCTGGACAAACGCCAGCATTTCTCTCCTAACTTTCTATATGCAGTTTCCCTTAAACATCTCTGTGTTCCCAGTTTGTTTAATAATGTAAAAGTAATAATTCATACTTCATTTTTAAGGGTGATATCTTTCAACAAATATTGAGGAAGAGTGCTGCTTTCATTTTTTATTACTTTACCTAGTGAGTGTTTCATGCACATTGTGGCCAATCCACCTAAGTCATTTCTGCCTTCATTGGAAATAAACTTGCAAGAGTCAAGTTTTTACAGCATTTGGGGATGTTCAAGGCAGCCTTCCTCTCTCACCAGCTGTCACCCTGTTAGTTAGGGGAACAGCACTCAGTCTCATGCCTGCCTGTAATCTTCAGCTCCCTTTTTTTCTCTATTTGATCATGAAGAAAGAGAGGGATGTAGGGATTTAACAAGAGAAAAGAACATCATTATTTAAATTCCCTTATCTGATAAATATGGATCCAGAATGTCTACATCTTTTTAAATTTAATACTTTTATTTTTATTTATTACAGTCAGAGAGAGAGAGAGGGACAGAGAGAGATAATGAGAATGGGCATGCCAGGGCCTCTAGTCACTGCAAATGAAATCCTGACACATGTGCCACTATGTGAATCTGGCTTACATGGGACCTGGAGAATCGAACCTGGGTCCTCAGGCTTCACAGGCATGTGCCTTAACTGCTAAGCCATCTCTCCAGCCACAGAATGTCTACATCTTAATCATGTACCATTCTGAGAAATAAATGTTCCTTGCTAGACCTTTGGTGTCTTATAAAACTCAAAAGTAGTAGTGAAGATATGTAACTGTTTTTCCCCCTAAAAAAGTAAGGAGAAAGAAAGAGATCTAGTCTCAGTCCTATTTTCTTCCACAGTACCCTACCATGCACTCTGATGACATTAATTTTCAGTGGAATCCACTGTTTCATATAATAAATATGCTAGGTTTTCAGCAGGACAGGTATAATTAAACTGGTAGCAATTAAAAGAAATTCTGCCTCCGTAAAAGTTCACTGGTAATTAGTTATATGTGAGTGTAAATTACTTCTATGCAAAGTGTAACTAAGAATGGTTCTACTTTTCAACATTTTAGCATGAAACCGAGCATACTTATGTTCTATACCTGAATAAACAAAGTGCCTAAAATGGTTCCAACCATGTAAATAAAAAATAAATATGATCCAGACTTTATTGATGGAATTTAATTAGTTTAGTCCTACGTCTTTTCAATGCTAACCAAAACAAAAGGATATTTGAGAAAATACCCAAGATTTATGTGACAAGAGGTAGTGTATATTACCCATTCTCATGAAATATCCTACGTTCAAATACACCTTGGAAATCTTCAACATATCCTCTCATGTTCAGTTAGAATGGAATAGGTCCTGAGACAAGATATCTATACCTACTTCTCAGAGTGAAATAGATGTACCTTCAGCCAAATAGAACCCTTGATACAGGACATTTAATAAGCTTGGCAGGTAATTATATGCATGCTCCAAAATGAAAAAAAAAAAAAAAAAAGCCAAAGATCTGGGATTGCTTTTGCTTCATTGGCTAAGGGAGCTTACATTTTACCTCTATGTGTGTTCTACCTGGGAGCTGTAAAAACTAAATGGGCTGTTAAATGATTGCTTATAAGCATCTCTCCTAATCTTAGTCCTAGCTGACCTTGAGAAGTTATCTAACTTCTTTGCATTTCTTCTTTCTTAGCTATAAATTTCAATTATATTGTCAAAAATTGTTGTCATAGTAGTTTAAGATCCTGGCACACCATCATTGATGCAAGATATACACTGAATGACACCATTGCCTTCCATTCCCTCACTCCCTCACCCCAGGGGCCCTAGTCTTCCTAACCACCTTGTAAAGGTTCCAGAATGTAACTCCTCAGGTGCATCCTTCAGAGGGCTTCTGGGCCAAAGCGCTAGTAAAAGTCAGCATTCCACGGTCCTTTTCATCATGCACTGTGTGCATGCGTATATGGATGTGGTTGATTCTTAGAGTGGCATGAAAGTGCTGATATCCATACTAGCAGTTTATCGATGAGCAAGGGAAGGAGGACTACCTAATTGGCTCCATGTGCTAGTGTTTAAATGAAGGTTTTAGCTGGGCATGATGGCGCACACCTTTAATCCCAGTACTCGGGGACAGAGGTAGGAGGATCACCATGAGTTCAAGTCCACCCTGAGATTACAGAGTGAATTCCAGGTCAGCCTGGGCTGGAACGAGACCCTACCTCGAAAAACAAAACACTAAGATTCAAGGACTGGAGAGATGGCTTTGCAATTAAGGCCTGCAAAGCCCAAGAACTCACGTTTGAATCTCCAAGTCCCAGCTGGCTGTACAGTGGCTCAAACACGCAATGTCACACATGCACCACAAGGGTGCACATGTGTCTGGAGTTTGTTGGCAGCAGGCTGAAGGTCCTGAAGTTCCATTCTCTCTCTCTCTCAAAAATAAAAATAAAATAAAACAACAAACAAACTAAGGTTCAAGTTCAGATAATGTAGATACCTAAACTTTCCCCACAGCAGCAGTTTATTAAAAGCAATCATTCCTATTTCTATTTTATTTTTTCAGAAGCCAATTTTCAATCATGATCTTGACTTTTCCTGACTTTATTGAAGTGTAAGTAACTACTTCAAGCAGTATTGATTTAAAACCCACAGAATAAGTTTATATGCTCACACATAACAAAGCAATTGCCAACAGTCAAATTCATTAACATAATACACTCATGATTTAAAAACCCTACTTGCAGAGACTGTTATGGTGTTGCATGCCTTTTAATACCATACTCAGGAGGCAGAGGTAGGAGGATCACTGTGAGTTCAAGGCCAGTCTGGCCTGGGACTACAGAATGACTTCCACGTCAGCCTCTGCTACAGTGGTGTGAGACCCTACCTTAAAAAAAAAAAAAAAAAAACAAACAACAACAACAAAAAAACACTACTTCTAATGTCTCAGACTAATGCTTGTTAGGATCAGTAAATATATAAATGAAAGGAAAGATTACATTGTAGTAAAATGACACAAGACTGGTTTATATATAGTCTCTTCACACACCACTTTTTCTTTTAAATCCATGATTCTTTAAACACAGCATTCCCAAACTATATAATGGAAACATTGTTACAGACAGAAAATAGCTTGAGTAGAAAGAGGTGCAGAAATCAAGCTTAGACTTTAGTCCTGGGGTCAAATGAGAAAGGGACGAGGGAAGGCTGGAGAGATGGCTTAGTGGTTAAGGCGCTTGCCTGCAAAGCCTATGGACCCATGTGCAACTCTACAGATCCCATGTAAGCCAGATGTACAAAGTGATGCCAGTAAGCAAGGTGGCACATGTGTCTGGATTTTGATTTAGTGGCTAAGGCCCTGATGAGCCAATTCTTTCTCTTTGTCTTTCCTCTCTTTCTCTCTCTCATTCTCTCTCTCATTCTCAAGGCATATGCCTCCCCACCCAGCAAAAAAAAAAAAAAATGACAGCAGGAAGTTTGACACCCTCTCACCTACTGACAGAGCAAAACTACCCACCCATGCCAGCCACACTGAGATTCAGGTTCCAACATCACACTTTTGCTTTTGAGATTTTAGAAGTCTGAATTTTCATTTGAAAACCACAAGTTTTCATCGTTGCCCTTAAACGATAAAGCAAAAAATAAAAATAAAAATAAAAAAACAAAACAAAACAAAACAAAAAACCCCTCAAATATAATCCTGGCAAAAAAAAAAAACCGGGCTGCGGCCCCAGTCTAACTCATTAGCCACTGGACTGGATTCTCTTCTCTAATGAACAAATAAAAATACCCTGGGTCTTAAAAGTCTTTATTTATGGGAAGAATTTACATAAAGAGGGTCTCATGCATGGAGATAAGTGTTAATTCCTTGTGTGTGAAAGGTCCTGACTCTAATTTTTCTTTTTATTTACTTATTTGAAAACACAGGGAGACAGAAGAGAGACAGGTGGCGAGAGGGGTCTAGAGAGAAGGGGAGATAATGGGCATGCCAGGGACTCCAGTCGCTGCAAACAAATTCCAGATGCATGTGCCACTTTATGTACCTGACTTTATGTGGGCACTGGGAATAGAACCTCAGTCCTTAGGCTTTCCAGGCAAGTGCCTTAACTGATGAGCCAGCTCTCTAGCCCTTCTGCTTTTTTAAAATCATGGTTGACACCTTTTCCTTATTCATCATCTTATCTCCAAGGAGTGCCCTTCAATCCTCTTATATCAAATATTGCAGCCAAATAGGCAAAAAAAAAAAAAAAAAAAAGTGCTAGTCAAGCCTCTATATCAGGGGTCAAGACTATTGCACCAGGGGAGAAAAACTGAACCCTCCTCCATGGAAAGAAAGACGGCTCTGCTCTTCTGCCATTCTTCAAAGCAGTTACAGCTGCCTCAAGTCCGTTGAGTTGTTCATTGATGAGTGATGTTCCCACTAGAAGAGGGTTCCCATGAGGTAGAAAACGTGCCCATTGCTTCACCACTATATTCTGAAGACTTAGAGCACAGCCTGGTGCCTTGAACCACTTCTACAAATACTTTTTAGGGTTAACAGGGACTGAGGAAGGAGCGCGGTCTGTGCAACCCGAGGCTACGTGGGCTGGAGGTGATGCACTTTACAGCAGCCTCTGTGGGCAGAACATGACTGAGAGGTGACTGCGCCCCGACTGGCGCCGAGGACACAGTCGATCCCAGGTGAACATTTGAGAAGGAAGTGGACGGTGAGTCAATCGCAAGGAGCTCAGGTTCATTCAATTTACACTGCTCCTCCTAAATGGGCTGCTGAGGGTTTAATGTCTGTCGTATTTGAATGCATCAGCATATTATGCGTGGCACATCATTTCAGAAACTGCAGATTTGATTTGACCACTGTCGTTAATAAAAATGACCTTTTACAGAGCAATTTGCATGGCATCCTCATAGGACTCGTTTACTTTGTGAGGCAATTAATCCAGCATGCTACCAAAATTATACATTTCATATATATATATTAAAACAAGTAATTTAGATGTTTCAGATATACTGCAAAGCTTTTGTAGATTGAGCCAAATACGGCTCTTCATCTACCCATAGACAAATGGCTTCTGAATAATACAATTATATTTGGATGATCTATTCCAGGAATTTCACTATTTTTTCCCCTCTCAACTGTACTAGGATATTTTGCCTCTCATAATACATTTTATGTCTAAGGAACAAAGTGCCTCTCACTCTTCTAAGTGGCATTTTGTCTTTTGGTAATGCCTCATGGATAACCTTGGATTCCTAGGATTGATAGAAGATTATCTCAGCCTTTGAAGACCCATGCACAGGCCTCCTCCTTCATCTGCTTATTTACAGAAAAAAAAAAAAAAAAAAGCTACCATGATCAGTTTTCCTAAGAGAAACATTTTACGAAGTACTCATATGAAATCAGTTCTTCATTAATGATATTTTGGGTAAGTCAATATTTTACATGAAGTTAGCCTTTTGGTTTGGTTGGTTGTTGGTTTGAGGCAGAGCCTTGCTCTAGCTGACCTGGAACTCTCTCTGTGGCTCCAGGCTCATTTCTAACACACAATGATCCTCCCACCTAAACCTCTCAAGTGCTGGGATCAAACCATGTGCCACCTTCAAAGTTCCACATCGATCGCTGTTGTATAGTCCATAACTTCTGTTTGCTAGGCTTTGGAGCCTAATTAAATACTGAAAGCATTATTATATTATTAAAGGACTCATGAAAGTAGCCTTTGTGCAAATAAGGAAATTATACCATGGCCCCAACAAAAGTCTGATAGGCCTCAGAGCTCTGTGATGAGAACATGTTTAAATCAGGTAGAATGTATTCCAATTTGTATCCCCAGACCAAGGTAGTGGGTTTGTAGTTATATCTCAATCTATCCTGTCTCAGCTATAGGCCCCTAAAATGGTGACATTTAGAGGAAAATCTTGAAATTAAATTATTAGTATTAGCACTAATATTGCATTATATTTAAAGTTTAGAGTGTCTACCAAATGAAGTCAAAGGATAGATGATTTTAAAAACAATAATCAATTGATGGGCAGATGAAAGAGATCTCAAGATGTCAGGAAATCAAGGACAGGTATGCATAGAGCCTAAATGGTTGCCAAAAGAACTGGCTTGTTGACAGAAGTCTTGGACACCTACCAGAGTGACTGATCACAGGCTTGGCTGTGCTGGTGAATTAGAACGTAGCTGCCTTCAGACTCTATAAACCTGTCCCCTGTATATGAATGACATTGTAATTTCTTACCATTTTGCATATCTTAACAATCATTATTATCAAACCTGGTGTTTACCACAGCTCCACTTCTCCTGAGTTAAACACATCTTAGCTGTTACATGAAGAATTTCAAACGTTTGAAACAATTGGAGGCAGCCTGCCAGATAATGTGATGATTCTGAGAAAAGTTTACTTGAAGCATCTCTTAATAAACCCAGGCAGCTTGTTTTCAAGTAGGTGACATAGAGGCCCAAGTTTGGTGTCTCTTAAATTATTCAAAGTATCTTGAATGGATACAAGAGGGCCTACACCCATTAAATTCTCTCGAAAATAATAATGGTTATCCATGTATCTTGCACTGACCTCACTCTCCATTGGAAAATCTGCTTCTCTTTTGCAGATGGATGTAGAACTTGAGGAGAGAATCAGCCCATTGCACCTCCACAGCGCACCAACTGACCCCATAGAATGATTGGGGAATGAGCAAGAGTGCTGCTTTCTCTCTAAACCTGGCACCAGCACAAGGGCGAAGGAGATAGACACAAAGAACACTCAGCCCTACCAAATCAGACATCCAGAGACAGAGACTCCCAAGACCTCGTCACTGAAATAGACCCAAAATGAACCCAACATGGCTTGGGGAAATTTGTGGAAGAGGGGGTGGAAAGATTATTAGAGCCATGAGTTGGGTCATTATGCACAGAGTAATTGCCTCTCCTGCAAAACTGATGGCTAACCCCATAAGACAAGACCCACATTACCCATGGGGGAGGACAGGGAGAAGGCTAAAGATGGTACCATCATGGCTGTGTATACACCATATGCATAACTAATTATATATATATATATATATATATATATATATATATATATATATATATATATATATGAAGATCTATGCACGGGCCTTGAGCAAGAGCATCGTGAGAGTGTCACTAAATAGTGGTGCAATAATCCTCAGAACATTTGGGATATATAATCCTGGTAACATCCTTGTAAAGCCATAAATATATGCTATGGTTTCCGTGTGCCTTTTTTTTTTCTTTTCTACAAAACTTGTGTTAGGGCTTAATTCCCAAAGTGGTGGCACTGAGAGGAATGTGGGGACATCTGAAAGGTCTTGGGACAAGTTGGGCACTAGATTTCTTCCCTAGATAGCTCACTCACAAGTGACACAGTGTTCATAGAAATGGGTTAGTTCTCACAAGAGCAAGCTGCTATAAAGACAGCCCTGCACCCCCCCCCACCCAACACCCAGTCACATAAGTACTCCTTCCAGTGACACACGTGTCATTCTCCCCTCTGTGAGATCACATGATGCAGTTCAGGTGCCTCATCAGAAGCCAATTGCATACTGGTGTCACGCTTCTGAACTTTCAGAACTGGGAGACAGTAACTCTGGTTCCTTTATGAATAACCCTGCCTCAGTTGTTTTGCTATAGCAATGGAAAACTTAATACCTGAAACATATAGTTCAATTAGAAATCATTAATTGTCACAAGATTCTTTTAGTTGCCTGTTTCCTATTGTTTACTTCCTGAAAATGTGAAGATAAGTGTATCATGTTATATGTTTGGAAGGGAAAATGGGAATGTGTATCCATTAATGATAGATTTTACAATCATATTAACAGGTTGAAATTCAAAGTCTATAAGCCATCTGAGAAATTTATTGTAGTGAGGGAAATTCTGCTTGTCACTGCACTTTATTTTATAATTTGTGTTTGGGTTCATATATATAATCTCGTAGTTTTGGGATGTTGGCAGAAGATGAAAGTTTTACTGGACCATAAATTACCTTTACTTTGATTTTTATCTTATATAAAGGGACATTACCTAGAAAGAAATACAATATTTGAGGACTTGCTCTGCTAACTGATTCTAAAACTCCAAATCATTAAGTTAAAGAGTGTACCTAAACTTAAAAAAAAAAAAAAAAAAAAAAAACCACATTCCTTCGGATATGTCTTTGTCAGTAGAGAATTCAGTATGAGGGCACTTCCTTTTAAATTAAAACTTTCTTGTCCCTTAGTGCACTTCATGAATGTCATGTGAAGACACTCCAACTTGTTTCTATTCAGCAGAAGAACCTGGCACATGCTTTCTGCTTTGCATTGTACTTCCTTGTATAACAAAAGTCAATTGTGAAGCTGTGGGGTGCTACTTATAACTAAAAAAAAAAAATCATGGCCTCACCTTGCTTCTTTCAACATAAAAATTTTCAACACATTCAATTTAAAAATATATAGCATATAGAAAACTGAAATATTCTTTTGAAAAACATTTTATTTATTATTTATTTGCAAGCAGAGACAGAGATAGACAGATAGATAGTAGGCACACAAAGGCCTCTTAGCACTACAAATGATCTCCAGATACATGAGCATCTTGTGCATCTGATTTACATGGGTACTGGGGAATCGAACCCAGGCCATCAGGCTTTGCAAGGAAGCACCTTTAACCATTGAGCAGTCTCTCTAGCCCTAAAATATTCTTTATAATAATATCCTTTCATTATGAATTGTACCTCAGTGTCCTTTCTAAAGAAAGTAAATAAAACGATAAAGGACAATGATGTTTGTTCTCACAATGAATATCCTAGGGTTTCTGTGCTTCCAGGCCTGGGTTGTTGAGGCTTGGAGACACGTGAGTTATACTGCAAGAGAAGTCTGACTCAAATGCGCATCATCTGTCTCTACACTGAACATTTTCTTGGGATGACTGCCTTCCCCAGATCTGGGGACAATCCTGAAATTCCTCATAAAGTTTTTTTTATAAGTAAATAAACATTTTTGTCTATATTTGTTTATTTATTTGAGAGAGACAGACAGATGGAGAGACAAAGAGGCAGCAAGAGAGAGAGAATGGGTGCACCAGGGCCTTGAGCCACTGCAAACGAACTCCAGATGCAGGTGCCACCTTGAGCATCTGGCTTACGTGGGTCCTGGGGAATTGAACCTCAAACCGGGGTCTGCAGGCTTCATAGGCAAGTGCTTAACCTCTATGCCATCCCTCCAACCCCCTTACAAAATCTTTTTTTAAATTTATTTTTTATTGACAACTTCTATGCTTACAGACAATAAACCATGATATTTCCCTCCCTTCCCCCATCTTCCCTTCACAACTCCACTCTCCATCATATCCCCTCCCTTTCTCCATTAGTCTCGCTTCTCTAACTAGCATTAATATATGAATATGAACATTAAGTATAGTGCTTTCAGGGAAGTTTGGTAAGAATAATATATACATGTAGCCAGACAAGAGCAGGCTTTATACCTCTAAGGCTCATGACCTCCCCTGTCATAGTCTTTTGATTAGTTTTTTCAGTACCAGGTATGTATTCCTTCCCATAGAGAGGGCCTTTAGTCCAATTAGACAGCAGTTGGTTTCCCCCCGGAGCAGACATGCCACTATTGCACTCGTTGAGTCATTTGGCCTGTCTGGCCAAACTTGAGGCTTCCAGTGTCCACTTTTTCACTACTGATGACTTTTGTCTCCCATAGGGCTGCATGCAGTGCAGCTTTTTCCAGCTTTCAGTTGGCTGGTCTACAGGGAGAAGGTTTCCTGCTCAGCAGCAGCTTGATTTCTCAGTGACCTTGCCTCAAAGGCATGTGAAGTCTTCAGCAATAGGGTCTTATCATCTGTTTCTCAAGGGATACCAAGGACCTTGGCAATAACCTGTAACATTTTGAAGGCAACAGGGACCTTCCTGACTACAACTCACTGGAAGGTATCCCATCCCTGGCACTGAAAACTTTCTACTAACAGCCTATGACTTCTGACCATGCTATTATTCAAAAAAGTAGGTTTTCATATGTCTTATTCAGGATACTTTGAATTTTGATTGACCCTGCCCCCTTCTTTTACACAATCTCTTCCCCTGGCCTCACTTAGGGCTTTCCCCTCCCTATAATCTGTTCTTCTACTTACTTACATACAATACCATCCCCTTAAGTCCTTCCTTCTCCCCCCTCTCTTATAGCCTTTTTCTAGCTTACTGAACTCTGCTACTGATTTTTGGTTCCAGCTCACACACAAGTCTGTCCATTTGTAGCGAAGATCCACATATGAGAGAGAAGATGCAGAAAGCCTGGGTTACCTCTCTTAGTATAATCCTTTCCAGATCCATCCATTTCCCTGAAAATTTCATGATTTCATTTTTCTTTACCGCTGAATAGAACTCCATTGTGTAAATGTACCACATCTTTATTATCCATTCATCTGTGGAGGGACATCCAGGCTGGTTCCATTTCCTAGCTATTGTGAATAGAGCAGCAATAAACATGGTTTTGCAAGTATCTCTAAGGCAGCCTCACGCAATCATAAATGCAGATGTCCCCATGTCTGTGTTGCTTAGATGCTCTAGTTCCTAATTTCTTTTTATAATTTTTTTAAAAATTGTATTTATTTATTTCCAAGGGTGGGGGGAGAAGAGACAGTCATAGAAAGAATGGGCATGCCAGGGCCTCTAGCCACTGCAAATGAACTCCAGGTGCATGTGTCACCTTGTGCATCTGGCTTACATGGGTCCTCGGGAATTGAACCTGGGTCCTTTTGCTTTGCAGGCAAATGCCTTAACTTCTAAGCCATCTCTCCAGCCTGAGTTCCTAATTTCTTTACCCTGATTCTCTCACTGCTCCTCCATGTCTCTAAAATGACAGCTGTGTCACATAGAAAAGGTACTCTCAGAAAAAGAAGAAATAAAACATGGGCCAAAAATGGCCACATAAATTTCCAAGAGAATACAAGAAACCTGCTAGATTTGAAGTCCCATCCTCCTTATCCCAGAATTGGTGGCACACAGCAGTCAATGTACAAATAATTTCCCCGGCCCGTTAAAACCTTGCATTAAGTCTCATCTGCCTACTGTCCTTTCTTCAAAGGCTCTCTCAGCCATGGTGTGCACTCATCTTCAGCCCCTACAGCAGATGTCAGAGAAGAGCCAGAGAAGTGGAAAGTTGTTTTCCATATTTTCCCCTGGCTACAGGATTTGATTGCCACAGATTCCTTCAGCCTACAGCAAGAACAGACTGAGTGGCTGAAGTACCAACATTTAAGTTTGCACAGCTCTGGAAGCTCAAGTTGGGACATCAAGGTGTCAGCAGGTTTTGTGGACACTCTCTTTGGCTTTGCAGACCACACCTTCTGGCTGGGTTGTTCTACAGCTGTCAGTTTATCTGTGAGTTTTAATTTTTTTCTCACAAAGACTGACGGATCTGAGCTTAATTTACGTACTTTACATCTGTCAAGTTCGCCTTTCCAAATACAGCTCCAATTTTAGGAACTGGGGTTTGAGACATCAGCAAAATGAATTTGAGTGTGATGGACACAATCCTGTAATGTGATGTGCTGGTTTTCTAGGTCTCTCAGAACAGATTGCCAGTCTCTCCCAGTACTGGAGGCTGCATGGCATCAAAGGCCATGGTTTGTCTCCTCACCGGCGGGGCAAGCAGGGCCCCTTAGCTTCTGGAGGCTCCTGCAATCCCAATTGCATCTTTGGGGAACATTTGTATCACCCCAATCTCTGCTCTACATCTGCATGGCTTTCTTTCCTGTGAGTCTAAAAATAGTCTTCCATTAAGAATATTAATCATTGTGGGGCTGCAGAGATTGTTTAGTGGTTAAGCACCTGCCTGTGAAGCCTAAGGACCCCAGTTCGAGGCTCGATTCCTCAGTACCTATGTAAGCCAGATGTACAAGGAGGCACAGGCACCTGGTGTTCCTTTTCAGTGGCTAGAGGCCCTGACGTGCCCATTCTCTCCCTCCTCTCTCTCTCTCTCTCTCTCTCTCTCTCTCTCTCCTGCCTACTGCCTATTTCTGTATCTCTCTCTCAAATAAATAAATAAATTTTAAAAAGAATATTAATCATTGGGGCTGGAGAGATGGCTTAGCAGGTAAGGTGTTTGCCTGCAAAGCCAAAGGACCTTGGTTCAATTCCCCAGGACCCACATAAACTAGATGCACAAGGTGGCGCACATGTGTCTGGAGTTCGTTTGCAGTGGCTGGAGGCCCTGGCATGCCCATTCTCTCTCTCTCTCTCTCTCTGCCTCTTTCTCTCTTGCTCTCTCAAATAAATAAAATAAAAAGAATATTAATCATTGGGCTGGAGAAGTGGCTCAACAATTAAGGCCCTTGCCTGCAAAGCCCAAAGACCAGGATTCAATCCCTCAGTACCCACGTAAAGCCAGGTGTGCTAGGTGATGCATGCATTTGGAGTTAGTTTACAGTGGCAGGGGGCCCTAGTGTGCCTATTCTCTCTCTCTCTCTCTGCTCTCTGTCCAAATAAGTAAATAATATATACATTAAAATAATATTAATCATTGCACTTCATGTCCCTGTTAATCCAATCTGACCTCATGTTGACCAATTATTTCCACAAAAATGCTATATTTAAATAAAGGTTACAATCTAAAGCTCCAGGTGAAAATGGAATTGGGGAATGTTATTAAACACAGTATACCTCAATATGAATTCACTTTCCATCTCCCTCTTAAGTAATCTCTCACAATTAATTTTTACATATATTTTCTCCTTTGGAAGCAAGACAATTACATATGAAGATAAAAAGAAATGAGAATGATTAAGGCCACAGGAATCGGAGGGATTAAGTTTTCCATACTTAATCCTTGGCTGTGAGTAGAAGCTTTAATTGAGAGACAGCAAATACATACTAGATATACTAAATTGTGTTTTTACTTTCTTCCCTATTGTTCTACATTAGCAGCCAATGGCAGTCTTACGCCTTTCTCTGCAGCTGGATTCCTCATATGCCGACAGACTTCCATAAAGACTTCAGATTTAGGGAACACTGTGTTCTAACTGACTATGTTTTTGAGACACAGTTTTCTATATTTACAACATTCATACAGCAGTGTTTCGTTTTCAAGGCTGTGGCATGATAATGACTTGGCATGGTATGTTCGCTTAAGTCGTGAGGGATTGCTGCATTGGAAGCCACTCCTGGTTTGACTCTCTGGACACCGCGACGTGTGATCTTTCCTCTCTGGAAAAAGCTTTAATAGCTTACATGAATAGTGCATGAGTACCCCAGCCACACCCCGGAGCGCAGGAACACCGGCTGTGTTCGGTGCTGGCTCCCAGCCTTCCCTAACTTGCTGAGCACCTCGCGCTGGCTGCCTTCCCGCTGCTCTCTCGCTCCCTTCTCTCTCAGTACTTCCAAGTATCTCCAAGATCAACTACTTGCATTTAAATTCTTTCCTCAGAATCAGCTTGTGAGAAACCAAACTAAACAAACAATAACGGGGAGATCCTTGGTAAGAATGAAACGGAGAGCTTTTGAAAACGTAAGGGGATTCTCGGTTCTACTCTCGGTGGGAGATCCCATCTCCAAGATGGCTGTCGCTTACTGCGCTCTGCCTACCAAACCTCTTCTCACTCAGTGTTTGTCAGTTTTACAGTTCTCCTATTTGAATCTTTTTCATCAAAAATTCACAAAATTTTTAATAAAAAGAAACGTGTTTATCTTTTTTTTTTTACTAAGGACAAACTTGTATGGACACATAATAAGTTAGTACCATCATTTTCCCTCCTCCCTGCCCCCCTTCCGCTGAGAGCCCTCCTCACTGGCATTGCTGGTATCTCCTCTAGGTTTGTGGGTTAGGAGTTATGAGAGCATCAGTCAGTCATGGGGGGGGGGGTAGGGCCAATGCCATTGGACAGTCCCTTCCACTCTGAGGCTCTTACATTCCTTCTGCCCCCTCTTCAGTAAAAGTCTCTGTGGTTCACCTGGACCTGGCCGATGTGCAAGGGGTGGGTGCTTTATCTTGTCAGTTCTAACTGCCTTCTGAAAAAAGAAGAGCAGATTCTCCAAAGGAGAGTGAGGTCAGCATAGGTTCAATGGGATCCGCATTGTCCATTCAGAGAGCTTTTGGTGGGCGTGGCCTCTCTTTTGGCTAAAGACTAGTGGGAGCTTCTTGTTGGAGTCCATGATTTTGATCTCCATCAGATTCTGACTCCGTTCCAATATCCAGCTATGATTCCTTTCCACTCAGTGGATCTCTTAGCCAATCAGGAAGCCATTTGGTTACCTTGAATGGTAACCATTCAAGGCTGGGTACCACTATAGCACAGGTATGTCCATCTTGTCAGGCTGGTTGCTTTTGTATAGCAGTGGCCCTGTTAGCACACAGGTTGCTGTCCATTTTCCCTCAGCAGCTCATGTAGCACTTTCCAGCACTATAGGGGCAGAGCATCTGGGAACTTCCTTCCAGATTCAGCCAGATCTCTCCATGTTCTGTGTCAGCAGCATGGGGTGTCTTCAGCAATAGGGTCTTACCTTTTACCTCAGGTGGGTAATCAAGTGCTTTGACAGAAGCCTGTCTTGTTTTGGGGACCTCATAGGTCTCTCTGCATTGTAACTGATTTCCAGTACTGGGAGTTATAAGCCAGAGCCAAATGTTTTAGGGTTAGACTTCCTTCCACCCTCTCCAGGGCCCTTCTTACCCAACAGTCTCTGCAAACTCCTGTTGAGTGTTGTATCACTTCATCTGACATCCAGGAGAAAGGTTTTCCTTGCGTGCATCCTCCAGTGCAGGGGAACAGGGAGATGGGGAGGCAGAAGCCAGGAACTCAGGAAGCCAGGAGCGAAAGGCCTGCTCCCACAGCATGCAGGCAGGGCCTAGAATGTCCCATGCCAGCAGCAGGTGTATTAAGGGCCAGGGAACTGGGAGGTGATGAATTCACATTATTTTATCTTTATTGGGCACAGGGAATTTTGGAGGTACCCGTGCATATGACTCTGTAGCTTAAAGAAATCCTCCCGAGCTTCTAGTGTCTTGAGGGAAGTTCCGTGAAACACTTCCTTGCTCCTGGATGTTCACTCTGAACTCTTTGCCCTATTCAATATCTAACACACTTTTCATCTACCACTTGTACGAAGCCCCTCCCTTCAGATGATTCCCTCTGGACGGACTGCCTTTCACCCACTCAATAGATACTTTTGTTGAGTGCTGACTTCTTCAATGGATGCAGCAGGTGAACAGAGACTGACAACGCCAGGCCTCTGTCCTCCCTCTGAGGTTCCCTTGCTTTATTCTCCTCATAAAGCTTATTTATTAGCAACAGGAACCAATACATTATTTTAAGTAGACAAAAACTATTCAAGGTCATGTGATATCTTTAAAAGAAAACCAAAGATTCAGATATGAAATCTACTTGGCCAGGAACAAAATCCAAAAAATCTTATCTCAGAAATGATTTTTGAAGACAGAATTTTCCTTGTCACTAAAGATAGAACTTCAGATATTTTGAATTCTTGTAGCTATTCCCTTTATTGCCCCTCCCACAGCAATGGTTACTTAGCTGCCTGTGACGGGTGACTTCTAGAAGGTTCCTGAAAAGATCTCCCACCTTCTCATAGCTGCATAATTTTGGAATCCCCAGTGATTAACTGCTTATGAATGAGGTATGCTAAAAGTAATGAGATGTTTCATCTGAGATAACATCACTTATGATGTGACTTCTGCTTGTATTCTGTCTTCAGGGTGCCTCTGGCTCTCTTGAATTGATGAAGCCAGTTATAACCTTGTGAGTTGCCCTGGGAAGCTCTGAAGGCAAGGAACAGAGTGCAGAGTGAAGCCTCGGTGAAGAGGGTTAGGTTCAAGAGTGATAGCGCACGAGGACTACAACCTTCCAACTAAGAGAGCTGACCTCCTCTCAAGTGCGTCCTTCCCATTTGGATTTGAACGTGGCTGTAACCACAACTCATTTTCTGTCCCGTGTGGAGCATCAGTTAAGCTGTGTCTTGAATGTTGCCATGCAGGAATGCAGACAAGAAGCTGTGTCTCAATACATCGTACTATGCTTTGCTTTCCATCAGGAGATAACTAAGATGCCATTCAGAGTGTTTATCTTTCTAAGTATAAATTTAAAATGTAATAAATCATCTGACTCATTTGGCTTGTATCATATACTTTCATCTCAAGCTACAAGAGGAGAGGAGAAGAGAAGACAGCTGGCAGTTTCATCTTTTATTGTTGGATGTGACTACTGCCTCACCATTAAGTACATACACACATTTCACTAATATATATATATATATATATATATATATATATATATATATATATATATATATATATATCATAAAAACTCATTCTTCTTGGCAGTAAAACACTGCTGTCCACTAGGATTATTGCATACTAGTTGGCTAGACCAAAGCTGAGTTCAGTTAGGGCCCAGCATCTTACCTTTCTATACTTACTGAGGCACATCGTTTCTTCTCTGTTCACACTGGGGTGCATTTCTTTCTCTACACACTGATGTGCAATGTTTCCTATACACTATGAGATAATGTTTCCTGTCTGTTCACACTGTGGCACAATGTTTCTTCTCTATACACACTGAAGTACAATGTTTCTTGTTTAGGCACAGGGTGCTGTAAAGTTTCTATATGCACTGATGTATGGTGTTTGTTCTCCATTCACACTGAGGCACAATGTTTCACTTGTATCCACACTGAGGCACTGGGTTTCCTCTACACACTGAGATAAAATTTTTCTTCTCTATTTACCATGAAGTACAAGGTTTTGTTTTTTTTTTTCTATGAGGTACAATGTTTCCTCTTTATTTACACTGAAGTACAATGTTTCCTGTCTATATACACTGACATACAATGTCTCCTCTCTATATACACTGAGGTACAATGTCTCCTCTCTATATACACTGAGGTACAATGTCTGAGGTACAATGTCTGTCTCCTCTCTATATACACTGAGAGTACAATGTCTCCTCTCTATATACTGAGGTACAATGTCTCCCCTCTATATACACTGAGGTACAATGTCTCCACTGAGGTACAATGTCTCCTCTCTCTATACACACTGAGGTACAATGTCTCCTCTCTCTCTATACACTGAGGTACAATGTCTCCTCTCTCTATACGCTGAGGTACAATGTCTCCCTCTCTCTATACGCTGAGGTACAATGTCTCCAATGTCTCTCTCTATATACACTGAGGTACAATGTCTCCCCTCTCTATACGCTGAGGTACAATGTCTCCCCTCTCTATACACTGAAGTACAATGTCTCCCTCTCTATATACACTGAGGTACAATGTCTCCCTCTATATACACTGAGGTACAATGTCTCCTCTCTATATACACTGAGGTACAATGTCTCTCTCTATATACACTGAGGTACAATGTCTCCTCTCTATATACAATGTCTCCTCTCTATATACACTGAGGTACAATGTCTCCTCTCTATATACACTGAGGTACAATGTCTCCTCTCTATATACACTGAGGTACAATGTCTCCCTCTCTATATACACTGAGGTACAATGTCTCCCTCTCTATATACACTGAGGTACAATGTCTCCTCTCTATATACACTGAGGTACAATGTCTCCCTCTATATACTGAGGTACAATGTCTCCTCTCTATATACACTGAGGTACAAATGTCTCCTCTATATACACTGAGGTACAATATATACCTCTGAATGTCTCCTCTCTATATACACTGACAATGTCTCCCTCTATATACACTCAATGTCTCAATGTCTCTCTATATACCTGAGGTACAATGTCTCCTCTCTATATACACTGAGGTACAATGTCTCCCCTGAGGTACAATGTCTCCTCTGAGGTACAATGTCTCCTCTCTATGATACACTGAGGTACACTCCTCTCTATATACACTGAGGTCTCCTCTATATACACTGAGGTACAATGTCTCCTCTATATACACTGAGGTACAATGTCTCCTCTCTATATACACTGAGGTACAATGTCTCCCTCTCACTGAGGTACAATGTCTCCTCTCTATATACACTGAGGTACAATGTCTCCCTCTCACTGAGGTACAATGTCTCCTCTCTATGAGGTACAATGTCTGAGGTACAATGTCTCCTCTATATACACTGAGGTACAATGTCTCCTCTCTATACACTGAGGTACTGAGAGTACAATGTCTCCTCTCTATATACACTGAGGTACAATGTCTCCTCTCTATATACACTGAGGTACAATGTCTCCTCTCTCTATACACTGAGGTACAATGTCTCCTCTCTATATACACTGAGGTACAATGTCTCCTCTCTATATACACTGAGGTACTGTCTCCTCTCTATACTACAATGTCTCCTCTCTATATACACTGAGGTACAATGTCTCCTCTCTATATACACTGAGGTACAATGTCTCCCTCTCTATACAATGTCTGATACACTGAGTACAATGTCTCCCCTCTAATACACTGAGGTACAATGTCTCCTCTCTCTATACACTGAGGTACAATGTCTCCCTCTCTATACACTGAGGTACAATGTCTCCTCTCTATATACACTGAGGTACAATGTCTCCTCTCTATATACACTGAGGTACAATGTCTCCCTACAATGTCTGATATACACTGAGGTACAATGTCTCCTCTCTATATACACTGAGGTACAATGTCTCTCCTCTCTATATACACTGAGGTACAATGTCTCTCTCTATATACACTGAGGTACAATGTCTCCTCTCTATATACACTGAGGTACAATGTCTTCTCTCTATATACACTGAGGTACAATGTCTCCTCTCTATATACACTGAGGTACAATGTCTCCTCTCTATATACACTGAGGTCAATATCCTCTCTATATACACTGAGGTACAATGTCTCCTCTCTATATACACTGAGGTACAATGTCTCCTCTCTATATACACTGAGGTACAATGTCTCCTCTACCTCTCTATATACACTGAGGTACAATGTCTCCTCTCTATATACACTGAGGTACAATGTCTCCCTCTCTATATACACTGAGGTACAATGTCTCCTCTCTATATACTGAGGTACAATGTCTCCCTCTCTACAATGTCTCCTCTCTATATACTGAGGTACAATGTCTCCCTCTCTCTGTCTCCTCTCTATATACACTGAGGTACAATACACTGAGGTACAATGTCTCCTCTCTATATACACTGAGTACAATGTCTCCCTCTCTATACACTGAGGTACAATGTCTCCTCTCTATATGACACAATGACAATGTCTCCTCTCATATGTCTCTCCTCTCTATATACACTGAGGTACAATGTACAATGTCTCCTCTCTATATACACTGACGTACAATGTCTCCTCTCTCTATACGCTGAGGTACAATGTCTCCCCTCTATATACGCTGAGGTACAATGTCTCCTCTCTCTATACGCTGAGGTACAATGTCTCCTCTCTATATACGCTGAGGTACAATGTCTCCCTCTCTCTATGTACACTGAGGTACAATGTCTCCTCCCACTCTCTATACACTGAGGTACAATGTCTCCCTCTCTATATACACTGAGGTACAATGTCTCCCTCTCACTACAATGTCTCCTCTCTATATACACTGAGGTACAATGTCTCTCTCTATACTCTGTCTCCCTCTCTATATACACTGAGGTACAATGTCTCCCTCTCTATATACACTGAGGTACAATGTCTCCTCTCTATATACACTGAGGTACAATGTCTCCCCTCTCTATATACACTGAGGTACAATGTCTCAATGTCTCCTCTCTATATACACTGAGGTACAATGTCTCTCTCTCTATACACTGAGGTACAATGTCTCCCTCTATATACACTGAGGTACTCTCTATACACTGAGGTACAATGATATACACTGTACAATGTCTCCTCTCTCTATATACACTCCTGAGGTACAATGTCTCCTCTCTATATACACTGAGGTACAATGTCTCCTCTCTATATACACTGAGGTACAATGTCTCCCACTGAGGTACTCTCCTCTCTATATACACTGAGGTACAATGTCTCCCCTCTATATACACTGATACAATGTCTCCTCTCTATATACACTGAGGTACAATGTCTCCTCTCTCTCTCTATATACACTGAGGTACAATGTCTCCCTCTGAGGTACAATGTCTCCCCTCTCTCTATACGCTGAGGTACAATGTCTCCCCTCTATATACACTGAGGTACAATATGTCAATGTCTCCTCTCTATATACACTGAGGTACAATGTCTCCTCTCTATACAATGTCTCTCCTCTCTATATACACTGAGGTACAATGTCTCCTCTCTATACAATGTCTCCTCTCTATATACAATCTCCTCTCTATATACACTGAGGTACAATGTCTCCCTCTCTATATACACTGAGGTACAATGTCTCCCACTCTCTATATATACACTGAGGTACAATGTCTCCCCTCTCTATACGCTGAGGTACAATGTCTCCTCTCTATATACACTGAGGTACAATGTCTCCCTCTCTATATACACTGAGGTACAATGTCTCCTCTCTATATACACTGAGGTACAATGTCTCCTCTCTATATACACTGAGGTACAATGTCTCCTCTCTATATACACTGAGGTACAATGTCTCCTCTCTGAGGTACTGTCTCCTCTCTATACACTGAGGTACAATGTGTCTCTCTATATACACTGAAGTACAATGTCTCCCTCTCTATACTGATACAATATACACTGAGGTACAATGTCTCCTCTGAGGTACAATGTCTCCCCTCTCTATACGCTGAGGTACAATGTCTCCCCTCTATATACGCTGAGGTACAATGTCTCCCCTCTCTATACGCTGAGGTACAATGTCTCCCTCTATATACACTGAAGTACAATGTCTCCTCTATATACACTGAGGTACAATGTCTCCTCTCTATATACACTGAGGTACAATGTCTCCTCTCTATATACACTGAGGTACAATGTCTCCTGAGGTACAATGTCTCCCTCTCTATATACACTGAGGTACAATGTCTCCTCTCTATGACACTGAGTACAATGTCTCCCTCTGTCTATACACTGAGGTACAATGTCTCTCTATATACACTGAGGTACAATGTCTCCCAATCTCTCTATATACACTGAGGTACAATGTCTCCCCTCTATATACACTGCTGAGAGTACAATGTCTCCTCTCTATATACACTGAGGTACAATGTCTCTCCTCTCTATATACACTGAGGTACAATGTCTCCCCTCTCTATATACACTGATACAATGTCTCAATGTCTCCTCTCTCTATACACTGAGACAATGTCTCCTCTCTATATACACTGAGTACAATGTCTCCTCTCTATATACACTGAGGTACAATGTCTCCTCTCTATATATACGCACTGAGGTACAATGTCTCCTCTCTATATACACTGAAATGTACAATGTCTCTCTCTATATACACTGAGGTACAATGTCTCCTCTGAGGTACAATGTCTCCCCTCTATATACACTGATACAATGTCTCCTCTCTATATACACTGAGGTACAATGTCTCCCTCTATATACACTGAGGTACAATGTCTCCTCTCTATATACACTGACAATGTCTCCTCTCTATACACTACAATGTCTCCTCTCTAGAGTACAATGTCTCCTCTCTCTAATGAGGTCAATGTCCCTCTCTATATACACTGATACAATGTCTGAGGTACAATGTCTCCTCTCTATATACACTGATGTCTCCTCTCTACAATGTCTCCTCTATATACACTGATATACAATGTCTGAGGTACAATGTCTCCTCTCTATATACACTGAGGTACAATGTCTCCTCTCTATATACACTGAGGTACAATGTCTCCTCTCTCTATATACACTGAGGTACAATGTCTCCCCTCTATATACAATGTCTGAGGTACAATGTCTCTCTCTATATACACTGATACAATGAGGTACAATGTCTCCTCTCTATATACACTGAGGTACAATGTCTCCTCTCTATATACACTGATATACACTGGGTACAATGTCTCCCCTCTCTATACGCTGAGGTACAATGTCTCCCCTCTCTATACGCTGAGGTACAATGTCTCCTCTCTATATACTGATACAATGTCTGATATCTCCTCTCTACACTGAGTACAATGTCTCCTCTCTATATACACTGAGGTACAATGTCTCCTCTCTCTATACACTGAGGTACAATGTCTCCCTCTCTATATACACTGAGGTGTCTGTCTCCTCTCTCTATACGCTGAGGTACAATGTCTCCCCTCTCTATACGCTGAGGTACAATGTCTCCCCTCTCTATACGCTGAGGTACAATGTCTCCCCTCTCTATACGCTGAGGTACAATGTCTCCCCTCTCTATACGCTGAGGTACAATGTCTCCCCTATCTACACTGAGGTACACTGAGGTACAATGTCTCCCTCTATATACACTGAGGTACAATGTCTCCTCTCTATATACACTGAGGTATACACTGAGGTACAATGTCTCCCTCTCACTGAGGTACAATGTCTCCTCTGAGGTAATACTGAGGCAATGAGGTACAATGTCTCCTCTCTATATACACTGAGGTACAATCTCCTCTCTATATACACTGAGGTACTGACACTGGTACAATGTCTCCCTCTCTATATACACTGAGGTGTACAATGTCTCCACTGAGGTACAATGTCTCCCTCTCTATACACTGAGGTACAATGTCTCCTCTCTATATACTGAGGTACAATATATACACTGAGGTACAATGTCTCCTCTCTATATACACTGAGGTACAATGTCTCCTCTCTATATACAATGTCTGACTGAGGTACAATGTCCTCTATATACACTGAGGTACAATGTCTCCTCTCTATATACACTGAAGTACAATGTCTCCTCTCTAGGTACAATGTCTCCCCTCTATATGACAATGTCTCTGAGGTACAATGTCTCCCTCTACACTGAGGTACAATGTCTCCTCTCTACACTGACAATGTCTCCTCTCTATATACAACAATGTCTCCTCTATATATACACAATGTCTCCTCTCTATATACACTACAAATGTCTCTCTCTATATACACTGAGCAATGATATACACTGAGGTACAATGTCTCCCCTCTATATACACTGAGGTACAATGTCTCCTCTCTCTATACGCTGAGGTACAATGTCTCCTCTCTATATACACTGAGGTACAATGTCTACACTGAGGTACAATGTCTCTCTCTATATACACTGAGGTACTGAGGTACAATGTACACTGAGGTACAATGTCTCCTCTCTATATACACTGAGGTACAATGTCTCCTCTCTATATACACTGAGGTACAATGTCTCCCCTCTATATACACTGAGGTACAATGTCTCCTCTCTGATACACTGAGTACAATGTCTCCTCTCTGTCTCCTCTCTATATACACTGAGGTAGGTACAATGTCTCCCTCTCTATACACTGAGGTACAATGTCTCCCCTCTCACTGATATACACTGAGAGGTACAATGTCTCCAATCTCTATATACACTGAGGTACAATGTCTCCTCTCTATATACACTGAGGTACAATGTCTCCCTCTATATACACTGAGGTACAATGTCTCCTCTCTATATACACTGAGGTACAACTGAGGTACAATGTCTCCTCTCTATATACACTGAAATACAATGTCTCCTCTCTATATACACTGAGGTACAATGTCTCCCCTCTCTATATACACTGAGGTACAATGTCTCCTCTCTCTATACGAGGTACAATGTCTCCTCTCTATATACAGGTACAATGTCTCCCCTCTCTATATAACACTGAGGTACAATGTCTCCTCTCTATATACACTGAGGTACAATGTCTCCCTGTCTCCTCTCTATATACACTGAGGTACAATGTCTCTCTATATACACTGAGGTACAATGTCTATATACACTGAGGTACAATGTCTCCTCTCTATATACACTGAGGTACAATGTCTCCTCTCTATATACACTGAGGTACAATACACTGAGGTACTCTCCTCTCTATATACACTGAGGTACAATGTCTCCCCTCTCTATATACACTGAGGTACAATGTCTCCTCTCTATATACACTGAGGTCTCCTCTCTATATACACTGAGGTACAATGTCTCCTCTCTATATACACTGAGGTACAATGTCTCCTCTCTATATACACTGAGGTACAATGTCTCCTCTCTATATACACTGAAGTACAATGTCTCCTCTCTATATACACTGAGGTACAATGTCAATGTCTCCCTCTCTATATACACTGAGGTACAATGTCTCCTCTCTATATACACTGAGGTACAATGTCTCCTCTCTATATACACTGAGGTACAATGTCTCCTCTCTATATACACTGAGGTACAATGTCTCCTCTCTATATACACTGAGGTACAATGTCTCCCTCTCTATACACTGAGGTACAATGTCTCTCTCTATATACACTGAACAATGTCTCCTCTCTATATACACTGAGGTACAATGTCTCCTCTCTATATACACTGAGGTACAATGTCTCCTCTCTATATACACTGATGTACAATGTCTCCTCTCTATATACACTGAGGTACAATGTCTCCTCTCTATATACACTGAGGTACTGAGGTACAATGTCTCCCCTCTGAGGTACAATGTCTCCTCTATATACACTGAGGTACAATGTCTCTCTCTATATACAAATGTCTCCCTCTCAATGTCTCCTCTCTATATACACTGAAGTACAATGTCTCCTCTCTATATACACTGAGGTACAATGTCTCCTCTCTATATACACTGAGGTACAATGTCTCCTCTCTATATACACTGAGGTACAATGTCTCCTCTCTATATACACTGAGGTACAATGTCTCCTCTCTATATACACTGAGGTACAATGTCTCCTCTCTATATACACTGAGGTACAATGTCTCCTCTCTATATACACGGTACAATGTCTCCTCTCTATATACACTGAGGTCTCCCCTCTCTACACTGGTACAATGAGGTACAATGTCTCCCCTCTATACTCTCTGAGGTACAATGTCTCCTCTCTATATACACTGAGGTACAATGTCTGAGGTACAATGTCTCCCTCTCTATATACACTGACTGAGGTACAAATGTCTCCCTCTCTATATACACTGAGGTACAATGTCTCCCTCTATATACACTGAGGTACAATGTCTCCTCTCTATATACACTGAGGTACAATGTCTCCTCTCTATATACACTGAGGTCTCCTCTCTATATACACTGACAACAATGTCTCCCCTCCTCTCTATATACACTGAGGTACAATGTCTCCTCTATATACATTGTCTCTCTCTATATACACAATGAGGTACAATGTCTCCCTCTCTCTCTATATACACTGAGGTACAATGTCTCCTCTCTATATACACTGAGGTACAATGTCTCCTCTCTATATACACTGAGGTACAATGTCTCCTCTCTATATACACTGACGTACAATGTCTCCTCTCTATATACACTGAGGTACAATGTCTCCTCTCTATATACACTGAGGTACAATGTCTCCTCTCTATATACACTGAGGTACAATGTCTCCTCTCTATATACACTGAAGTACAATGTCTCCTCTCTATATACACTGAGGTACAATGTCTCCTCTCTATATACACTGAGGTACAATGTCTCCTCTCTATATACACTGAGGTACTATATACACTGAGGTACAATGTCAATGAGGTACAATGTCTCCTCTCTATATACACTGAAGTACAATGTCTGAGTCTCCTCTCTATATACACTGAGGTACAATGTACAATGTCTCCTCTCTATATACACTGACAATACAATGTCTCCTCTCTATATACACTGAGGTACAATGTCTCCCTCTCACTGATATACACTGAAGTACAATGTCTGAGGTACAATGTCTCCCTCTCTATGAGGTACAATGTCTCCTCTGAGGTACAATGTCTCCCCTCTCTATACACTGACTGAGGTACAATGTCTCCTCTCTATATACACTGAGGTACAATGTCTCCTCTCTATATACAATGTCTGAGGTGTCTCCTCTCTATATGCAATGACTGAAGTACAATGTCTCCTCTCTATATACACTGAGGTGTCTCCTCTCTATATACACTGAGGTACAATGTCTCCCTCTCTATATACACTGAGTCTCCTACAATGTCTCCTCTCTATATACACTGAGGTACTGAGGTACAATGTCTCCCTCTATATACACTGAGGTACAATGTCTCCTCTCTATATACACTGAGGTACAATGTCTCCCTCTATATACACTGAGGTACTATATACACTGAGGTACAATGTCTCCTCTCTATATACACTGAGGTGAAGTACAATGTCTCCTCTCTCACTGATACAATGTCTCCTCTGAGGTACAATGTCTCCTCTCTATATACACTGAGGTACAATGTCTCCACTGAGGTACAATGTCTCCTCTCTATATACACTGAGGTACAATGACTCCTCTCTATATACACTGAGGTACAATGTCTCCTCTCTATACACTGATACACTGAGGTACAATGCTCCCTCTCTATATACACTGAGGTACAATGTCTCCTCTCTATATACACTGAGGTACAATGTCTCCTCTCTATATACACTGAGGTACAATGTCTCCTCTCTATATACACTGAGGTACAATGTCTCCTCTCTATATACACTGAGGTACAATGTCTCCTCTATATACACTGAGGTACAATGTCTCCCTCTCAATGTCTCCTCTCTATATACACTGAGGTACAATGTCTCTCTCTATATACACTGAGGTACAATGTCTCCTCTCTATATACACTGAAGTACAATGTCTCCTCTCTCTCTATATACACTGAGGTACAATGTCTCCTCTTACAATGTCAATCCTCTCTATATACACTGGTCTCTCTCCTCTCTATATACACTGAGGTGTCTCCTCTATATACACTGAGGTACAATGTCTCCCTCTCTATATACACTGAGGTACAATGTCTCCTCTCTGAGGTACAATGTCTCCCCTGTCTCCTCTCTATATACACTGAGGTACAATGTCTCCCTCTCAATGTATATACACTGAGGTACAATGTCTCCTCTCTATATACACTGAGGTACAATGGTACAATGTCTCCTCTCTATATACACTGAGGTACAATGTCTCCTCTCTATATAGGTGAGGTACAATGTCTCCCCTCTACAATGAGGTACAATCTCCTCTCTATATACACTGAGGTACAATGTCTCCTCTATACACTGCTGAGGTACAATGTCTCCCCTCTCTCAATGTCTGATACAATGTCTCCTCTCTATATACACTGAGGTACAATGTCTCCTCTCTCTATACACTGACAATGTCTCTCTCTCTATATACACTGAGGTACAATGTCTCCTCTCTATATACACTGAGGTACAATGTCTCCTCCCTCTATATACACTGAGGTACAATGTCTCCTGAGGTACAATGTCTCCCCTCTCTACACTGAGGTACAATGTCTCCTCTCTATATACACTGAGGTACTGTCTCCTCTCTATATACACTGAGGTACAATGTCTCCTCTCTATATACACTGAGCAATGTCTCCTCTCTATATACACTGGTACAATGTCTCCCCTCTCTATACGCTGAGGTACAATGTCTCCCCTCTCTATACGCTGAGGTACAATGTCTCCCCTCTCTATACGCTGAGGTACAATGTCTCCCCTCTATATACGCTGAGGTACAATGTCTCCCACTGAGGTACAATCTCCTCTCTATACACTGAGCTGAGTCTCCTCTCTATATACACTGAGGTACAATGTCTCCCCTCTATATACACTGAGGTACAATGTCTCCTCTCTATATACACTATACACTGAGGTACAATGTCTCCTCTCTATATACACTGAGGTACAATGTCTCCCTCTCTCTATATACACTGAGGTACAATGTCTCCCTATATATACAATCTACAATGTCTCCCCTCTCTATACGCTGAGGTACAATGTCTCCCCTCTCTATACGCTGAGGTACAATGTCTCCCCTCTCTATACGCTGAGGTACAATGTCTCCCCTCTCTATACGCTGAGGTACAATGTCTCCCCTCTCTATACGCTGACTGAGGTCTCAATGTCAATGTCCCTCTATATACACTGAGGTACAATGTCTCCTCTATCTACAATGTCTCCTCTCTATATACACTGAGGTACAATGTCTCCTCTCTATATACACTGAGAAGTACAATGTCTCCTCTCTATACACTGAGGTACAATGTCTCCTCTCTATATACACTGAGGTACAATGTCTCCTCTCTATATACACTGAGGTACAATGTCTCCCTCTCTATATACACTGAGGTACAATGTGTCTCCTCTCTATATACACTGAGGTACAATGAGGTACAATGTCAATCCCCTCTATATACTGATACAATGCCTCTGAGGTACAATGTCTCCCTCTATATCAATGTCTCTATATACACTGAGGTACAATGTCTCCTCTCTATACACTGAGGTACAATGTCTCCCCTCTATATACACTGAGGTACAATGTCTCTGATATACAATGCTGAGGTACAATGTCTCCCAATGTCTCTCTCTATATACACTGAGGTACAATGTCTCCTGATACACTGAGGTACAATGTCTCCTCTCTATATACACTGAGGTACAATGTCTCCTGAGGTACACAATGTCTCCCCTCTCTCTATACACTGAGGTACAATGTCTCCTCTCTATATACACTGAAGTACAATGTCTCCTCTCTATATACACTGAGGTACAATGTCTCCTCTCTATATACACTGAGGTACAATGTCTCCTCTCTATATACACTGAGGTACAATGTCTCCTCTCTATACACTGAGGTACAATGTCCTCTCTGTATGTACAATGTCTCCCCTCTATATACACTGAGGTACAATGTCTCCTCTCTATATACACTGAGGTACAATGTCTCCTCTCTATATACACTCAATGTCCCCTCTCACTGAGGTACAATGTCTCTCTCTGAGGTACAATGTCTCCTCTGTATATACACTGAGGTACAATGTCTCCTCTCTATATACACTGAGGTACAATGTCTCCTCTCTATATACACTGAAGTACAATGTCTCCTCTCTATATACACTGAGGTACAATGTCTCCTCTCTATATACGTCTCCTCTCTATATACACTGATGTCTCCTCTCTATATACACTGATATACACTACAATGTCTCCTCTCTATATACACTGAGGTACAATGTCTCCTCTCTACAATGTCTCCACTGAGGTACAATGTCTCTATATACACTGACACAATGAGAGTACAATGTCTCCTCTCTCTATGTACACTGAGGTACAATGTCTCCTCTCTATATACACTGAGGTACAATGTCTCCTCTCTATATACACTGAGGTACAATGTCTCCTCTCTATATACACTGAGGTACAATGTCTCCTCTCTATATACACTGAGGTACAATGTCTCCTCTCTATATACACTGAGGTACAATGTCTCCTCTCTATATACACTGAGGTACAATGTCTCCTCTCTATATATATACACTGAGGTACAATGTCAATGTCTCCTCTCTATATACACTGAGGTACAATGTCTCCTCTCTATATACTATATACACTGCTGATATACACTGGTACAATGTCTCCTCTATACACTGAGGTACAATGTCTCCTCTCTATATACACTGAGGTACAATGTCTCCTCTCTATATACACTGATACAATGTCTCCTCTCTATATACACTGAAGTACAATGTCTCCTCTCTATATACACTGAGGTACAATGTCTCCTCTCTATATACACTGAGGTACAATGTCTCCTCTCTATATACACTGAGGTACAATGTCTCCTCTCTATATACACTGAGGTACAATGTCTCCTCTCTATATACACTGAAGTACAATGTCTGAGGTACAATGTCTCCTCTCTATATACACTGAAGTACAATGTCTGCTCTCTATATACATTGAGGTACAATGTCTCCTCTCTATATACACTGAGGTACAATGTCTCCTCTCTATATACATTGAGGTACAATGTCTCCTCTCTATATACGCTGAGGTACAATGTCTCCTCTGTATCTTTTATCTTCATGTAGGAAACTCTAATCCAGTTTTCTCTGAGCCTCTGAAATACATTGGGCCTGGGAAGGACCTGGAAATATTTCTAATTTGGATTACTTATAGCTTCCTATAGCATGATATTATATTGAACCTTAAGAATTATTGAGAGAATTTACTTCTTATTACTGGGTCACTGGGTGCCATGGTCAAGAACTAGTTGAGGCAAGAGCAGGAAGGCCAGGCATCCTATCAACTTTGCTTTTTCTTACGAAACATGGTTAAGTATCTCCAGTAGTTATAAAAGATGTTTAAAACCCAAGAGAACCCCAAAGTATATGCACATACCCTTTCCTACGCAGGAGCAAAACAGGCCTAAGAGCAGAACAGGATGAACACGTGCCCTGGAGCCTGCTGGGTACTGGCCCAGGAAATGGGTAGGAAGCTTTCTTGCCTCCTGATTTTCCTAGATCCAGTGGAGAAAGAATGCCACCATGGAGGTGAAATTATATTAACATGAGACCATGCCAAGACTGAAAGAGATTGCTGGTGTGGAAGATGCCTGGCATCATCACCAGCATGGAAAACACACGGATGACAAAAGCACATCCTGCTTCCAAGTTGTACTCTTGGCTTGAGGGATGAAGATAACATTGACGGGGACGTTGAAAGAAGGTGAGATTGTCAGAGTATGTGGAGACAAGAACATTTGTGGTACATTCTGTAGGAAGCTCATTTTCCCTTTTATTAAAGATTTTTTTTTTATTTGGTGCAATTGATAAGAGCTGTGTTGTCAGGGCTGGAGTGACGGCTTGAAAAGCCTGACGGCCTCAGTTTGATTCCTAGTATGTGCACAAAGCAAGATGCACAAAATGTCACATGTATCTAGAGTTTTTGCAGTGGCAGGGGGCCGTGGTGCACCCATTCTCTCCCCTCCCTTCTCTCCATCACTCTCTCTCAAATCAAGAAATAAAATATTTATTTAAAAAAATGAGCTGTGTGGTTGAAAGGTAGCTTTCTCTGATGTTACCCAGTTTTTGAAATATTTTATTCATTTATTTGCAAGAAGAGAGATAGAAAGAAGGGGGTTGGCATGCCAGGGCTTCCTGCCTCTACAAACAAACTCCAGATGCATGCACCACTTTGTGCATCTGGCTTTGTGTGGGTACTGGGGAATCAAACTCAGGCTGGCAGATTTGCAAACAAGTGCTTTTAACCACTGACACGTCCCTCCAGCCCTCTGTGGTTATTCTGAGAGGAAGATCTACTGTGAATCAAGGAAAATACTGTGGATCTGTAGAAAGTGACTCTGGAAGATGAATTCATGCTTCATAGAGCTAGAAAAAATAGTTTTGTGAAATTCCCTCATCATCGTGATTACCTGATAGATTAGATGAAAATAAAATGTGAAATACAAAATGATCACCCGCTCTTTTGACCAATTTTGTTGTTCTCCTGACCTTTAAATAACCTTAATTAATGGTGACTTTTTCAATGCATTTTCAATTAGCACATTAAGTATGTGAAGTGCTATTTTTCTGCCAAACTAAAAAGCCTATAGAATTCATGCTGAAAAAATTTAATATGCTGATAATAACAAAAAAAAAAAATCAAAAGGGTGGATTGAGCCACAAATCACACAGTGCATCAGGGAAAAATTATGATTGACAAAAAGAAAATTTTCTGTTCACCCATATATAACTTAAGAGTGGTTGGTATACAATTTCCCTCATTATCTTAGTAGGCAAAGTTGTCATAAATCTCTAATTAGTGATATCAGTGTTATGAATTTTTCAAAACTATAGATATAGTTGTGCAGAAGTAAAGTTAGCTACTTTTAATAAGGAAGTTGAGCAATTATGAAATTCGGTATGTTAAGACTTTGTGCATATAAGTAATCATTAAGAGAAATGTTTTCTAAGTGGTGGGATGTTGTTTTCTTAATTAATAATTAGAATAACAGTGAAGAAGAGTTATAGTGAAAACTCATCTCTTCCAAAAGGCAAAAGGACTGGAGAACAGGTCACAAATTATTGTGGGCTCTAAATAACACCACATCTTCCTGGCATTATTGTGTCATCTAGTTTCACAAAGCAAGACTTAAGCCTGTCACACTTCAGTTTCTGCCAGTGAAATATATACTCCATCAAGATGGCATCTTCCTAGCCATGCTTCAGCTCCAGAGGTTCCTTCAGGAAAGTTCTGTGGGGCTTCGGTGTGAGGAGGTCTTCACAGACCTCTGGTGGGTGGGCATGTAGGGGCACAGTTGGGAATCTGCTGATTCCAATGTTCTCAGGTGTCCCACTAGACCCTCGGGTTCCCCCAACCACTCACCCCCAACGCCACTCCGTGACCAGGTTCTCTGCTGCATGCCAACTGCAGCCCTCAAGCCTTGCCAGTCTTCTGAACCCCCACTCCCATTACTTCCTATAGAATAGAAGCAGGCCTCAGATATCCAGACATATCCTCAGCAAAAGAAACACCTCTGGAGGTGTCACCATACCCAATCTAAAGCTGTATTACCAAGCCATGGTAACAAAAACAGCATGACACAGGCATGAAAACAGAAAGATAGACCAATGGAACAGAATTGAAGACCCAGACCTTAGGTCAACTAATTACAGCTACTTGACCTTTGAAAAAGGTGCCAATAATGTAGACTGGAGAAAATACATTTCAATCCCTAGTTTTCTTTTTCCCCCATAGGCCAAAGTACCATATGTAATAGAAATCTACATATCACCAAAAGTCTCATTTGAAGAAGTAAAGTGATTTTCTTGTACAACAAATATCATTTGCTTCAAAACCAGTAGTTGAGCTAAGAAAACAACACGAGAGACACTGCACACAGTCTGGCTGTTTTCTCGGTGACGATAATCGGCAAAGAATCACATTAGTAGACGGACCAGCATCACGCCCTCACCCCACGGGAGCAACATCACTTCTGATTTTCATGATTCTGATGTGGACTATGAGTCAACCCTTGTTAAAAAAAAATCTTTTATTTTTGAAAGAGATACTTTATTAGATTAAGTGAAGGAAAGAGGAGAAAATAGATTTCCTCTCCATGAAAAGGCAGGAGAGGGTAAAGCTCATAAAAATACATCATCTTTCCCATACTTTTTTTTTTTTCGAGGTAGGGTCTCACTCTAGTTCAGGCTGACCTGGAGTTCACTCTGTATTCTTAGGGTGGCCTAGAACTCAAAGCAATCTCCTACCTCTGCCTCCCAAGTACTGGGATTAAAGGCATGCACCACCACGCCCGGCCTTTCCCACACTTTTGACTCTATTATGGCCTTATATTATTCCACTACTAGGTTTTATAATTTAATTTAGTCTATTTCTTTTCACCAAGTTGTTCTTCCTTAAGTTGCACATGGACTCATTTGTCTTACCCTATAAAACAGATAGCACACTATGCAAAGCAGCCATTCAATAAATAAACCAAATTGGCCATACCCCACCTCTTGTATAACACCCAGTAATACAAATATCTATATCTATGACAGGTGAAAGTGCACTGAATCTCTGGTTCTATTTTACCTCAGAAGAAACCTGCTATGGAACCTGAACTGACTCGATGTCAAGTTGCATTCATCAGCTGGAAGAGAATAGCTTTGGCAAGAGGCTGGGCGAGGTCATCTATATTCCCACACGATCATAATAAAGAAAGTGTCGTAGGAGAAGCAAAACTCCAGATGCCCACACACACTGTGAGCATTATCTGAGAGACCTTGAGGACTACGCAAACAAGCAGGAATGTTTATAAGGATTCTGCGCATGATGATTCGCTTGCTTTTGACCCCTGTGCTACCATATCCTCAGTTCAGTATTGACTTCGGGTTTCCATTCTTGACATCATTGGAAACTAACTAGTCAAGTGTTCTGTTTACTGACTTCAGTTCCTACAAACTCTGTTTTATAGAAAAAGATGGTCACTGATTTTTGTTCCAAAGTCAACACATAAGCAATGCCATTGTAAAGTCTTTAAAGTTCAAAATTAAAATATGCTTTTTAAAACTGTGTCAACTTTGATTTAATAAAATCATATCAAAGAAGTACCTTTTTAGGTTGAAATGAAACTTTTCAGTTGAAATAAAAATTTTATAGATTTTCAGTTATGTTCTTTTAGCAATAGGTAGGTTATGGAAAACAATCAATCAAAAAAAACAGGTTCACATATCATCTTTGATTCATATAAAATAATCTTATTATTCCAGTTGTTCAGAACAGTATAGTGATGAAATACGGCATTTCCTTGGGTCTTTTTTAAAAAACCTTTTAAAATTTTTTGTTTACTTATCTGAGATAGAGAGAGAAAAAAAAGAGGGAGAGGGAGAGAGCGAGAGAATGGTCACACATAGCCCTCCAGCTGCTGCAAACGAAATCCAGATGCATCTGCCACTTTGTGCATCTGGCTTACCAGGTCATGGGAAATCAAACCTGTGTCCTTTGGCTTTGCAGGCAAGTGTCTTAACTGCTAAGCCATCTCTCCAGTCCTTATTTTTATTTTTTTTACTTGAGTGTTGTTTAAAATATTTTTTTTATTTATTTGAAAGCTGAGAGAGATAGAGAGAAAAGATACACACAGAGAGAATGGGTCTGCCAGTGCTGCCAGCAAGTACAAATGAACTCCAGGTGCATGTCCACTTTGTGCATCTGGCTTTATGTGGATACTGAGTAATCAAACCCAGGTTCTTGAGTTTTGCAGGTAAATATCTTACCTGCTGAGCCATCTCTCCAGTCCCAGAACTTTCTATTTTTAAGCAGGCACCTCTTTTTTATATGTAAATTATAACAGATTATTCTCTTTTTTCTCCTCGCCTATTACCCTGAAGACTTGTGTTACTGTAATTCAGTCTTCTAATTTTCCTCTAGCGATAATAAATTATGCTTACTTGAAAACTGACTTGTTATTTGGTTCAAATACACATTGCTCTTCAAAGATCTATGGTACCACTTTAAAGTTTAAGAGATGCTTATTAATTAAAGAATGTTATTAGAATTATCATGAAGCCTGTTCAAAAATGAGGATTATAAATTAGTAAGAAAAATAGACAGCTACAGTGCATTTCCAGCTGCTAAAATTTTTTTTTAAAAGTTTGTTTTAAGGTAATTAATTTATCCAGGCTTCAAATATATTTCATTTCTTTTTTTAAAAAAAATATTTTTTATTTAAGGGAGAGAGAATATGGGGTTATCAAGGCCTCTTGCCACTGCAAACAAACTCCAGATGTGTTCACCACTCTGCATCTGACTGTTCATGGGTAATTGTATCCAGGCAGGCCTTATAAGGCAGTATCTGTAACCACTGAGCCATCTCCCCCACCAATAACTTTTATTTCTAAAACCAGATAGAGGACTCTGAACCAAGTTCCAAAAGTTTCCCTTTTATGCACAATCTATGTTTTCAAATGGTTTGAATATGATACTGTCCTGTGTAGTACTTAACAGAAAAGGTCATTTCCAGTGGTAGTATATGAACCATCATGATTTTCAAGTGCCATGTACATGAATATACAAGTGGCACCCAGTACACAGATTAAGGGTCCACCACATACACTAATTGGAAATAGGAATTAAAAGTCAAATCTTTAATGTCCACGTGTTTTTCAGTTTCCCAAAGCAATTTCTGATACTAATATTTATTTCATCATGTTCATTTAAAAAAATCCTTTATCCCAAGAACTCTGGAGTTATTTATATTATCAGACCTTCCACATTCTGGTTTAGGGTTGTAAAAGCTGAACAGACTAAATCCATACCACACTTTATAATAAATAAACAAATACCATATGGTTCATAAATCCAACCTCTGGGATATGCCCAAAACAAGAGAAAAGAGGCGCTTAGACAGAAATCCATATACCACTGATCGTACAGAACTATTCACAGCAGGCCAAACATTGAAAAATCCACCTGTCCAGCAGCATATGAATGAATGAATTTAATGTGTTATATATATGCCAATGGTATTTTTTCAACCCTACAAATGAAATTCTGACATAAGTCACCCACATTTGAATCTTGATGACATGATAGTAAGTGAAATAGTCCAGGCAAAAGGAAAAAGTATAGCTTGATTCCACCGAGATGAGGAAGGTACGCCGTCACATCGTAGAGGTACAAAGAGAAAAGTGGTAACCAGATTGTGGGGTGAGGGGAGAAGACAGAACTGTTTTAATGTGTCCTTGAAGTCTGGGAAGATGAAAACATTATGCATCAGATAGTCACGATAGCTGTATAAACATGAAAAAGTCCTTCATGTAACTTGAAATAGGCGAAAGCACTAAATGCACAGATTTCATTACAATTTATAAAAATACTCTCACCTAATCTCCCCTTTTACCCATGTGCTCATCTGTCTGGTCAAAGTCCAGCCACAACTAAATCAGCCTGATCTCTGAACCTGTGCAGATGAACATGTCTGAAGAGAAGAGACAGCTTTTGCAGACTCATCTCTTTATACTGAAACCACGGAGGACAGAGTGATCCTTACCACATGCCAGGTCGTCTTGCACCTCTTCCAAGAATCCACAAAGCCTGGCCATTGTAAATTCAGTCAAAGTTCCTGTACAACCTGGTCCATTGATGTCTTCTCTGTTTGATTTCTGCTGTCTGCCCCTCAAAAATTCCTGTGCTGGAGCAATGGTTTGGTGGTTAAAACCACTTGTTTGCAAAGCCTGCTGGCCTGGTTTCGATTCCCCAATACCCACACTAAAGCCAGATGCATAAATAGGCACATGTGTCTGGAGTTTGTTTGCAGTGACAAGAGGTTCTGGTACTCTCATTCCTCCCTCCCAAACACACCTCTCTCTTACTTGCTTTCTCTGTTGATAAATAAATAAATAATAAGTAAATAAAATCATATGCCTAGCCACCCTGGTCTTAGGGTCTCTCGAACTACCAAGGTTATTTTCTCTCAGAAACACTGCACTTGCCACGATAGACTGGTAACCCCCTTCACTGAATATTTACTAAGTAGCTCCTCTCACTTTCTTTAATTACTTAAATTTTACCTTGGGGAGGTTTTCTACTCAGCTTAAAATAACAACTTCATTGCTCTCTTTACCCTTACAATGCTTTTTTTTCCTCTCCTGGCAGCATTAAATGTTATTTATTATAAATGATTAATTTCTCTCTGTTGCCTATTTTCCTTACTAGAGAAATGCCAAGAGATAGTCACTTCTGTTCATTGCTGTGTCTCAGCTCCTATAAGTGTATCTGCTGCTTGGTTTTCTGCAAGTAGCTTTGGAGGGTGGAATTACTTTGCAGCTCCATGTTGGGGGCTCGGAGTGAAGCCTAAAAGAAGTAGTTATGAGCATAGGCCCTAATGTCCCTGCTGTTTTATTCTTCATATATGAACCTTTCTCACTCTTGAAGAAGAGGTCTTTGTTGATCCAAAATGTACATTCCTTTGACTGGTGTTATACTTTCCTTCATGTTGTTGGCACAAAACATCCTTCCAAAGGCAGCTGTTGGAAGAAAGTATCCACTTTTGGCTGCAATCTCGAGTGGGAGTTCATGATGGCAGGGGAGAGCCTGGCATGGGCAGAGGCTGCACATCACCTCCTTGCCAACAGTAGGGGGCAAACAGCAGCAGGAGAGTCAGCTGAACCCTGAACCCTGGCAAGGGGGAGTTAAGGAGTAAGCATTCAAAACACGAGTTTTTGGGGGAAAACTGATTCATATCACCAGAACTTGTTTATGTACAAAACCTGTCTTCAAAGGCTTGTAATTTAATTATATAAAATACTAATAAATTTTCACTCAAGTGTAGGTGAATGTATAAAATACAGAGTTAAAAACAAAACTTGGGCTGGAGAGATGGCTCAGTGATTAAAACATTTACTTGCATAGTCTGATGGCCTGGGTTTGACTCCCCAGTACCCAGGTAAAGCCAGATGAAGAAAGTGGGGTATGCATTTGGAGTTCATTTGCAGTGGCTGGAGGCCCTGTGCATGCATTCTGTCCTTTCTCCTCCTCTTCCTCATCTACCACATCTTTCTCTTTCTCATCTACCTCACCTTCCTCTTCTTATTCTTCTCTGTCAAATTAAATAAATAAATAAATAAATAAAAATATTTTTTAATTGAGGGCTGGAGAGATGGCTTAGTGGTTAAGGTGCTTGTCTGCAAAGCCTAAAGACTCATGTTTGACTATCCAGGTCCCACATAAGCCAGATGCACAGTGATATAAGTGTGCAAGGTTGTACATGCACACAAGGGGGTGCACACATCTTGAGTTCAATTGCAGTGGCTGAAGGCCCTGCCATGCCAATTCCCTCTCTCCCCCCCTCGCATAAGAAAACCTTGAACCTCCCTCTAATACTGAACAAGTAAAATCCTGTGAACTTATGGCATCTGGACTGGGGACATGGCCCAGTAGATTAAAGCACTTGTCCTGTGCAAGCCTGGTGACCAGAGTTCAGATTGGCAATGCCCATGGAAACCCAGATGCCAGTAATCTCAAAGTTTGCAGGCATACTAGTCTGGCCTTTGCAGTGATGAAACAATATTCCTCTTCTCCTCCGCTTCTTCTCTAACTGGTTTACATTTTCATGCTTTTAAATTACATTTATTTTTTCAATTTATTTTTACTACTGATTTCTGAGATTTTTAAGGTGAATTAAAAAAGAAACATATTTTATAAAGATGACAACTCCTTAAATAAGATGCTTTACTGGGGAGTTGAAAGATTATTTCATAATACTAATTATTCCTAATGAGATAACATTTTTGGTTCCCTTTCCTATAAAACTATGCATATGTAACTATGTAGAATAATTTATGTGCATTAAATAAATTGCCTAAATAGTCATGCCATGTCTTTCTATATATCTACATACACTTTTTCTGGAAATAAAAACAAAACAAGACAAGACAAATGTCACGTGTTCTCACTCATCTGTGGTTCCTAACCTGGATCAGCTTGAGCTGCTGGCATATTTGATAGACAACCTGAGGCCCAGACAATAGAGATGGAAAGGCTTGGAGGGAGGGGAAGGAGAGGTTGGGGAGAAATAAACACAATTCTAAATCCAAAATGAACTGGTACCATAGAAACCTTTCTTCCTTGGGAAGGTACTCTAAAAGATATAACTCTCAGTATGAGTGTAGGGAGAGCACCTGAAAAGAAGGACCCTGAAGAGGGTGGGATAAAGTCTAACTTAAAAAAAAATTGACTCTGATCTGTAAACCCCAGTGCTACGCACATTGAGGTACTGATCGGAGACCTACAAGGTCCCCAAAACAAGACAGGCTTCTGTCAAATCACTTGATTATTGGCCAGAGGTAAAAGGTAAGACACTATTGCTGAGGACATTATATGCTGGTGAAATAGAACACGGAGAGACCCAGCTGGAATCCAGAAGACAGCCATTCCCCAGAAAATTAGCCCATCTAGTGCTGGGAAGTGCTACATGAGCAACTGGGAAAAGTGGCCAACAATGGTCTGAGCAACTAGGGGGTCTAAGCTACTCAGAAGCAACCAGCCTGACAAGAAATGCGCAACAGTCCAGTCATTGGTGGCACCCAGCCTTGGTGGGTAACAGATGGCTTTCTGATTGGCTAAGAGATCAACTCAGTGGAAAGCAGCTCATACATGGAACTGGAAACCAGGCCTGAATCCTATGGAGACAAAGATTATGCTCTCCAATGTCAAGCTCCCACTAGACTTTAACCTATGCTGACTTCACTCTTTGTTGGACAATCTGATCCCCCCCCCCCCAAGGCAGCAAGACTAAAACTACCCCTTGCATTTCAGTGAAGCCACAGCTGAAACCACAGAGGAACTGGTGAGATGAGCACTAGTGCTGCTTCCATGGCGAACCTGATGATCAGTACCAGGGTGAAGGAGACAGATGCTGAGGATCCTCAACACATATCAGAGCAGAGATCCAGAGGCTCCTAGGAGCTCATCACTGAAGTAGACTTAAAACTCACCTGCCACGACTCAGGGAGTTTTGTGGAAGAGGGGTACAAACATTTTAAGAACCACAGGCTGTCATGTCATGCCTCTCCCCAATAAATAACTGCTGCTCCCACAATGTATGACCCCAACACTATGGGGTATTTCAGCAACTCTGCTGGGGAGGACCCCCACCGGAATGGGAGCAGTGAGGAGAAAAAAGGTGGTACCAGCACATGATATATCCATACAAAGTATGTTCTTAATAAAGAAAAACATGTTTTAACAAAATCAGTATGTTTTGTCAACCATATGTATATCATTAGCAGATATAATACAGGCAGTGAAAACCCAGGGACACTCATCTCTCAAAAATAATTTAGTGCAATTTTCTCTGTGTAACCAGATGAAGATGAAATTCATTGTATCTGGTTTAGGGTGCATCATTAGGTCTTTTATGTGCTGTCTGACTTTCTGAACTTCAAACACTTTCCATGATTAAAATCATTTTACATAGTAAGAATCTTTGTAGTTAAAATGATTGACTGGTTGCTATCCATAAACAACAATTTATAACCAAGAGGGGCTGTAAGATCCTTAAAAATAACTGGTAGCTCACTATGTGGATTAAATTGCCGAGTTTAGCTTTTCATTTAAGTCTTAAAAAACCACATTTACCAGCTCTTAGTGGAGGCTTGGTACCTGACTGAGCTCCTCATATCATTCTTCCACAATGACACGGAAGCTGTAAAGGGAGGGCTGTGCCAGAGCTTCATGTACAATTAATTAAAGCAGTGTTCAGTGACGTTTTCTCCCACTTCCTGAGGGCTATCTTTGTGGGAAAGTTTCCTTGCGAGTGCTTGAGAAATCATTAGATTAAAAGCTGATGTTTGGAACTTGGTGCTGGCTGGTCAAAAAGAGTGACCCTGTTTATGGTCGTTTAGCTCATAATAGTCCCTCAGCCATAATCACCCTGCATTCCAACCCAGTCTTTAATAACCAGAATATGTTAGTTAAATGTGGGCAGGAACACAGAGCAGGCATGGGCCAATGCCATTGCTCAGAATGTGAGGAGATGCTGCCATTGGCCTCTCCATCATATTATATAATGAAGCAATGTCTGGAGTGCAATAAAAGTCTCCCAATTTTAACACAGGAAGACATGTTCCATCTATGCCAAGAACTGTACCACCATCTTTGCCTGTATAAACAATTACTATCCTCACAATAGCCTTATTGTGCTTCATTATATAGACACAAGGACAGTGCTTCATTATGGATTATAAATCAGCCAAATTATTATGATTTTGACCTGGGATTATTTGATCCTAATGTTTGATGTCTACAGACTAATTTATCCTGTCCTTCTTAAAACACTCTCAAATAAAACATATCTATCCTTTATAGACTTCAAAGACAACATGCTATGTGTGACAGGGGGTGTGATGGCTTTGCAATCACTCCAGTACTTCTCAACTAAGGGCTGGGATTGCCACTTGAATGGGCAGGCTCAGAAGGAAGGTCCCTCTGAGCAGGTGTGCAGCCTGCTCAGAACACCAGAGGCAGGCTCCTTGCTGTTCTTATATGCTGTGTTATTTCAGGGCAAATTTATGCCTCTCCTAGGGAGCTTTCTAGAGTCATCATCTCTGATAAATGGCCATCCTGTTATACCCAGGTTCTCCAAATAGCTCCACCTGAATTTATTTTGCATATAAATTACAGTGTGACTTTTAAAGAATATTTTAGTAGCTTCAAATTTTTTTTTACCTGTTAAGGTTGTACAGAAAGATGTCATGATTTGCTAAGAATATTTGTCAGTCATTCTGTAGTTCCCCTACCCAAGTGTTAATTTTCATTCAACTAGATTTCAAGATTTTAGGCTTCAATGTATATATATCTCCATATATATGTTGTGCCATAGTGAGTGTGCCACACGTCATCAGGTCCTACGTACAACCAGAGACAAATGTAAGCAGGATAGTGCATCAGATCAAAGTCATGATTTTTCCATGCCTTGCACTTTAAAAATATCATATATATATATATATATATATTTGTAAGGAGATAGAGGAGAGAAAAAAAGAAAGAGAGGAGAATGGGCATACTTAGTCCTTCGGACACTGCAAAAGAATTCTAGACACATGTGCTACTTGTGTGTCTGGATTTATGTACACTGGGGAATCAAACTTGGACCATCATGCTTTGCAAAAAAAGGAATTTTAACCACTGAGCAACTTCTTCAGTCCCATTTCTTGCACTTTTAAACATTAGTCACCACTTTATTTAATTTTGTGGGAAACAATGTTCTCACTGTATCTCCGTGTAACCGTCTATAACATGCATAGTATGCCGCAACTTCTCATGGCCCTCATGCAGGCTCTACTCCCCGTATAACCAGAACTCCCTTGCCACAGACACAGGCGCTTCGAATTTTCAGTGCTCAAATTCAAGATCAGTGCTGTTTCCACTGTCATTCAGTGGTAATGATCTGCAAAATGATGATTTTGATCTCTTTTCTTGATTAAGGGGAAAAATGGAACTAAGAGAGAATAAATTAGAATAAATTTCTCGTGGCCTCTTCTCTGAATTATCCATGATGGAGTAAAAGTAATCAAACATTTCATGAGGAAAATGACACAGGCTTATCTCCTCATGTCCTCCAATATCTGTATATCACTCACTTCTTATGTAGTTAGACTAAGACTGGCACGGGACCAAAGAAATACATACATATATATATATCCTAACTTTTATAACTATGTTTCTAGGGGCTGGAGAGATGGGTTAGCAGTAAAGGCATTTGCCTGCAAAGCCAAAGGATCCCTGTTCAACTCTCCAAGACCCACATAAGCCATATGCACAAGGTGGTGCATGCGTCTGCAGTTCGTTTGCAGTGGCTATAGGCCCTGGTGTACCCATTCTCTCTCTTAAATAAATAAATAAATAAATAACATTAAAAAGAAATATGTTTCTATCTTTCTTAGCCTTTGTCAGTAGGGTTAATTAGTTCCTACATAGAAACACAGATATAAATTCAAGGGGTGAGATAGATGATCGTGAGATGATAGATAGATAGATAGCTGATAGATTGGTAAAGTGATAGATGATAGATATATAAGTGATGATAGCTTGATAGATTATAGATTATAGATGATAGGGACATGGATAAAAGATTTGATAGATAGACAAACAGAAACATACACACATAAGTAAGTGATAGGTAGGCTGATGAATAGATGATAGATAGGTAGATAGACAGACAGATATATAGAAACACATGAAATACCTGACTGATAGTTACATAAAAAGATAGATGGATAGGTAGGTAGATAGATGATAAATAGATGATCATACATACTTAAATACATATATAGATGATAGATAAGTGATAGTAGCATTAATGAAGGATTTGCTAGATACATAGATAGATGATAGATTATAGTTAGGGACATTGATGAAATACTTAGATAAAGGATAGATAGATAATGTCAATCTTGTCATTTATGATATGAAGTCATCACAAAAATGAAAAAGTGTCAGTTTTAAGTATTCAGAAGACTCCATAAATAGCCATTATGAAACACATTATACAGAGAGCTTTCTGGGCTTTTTCTATTTCAAAAAATAAATGTTTATTTTTATAAGCCTTAAGGGGTCATTAAAAACTTCAAGTGAAGTTGAAGCCCTTCTCCACTTTGGATCATTTAGGAACATACTATTTCAGCCCTTTGACAATTCCACATAAAATTTGATGACATTTTTAAAAGTACAACCTTATGGCACAAAGTTTTTTGTGTATATATAATTAGGAATTAGATTCTTACAACACACTTCTGAAATAGATTTACCTTATTTCTTAAGTAAAATAAGGAAAATAATCCAGGCTACTTAAATTGTTTGTTTTTATTAATGTGACATTGTTTGTATTAATTTGCAAAACTTCCAATTTTGTTCTCTTTTTACAATGTAAAATTTAACTTAGGAAAAAATTATGGACTGTAAACATGAAATATTTGAGAGGTAGGAATTCACACATAAACTCTAAATGAAGTTATTCTGATAAACAACATGAAAACACAATGTTCTTTTCTGGAAAAAAAAAGAGATGGAAGAAGAAAAAAGCTAAGAGAATCGATGAGGGGAAAAATCACCTGAGTGCCTTTTGTGCCTGTGGGTCGCATTTCATACTTTTTTGTTTGCCAAAGAAAAGCACATAATGATATTATTCTAAATATGAGAACTGTAAAGATACTTCTGGAGCAGCAAAACCTGGCATAGAGAAAAGAACATTCCAGCAAGTAAAATACACTGGTTGATAAGAAGCCACCAGGACATACCTATATTTTTATTAGAACCTAATGGTTGAGTCTACAAAATTATCTGATGAAAAAAAAATAAGAGTATTGTATTAAAGAATGCATTTTAAAAATCATTTTCCATCTGTGTTCCTGGAAAAGTGAGTTTAATCAATGAATAATTCATCCGATGCAGATAAAGGGGAAATGCAGACTATATTCCCTCGGCTGAGCTATGCAGGGCATTCGACTGGCAACAGCTTTACAAGTCCTCGCATCAAGTTAATTGAACCAAAAAAGTAATTCCAAAATTTCAAAAGAAAAATTATTTCTTTTATGAAATCTATAAAATTGGACAAAAGCTTTTGAGGTCATACAACCAAATTGAGAGTAAAATGGGCTTATGAATCCAAACCACAAATGGTATCAATTTTATCCCAACTTAGTTTAGTTAAGTACAAAGTCAGTCCTGATTTTCTTTGCATAGACCCTTCTGTGTCTCAGATTCAATATAGATACTATTGCAGAAGGTAGGTCAGGATCAACAAAACATACTGGCTCCAACTGAAACCATGGCGCTCTAGGACCATATTTTTAGTAAAATTTTGAGAGTTGGTTTTAACTGGTTAAAAAAAATATCAGGGCTGGACAGGTGGCTTAGCAGTTAAGGCACTTGCCTACGAAGCCTGAAGACCCCAGTGCAATTCCCCAGAACCCATGTAAGCCAATGGTGCACATGCATCTGGAGTTTGTTTGCAGTGGCTAGAATCCCTGGTGTGCTCATTCTCTCTCTCTCATATATAAAGAAACAAAATACTAAAAAATATCATTGTGGAAGTTTGGACATAGCTATATAAAATGTATTAGTTACATTCTCATTGCTTAGACAAAAATGCCTGGTGAGAAGCAACCTAAGAATGGGTGTGTTTACTTCAGCTTAATTACAGTTACCGAGTACAGTCCAATATGGTGAGGAAATGGTGAGGAAACACACAGGTGCAGAAACAGGTGGCAGAATGGGACAGAACATCCATAGTCAGGAAGCAGAGGATGAATGTGAAGTAAGGCTCACCCCCAAGTGACCCACATCCTCTGGCAAGGCTTTACCTCCTAAGGGTGCCCAAACCAAACAGAGCCACAAACTGGGGTCCAAGTGTTAAAACGCAGGAGCCTATGGGAAGCATTTTACAGGCAAACTACATCTACTTTTCCCAACGTGCGGACATGTGATTTGGCCTGGATCAGTTGGATGATCCTTCATCTAACCTGAAGTACATTCATTCCTTTTCTTAACCAGAACTCTGACTGATGGAAGGGATATGAGCAGACATGGCTTTTCAAATTTCTATGAAGACTCAGAACAGCAGCAGGCCAGCCAGTTCTGTGTACCCTCTTGGGGTTTCACAAATGAAAAGAAGCATAAGAAAGCCTCTTGATGCCAGGTTCAAATTTTGCAGCGTCCTTTCTACTGTATATAGCCAAGTGAGGTCACGCGGGCTTCTGAGATTCAACAGGTATCAGAAAAGACATTATCTTGGGGTGGAGAGGTGGCTTGGCATTTAAGGCACTAGCCTGCAAAGTCAAAAGACCAGGTTTGATTCTCTGGGACCCACATAAGTCAGAGACACAAGGTGCTACATGGGTCTGGAGTTTGTTTGCAGCAGCTGGAGTCCCTGGTGCATTCTCTCTCTCTCTCTCTCTCTCTCTCAAATAAAAATAAAATATTTATTAAAAAAGAAAAGACATTGTCTTATGGAAGAATGGAAAGATGTATAGCCATTTTTTACTACTTACTGAGTATTGAAGAACTTCCAACAATGAAGATACAAGCAGGAGGTAAGAATTTACTCAGCGTTTGTGGCACTTAGGTTCCGGCCTTTACTGACTTGAAGGTCTCTACTATGCTTCTATTTCTATCTCGCAGGTGTGCGGCATTCAACCAGCCTCATGTCATTGATGTCACTGACTAATTTCAGGTCGCTGGTTATAGCAATTCTTTTTTATTTTCTATGCTTTTATTTTTATTTTACTTCTCAAGTTCCTAAATGAGGCATTTCCCTGAATATTAATTCAGTCTAGGTTTTTACTTGGTGGTCAGTCTTAGTTGTAACGTTGATTGGATTAAGAGCTGTGTAAGACTACTGAAATATACCTTTCTCTGGGGAAATTACCAGAGAAAATTGATGTGTGGAACACTGACTAGGGCTAAAGAACACCTCACCCTGAATGCGGTTGGCTTCCCATAAGCTGGTAGTCCCCCATAATAACAAAAGTTAGGTGTAGAAGAAAGTCATGTTTGCAAACCCCTTTCTTTCTGAGTGTGTCTACCGCTGGCACCAGTAATGCTGCAGCTCCTTTGGCCAATGTTGACTCAACAGCAGTGACTTTCCAGGGAGCTTTGATGCTTTTGCTGGGTGGGAACTGCAGAGGTGTGTAGGTTTTTAGGTTAGAAACCTGCTTCTCTGCCTTTCGAATATGCAGGTGGCATTGTGGTATGACACACTTCCTATTATGTAAGTTGATCAAGGAAATCCCATTTTTATACTATGTACAGACATACACTATCAATTCTGTTCATCTGGAGAGTACATGGTGTGTGTGCTGCATATACGTGTGGAGTCCTTGTGTATGTGGTGTGTGTGTGTGTGTGTGTGTGTGTGTGTGTGTGTGTGTGCGTGGAGTGGGCACATGAATACAAGTGCAGATGATGTTCAGGTACCGAAGTTGTCATCAGGAGTCTTCATCACGCTCATCTTTATTTTATAAAACAGGGGTTTATACTTGAGCCCGGAGCTGGCCCATGCAGCTAGTCTCACTAGCTCGCTTGCCCCAGGGATTCTCTGTTTTCTACATTGGGGTCACAGGTTTTCACAATGCCAGCCCAAGAATCACATGGGTGCTGGGGGTCTGAACTCTGACCTTCACACTTTGTGGAAAACGCTGTATCAACTGAGCCCTTTCCTCAATCTCTCAAGCTCTTTTTCTCTTTCTTTATCAACTGAGCCCTTTCCTTAGTCACTCAAGCTCCTTTTCTCTCTCTTTGCTTTGTCTCCATGGTTTCACGTATGACAAACCCTTTTCCACCATTGGCTGAATTACTAACCAGCTTTCTACAGTATAAATTTGTTTGTAACTCCTGATTCCCAACACACACACACACACACACACACACACACACACACACACACACATACTTTTTAGCCATGGCTGATATACAGCACTCCTGAAATACTTGTGATAACCACATCAACTAAAATGCTCATCAACCTTCAGATTCTTTTCCTACATTTTTCAGTGTAGATCAAACATTTGGAACACAATGACATTTATGCATGAACCATTCCTTTTGCTTAAATTCACAGACTTATATTTGCCAAATCCACGTGTCACTATTTTTAAATCATTTGCCATTTATACATTTTTTTGATCTTCTATAACTTAGAGAACAATTTCTTGTTTTCTAACATGTTTCTTTGTCCCATTTTTTTCTTAATTCAAGATTCCCATATGCATTGATCATTGTCAGAAAGACAACTTGACCCTTGATTTAAAGACCCCGTCAGGGTGCTGTCAATAGAGAAGAGCTTTGTTGTTTCCCACACACCACACACATCGGGAGAGGCGCTGTCGACTCTTGTTTTTGTGCATTTCATACTTACCCTGATATCCTTGTGTTCAGAATGGCATCCGACAGATGTTTAAAACAATCAAGTAGAGAGAAGTAATGCACAATCATGGTGAGGAAAAGCTCAATGCCTCATTTAATATTCTAATAGTTTTATGTAACCAATTCCTAAGTGGCAGGATATGTGTAACTTTTTTTTTTTTTTTGATGTGGGACTTTGGATCAATTATGAGGTTCTGCTGAATATGGTACACATGGCTAATCTTGATTTTGGTTCTGTGCTCTTCCACTCAGTTTGTGGTGGCTTGTTGGCGGCTACATGATGTAGGCCAGCCTTTGATTTGTCTACTCGTGAAGAGTGAGAACAGCATGGATCAAAACGGAGAAACGTGGGCAGAGAGAGGACTTTTAGGGAGTATACCACAGGGAAAACAGATAACTTACGGAGGTGGGCCATCAGTGGATGAGGGAGAGGGAGCCTAAGAGTGTAACTCGATGGGAATATGACCAATATGCAAGATGTTTGTACAATAAACTTCTCGATTAAAAAGGGGGTACTGGGAACATGGTATAGCAGTTAAATATTCTTGCTTATAAAGCCTGATGGCCTGGGTTTGATTCCCCAGAATCCACCTAAAGCCAAAAGGACAAAATGGGACATGCATCTGCAGTTCCTTTACAATGGCAGGAAGCCCTGGCACATGGGTACCTGCTTTCTCTTTTCTCTCTCTTTCTCTCTTTAAATAAATAAATGAAGCCTGATGTGGTGGTGCACATCTTTAATCCCAGCACTCATGAGGCAGAGATAGGAGGATCACGGTGAGTTTGAGGCTGCCCTGAGAATACATAGTGAATTCCAGGTCAGCCTGGGCTAGACTGAAACCCTACCTTGGAAATACCAAAGTAAATAAGTAAATAAATAAATAGATGTAACAAATACTTATCACTCATATTGAAGATTCAAATCATCCCTTTGGCTGGCTCTGACTTATTTCTCTGGAATATGCAAGCATTGACCAGACTGGCATCCATATAGACAGGACTGGCAGAAGCCAGTGCAAGTCACGAGATGAATACAAATACAAGAAGTAAGAAAATAACTTCTATTACTTCATAAGACAAATAGCAAAGCAACATTCTGAAGAGGACCACTTTCCTGAGACAATCACCTGGGGGCCAGTCCATCTAATGCATCCCAACTAAAGGTTACCACACTAATTTACATAATTACCCACATCACTCAACAACCTGCTGTGAATTCCCAACCAATACATTAAATATATATATAATTCATCATGGCTGTATATATACTAGATACATAACTGATAAAAAAAATTAAAGAAAAAATATATATATAATTCCAAAGTTTGGGTCAGATTTGTTGAAATTATTTGAGTTTGAAGCAAAAGTTTTTGTTAACAAAAAAGAATGTAGAGATAAAACAATCATTTAAATACTGAGCATGCTTCATCTGGAACAATAAAGAAATTATAAGATAAAGATGCTAATGAAACAAAGAGAAATGAGGAAGGGTGGGGGAAGACCAGATAATGATGCAACAGATCTAAACAGCTAAACTTGTAATCAAAACAAATAGCTGGAAAACAAAAGGCGCTGATTAAATTCTTACTCTCAAAAGAATATGCATGCAGCATCGTTTTCTTCAAAGAGTATGGAAGAGACAAGTTGGGGCATAACAGCAAGCACAGTTTCATGTTCATTACTGCTAGAGGAAAGATGCGTACACTTGCTCAGTTAGAAGAAATTATGCCTATTAAAGTCTTACATGTACACCTTCATAGGAAGTCACTCAGAGCAACTTTCTCCTTGCACTGGCCTTGAAACATTAGAAGAATATCATATATTACTGTCTACTGTTACCCAGCTTCTCTTAATTAAGGGGCAAGTTCTCTCCTTAAATATAATTTCCCGAGTGTTGTGACAAAGCCAAGGTTAAGAACTGAATGTCACAAACATGAAATCATCATTGACAGAAGGTAGTGACCAGAAAGGCCTTAACATTTCATGTGCCTTACACTTTCAAAAGGTTCCTTCTGTACCTGATTTGGTCTGTCTTATCCCATCCATTACAGAATCTAGATAAGCCTTGTTACTGTCCACTTTAGAAATTTTGTCATTATAAATTCTTTGTCTATCCCTTTAAGCTATAAGGCCTTATGAAAATGTCTTGTCAGCTGTTCAATCTAAGACTTCTTTCTTGAGGATGTGGGAGCCACCTCTAGGAATTAGAAACTTCAGTGGAGAGGGTTATCCCAGTTATGAGGAGGCTCCTGCTCTAAGCAAAGAAGTTTCTCTTGTAGTAAAGATACAAAGAAAGTTTTATTTTCCTTCGGGTACGGACAATCAGCAAACATCCCCAACTCCATTGCCACTGCAGTTTTTCAGAATACAGACCAAATTCTCTCGGTTCCCTATTGCTATAGCCTTGAATGAAGTCTTTCTTATTTTTTTTCTTACTTTCACTGACCTGATACAATTTTTATTTCAACACTTGCATCCCTACGTTAGTAGTAGTATAGGCATTTTTTTTTTAAAGAGACAATACCCAGAAAGGTCATATAAAGAAATCATGGCACACTTTTAGTGTGAATGAACATTTAGAAAACTAATGTGATATTTTACAGTGAAGTTTAAAATGACAAAAAAATGCACCTATTCTATAGCAAAAACATATACCATCTTTTGTTGCAGTAAGAAAACTGAAAACAACTAAAATGCCCAGTGAGGCCAAAATAAATTTTGATACGTTGACGTGATAGAACACTATGCACACAGTAACAACAAATCAATGCAACGTGTTCAAAGATAAATAAAACTCAAAAAATGCTTTTAAAATGTGCAGAACAAAATTACTCCCAGAAAGTATGGCATTCTGTAAAGTTCAAAAATACTTCAAAAGAGAATAATCCACTTTTAATAATAGATAAATATCTCTATAGCAAAAGAAAAATAAAACTGCAATTCAGTAGGAAAGGCAAGGCAATGGAGCCAGGAAGGGCTCACAGAAGTTCATAAATTATTACTAAAGTTCTGTTTATTAATCTGGGCAGCGGATAGATGAGTGCTCTTTCTTTATTTTTCTTCTTCCCTCAGATAAACTCCATCTCTCAAACGTAAGAAAATATTAGGTCCAGATTCTGTCTCTTGTGCATTAGCACAGCTATTCATCATTTTCTCCATTCATCATTTGCATGCTGTGGATTTCATGGAACAAAGATGACACAAAGATGTTAATCCTGGGAGAGAAAAACAATGGACTTTCTTTTTGTTTGCTTTACCATAAGAGATGATGCTAATTGTGGTATCATTTTAAAAATAATGTGAAAGCCTCATGTCTTATTTTACTTCCTCTAGTACTGAGACGAAAGAACATTTTCTTTCTTGTTTCTAGAAATTGATTGCACACACGTCTCTGCACATTAGGTGGGCTGCAGAAACTCTGCGTGCCGTTCATAATTTAACATTGCACTTGCATCTTTATTCTTCCATCCCTCATGAATATCTACAAATTGAATATAGTTCATGATAATATCACCCAAGAAAAATAATATTTAGAGTATTGGGCATTTTAGAGATTTTGAAATGTTGTCTTTTCTGGATCCTTATTCCTCTGAGCTCCATGTGTGTCATATTTTGAGTGGCAGAAAGATTAAAGTACACACCATGTATTTTTTTTTTTTTTGGCTAATTATTTCACAGTAAAGGGCACATTGTGACATGGCTTCTTTGATTAAGATAATATTGACACAAGCAAGATATATCTAGAAGGGTGCTTTGTAAGAGAACCACTTTGCCCCAGGTGATGGAGGGGACTTTGCATGTTTTTGACTTAATGTTTTAAAAACGGAGGTTTAGGAAAAGCTCCAAGTAATACTTATCCACATCATACAAAGGCTCACAAGGAGAAATGTACAATATCTACTGAACCGTACATTCTAACAATGATGTTCACTAATTACTCATGGAAAACTTTCGCTGAATGGTGAAGACTGACCACCAATGCTTTCCAAATGCTTAAACATAAGCTCTGCTGGCATTTTTTACAACTGCCAACTTGTGTGGTGCGTGGGCCAACCATTCCTCAACAAGTGGGAGTTTGAATATTTTAGGATGATCATATTTTGTTTTTTCTTGCCTGGATTTCATCCCATATTTCTTGGCTGGCAAAGAATTAACACCTCTTTGCCATCACCTAGGCACAGTGTACAAAAAATAAAATAAAATAAAATAAAATAAAATAAAATAAAATAAAATAAAATAAAATACCATGAAAGGCAATGAAGGAAAAAATGTGTCAAATGATACTATCCCAGTGCTCAGTAGTATTCTGTATTTCAAATCTGAAAGTATCTATGTAGTGAAATGAAACAGAAATACATATGAAAATGTATATTCTACACATTAATAAGTACCAATCAACAATGTGATGCTCCCATTCCATGTTCATTTATATTAATAATGACACTCAAGAACAATGAAAGATGCATAAACATTTACAAGTTGGAAAAATCTTTTGAAATTTACAGAAATAAACACACCTATATTGTATGTAATGAGTGAATTTTAAAAGGCTACAGTATTCTAGTCTAACATTAAAAACTTACCAATTATAGTTCTGTATCACAAATGGCAAATAATTAGAAAGTCAATAAAAATATCAGTTATAAATGATAACACAAATCTCAAATATGTTTAAATCATTTTAGTGGAACTTATATAAGGCCAATACAATTAAAAGCTGCAAAATATCACTGGCTTTAAATAAGTATATGTAAATAGTTCTACATTTATTTACATGAAGGCAACTATATTAAAATGAACAGAAAATTTCACATATTTTAGAAGAGACAGGAACAATGGGAATGACTAATAGTATATAGAAAAATGCACAATATCACTGTCTTCACAATATTATGAGAACAATGGTTTAAACAGGGCAGGTGGCTCAGCAGTAGTGTTCTTGCCTACCTCAGTCCTAAGACCCTAGGTTCTGTCCCCAGAACCAAAAGAAAACAACAACAAAAAGGCTACTTTTAACTTTTGGATAGGAGATATCTCTGTTGTTAGATTTCTTGCCTCACATGCCTGAGGATCTGAGTTTCATTCCCAAAAAAATAATACATACATACATTTCAAAAAATTGACAAATACATTGCAATACCACTAGAGCCTATTGGTATGATCAAATTTCTTCAAAGGCTGAGACAGCAAATATACTGAGGTCATACTGCAGCAGGAACTCTCAGATGAAGCTTGTGAAAGTTTAAGAGCAGGGGGAGAAGTCAGTCCTGGGATTCAACTGAACAGTAAGTTGATGAGGTAACAATATTGCTCTGTACATTTCCCAAAAGCTAGAAGAAAGGGTTGTTAATGTTTTGACCATGAAGAAATGACAAATGCAAGAGGTTGGTAAGCTGACTCAGACTTTAACAGTCTGCAGTGTGTACAACATATGTAAGTCACATGTCAGTATGCACATTTTTATCTGTTGATTGAAAAATAAGGTTTAACTACTTTAAAAATGTGATTTTTTAATAAGCTTAAAATCGTTACCTTGAAGGTTAGAAATCCCCCTCCTAGTTATTCCAAAATCCGAAATGTACAAAAATGTTCAGTTTTTTTTTACAGTCAAAAAAATAGAAACGAAACATCAGTAAAGGGACAGATGAGCTGTGGAATGTTCATTTACTAGCATAGTATTACCTAATACTAACACTGATCCAACACAGGTGGAGAAATGTGGACACTACTATGTTGAGAGGGATAAAAAGCCAGTCCCAAAAAAATCTCTCACAAACATAAGTTTCATTAATATTAACCAAAGTAACCAGGATCGGTTCCCCAGTACCGCTGTAAAGCCACATGCAAAATGTGGTCCATGAATCTGGAGCTCATTTGCAGCAGCCGGAGGCCCTGACATGCCTATGCTGTCTGTTTATCTCTCTTCTCTCTATTTCACTCTACTTGCAGGTAAATAAATAAAATTATTTATTTAAAAAACCAAGGAGGTGGGTGAAGGCATGAGGCATCAAAAGGAAATAGACCACATTATATATTTGCATTATGAGGGGTTAACCTGAGATGTAAACAGGAGATACACTACAACAAAATCCTATAGCTTCAGGAACAAAGATGACTTGATGAGTGTGTTTCACCCACTTTATATACTAACTTGAATATTCTCGTCAGTAATGTTGTCATGAAGCATGGCTAATGGAAGTTCATTTTTGCTTAAAAGTTTGATGTCACCAACTACTAAGAAATGAGTGCTTTCTTATACATAGGAAGCTGTACTGTCAAACATGTTTCCCCTGATCATTATAACATCTCTAGAAGCTAGATGTTATTATAATCTACATAGAATGACACGAACTACATAATGTCATTTTGTAGTGAGACATCATTTCTGAATCTTAAACAAATTATTGCTTTCCATTTTCTATCTTATCTTTTCGGATGACCTCAGGAGGGACAGATGATTTTGATAACTCCAGTGTATCAGAGACTGGATGACACAGTAAATGTCATAGAAGAGAGGCTCACCAAAGTTCATCAAATGTTGCCCAAGACTTGCTCTGGGTTTCATTTCCTCCTCCTCATCTATGCAGCATGTACCACTGTGAACATAATCAGGCATAGGTCTGCTCTGTATTGCTAATTTTTCTTAGAGGGATAAAAATATCAGTGATGGAGCACCTGTCATGGACACCTGCCTGAGTGCAGAGTACTGGTAAACCAGGTCACTCCAATGTGCATGCTAATAAGCCTCCTGAAATGCTATCCATGGCTGTGGGTAGAACACGGAATGCATTTAATGTTTGGCTTTCCCCTCCTTCTCAGCATGGGATTATTGCTAAACCTTTCCTGCTTCATATTTTTTTCTCCAATAGGGCTAAAATATGCAAATAATCTTTTTAATTGTTCATGAGAACTCATTAAATTTCCCTCTGATGATGAGATTTTATTCTTTTAATCAGCAGATGTTTTTGAACCTAATAGAAAAAGAAAGAACCAGTATTAGCACATTGCCTATGGTTTGTGCTTTCCTTTGATAATTTAACAGAAAGGAAATTTTAAACTGAAGTGATTGCAGAATTTAATTTAAAAAACATATTTCCTTTTCATCTAATTAGAACTCTAAAATGGTTTCTTTTATCAAAGATAAACTCTCTGGCCTCCCCTTTGTAATGTTCATTGAGAATTCTGATTCCGGAAAGTATAAAAAAAGAATGTATAAAATTGTACTGTTGTCCTCTTCTTCTCTGTCACTTTCTCTTCTCTTTCTAATACAAGGTATACATTCTCAATTAAAGGTGGGAAAAGAGCAAAGACTGCAATTCATAAAATCAGCTATACCTAGCTTGAAGACATTTATTTTTCAGTTTAACACTCACAACCTTCAGTGATGAACTGATGAAAAACCAAAGGACAAAATTTCATCTTGCATAAGTCCTTTTATTAGAAAATGAGGAACGTAAAGTGGAGAGATGGCTCAGTGGTTAAAGGAACTTGTTTATAAAGAGTGTCTGCCTGATTTCAAGTCCTCAGAATCCATAAAGAGCTAGATGTACCAAAACACCCATGCATCTGCAGTTTGTTTCCAGAGGCAGAAGACCCTGGCAGGTCCATATTCTCCCTCTCCCTCTCTCTGTCTCATAAATAATAAATAAATAAAATATATTTTTAAAAGAAATGAGGTAATTGATTCATGCTAATTAATAATAGTGGTTGTCTCTTTACTTATATTGATGACTAAGATACTGGGTTATGTGATCCTTTTCTCTGCTATAAATATAAGAAATTAAAATAGAGATTTTTATTCAGCTCAATCCGCTAAAATTTACCAAGCTGTAGACCCATTCTAGAGAATCATGGTGTCTTCTGAACCAAATTCCAAAACTTCCAGAGCTGAATCAAGTTTTTATGTCAACCTAACTTTCAGCCTTTAATTTGGAATTGTTACCAAGATTGTAATTATTTCAGAGTCTAGTCATGCCATCCGGGCCAGCCTAACTAATCCTGCTCTTATGGCAGAGGGTGCTAGTGAACCAAGACTGGTTTCAGAAGTGGTCTAAGATAAAAGAAATATATGGTGATACCTGACGTAACAGATAATGATTGCATCATCTAGAGAGTAAGTTTATGGAAAGATTTTCCCACCAAATCAAGGCTGCAATTTATTTTCATTTTCTTCTACTTTAGAAAATGGTGGATTTTCATGCACCCTATTTTTTGTTCCTGTTTGATTCCAACAAGAATAACACTGACTCTCAATGTCAAGAACCATGAGTCCAAAATGAATAAACACAAGGTAATTTACCTATTCTTACGTAAGGAAGGGTCTACCTAGTATGTAAGTGAAGGTATGAAGGCATTGCACAAAGTGGGTCAACATATGCTTACTAAACAGCTATGCTGTGTTAGGTGGGGAGTGTCATGTAAAAGAAGGAATCAACCTTGTGCATACCTTTACTTAATGGGTCTCTTTGCCTCACACTTTCTTCTCTCTGAGCATGAGTTTTCTTCAATTAGTCATTTCCATTGCCCTTGCCATACTTTCATTTCAGCTTCAGGGTCATCTCTCCTTGATGGCTTATTGAATATCTAACCTAAATTTGTTTCCCTGTATGTCTAATGCTATACAGCATTTATTTTTATTGTTGTTTATTACACACTTATTATGATACTTCTTGGTGCTTCCAAATATAATATATGCACTTTGAGGGGAAAAGGAGTTATTTCTTTTTCATTGTTGCAGACCTATGCCTAATGACACAGAGCTGATGTGTAAATATGTGTTAGTGAATGAATGGATGGACAGATGCTATGATCAAAGGATGATGGAAAAGAATAAAACATGGAGATACTCTGGCTAGGTATTAAAGAACCAGCAGTATTTCTATAGTTTTATGAAAAACATAAGAAAAAAAAACTTTCTGTCATCATGGTTCAGCTTCAGTCCACTGAATTCTTGGTCCTCATGCTATTGTGTTCTGAGGGCTATTATCAGTCACTCAGGATATAATTTTCTAAAGTATAGGGCTTAAGGTATTTTTTCCTTCTTCGGTTTTTAAAATTTTTTTTAAAAATTGTTTTGTTTTGTGGTTCTTTCCTTTCTATAGCTTTGATTGAGTCACTTAATGGAAAGCACACTTGTGTCTACTTTTCCCAGTTACTCAAGTCTTCTGTTGTGCTGGAAGAAGAATCCACTAGGTCGCTCTGCACTGCTCCCTAATGCCTGCATCAGTGGGGCACATTCTCTGGGTATTTAATAACTCCTCCTTTTCTGTTAAGTAATGGATGCATTCATGCAGAAGTATTTGAGGTTAGATGTTCAAAGTCTACCTGTATGTGACTCAGAATGGGTCCACTCTCTCATATGAGCCTTCACTTGGTCTATAACTCTCAGTTAAGAATATAAACTAAAGAGTGCACATTTTGCTAAATTAGTCTTACCGTTTTGTACAGCAGCCCCATTTTCTTTTATGCCACACCCAGTTCATCCATAGCTCATAACTCGTGCTTCTCCTTAGAAGTACTAGTCTTTCTTTTATTAATTATGGTTGGCTGTCATGAGATTTCTGATTTTTCTGATTTTTTTTTTTTTTTTTTTTTTTTTTTTTTTGGTTTTGCAAGGTAGGGTCTCACTCTAGTCCAGGCTGACCTGGAATTGGAATTCACTATGTAGTCTCAGGGTGGCCTCGAACTCTCAGTGCTCCTCCTACCTCTGCCTCCCAAGTCACGCCCGGCTTGTCAAGGATTTCTATAGAGGGTATTTAGTGTTTGATTTTGCTGTTAGTTTAGTATTAAAATGGATACAACTAGTTTTCTGAATGCCAAGTTAAACCTACTATCTAATCCTGCAAATATATTTGGCTTGAATCCAGTCATTTTGACAATTTTGTTTAGGTTTATAACTGCTGTATTCTTCAAAATATACATAATTATATTTTACCATCATGTAGCTAAGTGTGAAGCTCTTAAATTAAACGTTTTACTCTTTGGAACTGTAAATCAACATTAAAAATGTTGATTTGGGATGCTGACATCACTGTGATACTTTTCCTATTATAGGTGACACATTTTTTTCTTTTCTTTCTGGATGCTCCTTCAATCTCTCTCTCTTTTTGTTTTTTCTGTTTTGGTTTCTCAATGTAGGGTCTTAGGCTGCCCTAGGCTGACCTGGACCTCACTGTGTAGTCCCAGGTTGGCCTCAAACTTACTAAGATCTTCCTACCTCTGCCTCCCAAGTGCTAGATTAAAAGCATGCCCTACCATGCCCACAATATTTTTAACATGCAAAGTTTTTTTTTAAACGTCACCACACTATATATTGGTAATAATTGTTATGTATTATTCTCTTCTTTAACAATTTTATGCTTTTTAATGAAAGTTTCTAGTTCTTCTATGATTTGGAAAATATACAGGTATATAGATATTGATACATTAACTTTGATGTATATGTTTCTGTTTCTTTCTTTAGCAGAAACAATTAAATCTATGAGCTACTTTCTCATCTGTCCTTTATAGATTTCATTTCCTTCTTTTTTTCCACATTTATCATTTTGTTAATTCAAATTTTACTTTGTATTCTAGGCTCAAGTCTAGCCTTCTTACCTTCCAGATATATTCAACAATATTGTATTTTTTAAGCTGACATTAATTTTTGTAATGGCATAATAATTTTTAATTTTCTGCATCTCACATTTTATGACTTGCCTACTTCAATATATCTTTTGTGAGATAATTTAGTTTAATGTACTCCAAGAAATTTATGAGTTTGAAAAATATCTTAATATTTTCCTCTGAACACTGTGGCATTTTTGCTAATATACAATGTTTATCTTCATTTTGTTTATTATGTTTCTTTTATCCTAATTTTTGGAATTATATCTGTCTGTCCTATGCCATTTTCTTTCTGAATCATTTTTATTGACTATTTTTCTACTTGCAATAGATTCATAGAAACACATGTTGGGCAAGTGTTATGCAGAACAGAGTAAGTTTGCAGCATCAATTAGATTTCATATCTTAGAACCCAACAGTGTAGTCTCTATCCACTCAGAAGCTTATATCTGTGTTCACTTTATGATTTTCTTCTTTCAAAAATTAAACAGTTGGCTTCATCTCAATAAAACTCCCAAATACTGTGTACTGTCATTTCATCACTCAACTATTTAAGTATTTCTGAACCATGCATCAGCTGTGAGTAGGCAAGTCTACAGAAGATGCTAGTTTGCCAACTCTGAATCATCTTCTTGATAAAAAATAAGCAAAAATATCTCAAAGTGTAATTTGTACAAATAATAAATACAGAATTTTAAATTTGCTGTATTTTGGAATAAATTATTACATAAAAATTGTTGTTATAATAATCTTAGAGGACCACCACAAAGGACCTGCATTTGAATTTCCTACACACTTATTCACTAGAGTCCCCAGACAACTAAATTTAGTGGCTAATGCTCACATTGTCAGTTACAGGAAGTATTATTAGATACTTTTTTGGTGATTGAGCTTTTAATATTTACTTGGGGACACGACCAGCATGCCATTTGTTAATATTTTGATAATATCTGAACTATGTAACTAGTTTTAATAGAACTATTCTCATCAATAAGTAGGTTAGAAAACCAACAAGAGTAGAATTTCTTTTTTTTTTTTTTTTTTTTATTTTGGAGAGAGTCAGAGAGAGAGAGAGACAGACAGACAGACAGAGAGAAAGACAGACAGAGAGAGAGAGACAGAGAATGGGCGCGCAAGCAGCCTCTCAGGGACTGTGAACGCATTTGTGGGCAAATGCAGCATTGCGTCCTTGCATCACTTTGTGTCTGGCTAAAAGTGGGACCTGGAGAATCAAATGGGTGTCTTAGGCTTAGCAGGCAGGCACCTTTACTGCTAGGCCATCTCTCCAGCCCAAGAGTAGAATTAAAAATATATTTAAAAAAATATAACTCAAGTGAGAGAGGGGTAACAAACAGGCAAGGCATGTTAAAGGTTTCTATTATTTTTCAGTTATATCTTAGGCTATGAATTCAGCCTCTCTCTCTCTCTCTCTCTCTCTCTCTCTCTCTCTCTCTCTCTATATATATATATATATATATATATATATATATATATATATATATATTAGACCTTATTATTTCTCTCTCTCTCTCTCTCTCTGAATAAGGTCTAATATATATATATTAAACCTTATTCATTTCTTTCAAATATTTTTGAAAACAGAGGCAATAGTAGCTTTCCAATTGTTATAGCCTACAGAATCAAGGCAGCCTTTTTCCTATGGTCTTAAAATATGAGATGTCTTGTGTGCAATTGCATTAGAAAAATTCCAGTTGGTAGAAAAAGAAAGATAGGGCAAATTATAATTAGCTCTGAAGTGGTTAATGTTAACTTTCCATAGTGACATGGTCCCTGGATACTGAATACTTGCAGCCTTCAGAAAAGCCTAGCAGATGCAGAGATAGCTCATGGGTGAGGGACCCATGTTAAAAACCACACTCTTCCCATGGCTTGGCATTCCATTAACTCTAAAATCCATTTAAATCTTTCTTTATCTGCCCTAATGATCAATAAAACTGCAATTGACATAGTATTTACATGAAATTAAAGAAGGGAGAGCTTCGTTTGCACACACTCAATTGATAAGAGCAACAGATCTGCCAAGATTAAAGCCCATAGTGGTCAATCATGCATGTCATATCATTGGCATTGTAAATCACATTTTTATTTGTTTATTACTTTCTATTTATTCACATTAGCACACTTAATCTTCATGTTAATGTGGAGTCCAACTTTGTTCCCTCTCGTGGCATTTAAATTTCAGAAATATAATTCTCCCATGCAGTTGAGGGTCCAGTGCTAATTATGTTCCTATTTTGATTTTGGACCTTTTCATATTGATGACTTATTTGTGATAATGGTGCAGATAAATTCCCCCCCCTTTTTTAACATGTAAGTTCTTCAGCATAGTAGGGTTTATTAGCTCTAAGCCAAAAGCACCTTTTCGTGTTTGAATAACAAGTCATAATTGCTTTTCTTTGTGATTGTTAACTAACTCTATCAATGAGTCAACACAGCTCCAAGCAATCTGCGGGGGAAAGATTCTGAACTTCAGAAATGTACTGATCAAGCACTCCTTCAGGATGAGATTCTATACTTTGCAAGATAATTTAGTCACATCCATTGGTGCATTTCACCAGTTGTCTGGGTCTTTATTTTTCCTCCCTATATGGATATAATGGGAATTTTAGAAAATGTACTCTATGTGTTCCAATTTATTATAGGTATCATTTATGTCACCAGAAATCTCTCCTATTTGGCCTTTTACTATTAAATTGAATGATAGCTCAAGTCTTTAACCAAGCCCATGAAGTGCTGATAGCATCGTTAGCACCTCTTGCACCTAGTTAACATCATTTATAAGCTAACTTTATGTACTTTTGAAATATGTTATTGTGGCACAATACAAGACAGAAGAGCAAAGAAGGCTTGACTTCAAGTCCTTTTGATGTATAAATGACACAACCCTGATGTGCAGCTTGTCGTGAATGCATTCAAAACATATTAGAAGCAAAGAACCATCTTACTACATATTCAATATTTAGCAAACACTGTTATATAAATAATGCAATATTTAGTATAAAAATAAATTAAATCACCCATCTTAATGATAAATAAGTTAACCAGATTTGATCATTGAAATGATCTTTGGTGTAAGATCACAACTTTCTCATTATGGTTTTGTTTGTAGGTATGAGTGCCTTTGCTTATAGTCTACCGTTAGTAATAATGGAATCTACTCTTATTCTGCATGGGGCACATATTTTATTCTAAGCCTTCCAGTTCCCACCAAGTTGAACATAGAGTATCTGACATTTATTATTTGAAGAAGAATTTGAAATCCTATGCCCTGGTGCTGCTTATCAAAGAACTCCTACTTCACCTGGTACCCACCTCAGAGGTCCGGGATGCCTGTCCTGTCACCACATTAAAAGAACTACCAGCCACATGATAATGAAAAGAATTTGATGTATAACTACCTTTATTTGGGAGGGTTTCAGTCCTCCCTGCTGTATGTATGGAACTAATGACAGCTGACATGAGTTCCTGCCTATGGATTTATTGTCTGTGGCATATAATTTGAGTTGATTGGGGATAGAGCGATCGCTCAGTGGTTAAGACCCTTGCTTACAAAACCTGACGACTGGGCTTCAAGTCCCCAGTACCCACATAAAAACACATGCAGAAAATGGTGCATATATCTGAAGTTGTTTGAAGCAGCAAGAGGCCCTGGTGTGCCCATTCTCTCTCTCTCTTCTCTTTCTTTTTCCTTCTCTCCTTACTTCCCTTCCTTCCTCCCTCCCTTTCTTTCCATCTCTCTCTCCCCTTGCAAATAAATAAATAAAAATATTTTTTAAAAAGTAATTTGGGTTTCTGAAAAGTCAACCAAATTGTGCTGTGTATCTACTTAGAATATCACTGCAGCAATCCTGCAGCCGTGACGTCCTTGTTAAATGAACTGATTGCCTCAGCGGTCATAATTCCACCATTTGAACCTGAGGACTGAGATGTGCTGAGGAGTGTAGTTGGGGAGTTTCTGGGATGGCAGAACCAGGATCCACTCACTGCTCATACCAGGAGGATGACACAGGGCTCTGAGCAGGGGTCCTTCGCACATTGATGATTTCTCTGATCTTCATTCTAAGAGTAAAGATTTCTGCGGCAACATCTGTCTACATCTCTTGGTGAAATACATTCCTTGTTCCTCTCTAGCTGTGACCTCTATGGCAAGCCTAACACCCACATAACCATCACAAGCAAACACTGTAAAATTGCCCCCCAGTGTGGCCAAGGCAGGGTGAAATGAAGTGTCGTTTCCAGTTAGAAAACAGTTTGCAAATATATCAAATTTATTTCAATTTCAGGAGTCAAAAGGCATCCCCTAGTTCACAGGGACTTGTTGGTTTTCATAGTTATGAATACCTTGTAAATTTATCCCAGCACTGCCACCATTCTGTCTTACTAATTCTGATTGCTTCATCGAGTGTTTCCATATTAACTCAGGGGGAAATTCTTTGCTTTAGTTTTTATTAACATATTATTCTCAAGCTTTGTAAAAATAATATTCTACTCAGAGAATTATATTCACCAAATGCTGTCAGGAAATGTATGACAAAGCATATTAATAAAAACATGGAATTACAGTATTTAATATATGATTAAAAGTATATAATTCAATATTTAGTAAAAATAAGTATTACATGTATTTTATGTTGAATTAAATATAAATGATAAGTACAGTTTTTCTACAAATAACCTTTTCAGACTCAAGCTTTCCTTCCCTTTCTCCCTGTCAATCTGTAGCTATGGCAACAGAGAGCTCCACTGAGGTAAATGGAAGTTTCCATAAAATGATGCCATAAAACTCTGAGGAACTGGATGGGTTAAATTCAACAATTTTAACAAGTTAATTTGAAAGAAATTCATTAAGCAAATGAGCCATCTATTGAACTATAGTTTGGTGAAATGGCTACTAAGTAAAATGGCCTGATTTCTCAGGGCTTTCTTTTTATCACACCCCAGGAAGAGCCCTTTGGCCATTGCTTTGTTAATCAGCTCACTTATCATTTCTGTTCCTTCATCCTCTTTGGTATTTTGTGTACAGTTCTCTTTATCCATACTTCCACTCAAAATTCAAAAACTCACTTCCCACTTACAGACACGCCAATAGAACAGTGAACTATAGAGTGTGATGGTGGAAAATATTAACATATATAAATGTAGACCAAAGAATGATGGTAACATTGCAGAGAGATGCATCCATGTTGTGACTGTGATGAGAAAGATGGTTATGGGGTAATTCTGGAGCTTCTGAGGTAGGTACAAGTCGGACAACAATAAAATAAGAACTTCACATATATTTCTCAGTACTTTAAAGCTTGTTTTCTAGGCAGGGGTTGAGTTAGATAAACTTAATTCAGGAATTCTGTAGCGGGGGTTTCAATCTGGGATTGCTCACAGTAGTATCACAGCACAGATGCAAGGGGTAAGGCTAAAAGAAAGTTTCAAGTTGCCTAGGGTCTCTGAACTGGGTAAGATGGGACTGATGTGAATCCAAGTATAGGAAAAGGAGCTCTTTTTTCATTCCTTTTTCATATTTTATTAATTAATTTATTTATGTATTTATCTGAGTGAGTGAGAGAGAGAGAGAAGAGAGTGGGTGTGCCACACTCACACACACACACACACACACACACACACACACACACACACACACATATCTATATATGCATTTTTATTTTAACATATACATGCTATGATAACTCTGATGATATTTTGATATTCAATTAAATACTTAGGCAAAAATTACAAGCACAGTAGAAATAAAGCACAGGAAGAATTAGTGCACGCCCTTAATCCCAGCACTTGTGAGGCAGAGGTAGGAGGATCAACATGAGAGGGGATCCATATGTGTAACCATTTTATTAAAAAATTTTAAACAATAATTATAAACTCAAGTTCAGGGTGGAACACATAAATGGAACAGCTATTTGGGATAGTTTATGAAGTAAAAAAAATAAATAAATACTAAATGGACAAAAATGGTTTCAGTTTGTCTATAGATCTGTTCATTCCTCTTTTGTTTGTGTAAGAGCTTCACAGCAGTATTAGTGTCTGTGTGCTTGAGACAAGTACAGAAAAGCACAGCTAGAAACATGAATTTCACACCCATCAGAGAATTAATGTACTGTTATACATTCAATGAACCAATGTTTACCAGATAACTTGATTTGGGGGAATGCAGCTCCAAACATGAACCCATTTCTTTAAACCATAGAGGACATAGCTAGCTTATTCTGTCTCATAAGTGTTAAGACACAGAAGTCTTCCGAATTAAGCATTAAGCCTTCTTATTTTGAGAACCTAGAATAATAAAATAGAAATTTCTAATTACAAGCATAGTCACTTTATTCTAATTTATGTGAATGATCCCCTCATTTTCAGGATCCAATTGAATTCCTTTCTTTTTTCCTCTGGATACAACCCTGCCATTAATTGGCAACCTCTGCTGATCCTGCACCATTCCCTAGCTCAGCCCAACTCTGTGCCTGGGTGAACACCTTATTAAGATGTAGATCAAATTCTAATGATACTTGGCAGCCATTCATTTAAAATAAACTCAATTAAATCAGACAAGTTGCTGAAGTAAACCTACAAAACTATGTGCTGTCAATTAGGGGAAAGTTCGCAATTTTCTCTTAACAAATTCAGTCCATGTAGTTTGAATGTGATGTCACAGCACATAGAATTAAATCATTATTAGAATTAATCCTATTCCTGAAAAATCAAGAACATATAATCACTGTCTTTCCTGGATTTAAGGTTAGACTCATTCGGAATGAACTTTTTTAAGGCATTTGAAGCGTTTAGAGGTGTAATGCACCTAGATGACAATGTTTATACTTACACAGTGTTGGACTGCTGTGGGATTATTCAACGATGGAGAATTTGGCCGCTGCTTTAGGAAGGTGTGGGGTTTCAATGTAAAGTGCCCCCCATGGCCTCGTGTGCTTGTGATTAAGCCTCCTACTCAATCCCCACGTGTTGCCCTTGGGAGGTGGAGCCTGGCTGGAGAAGGTGTGCCACTGAGGGCACACATCAACACCCTCCTTCCTGAGGACACACATCAACACCCTCCTTCCCTCAGCTGCTAGTGAGTCACTTTGTCCAGGTCTAAAGTTAGAGTCTGTCAAAATGATGTTCAAAACCACCCTGAGGTGTAGTGAGCCACCATCAGTGGAAACCATTGACATAGGCACAGCCATGTTTTACCTCCAGTTGAACCAGCAGGGACCACAGTGGGCACGGCCCCTCCTTCATCGCTCCTCCTGGACTTTGTGCAGAAGACAGTACGTGCAGAGAAACCAGTCTGCAGCCGCCTCATTCCTACATCATCTCACCTTGTCTCCCCGTTTCCATGCTTCTTCTACATTGGATAAAAGAAAATTGTTGTCAAGTATTTTCTGAAGTTGTATAAAATAAACCAGCCTGGCGTGGTTGCCAGCACTCAGGAGGCAGGGGTAGGAGGATTGTGGTGAGTTCGAGGCCACCCTGAGACTACACAGTGAATTCCAGGTCAGCCTGGGCTAGAGCGAGACCCTACCTTGAAAAGCCTAAATATGTAAATAAATAAATTAATTAATTAATAAAATTAAAAAGATATCAATGCTGGTTAGGCACTAACTCCATCAGAGCCTGCAGACCACCTGATCCAGCTTTCACTCTAGTCTTTGTGTCTGTCTTTTTAATCCTCAAGTTGCCCCAACAGGTAAAAGCCATGCGAGTTGCAGGAATGAGGGTTAGGAGATTGCTCGGTGGTTAAAGGCTCTTGCTTGCAAATCCTGCTGATCCGAGCTTACTCCTCACAGCCATGAAATCTGGAAGCATAGAACATGCATGTATGATCCCAATGTGCTTAGTACAATGAGAGGTGGTGCCTGGTGACTCCCAAGCTCATGGGCTTCTACACGGACACTGGTTTGCCGCAGCAAGAAACCCCATTTCAAAGATGGTGGGAAAAGATCCCAGGGTCCTTAAGGTTGTCCTATGACCTCCACACATAAATAAATAAATAACCAAATAAATAAATACAAATAAACCAAGATGAGTCATTTTCATGTGATCATTATAAAGAAATATTGCAACGATGCATGATCGAGAAAATATCAAAACTGTAAGTGAAGGCAGGGTTGGTATAACTGACTGTTCTGTTGCTCAAGGTGTCAGCACAACACAGCTGGACAAGATTCCCTGCCTAGGCGGTAGAGGTACAAAGCTCCTCTATGGAGGGACAGTTAGCTCTGGTACAGTGAGGGTTGGGTACAACTTAGAGCTCTTCTCCTACAGCCCAGGGGCCTCCTGTGAGGAGCTGGTTCGCCTGCTGCACAGCACCACGGACAGGCACGGAAAGTGCAGCGGCATGCCGGGTCCTGTCTGTGAAGACATGGGGAACGCGGGTTTTGGTATGGTCTCTCCAGGAAGAAAGTCTTTAGAGAGAAACAAAAGCAAACTGAGGATTTAACTCAGGGACAGAATGCTGGTCTAGCATGCATAAGGTCCTAGGTTCACATCTTAGCATCAAGCCTGTGACAATAACAACAATATAAAATACAAAACATTTTTAAAAAGTAAGCCTCGTGTAAGAATTCCGAGGAAAGATGCAAAGATGACTACAAAATCTATAGAAATATTCATTCATTCTTAAAAGTACTTATTTTTTTTTCATCCAGGTTAAGAGAGGAGGAATGGGGAAGGGTGTGTTTATGGCTACTAAATCATAGTGAAATAAGAATGATGTCACAGAACTCTTAAAAATGGATTTTGAATATTTTTCACCAAAAAAAAGAAATGACAAATGTTTGTGGAGATCGATATGTTCATCTCAATTTTAACATTACATAATATCCAGATGTGTCTGAGTATCACAGGAACTCATTAAATATGTAATATTTTGTCCATTAATTTAAATTTCAATTTAAAATTAAAAATTCCTAATCCATCCGGTTTTCTATCTCAGTGGGATATTGAGATGGCCCAATACTGTAAAAAAATTTTAAATCTTCTAATCTGTGTGACTTAATTCCATGCACATGTCCCTATTTAATTCGAGTCATTGTGTTTTCCTCGCTCACAACCTCTTTATTCTAACCCACACCAGATTTCATATTTCTATTTCTCTGAGAAATGAAAAAAAAAAAAAAAAACATAAATGGATTCGGTCCAATTAGCTTTAAGTTGAAATCCTTCTGCAAGTTTTGGACCTGTAGTTACATAATCGATAGATTTCAGTGTGATGTGAGCCATCGGTCATTGACTATTTTGCTGAAAAACAGAAAGGAAGACTTAGCAGCACCTATAGATTTTCCCATTTTGTAGAGGACATAAAATTGTGTAATTGATGGCACATTCTCCTGAACTGCTCTGGCAGGTAATTGCTGTTAATTGAGCCCTTAAAATACATATATTGTTTGTCAATAAATATGATTTTTTTGTTACTTCCCAACCTCTAAGAATCTTGATGGACTGGTGAGTTCATTCACAGCATGAGAACATTTATTTTAGAAAGTTCTGACTATTCCATTAGCCCCAAAACTAAAAATATTCATAGGATTCTTTGTATGGTTTCATTTATTTATTTTTTTAATTTTTGGAAGACAGAGAACAGAAGTCTGTACCTGGTTAAAAAAAAAACTACATATAGATTTCAGAAAACAGCTATTTTTAATTAAAGGAATGAAGTTCGAACTAGAGACTTTATATATATATATATATCTGTGAACTCTAGGAAGACACATTGCCCTAAAAAAGAAGAGAGATTATTCACAGATATACAGGAATAACATGGTTTATTTTCATTCCCATGCAGTCTAAAATATAAATAAATAAATAAACAAACAGGCCAATTAGACATAGTAATGTTTATTATAGAGATTGATTTTTATGTCTTTCTATATCCATTAGATTATTATAGTCTTTTTAAGGAAAATTAAAAGTTCCATAACTGAGATATAAACAGCAATACTTTCATTTTATTTTTGTATTTTAAAAAGCATTAAAATATATTTGTTACCAGTTCAGTGGAGTAATGGATTATGTTATGTAGTTTTAGCTAACTCTAGTCATCTTAAAATGAAATAGCTTAAATAAATTCTGGAAAAGAAAAGAATTGCAAATGACATTAATATCCTTCGTTAGACATGACATTTCCTTTCTAGTATAAACTCTCCTTCGGTGTGTTTTAAGATAACAATAATGGCAAATGAATTGTTCACAATATTAAAACGTTGAGAAATGTTATTTTCAATAGAGACTTAAATCTTTGCTGTTAAAAGACAAGCATCTCCCTAGGGACCATTTTCTATTTTATCAATTATAACATGTGATGCATTTTCTGACATTTATCATAACTGATCCTACATAGGAATAAACAACTGTGTTCCCCCTCCTGTATCTTAAAGTACTTACATAACACTTGCAAAAAAAAAAAAATTCAATCATGTTTTCACTGAAATAGCATGAATCACACTTAAAGATCTAAAATTCTTTAACATCAAAAGTTAAATGCAGCTGGGTGTGGTGGTGCACGCCTTTAATCCCAGCACTCGGGAGGGAGAGGTAAGATGATCACCGTGAGTTCGAGGCCACCCTGAGACTACATAGTGAATTTCAGGTCAGCCTGAGCTAGAGTGAGACCCTACCTCGAAAAACCAAAAAAAAAAAAAAAAAAAAAAAAAAAAAAAGCTAAATGCATTTTTAAATTTTTATTTTTTATTATTATTAACAACATGTTTTGGACATCATCTGTTAGTACCCTCTTTCCCCTCATCCCTGCCCCATTCGGGGGAGGACTTCTCAGTGGTGACGCAGGTGTTGCCTGCGGGGTTGTGGGTTACACTTGTAGGAGAAACAGCCAGTTATTTGGGGGAGGCAAGGGAATGCCTGTGGACACGATGTCTCAAACTGTGGCTCTTACAATCTTTCCACCCCTTCTTCCACAAAATCCCCTGGTAATGCGTAAGCTTTAGTCTACTTGGGCGATGTGCTCTTAGGAGCCTCTGGGTCTCTGCTTTGGTAGGTGTTGAGTGTCCTCAGGGTCTGTCTCCTTCACCCTTGGGCCCAGTTCCTCTGTGGATTCAGCAGAGGAGTGAGACCATGCAGCATTTGGCTTTCTGTGATTGTGTGAGTTTGCTGAGGATGATCTGTTCCAAGTCTGTCCATTTCTCTACAGATTTCCTTGTATTGTTTCTTTTTTCCTTACTGCTGAGTAGAATTCCATTGTGCAAATGTACAAAACTTCATTATCCATTCATCCAATGATGGGCACCTTGATTGATTCCAGTTCTTAGCTATTATGAATTAAGCACCTATAAACATGGTTCAGCAAATCTCTCTGTACTGAAGCATGGAGCATTTAGGGTAACTGCTCAGTAAGGCAATAACTGTGTCTGTTGGCAGCTCTGTGTTCATCCTTTTCAGGAATCTACATATTGATTTTCATAATGGTTGTAAAAGTTTACATTCCCACCAACAGTGAATGTGGGTTCTTCTTTTTCCACATCCTCACCAACATTTGTTGCCATTTGATTTTTTAATGATTGCCAGCCTTAACTGAGTTAGGTGGTATCTCATAGTTGTTTTAATTTGCATTTCCGTGATAGTTAGGGATGTTGAACATTTTCTTAAGAGTGTGTTAGCCATTTGTATTTCTTCCTCTAAGAAATCCCTATTCAGTTCCCTGCCTCATTTTTAGAGTGGGCTATTTTATTTTATTTTATTTTATTTTATTGTTTAGTTTTATGAGTTCTTTGCAGATTCTAGATACTAGGGCTCTGTCAGTAGTATAGTTGGCAAAATTTTTCAACCATTCTGTGGGTAACCTGTTGGCTCTGATTATGGCATGACTGTCTGTGCAAAAGCTGTGTAGCTTCATGAGATCCCATTGGTTGAATAATTTTGTAAATTTCCTGGGCTACTAGGGTTTTGTTCAGAGTCTCTCCCCACTCCTATATTGGGGAAAGTTCCTCCTATTTTTTTTTCTTCTAGTAGCAGAAGAGTTTTGGGTCTGATATTGAGGTCTTTAATCCATTTGGACTTGGTTTTTGTATATGATGAGATGGGCAGGTCTACTTTCATTTTTCTATATATGGTCATCCAATTTGCCCAGCACCATTTGTTGAAGATGCTGTCTTTTCTCCAGTCTACATTATTGGCACCTTTGTCAATAGCTACTTGAACTAAGAACCGGGCCTTCAGTTCTGTTCCATTGGTCAGAATTTCTCCTTTTGCGTGAGTACCATGCTATTTTGTTTCTCTGGCTCTATAGTATAGTTTTAGATTGGGTATGGTGATAGATCTGGAGGTGTTTCTTTAGCTGAGGATATGCTTGGATATCTGAGGCCTGCTGCTATTCCATACAAATTTTGATATCATTTTTTCTATCTCTGTGAAGAATGATTCTGGAATTTTTATTGATATTGCATGAAATCTGTATATTGCTTTTGGTAAAATTGCCATTTTCACAATATTAATTGTACTTATCCAAGAACATGGAAGTTCTTTCCATCTTCTCATGTCCCCCTCAATCTCTTTCTTCAGTGTCTTTATGTTTTCAATATATAGGTCTTTCATATCCTTGGTTAGTGTTATTCCAAGGTATTTAATATTTTTGTTGTTGTTACTAAAAATGGGACAGTCTCATTGATTTATTTCTTTATTTTTAATTTTTTATTGACAACATCCATAATTGTAGACAATATCCCATGATAATTCCCTCCCTCCCCTTACTTTCCCCTTTGAAATTCCACTCTCCATCATACACCTCCCCCTCTCAATCAGTCTTTCTTTTATTTTGATATCATCATCTTTTCCTCCTATTATGATGGTCTTGTGTAGGTAGTGTCAGGCACTGTGAGGTCATGGATATCCAGGCCATTTTGTATCTGGAGGAGCACGTTGTAAGGAGTCCTACCCTTCCTTTGGCTCTTACATTCTTTCCACCATCTCTTCCACAATGGACCCTGATCCTTAGAAGGTGTATTCAAGATGTTTCAGTACTGAACACTCCTCTGTCACTTCTTCTCAGCACCATGGTGCCTTCTGAGTCATCCCAAGGTCACTGCTATCTGAAAAGAGAAGCTTCTCTAACCAAAAGTGAGAGTAGCATTATTATATGTGTATGAACATTAAGAGAAGTGCTTACTGGGCAATTTGGTGAGCATAGTATATACATTTAGCCAGACACCAGAAGACACTGCACCCATAGGGCTCATGACTACCCCTGTTGTAGGTTATCAGTATCAGGGATGTATTCCCTCCATGGAGCAGGCCTCCAGTCCAATTAGAGAGCAGTTGGTTTCCCCCATAGCTATTGTACCTGTTGGCTCATTTGGCCTAGCTGGATAAATTTAAGGCTTGCAGAGGTCAGCTCCTATAGCGGCCCATGCACCCTCTGGCTCAGAGGAACAGGAATTTGGGTACCCAGGAGCTAGTCAATCATGAAAGCAGAGCAAAAGGCCTTCTTCTGAAACACACACACATAGGGACCAGCCCCCCTCCCCAAGAAAGCAACAGGGGCACCAGGACCAGGGAAGCTGGAAGTGGGAATTCAATCAGGAGCTCTGGCCTACTCACTCTGTGCACGCACCCTCTAGAACAGGGAATCTGGGAGTTGAGGACCCAATCAGAAAGGAGGAGCAAGGGGTCTGCTTCTTTATGCAGCATGCTCGCTTGCAGGATCCAGGAAGCCCCAAGCCAGCAGAGGGGAACCAGGACCAGGGAACTGGCAGGAGGGGGAGGGAAATCTGGCCTAGTCACTGCATGCACACACCCTCAGGTGCAGCAGATCCATGAGCTGGGAACCCTGGGTCCCTTCAATCATGAAGGCTGAGACTAAATGCATTTGTACTAATGCTATCCTTTATTACTATTTATTTTGCATGCTTTGTAATATGCATATTGTACCTGCAAGGTCATATTAGTATTTTATGCACATTATCAACTTGACAGGATACTGAATAATCTAGGATACAAAGCTCTGGGCATGTCTGGGCCATGAGCAATGCCATTCTATGGACTGAGGATAAAGCGACCTCCCTCTGCTTCCTGACTGAAGATGTAGTGTGACCATTTCTCCTTCATGTTACTACTCCATGTTACTACATCCCTGCCAGGATGAGCTGTCACCTCAATCTTGGAGCCCGTATAAACTCTTCCTTAAATTGTTTCTGTCAAGTGCAGTGTCACAGCAAAGAGAAAAGCAACTAACATAGTATGAATTTCATAAACAAGCACTTATATTTTAGGATCAATTAAACCTAAAAGTTTATATAATGGCATGTAATAAAAGAAAAATTCTAGAGAGAACCAATTGTTCTGTTGTCAGTACAACTTTTCTATCCCCTCTCCTTGCCCTCATTCCACTGAGGGCCCTCCTCTGTGGGGTTATTGGTTTTATTACAACATTTGTACTGCATCTTCACAGAAGGGAATTGAGGGCAGACATACCTGAAGGTCCCACCTCATAGAAGCAAGGCCTGGCATTGAGGTTATATCTGGTCAAATAAGGACAGAACAGCATCTCCAGTGAGGACAAGATTAGAAGCATTAGTGGTTGCCTTTTTAATGTCTCAGTTTTTGAACTGCTTATTGTTTGCTCATTTTTTATTTTTGTTGTAGTTTCTCACTGTAGCCCAGGCTGATCTGAAATTCACTCTGTGGACCAGCTTGGCCTCTAACTCAAAGTGAACCACCCACTCAGTGTCATGAATGCAGGGATTAAAGGCAGAAGCCACCATACCAAGCTACTTGAGACTTTTTTAAAATAGGGACTACTATTTTGAATACAAGAAAGAACATGGAGTTGATTCTAAGCAGACACATCTTTCCTTTAAAAATGCTCTACGAAAGGTAAACTGCAGAGGGTTTACTAACATAACCATCAATTTATTAATTTATAAAGGATACACTGAAGAAATAATACTTTGATTGCAGCATTCGATTAACTAGTAAAAGTTAATCATTCTGGTAAGACTTAATACTATACTTAGGGCTGGGGAAAAGCTCAGTTGGTAAGGAACTTGCCCAGTATGTGTGAGATATCCTGGTAATGCTAACAACAATAACAACAAAACAGAAACCCACCATAATTAATACCTGACTGCTTTAGTCAACCTACCACTGTGTCTTAAATAGCTGGAGTGCTTAAAATCTGAATATCCTACATAGCTTAGGGTATTCCCCAACAATGAAAGTCTCGCCCACAGTCTCACCAATGACCAGCACGAAAGCACCATCCTGTTGTTTCTTATTTCATAAGGAAATTCAGGAAACATACATTTAACAAAACAGCCTTTTTTGATTACATTTTAAAATTTATCTTGCATGTTCTGGCTTTCCTGCTTATTCATACGTACTGTGAAAATGCATTTGTAGTCCTAGTTTATGACCACCATATTGTTTTTATATTTGTTCTAACTAGATAATTCTCTCTCTCTTTTTTTTTTAGCTAACATTAACTATAACATCCAAACAAGAGATGCTGCCTCTCTATTCAACCTCCTTTATTTATTAAAATGACTAAAAATTAAACACAGTGGGAATGCAGTTAGTAATAGCTTTCAGATGCACATTCTTACTTAAGAATTACCTTTTATTCAAGTGAATAAGTAAATTTCCAAGTGAATGTCTAAGGATGTTTATTCTTCTTCAGTTCTCTTTTTATTTCATAGAGTTTCCTCCTCCTTTGAAAAACATCAGGGCTGTCTAACTTATTTAATTAGTTTTTAAGAATTTCTGTCTAGTTTAAAAATGTCTATCCATATACATGCCTTTGTGAGTTTCATTTCCCTTCAATAGCCTGTTTGCTTTTCGTCTTTCCTCCAAATAGTTATCTTTCCACATAAGAATCCATTGTCTAATCAGCATTGGCAGTAGATAAAAGTTGGATAACTGAAATAAAAAAAAATTATATGTTATTTTCAGTGCTTAAAACCTCATCTTCCATGTGAAGTTTTGACATGAGAATGAATCGTAGAGACAGGCTGTCTAACTTGAACAAAGAATTCATTTAAGAGGATAATAAGCTGTTATTAACAGAAGATATTTGTAATGGAAATACTAAAAACAAGGTTTGTAAGAGATGAATTTTGTAGTCTACAAAATGGAACTAATAACCTATAAACATAGATGATCATACAGAAGCATTTGCTGTTTAGAACTAATTCTTGTGAAGTCAAAATTTCATGAAAGTTGAGGAATTTGCCTTCATAATGCAGAATGGAGTAAGTTACTAATATTGTATATAGGTGCATTCATTAAATGTAAAACTATGACACACAAATGCAGGGTGCTAACAAGAGGAGAAACTGCAGAGGTTGGAAGGAGGTGGACTGGTGGAATACATAGAGCATTACTCAATAAAATTTCATAAATATAAAACTCTATTAGAATTATATCTACTAATGAATTATTGAAAAAGCTTAACAGAGGGAAGGGAGGCACTAGTGTTTTTAATAAAAGTGAAAAATAATAATTTAATAATTTAATAAAAGTGAAAGGTGGAAATCAAAAGTCTTGTGCATAATTATTATTTATGCCCCAATGGAAAAAAATAGCATGATATTTTGGTGTTAAAGCCAATCAAAGTCAGTCAAACATAAAGGAAAGACTGACTTAAGGTTAATGACTTTGGGCAAGCTTCCCAAAGGGAAGAAGCAGAGTGCTGGCTGTGAAGAGAATGCTGTTTCCAATTGTCTTGTTAAGGGCATGAATTTAATTCCACCTCAACCCTATGATTAGAGTTGTAACATATATATCATACAGTTCCTTTAAGCTTACATTTTTGTTTATTTTATTTTTATTATATTTATTTATTTAAGAAAGAAAGGCAAAGAGAGAAAGAGAGGAGAGGGAGAGAGAATGGGTGCACCAGGGACTCTAGCTACTGCACAGGAACTCCAGATACATGTGCCATCTTGCACATGTGGCTTTATTCGGGTACTGGGGATTCAAACCTGGGTCCTTTGGCTTTGCAGGCAAGCACCTTAACAGCTAAGCTATCTCTGCCATCCCATTTGTTTTTGTCTTAAATATAGGAATAACTCAAATGGGATGCATAACACATAAAATGAAAGTATGTACCAGGGTGGTTTATAAATTTAACAGCAGTGATTATTTGAAATAAAGAAACAATGAACTAGGAGCAACATTAATGGCATCTGATGAGTTTATAGAAGGTAGTGAGCAGGTATTTCCTCTGAATTGAAACACTTTCTCTTGGAAGGAACAACAAGGTTCATAATATTCAAGAAGTGGACAAAACTTACAAAGCTCAGGAAGTTCCTGTAAAAAGGTCCCCACAGTTACATAAGCAAGGGAAGACAGTCTCTGCCAGCGGAGCTGTGTGCAGGTTATGCCAGGAGCTCTAAGGCTGTAGCTTTCTTGAGTCGTTGTGCATGATGGATATCTTCTCCCTGTCTCCTCTCATGCTTCCGTAAGAAGCCCCAGTGAACTCACTGGCTCACTGAGCACTTCTTAGGTGGAATCATTTCTTTGGTTGTCCATTGGTGTTCTACATTGGTTCATATCGCCCTAGGAAAAGGAAGTCGCTCAGCAACAGATCAAGGAAGGCAAGTCTTCATGGAATGAACACCTACTTACATAGCAGCATTGTAAGTCATTGTAAGTCGACTCAAGGACTCAGAGTCAGGTATGGACACCCAGACAGAGGCCCAGCAACTGGCCTTTAGAGAGAGGGTGGAGGGCAGTAGATGTGTCCAGACAACTATTCTATAAGCCACTTGTCTCCTCTTCCATCAAATATATGCTCTGTAATTAATACTTGGGTAATGTAATCTACCTTACTGTTCTGGGTCTTTAGGAGAAGGTCCATGTTACTTAGGTCCTAGAGGATATATGAAAATCACAATATACCTGAAATCTGATTTTGAAATCCCCACCTCACAATCCTTATTTAGTTACCTTTCCAAAGATCCTATCTCCAGGTAAAAGCCACGTTCAAAACTTCTAGAATTTGAGACATAGACATGTTCAGAGCATCCCCCAGGACTGATAGAGCAAACACACAAAGCTGTGGAAGAATTATTTGTGGATGAATGACATAATGAGGGGATCAAAAGTACAGTAAAGGAAGTTTCTGGTTAAAGACTGACTCAGAAAAGCAGGTCAACATATCAGGAGATAATATGATGCTAGAAGTCTGATGACCCATGGGGCTGATATATGATTCAAAAGACTATGGGGTACAATGAAGAAATAATAACTGTTCTCTTGAAAAAGTTTAACAATAATGATGGTAAAATACTCACTGTTAAAATATAATGCATTCTTGTCTATAGCTGCTTGATTCATAATAGCTAAGAACTGGAATCAACTCAGGTGCCCATCACTGGAGAAATGGATAGCCAAGATGTGGTATATCTACATGATGGATTTCTACTCAGTAGTAAAAAGAAAATAACTCAATGAAATTTGTAGAGAAACGGTGGAACTTGGAACAGATCAGACTAAGAGAACTCACACAATCACAGAAAGACAAGCATCACGTGGTCTCACTCATCTGCGGTTCCTAACCTGGATCAGCCCGAGTTGCTGACATACCTGAATGGTATCTCCAGGCTTGGACAATACAGAGGATAGGGCTTGGAGGAAGGGGATGGGTGGAGGGGGGGCACAAAACTGAGCCCAAATTGAACTGGTACCATAGAAATCTATATTCTGGAAGTTAGACTAAAAGGTCAAACCCTCAACAGGATCTTAGGGGGAAACACCTGAATCGAAAGGCCCTGGAGAGGGTGAGATGAAGCCTAACCTTAAATTTCTCCTGTTTCTTTTTTTTTTTTTTTTTTTCTGTCTTTCTCTTTTCTTCTTTTCCCTTGGTGCTGGCCTGTAATTCCCTGTACTAGGATGTGGTTAACACCCACAATGAGCTATAAGGTCTCCCAAAACAAACAAGACAGACTTCTGTCAGAGCACTTGATTACCCACCAGAGGTTAATGGTAAGACCCTACTGCTGAAGACATCATATGCTGTGGGCATGGACCATGAAGAGACCTGGTTGGAATCCGGAGAGAGAGCCAGTCCCCAGACAATTAGCCCATCTAGTGCTGGAAGGTGCTACATGAGCTTCCCGGGGAAAGTGGTCAACATCTATCCGAGTAACTCAAAGTCTAAGCCACTCAGAAGCAAACAACCTGACACAATGCTCACACAAGTGCACTAGTGGCACACAGCCATGGTGGGTGACCAGCTGCTCTTGGATTGGTTAACAGATCTGCTCAGTGGAAAGGAAACCATATCTGGAACTGGGAAACAAGTCAGAATCATATCCAGATAATAAATCTGTTTTCCATTGTCAACCTCCCACTAATCTTGGGCTATAAGAGGGTCTACACCCTTTAAATTTTCTCTAAATTAATTTATCCCATTTAACTGGTGCTGACTTCACTGTCCGTTGGAGAATCTTTTTCAGATGGGAGCGGGACCTGAGGAGATAAACAACCCAGTGCACTTCACCCCAGCCCCAGGTGAAACCACAGAGGAATTGGGGCAATGAGCAAGAGTGCTGCTTTCCCAGTGAACCTGATATCAGCACAAGGGTGAAGGAGACAGACACTGAGGACACTCAACTCCTACCAAACCAGAGATCCAGAATCTCCTAAGTACCCATCACTGCAGTAGACTTAAAATGCACCCAACATGGCTCAGGAATTTTGCAAAAGGGAGGGGGGAAGATAGTTAGAGCCACAAGTTGGGACATTATGCACAGAGACATTGCCTCTCCCCATAACTGACTGCTGCCCCCGCAATGCATGGCCCACAATCTCTATGGGGTTGACCTGCATCATCAGTGAGGAGGCCCTCTTAGGAAAAGGGGCAGGGAGGGATGAGGATGTGTTGTTTACATACTAAGTATGTCCATATCTAATAAAAATAGATTAAAATCATAACACATACTTTATGGTCCAAAATATAATTTTCTGTAGTGAATGTTCCATAGCAGAGTCAACGTTTGTTAAGGGAAGGGATTTAATAAATTTTGTTTACTCTTAAAAAATGCATTCTGTATTTATCACATGCCTGGAAATATTCTTAGGAATCAAGGTATTTTCTCATGTGTTCCTCATATAACTTGTATCCTTCAAGATATTACAGCTGAGGGGTTGAGAGGTCCCAGTCAGAACATAAATTCAATATTGTGTGAATAACAAGGCTGTGCTCTACTGGATGTCATATGTGACATCACTCTTCACATCCCATGAATTTGATGTAATTCTTAATGTGTGTCCCCAAAATTAAAAAAATTGAGATCAGCTTACTTCCCATTTTATTCTTGTGGAAAACAGTCTCATTGTGGGCTATTGAACTTTTTAAATAAAATAAACAAGAAAGATAATTTATACCAGCTAATTGATGGCAATATATATCAAACACTGTAAAATGATAATGCACATTTTAACTAGATTTATTGGGCTAGTATTTCTGATACTTAGCTACATTCTTTTTCAAAAAAAAAATAGAAAGTTAAATTTAACATGAAAAGTAAATCACTTTTCCATTAATATTTTTGTATTAATTCTTCAGCTCAGTTAAAAAATAAAACCATACTGGAAGTTAGGTACAGAGGTGGAGGCTAATACATCAGTCTGATTTATTCTCTTAATTAAACTTGCACTTAAGAGGGTGAGCTGTGAGGTTTACTTTAATATTACATTTGCAGTATTTCATATCCATGTTTAGGTTCTACTCATAACATAAATGTTAATGGTTAAGTTAAAATAATTCATTGTCTCGTTCAAAAATTATAGTATAAGATTGTTTCCATTCTATATTTTACAAGGGAATGTAGAGACACCTTTAGTCTAGGTGTGTGCCTATTGTTCAGATCCCTTATGTACCTTCTAAATTATTTCCCAAATTTAATGTTCACTTTGTATCTCTGATACAGACTTATGAGAATTAAGAGTTACTAAACCCAATCTCATTCTTATAGCATTCTGAATTTTTTGAAAATATTGTTATAAAAAGATGATAAACTTGTGTTAGTCTTCAGCTACATCCACTTTAAAGCTCCATTAAAGAAGTTTAGAAAATCAATAATTTTTCACATATAACTTTGCATGTCTTCATTATTTCGGAGTTATTTCATTATCTGGGGGCTTACTATTTTAAGATGCTTTGAAATATCCATAAACCTAGATTTAACATTGTATTTACATTCTAAACCAGCAATGGATTCATTTTTTCCTTCCAGCCTTGAGCATAATGTGTGAGTTGGATACTGTGCCCAAAATGTTACAAAGTAGAACTGATGTTTGTATAGCATTCTACCAAATATCAGCCCAAGATTCAAACTGATACCAGTTAACACATGAAAACGTTAAAAAAAAAAAAAAAAAGTTTCAGGCACAGAGAAGTCACAAGGTTGAGAGCAGACTGGTTAAGTTCTTGGTCAGGTGAGGAAACACTGCAGGAACATAATACATCATGTGTTCCCAGCTCTAAACTTTAGGATCTAGAATGAGCCATCTGTGGTCTTAGAGATCCTCATTTTACTTACATTTCAACTGAACTCACAAACCCAAATGAAATATACAGGGGCTGGAGAGATGGCTCAGTGTTTATGATGCTTGCCTGCAATGCCGAACAAGCAGGATTTGATTCTCCAGGACCCACGTAAAGCCAGATGCACAATGGCACAGCACTTGGAGTCTGTAGCAGCTGGAGGCCCTGGCATTCTCTCTCTCTCTCTCTATTTGCAAATAAACAAACAAACAAATATGATAAATGAATGGATGGATGGGTGGGTGGATGGATGACTGGGTGAATGGATGAGTGAATAAACTGACTATAGGAGTTAAATCACCAGTACATTAATAATAAAACTGAGTGCCATATCAAATTATCATCCTTAATTTCCCATATTTCAGTACCATGCTTTCTTTATCATCAGACAAGCATGGTGTGAAATGATTTCTTATTTCTTCTTATTTTTTTTTGAGGGAGATACACAGAGACAGAGAGGAAGAGGCAGAGAACAAATGGGCGCGCCAGCAGCCTCTCCGCTGCTGTGAATGAACTCTAGACACATGCGCTGCCTAGTGGTCAAGTGCAGCCTCACACCCTTGTGTCACTTGCATCAGGCTAAATGTGGGACCTGGAGAACTGAACTAGCGTTCTTAGGCTTGGCAGGCAGGCACCTTAACTGCTAAACAATCTATCCAGCCCTGATTTCTTTTTTTTTTTTTTTAATATTTTATTTATTTATTAGAGAGAGAGAGAAAGAGAGAGAGGGAGAGGGAGGGAGAGAATGGGCACACCAGGGCCTCCAGACACTGCAAATGAACTCCAGATGCATGCACCACCTTGTGCATCTGGCTCAGTTGGGTCCTGGAGAATTGAACCGGGATTCTTTGGCCTTAACCACTAAGCCATCTCTCCAGGTCTGATTTCTCATTTCTGTGGAGGAGGGAATTCACCCACCCCTGTGCTTGTAAGGTGCTAACTGGCAGCAGAAAGAACCCTGCATATTGTAGAGGAGCTGGAAGCATCCCGGCTTGTGCGAGGCTAAATTTAGTTTAAATTTTGATCTAAACTTTTCTGGAGGAGTTGCTAGTTCACATGACAAAGAGATCACGGAATACTAACAAACACGGTGGGACTGGTGCAAGCATGACCACAAGAGGTGAGACACAGCAGTGGCCTGGGCCTTTCACTGCCTGTGCGTGGCAGAGGCTCTGTCTCTTTTAAAGGAAGGTCTCTTGACACTTTCCCGGTGGTTGGAGATAAAATGCTGCTTTCGGAAAGTGCACATATGTTTTACTGGAAGAGCATGTAACTGGAACCTGGGGTTATGTTCCTTGCTTTAAACATCTTTCTTGGCTTCTGTCTGCAAAGATACTGAATGTGGCATAGGAGGTAAACTTGTGTCTCTGTTCTGTGGTAAACAATACCAAGTGCCTTGAACGCGTTCTTTTCTGCTTTACATAGAGCACTTTGCATCTCATCAGTAAAGCGTGTCAGTGTGTCTGAAATAGTCAGATTCTTGCTAATGAGATACCCAATGTGTGCTGTTTCCCAGCAAAGTTTTATTTTTATTACAGATTATTACTCCGTTTTAAACCTATTCTTAGCTTGGCTGTTTGCCTGCGTTGGCTTCACACCATATATTTTCCCACACTCTCTTCATTTTTTGTGTGTGTTCCCATCTTGTGTTCCCCATCCAAATCTACTACCTCAAAGCTGGAGTAAATCACACGTAACACAGGCACAGCTTTAGAAATGCTTCAGGTATTGATTTTCACATAGCTGCTCTAACGTCTTCCCTCTCTCCAACTTGCCCCCCCCCCCTTTTTAAAGATAGTTTGCTCTTTCTCACTGAGAATCTCCCGAACAAGGAAGTCATTTTCAGCTTTGACTATCAAATGAGAACTTTTTCCTTTTGTTTGTTGTTGGTTGGTTTAAGTTGGGTAGCAGGAAATAAGCATTAAAGATGGCTTTGTTAGGAGTTGGGGGACTTTCTCAATGCTCCTTCACATGAGAACCAAGCCTGGATGGCTCAGTGAATGCAGGCACTGCCACAAGGATGGGCGGCTGGACGACTCTAGTTCCAGTGTCAACTACTGCTTGAGGCTGGATGCTTTACAGGAGGAAGGGTGGTATCTGAGAGAAACACGAATGAAAGAGATAGGTGGCCCTGGATCTTTTTTTATTATGTTTTATTTTATTTATTTATTTATTTATTTATTTATTTATTTATTTATTTATTTATTTATGAGAGAACAAGAGGAAGAGGCAGATAGAGTGAAAGAGAGAATGGGCATGCCAGGGCCTCCAGCCAATGCAAACAAACTCCAGACTCATGCGCCCCCTTGTGCATCTGGCTTACATGGGTCCTGGGGAATTGAACCAGGGTCCTTGGGCTTCATAGGCAAACACCTTAGCCACTACACTAAAACAGGTCCAGACAGTATATGGGAAAGTGAAATACAAAGACTTGTGGTATTTGTGGGTTTAGTGCCATATGCTTAATAACAATGGTGATGGTAGCTATAATCAATGGTAAGAAATAAGCTCAATTAAAAATGTAAGCTCAATTTAAAACTATTTTTATATAAATGTATAAGAGATCTTTGAAATCAAATTATAGGTGGGCCTGGGGGTAGATGCTTTTAATCCAAGGACTCAGGAGGCGCAGGTAGAAGAATCAATGTGAGTTCAAGGCCGGCCTGGACTAGAGTGAGACCCACCTCAGAAAATCCAAAAGCAGCCCCCGAAATTAAATTATAAATGTCATATAAGAGTTGGGTGTGAGGGATTATTATAGGTCTCTCTCTTCCTCCCCCTCTTCTTCACACATTTGCTTCACTATCTTTGAACTTTGCTTCTCTTTGTGTTTCCACCTCCTTGTTCACTCCCTTGAGGAATATTGTGTGTAGGACAAACTTGCGATTGGATGTTACTTGTCATAACTGCCCAATCCCCCGGGCCTCTACTGCTTCCCTAGTTTCCAAGTGTCTTCAAGTCTACAGAGGTCAACTAAAATGTTAAGATTACCTGCTTTTCCCCTCTTTTTTTTTTTTTGTTTTCTGTTTTTTCAAGGTAGGTTCTCACTCTAGCCTAGGCTGACTTAGAATTCACTTTGTAGTCTCAGACAGGCCTCGAACTCACAGCACTTCTCCTACCTCTGCCTCCCGAGTACTAGCATTAAAGGCGTGTGCCTCCAGGATCACCTAAGATTGTTTGTTCGTTTATTTATTTATTTGATTGTCTTTCAAAATAAGGTCTCATTCTAGTCCAGGCTGACCTGGAATTCATTATGTAGTTTCAGGGTGGCTTTTATTCCATGGCGATTCTCCTTATGTCTGCCTCCGGAGTGCTGGGATTAAAGGCGTGCACCACCATACCTGGCAAGAGTGTTTATTTTAAGGCCATAGCTAAGACAAGATTTTTTTGACAATAATACGAGAGAAGAAATGATGACTGACATTTCTAAAGCAAGCTTATATATAGAAAAAATATTCTATGGTTAAATAAGTTTGGAAAATCTCCAGGTAAACAAAATTAGCTTCCTTTCATATAGAACTTCCTAGATTATTTGTTATGTGAGTGGTCAGCCCAAATACTAAAATTTGTAATGTAATATTCTAAATCTATTTGTCTGACATCAAAGTTTTTTTTAAAAGCAACTCATTGTATCTTTTTGGTATGACATTTTAAAATGTATTAATTCATTTTGGAGAGGAAAAAGGTTTGTAAGAAAACATCTTCCTATTTTTATTAAAATGTATGTATTAAAATGTGAATATGTGATTTTTCTTGTTCATTTATTTAAAACCTATTCAAGCATTTTCATATGACAAGCCCAGTCTGATGCCAAGAAGACAAAATGAATAACGTTTACAGAGAAAACAGATTATATTGATAGTGGTTATTTCTAAGCAATGAAATCATGCATATTTTCTTTACTTTTAAAAATAACACTTTTTCTTCATAGAAATTATAAACTTCATTGGAGAAAATTATGCATTTTAATTAAATTGCCTCAGATAAAGGCAGTCCAGTAAAAGCTTTCATTTTCATCATTGATTATGACACAGATGCATCCAAGGTCACCAAGTAGTGACTTACAAGTGCCACATTGTGAGGGACCGCCGTCTTAGTTCAGGATGCTGCAGCAAAGTACCCTAGGCTGTCTGGCTTATAAGCCGCAGAAGTTAGTTCTCAGAATTCTGGAGTCTGAAAGCCCCAACTGATGTGATGTTTGGTGAGGGTCTGCCTCTGGGTTCTTAGACGCTTCACACAAGGAAGGAAGATGATGAGAGGTATCTCTTGCATGTCTTTTTTGTTAAGGACACTAACTTCACTCTAATGATATAAGCCTCTCCCAAAGGCCTTTGACCTCATTCTCCTCACTAAAAGGCAATCATCCCTTTGTAAGTAAGCATACGTGTGATAGCCCATGTGTAGAAATTAATGAAGACCAGCGGGTTCTATAGCAAGGAAGTCAGATACTCCGCCATCACCTGCTTAAAAGCTGGCACAGGCATTTGACTGGCTTTGCTTCACGCTATGACAAAATATCTGACATAACTTCCAGAAGGAAGGATTAACTTGAGCTACTACTACAGAGATGTCAGTAAAAGTCTTGGGCTCCACTGATTCTGAACCCATGGTGGGACAGATCATCCTGAGCACCAGAAGCAAGTGGCATTGGCTACCCTGGTCATGCTGGAGAGTACTAAGGGCCATATATAACCTTTAAAAATGAGTGCTTGTGACTTACATCCTCCAGGAATGCCTTAATGTTGCCACCTGCTAACAAAACAGATCTGGGGACCAAGAGGTCGATATGTGAAACTGTGGGGAAAAAATTCAGATTCCATAAAGGACAGAGAAATAAACACTTTGCATAGGAAATGAATGTAGCAACTGCTTGGTCATTGCTGGGACACAACACCTACCTGCAGCGGCGGCTCATGAAAGGAAAAGAGTGCTGACTGCTTTACCACGTGGAGGGACTCCTTCTTTGTGCCAGGGACGACAGGGTTGGAGCAGATAACCAGTGTCACATCCTACGTCAGCACGGAGGAAGTAGAGAGGAGTGCCCAGGAGGGCTGGACTGTCACAAAGTCCTAATCCTCTCCTCCAGCAAGGCTCCACCTCCCAAAGGCTCCACCAGCTGAGGATTAAATATAAGGTTTGATTGCTATGGGAGACATTTAACATCAAACCACCAGAATGAGAATTTAGACACAGCTTGAGTTCATGCTGTTTACATGCGAAAACCAGAAGCAGACAGGCTATTGAGAAGGGAGGCATCCTATGTGACTAAGGGAGGCAACTTGACTTAGTTTGGTCCTCCATTGAAAGCAGGTGAAAACTGGAGAAGGTGAAGCTACTTACTGGTCAAGCTCTGAATGGAGCCATTGCTGCGTGGAATGCAGCTTGTGGTCGTGGGCTGGCGGCTGAAGATGAGGGTCAGGGCCTATGTTAACATGTACCCTGACCATTGCTCACTGTATAGGCAGTGTCACGTGTGGGCTTTACAGTGTTAGTTATTTTTCCCTATGCCTAGCTGTAGAAAAATCAATAAATACCTGTTATTGTCATTTTCACTCATAGGCATATCCTAAAATGCTTCTTATAATGTATTCTGCTGTTAGGTAATTCTGTTTCTTTATGCTTCCCCTTTGATTCTCCCCACATTTATGTTCAGACACTGTCTTAAGAAAATACTCCATTATGAGAAAAGTCTAAGTGTCAAGAAAAGGCAAGGGATGTTACCTTCTTCCTAGACATCAGCTCCCCTTTTGCTGGGTTTCATCTTCCTGGAAATAACAGCCGGTGACTTTACTTGGAAGTGAAGGAGCTAAATTAAATAAGGCTATTTCTGATAAAGCCCAGAACATCCTGAGGGCAGAGGAACAAGGAGTACATGGTAAGGGGGATTAGAGTGAGGTGAGGGCTATAGACAAACTGTCGTTGTACATCCTGAAATTGGGCTTACTCCTGGTGAGAGGGTAGAACCTATAAGAGGAGCTATCTTGTCAAGAAAATAAACTGTTTCAAACATTGAATTTTAAGCTTTCTGTTACAATGCAATGTACAGAAAGTAAGGATGGCTATGCAAATACGCATAGGCTAACAAATTTAACGTATGCTCTCTTAACCTTCTGCTCTAGTGGCCTCAAAAATTTACAAAATAAAATGTGATAGTTCTTCAGAGATCACTTTGAACAGTTTTCATCTTCAAATATATTCAGTTTTGTTATAGCCCAGATGTGAAACAATACTTTATACTTTACCACATCTTTATATGTTTATAACAAACTTGCAATATTACTTTGAATCTTTTACCTCAGTAGTAAAAGGAAATAAATACCTTATACTCTGAAACATTATTTTCTCTGACTTACTAAGATGGCATGAACAAATAAAAATGGATTTATCACACGCCTTTAATCCCAGCACTCGGGAGGCAGGGGTAGGAGGATCGCCATGAGTTTGAGGCCACCCTGAGAATACAGAGTGAATTCCAGGTCAGCTTGGGCTAGAGTGAGACTCTACCTCAATAAACCAAAAAAAAAAAAAAAAAAAAAAAAAAAAAAAAAAAAAAAGGATTTATCTATGACATATTATGCAATGTCAAATAACTACTTCAAGATAGTTCTCTATATCAGCCACCTTTGTGTCTGAGAAGAACTGGGGTGCATGCATCTGTAGCAGTTTATTAACCCCAGTGGGATTTTGTATCTGTTGAGCAGAGTCACTCGATTTATCTGTCCAGGAAACAGTTATTCTATTCTCTCCTTTAAGAATCCACTGCCTTTAGATTCTACATATAAATGAAGTCATGGAGTGTCGGTCTGTGGTAGTTTAAATGTTTGGCCCCATAGACTCAGTTTTTTAAATTAAACTTTCTACTTAAGCCCCTCACAGGCAGATCTCTGCTACTGGGGAGGAGGTATGTCACTGGGGTCAGATCTGAGATCCAGCCATACTAGTTGTATTCAGACCAGTTTGATCTCTGGCAGTGCATGCTTCCTGCTGTTGGTGTTTGCTGGCTGTTGGTGGGGTGTCTCTCTTTGGATCTATGAAATGGAAACAGATGGTGGATCAATAAAGCCTAAAACAAGTCTCTTCCTCATATAAACTATGTCTGGTTGGATGTTTGTCCCACAGGTGTTGACTGCAACATTGTCCCTGAATCTGGGTGATTGAATTTGATGAAATTTCTTCCAGGTTCATCCTGGTTGCCACGAATGGCAAGATTTCCATGTTTTGTTTTCTTTTGTTTTTTAGTATATTGCCTATTGTAATTAATGTTGCAATGAACAAGAGCATGACTTGTCTCCTCAGCAGACTGACTTCACATCCTTTAGCTATCTATAGCAGGATGTAGGATTATTGGTTCATAGAGTTACTCTGTTTTTAATTTCTGAAAAGCTTCTATACAATTTTATATAAGGGTTATACTATTTTTCCCAACTGCAGCACTGTACACTGGTCCTCTCTCTCTGCATGCTTGCCAGCATTTGTTATGGCTGTCTTGCCCGTGACCTCCTCTGACAGGTATGCACCACTTCCTGCTGCTGTTCTGATGATGAGTGACATGGAATTGTTTCCCTGTACCTGTGGCCATGCACATATCATCTTTACATTTTTATTTACTCTTAAATTAACTTTCAATAATTTAAAATTAGCATAGGGAAATATAATATCATACTTTGGCATATTTGTTTGCAGTACTGTTTGAATGCAGGGTAATATATCTACTTTAGTAAAATGCATCACCACGTTTTCTTTTTTTACAAAATATTCTGCAGTAAACAGTTAAATTCAATTCTTTGGATATTTCTGTAGGACCCAATCGCAGGAAATGTTAGATGTATGCTTTGATAGTCTTATTATTATTAATTATTGTTAGTTTTATTATATGAAAGTGTGCTTTCCAAATGGTTGTATTTATTTTCTGTCACCAGACATGACTGTTATGGCAGAACCCAGCTCTTCTCTGACTGGATCTGTACCCTCTCCACAGAAGGGACTTCATTCCTGGTCCTCAAAACTTAGTTAAAAAACTAGGAAGGAAAACCCTACTTTTGTTTGATTTAAATGGATATGTTGTGGCCATCAAGTACCCTTTAAACAATTACATTTATGCCCATATATTAATGCTGTTTGTATCTCTTTTGCTTTTTCGAAGTTGGCTGTAATGACTTCAGAAACTCAGCGTCATGATCGTACCGGCGATGAGTGGCTATGGAGTACTCAGCATTAAACAAGACATCCATGTCACCCTCTCCAAGGCTCTAGGAACACTGCAGAAGAAAGGGCAGAAAGAAGGTAGGAACCTGAGGAGGGGAAGACAGCGCTGTGGAATGCTGTCCTCTGGACATGGCATGGTCATGTGTTCACGGCCTCACAGTGACTATCATTAGTGGCACGCGATCTTTCTAACATTGGGCCCATCAGTATCCAGTCGTGATAACGGAGGGGACCATGAGGTCCCATCCATCCCTGAGGAGTCACTGACAGTTCATGGATTCCGAGGTGAGTGGGAGACATTCTCTGCAGTGGTGTAAGCACTGGTAAGTTGCATGTACTCGTAAATCATCCCCCACTTACCCAGGTTCATACAGGCAACCCTAATTAAACTCAATGGATCACAAATTCACAGGGAAAAAAGTCATGCAAATAGGAGAGAGACTAGTTGGAAACAAGAATGTGATCAATGGAATGGGAAGATGGCTAAGAGAAGGTAACCGGAAGGGATTATGATCAAAACATGTATCCAGGAGTTCACATGTATACATGCATACCATCAATAAAAACACAATTGCAAATAAATTTCAATCTATGACATAAAAGTTACTATTTACTTGAAATTTATCATTTTAGCAGTCTTATTTAGATTGATTATTGCTGATATATATAAAATTAAATATATACATTTATAGGGTGCCATGTGATGCTGCAGTGCATGTGTGTATGCACTTACAGTAGCTAAATCAGGTTAAGCATATCTGCCTCCTCAAATGTGTCTTTTTTCTTTATGGTGAAAACTTTCCATTCTCCAGTTTTTACAGGTTTCTATCTCTTGATAACAATGCTGCATACACAAGAGAGTGCCGATGTCTCCTTGAAAGATTGATGTCATGTCCTTTGGATAGGCATGCAATAGTGTGATTGCTGGATCATATGATTGTTCTAAATATATATAAATATTTAAAATGAACCCCCTTACTTTTTCCATAATGACTATTCTAATCAACATTCCTGCTAACAGTTTGTAAGGGTCTCCCCTCCTTTATCAGAAGTTTATACTTTTTATATATATAAGGCATTCTTACTGGAGTGAAGGAATCAATATCTCATTTTGGTTTGTTTGCATTCCCTACTGATTAGTGAGAAGGAACATTCTCATCAAGTAACTGGTGGCTATTGATATGTCTTCCTTGGAAGATGGCCTATTAGCTCTCTGTTTCCCATTTTAAAAAATATTTTATTTATTTATTTATTATTTGAGAGAGAGAACTAGAGACAGAAAGAGGCAGACACAGAATGAGTATGGGCATGCCAGAGCCTCTTGCCATTTCAAACAAGGTCCAAATGCATGTACAACTTACACACCTGGCTTTATGTGGGTGCTGGGGAATTGAACCTGGGCTGTTAGGTTTTGCTAGCAAGTGCCTTAAATGTTGAGCCATCTCCCCAGCCCCTGTTTCCCATTTTAAGTCATACTAAATTGTTAAAATGTTTGTCTGATTTTTGGTATATTTGTCTTTGGTTCTCTTTTTTATTACTGTTATTAGTTGCACAAAATGATGAGTTTTACTTTGACACTTTTACACACATATATAGAATGTAGCTTGATTATATTTAAGCCCTCCGTTGTCCTCTCTTGTCCCTTCTCCACCCTCTTGGTCCCTATTTCTTCCTAGACGCTCTCCCTTCTTTCTCCTCCTTTCTTATATTGTATTTGTATTTCTTTTTTCGTTGTTGATTTGTATTTTTGATGAAGGGTCTCACTCACTCTGTCCCAGGATGGCCTGGAACATGCTCTGTAGTCCAGGCTGGCCACAAACTCATGATCATTCTCTCACCTCAGCTCCCCCTCCCCCCCATAAAGGAGGAAAGGTATGAGCCACCAAGATCAGCTTTTAAATTATATTTCTATTTGTATTTGGTAACTATTTTTTACAGAATAAAGAGTTTCATTAACACATTTCATACATACTTGACTTTTGTTAATCCTCCTGCCTTACTCTTTTTTTTTTTTCATAGTTTTAGAATTCCTTACACTTTCTGGATAAGGAACTCTCAATACAGCCTTGTTAGAGGTACAGTGGCAAACATCTTCTTCTACTCTTCATTTTGTCTCTTTACTCCATTTTTTTCTTTGTTTTTCAGAAGCTTTTAATTTGAACCTAATTCCATTTGTCTGTTTTTGCTTTGATTGTCTGTGCTTCACAGATCTTGCAAACAAAATAATAGACTCCTTTGAGTTGATTTCGACACTGGTGAGCGATAGAGATCTAGGCTCATTATTCTGATTTCGACATCCAATTTTCTAGCACCATTTATTGAAAAGACTACTTTCTACAGTGTTTTCAACACCTTTGTATGGATTTGCATCAAGGCTCATGAATGTTTTTATTCATCTAGGTTTCTGGTGAAGAGTCAACACTATTCTCTTGATGACTATAGTTTTCTTTTTCTACAATCAAATCACTGGCATTGGCTGGTCTAGTTGTGTGTGAGTTGGGGCGGGCGGTGATTCCATATAAGTGTCAACATTTTCTTGAGTTCCTTGAATAATATATATGATTGGGATTTTGACAGGAAGTATACTAAATCTGTAAGTTGCTTTGGCAAGCATTATTTTATTTTCATTTTGCTATTTATCTAGTTAGTTAATTACTTAGTTTTACCAACCATTTTAGTCTTTTTTGATTTTTCAGGCATGCATCTTATCTGTCATCAAAGGGATTATGATAGCAAGCCTGACAGCACTAATTCATAACACATTATTGGCATCCTGTAAAGAAGATAGCTCTGGATTGGGAGGGCCCCAGCTACCATGATGGAGGTGCTTCTTTCATTGATGACAAGACATGCTGTGGGAAGAAAAGGCAAGGGAGGCATGTGAACATGCAAATACATCCGAATTTGGAATATAGTGGAACGATTCATAATTTACTTAAGGATGAGAGGGGATTGTTGAGCGCTAACTTTGTTATTTCTAGAAATTAGTAGATTTGGAACCCGAGGTTCAGACTTTTCAGATACATTAAGTTCAGACTGACCTTGGAAATAAATGGCAATCATACATGGTAAAGAGTGCTTGAGAAGAAAGAAATTTTTTAAGTCATACATCCGGTGTGAACCAAAAGTGAGGGAATTTTTCCTTTTTAAAAATTAAATCATTGGGCTAGCGAGATGGCTTAATGGTTAAGGCACTTGCCTGCAAAGCCAAAGGACCCAGGTTTGACTCCACAGGACCCATGTAAGCCAGATGCACAAGGCAGTGCATGTGTCTGGAGTTCATTTGCAGTGGCCCATTCTACCCCTCTCTCTCCCTGCCTAGTTTTGTATCTCTCGCTCTCTCTCTCTCAAATAAATAAATACAAATTTGTATTCTTTCTAAGTCTCTCTATCTATACATCCTCTACATGCTTGTGGCTCTGCTCCAGGGTTTTTCTAAAGGCCTCAATTTCTCTCAAATGAACTTTATAAACTATAGTGTTTCCACATAATAGTGTGTTTCCTTCTCCCCAAGTTTTAGCCTCCCTTCGTAGACCTCAGCATCCCTTAAACCCCACAATTTGTGATTTCCCCCTAAATAAACAATACCTCATAATTTATCCTTCTTGAATCCATCTTTATTAATTCTTAATTAAAAGTAGGACAATACCCAAAACTTGGGGGTTCATAAATTCTGGAAAACCCCTCCTGAACCCCAAAATCCTACATCATATTGTCACCCTTTCTCCTATTCCTGATCTAAAGCATAGCGTTATTTTATTTTAGATTTTTTTTTTTTCTTTTTGGATTTTTTTTTTGTCCCATTCTATTTTGTACTGGTCCTTGCTGATTGACTAGTTCTCAGTCTCTGGCCTCTTCAGTTCAGCCCATGCACTAGTGTGTGACGGGGCATCTTTCTGGATTACTATTCCAGTCCTAAGGTCACCAGACAATCTCCTTCATCTTCTCCTTTCAGAATCTTCTCAAAGGTCATTTGTATACATTTTCCAGGGTGTTTTTATTAACAATGTGAGTAAAATTAAATGCCTTTCTGCATCTTATGCTGCTCATCACTCACTGTTTATGTGTATTTCAGCAAATGAACCTCTTTGAGTTCCTCTGAAATAAATATACGAGTTTGTTTTCTTTGTAGAACCTCCAATTTCTTTCCTCAAATTATGAAGAAGAATGTAAAAAGATTACACATTCAAATCAAGAGTTGTTGGTTCTTTTAAACTAAAAAAAAAATTGGAAAACTGGGTTACTTCATCATTCTGAGTTCCCTTGTTAAATGTCATAAATTGGATTTGAGAGGTTTCTTGATCCTATTCTCTAAATGTGAATAGCTATTGAAATGACAAACTGTGTGTTTGTGATGAACGACCTCCTGCCGGAATAATAGTAGCATGCCATTCCTAAGATCTGAGGGGCCCAGCATCAATCTACAAAGGCCACACTCATGGTCTGAGCTGGGATTTACTTTCCAGGTAAATTGAAAAGTAGTGAAGGTAGTGATAATGTTTTATCACTGGTTGATGGGCAGTCCTTCAGTTACACAGAAAAGAAAAAACTGAATAAAGATATGTTGGAGAATAATCTTGCTGCCTAAGCTTGAAACAGGCATTAGGGGTTCAGGAAGCATCCTTGAACTCCAAACCCTAGGTTTGTGTCTCCTTCTAACCAAAGAATTGGATAAAATAATACTGAGAAGGAGAATTATTAAATTATTATATTTATTTGGAGAAGTACAGAACCAAGGGAAAGAAAATGAGTGCAACCATGTGGTGTGAAGACCCATGTGGTGGGTCTGAAACATAAAAAGCGGGTTAGAGAGGAAAGCAAAGGCAGGACAAAGGGCCCCTGCCATATGGAGGGCAGGAGAGGGTACAGAGAGACTATGTGGGAGCCCAGCTGGGCTGAGATGAGGGGAGACTCAGCAGAACATGGAGGTTCATGAGTGGTGAAAGGGCCACTGAGAGAGGTTGCCCTTCCCTGGTAACCACATTTATAATCTCACGGTGGTGGGCCCTACCATGGGGCTCCGGTGAGCCAGACAGACAGCCACTTGGTCTGGGCTAGGGGCTGACTCAGGAAGAGGCCAGCCATGACACCATGTTCCAGGGCTGAACTTGAGCAACCACAACGCCATGATTAAATCCTAGGAAAGGAAGTCTCCCTCCCAGGAGGGGCCCACATTATTTGTGGAAAACAAACAAACAAAAAAAAGAGTTCTAGGGAAGAGATAAGATGTGAGACCATACTTTGATCTCTAGCAAAGTGGAGACTGCAAGGGTACTTTAGGGCCCGGTCACCCTGACTGCTGAACAAAGCGACCTGACTCCTTCTCAAACTCACCTTTAGTCTTCATAGTCATGGGGTCAGCTCTGCCTGATGCTTGTTCCCTTTTCCAAAAGGGAACAGTCATAGATTCCTTGATTTCCAGAATATGGTGATTTGAAGTGTGTAGTGAGTTTTATTTGTGTTGCCAGACCAAATGCCATATGCACAATACTGAACGGATGTGTGATGATAGCATCTCGGGAGGTGTTGCAGTCAGGTACATATTGCTGGTAGAAATCACCCAAGAGCAGATTGTGGAAAAGAAAATTATTTTGGCTTATAGACATGAGGGGAAGCTCCATGATGGCAGGGGAAAACGATGGCATGAGCAGAGGGTGGACATCACCCCCTGGCCAACATAAGGTGGACCACAGCAACAGGAGACTGTGCCAAACACTGGCAAGGGGACACTGGCTGTAATACCCATAAGCCCACCCCCAACAATACTCTGCCTCCAGGAGGCTTTATTTTCCAATTGTCATCAGCTGGCAACCTAGCATTCAGAACACCTCAGTTTATAGGGGACACCTGAATCAAACCCCACAGGAGGTTACCTATAAAATGATCATAAGCAAGGCTGGGACATTAAAAATGAATTCTCTTTCAACTTGTTTCCAGTTGTAATAAAGAGAAATTAAGGATTCCAAAACGATACACACACACACACACACACACACACACACACATCATATATATATGTATATATGTAGTCTTGAATTTTGATTGCCTCATAAAAGGAAAATGACTTACTCCAGGTGTCTCCGAATTTTCCTGTTTTCCACTCCATGTAGCCCAATGAATGAGTTTTAATTCCACTCCCCATTAAATAGACTAAGAATACCCATTTTTCATGTACTGTTTTAAAATGATTTTATTTATTTATTAGAGACAGAAATAGAGTATTGGAGTAGCATAAGCTCCTCCTGGTGCTGCAAACTCCAGATGCATATGCCACTCTGTGCATCTGGTTTTATGTGGGTCCTGGAAAACTCAACCCAGGCCATCGGGCATTATACACAAGCACCTGTAACCACTGAGCAATCTCTCTAGCCCCTTCATATGGTTTGTGATAGAGCTTGCATGGGAACAGTAAGTGGGAAACAGCTTGGGCAGTTGTAGTTTGTTGTCTGTATAATCCAGAAGAGTATTTCTTATAGACAATTGCATTCTAGCTAGCCTGCAAACCTAAGAACCAATTCCTACCGCTTACTAAGGACGTTTGCTGAACATGTAACTATAGCTTAAAATCTTATTAAAATAGCACATGATCTCCAAGCATGCTATATAATGATATCCTAGGGCAAACACAATAATATTGAAGAGACTTTGGAGAACTAGACTCCTTGAATTATGTTTGATGCAGGATTTGGGAGCTCAGGAGGGGTCCCCCAAGTTTATGAACCCGAATTTTGGGGTCCTGTTCTATTTTAACAAAGACTCAATCAAAATAAACTCAAGAAGAATAAATTATGAATTATTAGGTTTCCTTACGGAGAAATCACAAATCATGGGATTTCTTTAAAGGAAACTGGGATCTGGAAAGAAGGCTAGAGCAGAGCTATAAGCCTTTGGGAAGTGGGAAACACACTCAGGTGGGAAACGCTGCATAATTCATAAGGTTCCTTTAAGAGAAATTGAGTTTTTTAAGGAAAGACTGGAGTAGAGCCACAAGCACGTGGAAGATAGAATTTAGGTGCGTATACATGGAGATTTAATCCAGAGGAAAATCACTCATGTAATTAAAGTGAAAAGTTACCCCAAACTATAAAGTAGAGGCAAGCAGAAAAGTTGCCCAAATCAAGAAACAGTACTGTGTTCTTGCCCTGCCCCAGGCTGGATGGGGAAGAGGCCAGACGCGCATGCATCCCTATGGCCAGAGCGAGGAGAGGCAGGCAAGGAGAGAATCCAGAGAGCGTGAAGTAGGAGCTGGGATGGCCTTTCTAGTTGATTGAAATGTATCCTTTCATCAGCTAGTTCATGCATGTCAAAGGGAAGACCTCATTGATTTGTAGATTTGAAGGGGCAGGTTTCAGGGCCAGCCCACCTGGGTAGCATGCTATTCTGTGGGCACCAGGGGGCACCGGAGCCGGTTGTAGGTGAATGTTGATCAGACACAAGTTCCGTTCATGTTAAGGAGGGTTGGCGTGTGGGGTGGCACCTCGTGGTTCTCTCTGGGCCTGGGTATCTTACTGAAACTGCCTAAAGGAAGCTGGCTTTCTTCTACTCTCTTTCAGGATCTCTTCCAGTCATGTGATTGTAGCCTCTTCTACATGAGAGCAGACGCCTACTATGTGAGAGGAGCTGAAGGGACAGATAGTGTTTGATTACAGTTCATACTTTATACCCCAAAACTGTTCGCTGGCAAGGCCTGAGTCCTCCTGAAGGAGATGCTAATTTCGAACATTCACTTTAGCCCTTGAGACTTTAATGACGAGTCCATAGTTAAGTTTTATTGTCTAGATTTTCGTGTGCACCCGTGTCTTTACTATTACAGCACTTCGATCACCATAGGCACATTTGCATATATAAACCCCACGCTTTGATGATTCGACTTTTTTCTTTGTGATTATAAGCCTTTTGCAGACTTTTCCAAAAACCCTTACAGTAATTGCTTAAGCTCTCCCTAACACATATCCCAGAAGAGGAAGTGCAGCTTGAGCCTCTGGATGATAAAGTGGGTGTTTGTTTTCTAGCCCAAGTTTTTATCATGGCTGCCCATATTTTCATTACAATTAGATTAGACTTTTAATTAAAAGTAGAATAAAACTCAATTTCTCCTGTGTGAAAGCGAGAGAAGAAACACTGCTCCGAGAATTAGGAATCGTGACTCAGGTAGCGACTGTGGAGCGTGTGACATTGGTCAACGTGCACGCTCATCTGGACATCATGCTCTCGGGTGTGCAGTTTTGTAGTGTGTGTAATGAGAAATTTTTAACCAAAGAAGAAGTCTTTTACAGGCCGAATGAGAATCAGGCCAGGTTCATTTTTATTCCTAGGCTTGCCAATTCTGAGAATTAATGTGCTTTCCTATTCATGGGCAAAACAGAACTGGAATGTAATATACTTTCAGAATTTGTGCTAAACAATAACTGGGATTTGGAAAGACAAGTAAAGCACCTAGAACGGCCTAATCGCACCAACTTCATCCTTGCAAGACCCACCTAAACCGCCTGTCCTCAGCCTATAAGCTGTGACCATCCTTTCCTGTGCCCCTTCCTCAGCTGGCTGCACTCTACCCAGTGGTACAGGGGTACTGCCTCCCTGAGGCAGCCTGACCAAGTCAGCTTAGGCATTTTAAAATATTATTTATTTATTTATTTCAGAGAGAGAGAGAAAACAGTGACAGAGGGAGAAAGACAGAGAATAAGTATGGGCACTCCAGGATTCCTGCCACTGCAAACAAACCCCAGACACATGAGCCAGTTTGCATACCTGGCTTTATGTGTGTACTGGGGAATTGAACCTAAGCCATTAGGCTTTGTAAACAAGCACCTGTAACTGCTGAGCCATCTCTCCAGCCGCTGACTCATGTTCTGATGATTTGGGTTGTAGTTGATGGTTAAGGTTGAGAGAACATACCCCTGGAAACTGTAATAGATCTTTAGCCTATCTCGTGTACAGGAAAAGATCTTGGCAGGATAATTGTTTATTTTAACTGATTGACTTTTTTTTTTTTTTTTTAAGGCCTTAGCAAAAGACATAAACTTTAACTGTAAGTGTTCCTGCTGGAAGGCTTCTTAGAATTACTGACTGACTTGGCGGTGGTTTGAACCAGGTGTCCCCCATAAACTCATGCGTTCTGAATGCTTGGATCTTATCTGATGGAAGTTTGGGAGATGGAGCCTTTCTGGAGGAGGTGTGTTGTTGAGGGTGGGTTTAGGGGTTTTATAACCAACACCTCTTGTTAGAATGTAGTTTACTTTTTTTTTTTTTTGGTTTTCCCAGGTAGGGTCAGGCTGACCTGGAATTCACTATGTAGTTTCAGGCTGGCTTTGAACTCATAGTGATCCTCTTACCTCTGCCTCCCAAGTGCTGGGATTAAAGGCGTGTGCCACCATGCCTGGCTGTAGTTTACTTTTCTGCTACTGTTTTCCACCTGCTATGACAAGGAGGTGACGACCAGCCTCTGCTCTCCCATCTCTCCCTGCTATCACAGAGCTTCCCGTCGAGACTTTAGGCCAAAATAAGCACCTTTTCTCCCATCAGTTGCTTTGGTTGGGGCATGCTTTGTGCCACTAATGGGACGACTCTTTGTATACAACTGAAATAATAAAAGAGCTCATGTAAGGGGGGGGGAAAGTGTCTTATTTGTATCATAACAATATTGTCTAGAAATATTACCTAAACAGAAATTTAAAAAGTTTTCAGTAACTTAAACTCTAGGTTAAAAAGTAGCCTAGTATTATTTGTTAAGAACAGTTTTAGAGTTCAGTTACCACATGGAAACTGGTTTTCACAAAAGTGCATGAAATGTTGGCAGCTCTCTTTGACATGAATCGCTTTGCTCATTTGCCCTTTTTCTTCTAATGTAGAATGCAAATAAAGTGTGCCATCTTTGTTGTATGTAATTGCTAACTTACACCTGGTAAAACCGATGGTTATTGAAACTCAGAAAAGAAGAACAAACTTGAAAGCAGGATCACGAGAAATAGAACAGTGATTACAAAATTTACTGTTTGACTTTGAAATGGAATAGCTTAGAGATGTGATCATTCTCCTATTTTCTCACCGCCATAGAACCAAGATGATATGAAGCTATCAAATACCAACAGCTTGATCTCAGCTGTTTGGACTAACCAGAGGTCTTGGATTAACTATAAGTAATGGGGGCAGGGGCTGATTTTAGTATTAAGAAGAAAAGTGGAATTTAACCTCCCAAAACGTTTGAAACAGAATGATGGAGTTCATATAAAAGCAAAAGAAATTTGGTCTTCTGTATAATTTTCCCGCTCGGATTCCAGTGACACACACTGTCTGGTATGAAGAAACAACCAGGAGAATAAATGAACTGGGGACATTTTCAAACGGAGGATGGGACAGTTGCTTGATCATCTAGGGAATGTGTCGCAGGTACTGCATTTTTTACATTGTAGAGGTTATTTAATTCTGTTACATTATGTTGGAATGTGGAGATGTAGTGTCCTCGTGTTGTCCACTGTGGTTACATGGCTATTTTTAAATCCATGCATGTGTAATCCTCAGGGAAGATTTAAGGTCAGGAATGTTTCCATGTTTCTTTCAGATGTGCTACTGGCACCAAACCTGGTGGTATGGTCGTAACTCGTATCCATGGCAGCTTTTCCTACTGTTATTTCCTCAAACAGCTACAGAGGGACCTGGTTGGTAATAGGTCTGTTTTAAAATTTTTTAATAAATTTATACACATGTTTTTTTTTTGGGGGGGGGGCGGTTTCAAGGTAGAGTTTCACTCTAGCTCAGGCTGACCTGGAATTCACTATGTAGTCTCAGGGTGGCCTTGAACTCAAGGTGATCCTCCTACCTCTGCCTCCCGAGTGCTGGGATTAAAGGCATGCGCCACCACGCCTGGCTTACACATGTGTTTTAATTGGCATACAGAGATGTGGGCATTGTTCATTCTGAAATTTTCATGTCAGTTGTTTACTCCCCTTCCCATGATATCTCTCCTGGCATGTTTTTGGTCATGGGAAATCTATATCCAATCAAAATAAGGATTTATTGACTTTGGTTTCATAGATGGAAAGATAAGAAAAAAGTATAGTTAGTTATTTTGTTATTCAAAACAGGGGCAAGAAAAGTCTGAAGAGGATTATTTTGTCCAAGTTGATTTACTGATTCATAATTTATTATTATTCTTTATTCTGCTGCTCCCTTAACCTTGACTATTTCTATGCTATGCTATGTTAGTTCTCTCCTGTGGTGCAGTCCTAGAACTCCAGCTATTGGGGAGTTCAAAGACTTCCTGGGCTAAATGATGATTTCAAGGGAGTCTGAGCAATTTCATAAAACCATATCTAAAAATAAAAAGTAAAGAGAGGGCTGGGATAGAGCTCAGTGGCAAAGCACTTTTCTATCATATCCATTTTCTATCATATCCAAGGGCCTAGGCTCAAACCCCAGTGTTGAAAAAAAAAAAAAAAAAAAAACGTTACCCAAGTTATGCTGACAGAAGTTGGCTTCTGAATAAAACAAGACCAAGGGTAAGGTCATGAAAGCTCGGGTTTGTTTGTTCTCATGATCCTGTGTAAAAAATAATTAATGATATTTAACTTAATAACATGATGGCACAACAAACCCTAATCCCACATTTGCAGAACAGCTTAAAAGAAACTTGCTTTTCACTACTTTTATTAAAAATAGTTATTTGCTAATGAATGCCAGATTAGAGAATTTAGCCAAATCTACTGTTTACCTCTAGTGTTACTGCTGCTGCAGACTGATAAATGGGCCCTGTGTGGAGCTGTGACACCAGGGGGTAGTTCTATTTGCTGAGCCACAAGCTGCTGCCTTAAAAAATTCCCAGTGATTCAAAGATCATAACTTTGGAAATTCAGCTGGGGATTTGGGGGGGAAAATAAAAACCAAGTAAATAAAGGCCTTGGAGAAGAGAATCTTGCATTTGGATCCTTAACTCTGCTCATAAGTGATCACGTGACCTTGCATTGAGCTTCTCCTTCCTTCCTGCTTCTTTTAAAATGTCGTAATCATTTTTAAAGACCCCCTTCAGTTTTGTTTATACTGCTCACATCTTTGCAAACATAAGTGCTTACTGTCCATATCCTCACTTGATCTAATCTGGTTCTTTCTCCTCCCAAGCTTATCCCCCCTGTTGGCGGTGGCAGCTTGCTGTCCTGTAAGGGTCGTCTCCCAATAGAATGTCCATGTGACACTCAGAATTAATTAGGAGTAATATACTTACTCCTCACGGCAAAGTCTCCATTTGCAGAAGTACCAGGTTGTTGTCACGGATGTGTCATTCCCATGTCAGTCCTCATGAAGCGGGTCTGGAACAAGCACAGAACGGCAAGGCGCGAGTCTCCTGACTCAGGGGTTTTGGTTAAGGTCGAACAAGGTGATGCTCTGCATCCTGCATTCAGCTCTCACACTGTCAACCAGCGTCTGGCTTGAGGTCTGGTTAGTGTGATCTATGTTCCATTTTTATGCCTTTTTTCTTCTTCTGCTTTTCATGCTTGCAGTAGCCTCGGGCAAGGAACAGAAGTGCTCAGATGATGGTTGCTCCTCAGTTAAACATGGCGACGACATGCCTATGGATGTCTATATTAGATAGGTTCCATTCAGGCATGAGTGATAGTACTGTCGATGATAAATTCAGCGTTAATTACTCAACATTACATATTAGAGCATCTTTAAATGGAATCCCACATAAATAGCCTCATATTGATTACGTGATGAAACTCTTGGAGCCATAATCTCCCAGGAATATAACCTTATATTTGTCATTGTGATGATGGCTTAGTAAATCAATAATTTAATTTTCACAGTGGCTTTACAGAGCACAGTTGTCATGACTATTGAGAATCAGTTATACATACAGGAGTTGGCAGGCAATCAAGTTTTACGTGCAAGTAGGTGGTAGGTGTGCGTATATGTGTTTCTGTGAAGCCCCTAATTTATTACCAGCTTTCCCCAGGTCTTTGTGGAAAAAGCATTCAGGAAATTTTGTGTGTGAGATCTAAGTCATAAGTAACATCCAACTAGGACTTGATATATCACAGCCTGGTTCTGAATTCATGTTGTTGACTTTTAGCATATGGAACGTGTAATGTGTGTGGGCATTAAATGGCATATGATGTGCAATTGAGGATAATCTTCATTATGTATGAATGTGTGCTAAATGGCATTGAAAAGCATACTGTGGATCACGTTAATTGATACTGAATAATGTATGCATAGCTGACAGTGTATGTAAAACAATTTTCCTGTATGTAAAACAATTTTTGTACTTGTACCTGAAGTGGATTACCCCTGCTTCTCCCTCTGACAAGTGTTTTTACAGGTAAACTGGTGCTGGATAAGGTATTTCAATTTCTTAAAGAGTTTTGATGAACATTCCTAAAGTTCAGGATGTTTGTGAAATGATCAAAGTTAGTATTGAATAATCATACAGCATTAATAACCATGGCAACGTTTGGGGTTGGAGTTTGAGATTGGCAGTGCACACCCCCTAGCCTATCAACAGCATATACTGTCAGCCATTGTGGGCCATCGGAGAGAGAAAGGAGTCTTGCTAGTGGTGTAGTAACTGTTGGAGAGCAGGTAATTGCTCACGATTGCCTCTCCCTGAGTTGACGAGGTGTTTGTAGGACTCCACTTTTCAAATCCCTGTCTAGATTCAAATATACTTTATACTCTTAGCTTGAGTTCTTAAACTTTTACCTCTTTCTGTGTTTTTACTCATTGACACTATCCGAAGCCCTTTTTAAAATTCTGTCAGCTACCATGGCGTATTGTCAAATTTACACATTATACGTAGTCAGATATTAAACACAAATACTTTAACAAGTTCTAGTCACTTTACACAGAGAGGCAATGCCCAACATAGCTGTGTAGATTATTATGTAGGTTATATTCACTGCCAAATGTCAGGTTATATGTCACTGGACATAGGAAGCCTTGAATTCTTGTTTGATTTTTACCAACTTATTTAATAAAAGGCTTGTTCTGGTGCATCACCAGCACTGTATGAGCAGGCAACAAGTTCACTCTGATACTTTTGGCATTATTTTTGTAATTACTTTTAGTTACTTATTTGAGAGACAGTAAGATGTAGACAAAAAGAATATGGGCATGACAGGGCCTTTGGCCACTGCAAACTCCAGGTACTTTGTGTATCCAGCTTTATGTGGTTATTCAGGAATCAAACCCCAGCTATCAGGCTTTGCCAGCAAGCGCTTTCATTGCTGATCCATCCCCCTAGCCAGGCATTACTTTTTTTTCCCTAGATTTTCCAATATATTTTATTTTTTAATTTATTTTTTGTTAGTTATGGCCATACTTAGTATGTAAACAACACACGTTGGTTCTATCCTTTCCTCCTCCCTGCCCCTTTTCCTGAAGGAGCTCCTCACTGGGGGTGCAGGTCATCCCCGTGAGGATTGTGAGTGGTGCGTTGTGGGGGCAGCAGTCAGTTTATTCGAATTTCATAATACTGAGATAGTTCATTTCTCTTAACTAAAATGCATTTGCATTTTATATGCAGATCATTTCCATTTGAAATGTAGATCGGTTTTTTAAAAGAACACTTAACTAAAAACACTCTGGAGATTGATATTCTGGAATACAAATCAAGGATTTCAACCCAAAATACCAAAAAAAAAAAAAAAAAAAGATTTCAGTGAGAGCTGGCAATAATGAGGTCATGCCTCCCCATTTTCCACAATTATTATTTTTACTTTTGCTGAGAATTTAAAATGAACATATTGTAATTTCATCATATTTCTGTCCAGTGACCCTCTCTTGTCCCTTGTCCTTCCCTACCCCACTCCACTGAAGAACCTCCTCTCTCCAGATACTCCGTCCTCTGTTTGGTTGTCTCATTCCTTTGGTCCTCCTCCATCCTCATGAAGGCGGAACTCAGTGGTAGAGTGCTTGCCTACCTTGCACAAAGTCCTTAATTCTGTCCCCAGTACTACACTGATCACCCACATCCCCAAAAAGGAAAAAAAAATGGAGCAAGCAGAGATGTTACTTTAATGTCTTAGTCAGGTGACACATTAACCAAATAGTATGTATGACAAACCAGTGAATATCTCCACATGACAGTTCACGTGGAAGGTCATTGTCACTTCTAGCTAGTATTAGCATAAAAGGGAAAAATGGTTTTGTAGAAAATCTATCAATGTTTAACCAGTTCTAGGGTCATTAAAATGTAAGCTTGTCCTAGGATTCTGTGGCTCATGTAGGTAATAATATCACTGAAGAAGAAATTCAAGGTCAGTGTCAACTGACATTAAGAGTAGAGAGAGGGCAGCATGGGCTACATGAAATCCTGTCTCAAAAACAAACAAACAAAAACCAAACAAAAACACATAAGCTTATAATGAATGATGACACATGGAACTGTTTTTAAAAGATTCTCTTTTTCCTTCAAGGAGACAATGACATGTTGCGAGTGAGGCTGACATCGTCCAAGTTCGATATGTATGATATCAGATAATGTATTTCACACCCTTGAACTAGCGGTTCCTCCTTGCTGTGACTTTAATGCAGGTATTCCTTCCAACGTCCACGCTAACGTTTCATCCTCAGTGCAATGTTACTCAATGGCACGGTCTTTGAGAGCCATTAAGCCGCGAGGGTTCTCCCCTCAAGAATGAGATCAGCTGCCTTACACAAGGGCTCGAGGTTGTAGAGAGAAAAGTCTTGTGAGCCCTTCCCTCCTTTCTGTGATGTGACAACACAGCAAAATACAACAAGGCTTGTTTTGGAAGAGGAGAGACTGGGTCCTTACTGGACGTTGAACTTTGATCTTGGACTCACAAGTTCTAGAACTACGAGAAATAAATTTCATTGTTTGTAAGTTACCCAGTATAGCAGCATGACTTGACTGAGACATGACTCTAGTTTGAAGAAAAAGAAGACAGGTGTTACAGTTTTCACAAGGGTGGTAAGATAAGTAGAGAATGTTTTTGAACAAAGACCTGCTCAGAACTAACCTTTCCCTGGTGTTTATACACCCTTCCAGGAAGCCTTTCCATTTCCACTTGCTAGCTTCTGACAAGTGCAAGACGGGATTTCAAAAGGTTTGATTATTGTTAATAGTGTATGTAATATTAAAAGGTGGCAAATTCATTCTCTGCTAGATTAGTCTTGGATATTCATTATTAAAATGATGGTTAAGGGGCTGGAGAGATGGCTTAGTGGTTAAGGCACCTGCCTCCTAAGCCTAAGAACGCTGGTTCAATCTCCAGCGGTTCCAATCTCCAGGTCCCACGTTTAGCCAGATGCAAAGTGAGGCAAGGGCGCAATGCCGCACTTGACCACAAGGGGGCACATGCATCTGGATTTCATTCACAGCAGACGAGAGACTCTGGCACACCCATTCTCTATCTGTCTCCCTCTCTCTCTGTCTGTCTCTCTCTCTGTGTCTCTCTCTCAAAATAAAAATAAATAAATAAAAATAATGGTTAAGTTTGATGAGCAAACATGTCCTTGCTGGATGATGTTTGAAAAAATTTCCTTGAGGTGAATTATGTACAGATCTTGCCACCTGGTTCCAAGATGCTACGACAGTGAAGACTGTAGGCATAGCCTTAAGTATAAAGATATCTTTGCAGTTTGATAGTTTCCTAAATACTCTATTTACACAGACCCTTTTCAACTTATGCATTTTTCAGATGTAATATAAAGATATATGGTTAATTTCATGGTGTGGTAGTTTGATTCAGGCGTCCCCATAAACTTAGGTATTCTGAATGCTAGTCTCCCCAGCTGGTGGCAATTGGAAATTAAAGCCTCCTAGAGGCGGTGTATTGTTGGGGGCAGGCTTATGGGTTTTATAACTGGTTTCCCCATGCCAGTGTTTGGTACACTCTCCTGTTCCTGTTGTCCACCTGATGTTGGCCAGGGGGTGATATACACCCTCTGCTCATGCCATCATTTTCCTTGCTATCATGGAGCTTCCCCCTTAAGGCTGTAGGCCAAAATAAACCTCCTTTTCCCCCACAAGCTGCTCTTAATCGGGTGATTTCTACCAGCAGTGCGACCCTGACTACAACAGTGAAGTTGGTACCAGAAGAGTGGGATTGCTGCTAGAACCTGACTGTGTGGCTTTGGCCTTTTGGAGCTGATTTTCAAGAGGAATGTGGACGGATTTGAAACTTTGGCCTAAGAAATGCCTTGCAGTGCTAAAAGTACAGCTTGATGGACTATTTTGGTCAGATTTGAAAGACCTGAATGCAGTAAGAACTATGGACTGTGAGGTTTGGCTAATGAGGGAGAGAAAGAGCTTTGCTTGGACTGGGCTAGAAGCAGTTTGTGTGAGAAGCTTGCTGTTATGCCTGTGTGCTGACAATTTATGCAGGGTTGCATTGCATAGAAATGAATGGGTGTGAGCAGAGGGATATGGCACAGGAAAAAAAATGAAATATTTGGGTGAACTCTGCCTGTTCATCTGCAATTGAGAGATTACAATCTTTGAGATTGGGCCAACAAAATAAATGAACAGAAACCCAGATGATATTTCTGCCATTCTCATGTTTGCAGATCACTAGTAGAACAGGACAAAAATCAGAGAGCAGGAAGAAACCCTAAAACCTGAGTTAGACTCACATCCCCGTATTGTTTATAAAAACACAACTTCTAAAATTTTATGTTATTTGCCAACAAGAAAACAATTTTGAATTCCACCTGGTACCTTAGTACCTATCAAGAAAAATCCGTGCTGTCTTAGAACTTGCTTTCTTTGAAAATTATTTGAAATCATCCTAAGTACAATTATGATGATTATATAATATGTTATATCTTTGTTAAAGAACTCTTAAATATTAAAACTTGTTTTTGAGTTCCATTTACTAAAGTGTTAAGGATATAACTTAATAGAACTGAAAATAAAATAGAGTAATCCACTATAGTAATGGAAAATTTCAATATCAATCTATCAGAAACTGACAGAACAAATAAATATTAAGTTGACAAGGGAGCTAGAGAAAGCACAGAAGGTGAGAGGGCTTTGTGCACAGGCATGAAGACCTGAGTTCCATCACTAAAATCCACCTGAACTTTTGGGCATGGCCACGCATGGTTGTAAGCCCAGCACTGACTGAGGCAGACGGGAGGTCTCAAAGGCTTCTTGTTCAGTCAGCTTGACCAAAACCCTGAAGCCACAGGTTCAGCTAGAGACTCTGTCTCAGAGGAATAAAGCAAAGAAATTAAAAAAAGAAAACAATAGAGGAGGAATCTGCTGTTTTACTCTGGGCTCTGCACACAAGTGTACAGGGCACATGCATCTGCATGCACACACACACACACACACACGTAAAACTGACAAGGTTATAAAAAAAACACCCCTAAACTGCTCAAACAAATTGACATACGTGCATTGTATATAATGCATCACCCACTGACAGTGAACTGACAGCTGGGTGTGATGGTTCACACCTGTACTCCCACCACTCAGATTCAGTGACTGGTCCTTAAAAAAAAAATGAATGCACTGAAATACCAACTCCTACATATACACTTTAGAATGTGACCATGTTTAGAGATTAAGTCTTGTTAGGCACACAGGAAGACTCTTTCTCGTCTATATTAAAATAAGGTCATGAGGTAGACCTCTAATTGACATCACCAATGTCTTTCTTAGAAGAGGAAATTGGTCAAAGAAAACTACCAAAAAAAAAAAAAAAAAAAAAAAAAAAAAAAAAAAAGACTGCCATCTCCAAGACAGGGAGAGCAACTAGAGCAGATCTCTGCCCCTGGTGCTGGGAAGGAACGGACCCTGCAGACACCTTTATCTCTCACATCCCCAGCCTAAAAATGTCTTTCATCTAAGCTTCTTAGCCTGGGACTCTGTTCTGGAAGCCCAAGTAAATTAACACAGTGCTACAAACCTCTGAGCCCCTGTTGCAAAACTCCGTTTGCAGCTTCTACAAACTATTGTTTTATTTATGCAGTCCTTTCTCTTTAAGAACCATTCAGACAGGGACGACTTTTGAACTTTTTTATAGTTGCCTCCTCAGGCTCTAAACAAGCATCTCATATATTATAATTTCTAAAAATAACATAAATGCGCTCTTTGTATAAGTGACATAGTTGCATAATAGTCATCTCAATAGGCTAAATCTCAAAATTGGAAAGTAAGTATAAAAACTGAAAGATAGCCATAGAGTATAAAATAAATATATATAAGAGTATAAATAAATAATATAAATAATAAAAATAAATAAATAAATAATAAATAATAAATAATAAATAAATAATAAATAATAAATATATATAAGAGTATAAAAAATACTCCCTGAAAAATACTTTGCATGCTTTACACATACAGCAGTGGGAGTTGGGGAGATGGCTCATTGAATATAGGTGCTTGAACAGATATATACACCGGGAGTTTAATAACAATAGCTTTTGGTGGATTAGAAAATAAAATATCAATAAACTACTCAAGCACAAACACACATACATCACAGAATTAGGATTTAAACCATTCAAAGCAAGGATTATGAAGCTTGCACAAATTACCAAATCATAATTATTTTAGCCTTCATAACTCAGACAGTGTCTATCAGAACTACTCTTAATAATGTAAAATCAGGCACAATAATGTAGAAACTAATAGGTGTGAATGTGTTTCAATAAAACTATTTGAGCAAGTATCTCTGTAGTGAAGTGTGGAGCATTTAGGGAAAATGCCCAGTAAGGGAACAGCTCCGTCTGTTGGTAGCTCTGTCTCCGTCTTTTCAGGAGTCTGCACACTGATTTCCACAGTGGTTGAACAAGTTTGCATTTCCACCACCAGTGAAGGAGGGCTCCTCTTTCCCTACATCCTCACCAACATTTGTCATTGTTTGATTTTTTCTTTTTTAATGATTTCTATTCTTACTAGAGTCAGGTGGAATCTCATATTTGTTTTAATTTTCATTTCCCTGATGGTCAGGGACATTGAACATTTTCTTAAATGTGTTAGCCTTTTGTAATTCTTCCTCTAAAAATTCCCTATTCAGTTTTCTACACTATTTTTTGAGTGGGTTGTTTGAATTTTTTTTTTTCCGTTTAGTTTTTTGAGTTCTTTGTCTGTCATTGGTATAGCTGGCAAAAATTTTTCCCATTCTGTGGATAATCTATTGGCTCTGCTTATGGTATGTTTATCTGTGCAAATGCTTTTTAGCTTCATGAGATCCCATTGATTGATTGTTTAATTTCCTGGGCTACTGGGGTATTATTCAGGAAGTCCTTCCCCACTTCTATATCCTGGCATACACATAGCCTTGGTGGGTAAACAGCAGCTTTCTGACTGGCTGAGATCCACTCAGTGTAAAGAAACCCACATCTGGAACTGGAAACCAAATCAGCATCCCGTGGAAACAAAGATTATGCTCTGCAATGGCAAGCTCCTACTAGTCTTTGGCTAAAAGAGGGGCTACATCCATCAAAATCTTTGTAAATTAATAACACTTGTCTAATGTAACCCATGCTGACTTTACTCTCTATTGGAGAATGTTTTTCTTTTTCAGAAGGTAATGAGACCCAAGAAGATTAAACCACCATTCACATTTTAGCCAAGGCCCAGGAGAGACCACGGAGGAGGTGAGGAGATGAGCAAGAGTGCTGCTTCTATGGTGAGCCTGACAATCAGTGCCAGGGTGAAGGAGACGGAAGCTGTGGACACTCAGCACATACCAGTGCAGAAATCCAGAGACTCCTGAGAGCTTATCACTGAAGTAGACTTAAAACACACCCACCTAGGTTCAGGGAATTTTGTGGAAGAGGGGGTAGAAAGATTGTAAGAGCCACACGTCTGGATGCCATGCCCAGAATCAGTGCCCCACCCCAATAACTGACTGCTGCTCCCACAGCATAACCTGCAACCCCATGGGGAATACCAACAACCCCACTGCAGAGGGCCCCAGCAGAACAGAAGGGGTCAGTGAGTATTAAGGTCCTGCAGGTCCTAACACGGAGTCACCAGGACAGCAGGATGGGACAGAGACACAAGGCAGTGGATTATCCACATTCCTTAAGAAACTGCCCAGCCATTATTCCCTCCTTGCCTGCAATGCCCCCAGGTCATGGTTTCCTGCCCCCTTATCTCCTAAGTCACTGTTCTGGTCACTCTAGCCTTTTGAAATGGCTAAAGTAAAGAACAAAGGAGTTCTTTTCCTCACCTTCGTGCAACTGACTCTAAAAAGCCCACTACCTGAGGAACTCAGGTGGGCTGTGCTCCTCTCCTGTGAGCCAGCCCTGGCAGCTTGTGCTTTTCCCAAATAAAAGCTTTCATCTTTGCCTGAGAGTGCTTTGCGTGTTTGTGGTCACTCCTGAACCTTAGAGTGAGGAGGGAAAAGATGGTACCAACACATGACATATCCTTACAAAGTATGTTCTTAATTAAAATATATATATTATTTGAAAACTCAGAGAGTGAGTGTTGTAGGCAGTTCCCAGTTGCTGAGATGAACATCTAAGCAGACACAGTTTACGGGAGGAAGACATTCATTTCAGGCTTCCAGATCCAGGGGATGTTTCATCAGTAGGGGAAGAAGCTGGCTCCCATTCACACCCTGAGGCAGAGACACCCCACTAACACCCAGCACCACAAACAAGCCCACACTGCCAGGGTTCAAACTGCTCTGTGCACACCTTTGAGCCGGAATTCAGATCTGCTCCCAAACCCACCTTAGGGCTGGATTCCAGGATCCGCACCCAGTGACAGCTTCTCCAGGCACAGGCCTGGAGACCCCAGTTACCAGTTTAATTTTAACAAAGCACCTGAGTGTAAGGGGCCAAACTTTCATGGTATCACCATTCAAATACCACAGTGAGTAAACTGGGTTTGGTTCTGGTTTGAAAGATATGATTTAAAGTTGTGACTGTTTAGACAAAACAATTCAAAACTTAAATGCATTATCCATCCCCTCTTCTAAATGCAATACAAGAATTCCAATTAGGAAATGTTTGTCTATGTACTTTTAATACACAATGATGCATCCTTCACTGAAATGGCTTAATTAGTATACAATTCACGCCTGGTTAAATGTAAATGAGAAGCCTGCTTCATAGTAATTTAGAACACTGTTGTATCATGAGCAGTTATTAGAAGCCTCAATGACATGACTACTTATTTTGTCTTAAATTTTATTGTCAAGACTCAAGATGTACCATGTCAGGTTTTATCCGTTCTTTTTCTAAATACTGAATAATTCTATGTCATGGAAAAAAGCTGTCAACTCAAATACTCTCTCTGAGGCTTTTATTGTGAAAATTGGTACAATCATTTTAATACATTCTGTCTGTATTATATATTTATTCAACAATATATGTGGTATACCAGAAACCCAGAAGGCTGCCATGTGATCCCAGCCCTAGTTTCTTATTCTGCCCTTCATATCACCACGGCAACATTCTTCACTGTTGACTGTCTTGGGTGGGTTTTTTGGTGCTGTTGTTTTCAGTCCAAAAATTATGGTTGGGTGAGAGACTGTCTCTTTATATGAAAAGAAATCTGGTGCTCTTCAGAATAATTTCTTTCATGGAAATATATCAGCAAATAAATACTTCATTAAGTTACATTCATACATGATCTCGTCTAAATGAGGGCTTTGTATATGATTTGACTGAATATCATGGGATTTTGGTTCAGGATTCTTATTTTTAAGAAAAAAAATAAGATTCCTGGGGTTCATAAATGGAGAGTGTGGTATACTGTGCATTAGGGTATTTCCGTTGGAGAATCTGCTTCTCTCTTTCAGAACCTGAGGAGAGAATCAGTCCATTGAACCTCACCAGGGCAGCAGCTGAGGCCATAGAGTTATGGGGGAAATGAGCAAGAGTGCTGCTTTAACCTGGTACCAGCACAAGGGCGAAGGAGATAGACACAAAGAACACTCAGCCCCTACCAAATCAGATATCCAGAGACACAGAGACTCCCAAAACTGAAATTGACCTAAAATGCCCCCAACATGGCTCGGGGAAATTCACAGAAGAGGGGGTGGAAAGATTGTTAGAGCCATGAGTTGGGTCATTATGCAGAGAGACATTGCCTGTCCCCCATAACTGATGGCTCCTCCCCATAAGACAAGACCCACATTACCCATGGGGGGAGGACAGGGAGAAGGCTAACGATGGTACCGTCATGGCTGTATACACACTATATACATAACTAATAAAAAATAAGAATCAATAATCTCAATCAGAGTTTTAAAATCATGCAGATTATCTTAACATCAAAATTTAGAAAGCAGCATCTAATTTCATTCTGTTATTTTGGAAATTTTTGGAGTCTAATAGCCTGTTTATTTCTACTCTGATCGTTTTTTCTAGTTAGTTGAAACTCAAAATCTTATTGTTTTTCTCATTCCTCAAGGTACAGTGTCAGGTTATTTATTTAAGACATTTCTTCATGTTTGATATGTGTTAATTGATTTAGCAGTTCCTCTTAGAATTACTTTTGCTGTATCCTATAGGTTTTAATGTTGCATGACTGATTTCATTTACCTCATTTTATTTTTTAAATTTCCCATGTAATTTATTTATGCATACATTGGTCACTGAAGGGTGTGCTGTTTCATTTCCATTTATTTGTAAATTTCTGGAATTATTCCTGCTAGTGATTTCTAGTTGCATATGACTTTGATGCTGCCATTTTCATCTCAGATTTGTTAAGAATTGTGTTTTGGTCTACATATGATGTGTTCTGGGGAATTGGACATATGATATGCGAACTTTAGAAATTAGTGGAGTGTTGCAAATGCATTAATGGAGATATTAGGGATTTTTTTAAGCTCATCGGCTCATTGAGTTTTTCTAACCACAGATATATTAGCCTATAAAGATAAATAAAGAATTCTACAAATATAAAAGTGGACATCAAAATAAATATTAAACTAAATATACCCTGAATATGAGCTCTGCTTTACTGATCAGAGATATAAAAATATTTGTAAATTGTTGACATTTTAATTTATATTTTGTAAAACATCAGCTCACTATTTATTATAGGCAAAGAATGCCTATCATGGATGAATGGGGAAGCCATATGTGATCCGGGCACAACAGTGGAATACTGGGTGCCATGAAAAGCAATGAAGTAATGGACACATGGTGACCTGCAGAGGGACTTGAGTATGTTTGGCTAAACAAAGCAGAAAAAATAAGGTGAGCTGAAGAGATATCTCAGCAGTTAAAGGCAATTGCTTGAAAGACGAATGGCCCAGGTTTGAGTACCTATATAAAACCAGATGTACGGGCTGGCATATGTATCTGGGGTTTGTTTGCAGTGGCATGAAGACCTGGAGCACCCATATTTACTCTCTCTGCCTCTTACTGTCTGTATCTTTCTCAAATAAATAAGCAAATGTATTTTAAAAAGAAGTCAGTGTTTGCATTCCTATGAATTATATAATTCATATATATATATATATATATATATAGTAACTCCATGGAGACAGAAAAGGGGTTGCTGATTGCTAGTGTGTTCTGGTTGTGGGTGGGCACGATTATAAAAAATATTTTGGAAATAGAGGAAGTGTTTGCACAACAACATGAATGTCCTAAATCCCATTAAATAGTTTGCTTTAATTATAATTAATTTTGTAACATGATGTCCAATGAAAAGTAATTCATATTTTGAGCCAAATGATTGAGTTTAATTACAATTTTGGCTATGACAATCACTTAAGGGACATAGTCTAAAACCGATGTCTGTATGAAAGTAATCATTCCTTCAGAAGTTGAAATGAGTGCTTACTCTGTTATTTCATCCGGGTGCAAAGTGCTCTACACAATAGAGAAGTATGTAGATATCCATAACTGTTTGTGTTAAAATGCAAATCCCAACAGAGGCCACTTGATGTCAGGAATATTAGGCCTGATCTCGGTTTCTCATTAACTCATGTCTCACTCTTTAGGAAGAATTAAAAGGAAAGAACTCATGAGGGCTGGACTGGTGGCTCAGCAGTTAAGGTGGTTGCCTGCAAAGCCTAATGACTGGGGTTTGATTGCCTAGCACGCAGGTAAAGCCAGATGCACAAAGTGGTGCATACATCTGGAATTCATTTCCAGAGGCTTGAGATTTTCTCTCTCTGATTAAAAATAAATAAATAAATAAATAAATAAATAAATAAATAAATAAATAAATAAATAAAATATTGTTCATGATATAAAGTCCTTTCATCAAATGACTTAAGTTTATATGAAAGCAAAATGACAATTTTTTCTCTTAAAAGTTAAACAAATAGACACATATTAGAGAAAAAGCATAGCATGTTTAATAAGAGGAAGACACAACATCACTAGTTGAAAATTAAACATATTCTTGTAGACAGACACAGCTCCCATAATTCTAGCTTCAGCTCTGCTTCCTGTCCGAGATGCATGAATCAAGTACTGTGGGAGCCAAAGAAAAATAAGAGCCAGAAATTGTGGTCACACACAAACTCTGGTTCTAATCTGAACCAAAATCGAAAGTCTAGAACAGGCTGTCAACTCCAAGGAAATAGTCATGTTGACAATTTCTCTCATAGACATTTAGTGTGGAAATTTGACTCACTCTTCAATGTGAGCTATTGTGCTCCTGCCTGCTCTAAGACAAGTAGAAACTTTTATAAATCTCATTTTGTGGAAAACCAAAAATCAAAGAAGTCAGATAACTGTCAATTATATTTTCATTATTTCTGTTCAGTTACTTAGAAATGCATGTAAGAAATAAAGTACTGGACAATTTTCCAATGTTTGGGAAATAAATTCCCTTTACATATATGATATGTGCAATGTTTTGCTGCATTTGGGGCTGGAGAGATTGCTCAATGGTTAAGGCACTTGCCTACAATACCTAAAAACCTGAATTTCATCCCCTAGTGCCCATATAAAGTCAGATACACAAAGTGATGCATGCATCTGGAGTTCATTTGCAGTGGCTAGAGGCCCTGGCACATCCATTCATTTTCTTTCTCTCTCTACCTCTCTCCTTGCAAATAAATAAATAAGATATTTAAAAGTAGTTCTGTATTTTTTAAAAAGTTGTGGATAGATATGAAACAATGAACATGTTTGAATTTTATATTTACATTTTCCAGCTTTAAAACTGGGCTATATATAAACTCCAAATGCAATTTTTATTTAAAATCCAAAATGGTTTTTAGGGAGATATTTTATTAAAGCAATTAATCTGGCTGTTTTACATGTGCATTGAATGTTTTGCAATTGAGTAGTTACTATAATTATGTCATTACAATAATTATGCAATTACTCTATGTAATTATGTCATTTAATTATATAAGTATGCTTACAGGAATTAGTTGTATAATTAGAACATGTAATTACATAGTAAAATGGAAAACAATATTTTAAAATACACTAAGTTGGATGTATTGGCCTCTTTAAAGTGATAATATTTAAAATATTAAGATTGCTAATATGCTGATGTTTTAAGAACTTTTTCATTTTAATAATTAAAAATTTTGACAAAATCCATATCACCCCACTCAAGTTTGTCAACAATTCTAATTAGGTATATACGCTTCTGCAAGATGACTCAAACCAGCATCATGACTTGCATTTATTAGTAGATTGCCATATCTCTTGTCTTTATACCCCTTAAGTGCCTGGGTACCTTGTCAAAGTATGCCTGCATGTCAGTTTATCACAATCTATGTATCTACCTACCAAAATGCCCACCACTCTATTTTTCCTTCTATGTTTTCTATTCAGTTATTGAAAACCATGGCTTCCTAGTTCTATGCAGCTCTACTGCTGATAACCACTGGTATTGTGAGATCATGACCATAGCTTCACAGTCTGCTGCAGGTCTATCTACTGCTGGTAACCGCTGATGCTAAGAGGTCATGAATTCCACAGCCATGCCACTTCACAGCACTTCTCTCCATCCTCTGCCACCAACATTCTTTCCATTTCAACTTCCAAGATGTTCCCTGAGCTTTTGTGTACATTTTAAACCTGTTTAAGATTGTAAAATCAAATTAACTGCCAAAACACAGCAATATATTTTTAAAAATATTTGGTTATCCAACTTTTACAAAATATCTTGATATCCAGATCAACTCCTAGACATGTTAGGAATATAACTTCAGTTGCTTAAATTTTTTGGAAAAAATTTAAATTTAAATAATAAACTAAAATGTAAACTAACACTAATAAATATCCTCTAAAACAGATGACATAGGGTCTTGCTTTCAAAGAACATATGGTTAAGGGCATTAATTTTCACATAATAACTATATAGAGATAGATGATAGATAGATTAGATTAGATTAATCTTTAAATAGGCTTTTATTTAATCCTATTTTTACTTGTATAAAAAGTCCAACTCATGGCAACTGACCAAACAACTAAGGGAGGGATTTTTGTTAGTCATCTGTAATTCTGCAGTTTTAGGCAGCACAAAAAAAATCTTATTTTTAGAAGAACCTATTACTTAAATTCATAACTTTGTATATCTCATGGGAAGAATGGTTTCAAAAATTCTCTGTGGCAATACCTGCTTCAGAGAGAATGAAATATTTAGAGTTGAGGAACAACTTTCAAAATGTAATTCAAACATCCATGAATATTCTTCAAAAAGTGCATTTGAAATATTGTTCTTTTGTCAAATCAAAAGAGATCTAAGAAAAGTAAGAAAACAGGAAGTTGAAGTTGTAGCTGGAGGAAATTATTAATCACCCTTGGACACAATTTTTGGCAAGTGGGTGTTTTAAAACTCTCATTGGCCTATTGTCCCTATGATCAACTTGTATTCAAAACATTATTCTACTGTCATCCAGGGAGTTGTCAGGATGAAATGTGAATTTTATGCAGTTATAAAATGTAGATTATGAAGTGAATATATATGAGTTTCCTTTAGGATTTAATCAGAGGGAAATTTTCTTATAAATCTTTTGTGACTTTGAGGGGAAGAAAATTTGATGTTTTAAGATAAGTTTTAGACAAAGATTGAAATAAATCATTACAGCAAATAGTAAACTTGAAAGTGATATTTCTACTTAAAGTGAGTGCCCTGGATCCAGAAAGCTTCATAAAGCTCATGAATTGGATAGGGGATATATATATATATATATATTTGCAGAAAAGAATGCTAATTTACCAGGAAGATTCAACTTCAAAGTGTGTTTTAAAGAAACATTGTTCCTGTTTCCAAATATCTTTACTGCTACATTATATGTACCTCCAAAGGTGTGTGCCCTGCTACACTCACCTGACTCCTCATCACCACCACCTGGACAAACCAAATGACTTTTATCATATTAAATGATATCATGTTTATATTCAATTTTACCTGTTGATAAGATGCAATGATCTTATAGCTCCCTGTAAAACAACTCCTTAGACAAGTACTATATAATTAAAATTCACCAGCAAAATATTTAATTTCACTTTTCTAGCAGCCCACATGTGCTGGGATTAAAAGTGCACTCTTTTAATCCCAGCACTTGGGAGGCAGAGGTGGGAGGATCGCCGAGAGTTCGAGGCCACCCTGAGACTAAATAGTGAATTCCAGGTCAGCCTGAGCTAGAGTGAGACCCTACCTCAGAAAACCAAAAAGAAAAAAAGTAAAAGGAACTGGATAAATTTAAATAATAATAAATTTTATTTAACATACTGCATTCAAAATGCTATCAACAGGCACTCAAAACACAAATGATTGGTTTGGTATTTTACAGATAAGCTTTAGAGACCTGCTGTGTGTCTTAAGCTTACTAAACATCTTAATTCACCTAGTTCTATCATATTTTCAATAATCATGAAGTTAGTCACTAAATTCTGGATGGTGAAGATTTAGCTATTGATAAGCGTTAACATTTTTGTTGTTGTTGTTTTATAAACAGGACAAGGTATCAACTATGTCCTGCGACAGTTTCCTTTTCCTGTCCTTCCTAGTTCTCCAATGCCTCTTCTCTTTCCTCTCTTTTGCCCTGTCCACAGAGGTTATCAATCACCCGGCCAGTGCTCATTCATTGAAAATCTACTACATGATCACCTTGTTGTATTTACTGAGAAAGACAACAGGAAAAGATGGGAACACATCCTCTGTTACCGTCACCCTCATTCTACAGGTGCTATCTCTTCAGCTCCGTGCCAATTACTGATGGTCAGAGCGCCACTATTAGAGAAACAGACAGCACGCTGCTATATATGCATCTTGCCAAGTGGCAGAAGCTAGATTTCATGGTCTGTGTACAGCAGCTGTTTCTGTCCCTAGAAAAGTACAGTTTAACTTCTTTACAGGTAAAAGGAGGAATCATGTCACTTTGCTGGTTTAATTGCTGAAAGGATCTAAGACATTTAATATTCAGTGAGAAATGGAATGTAAATTCTCAATAAGCATGATTTTTATGAGTTAAAAACAATCCAAAGGTTTGCAATTAAAAGCTATAAAAGCATGACTTTAGATAGAAATGAAGGTAAAAATTTACTAAACAAGTGGAATTTGAAAGGTATAATTAACATCCTCTCTATCAGGATTCAGCACAAGACATGTTGTACAACTGAATTAACGTAAAAATAGTTTAATCAGTAGTTAGAAGTATCAAAAATATTTGTTTATGTCATTAATATATCACTTTCAAATAGGGAACTCAAATTGAAATGTTTCCTATAATCTTAGGAAATAAGTTATTAACATTTCCTCAAGTATCAACTATGAGTGGGAAAACGTTTTCATTTGTAGCAGAATTGAACACGAACAAGGCATGATCAATTAATCACCAAATTAGTAATTTCCAATAGAGTTTTGGAAATGGAACTATGGAACTTTGTTTCAAATACTTCTCTTTATGGTAATCAGATATTTTGAATTGCTCTAGCTAGTGACAGAAACCAAGGTATGTGAAAAGACTATTGGCCAATGCAAAAATGTAGTTATATACATAAGACATGTGTCATATAATCCAGATTAATTCACATGGTATGACAATGCCCACAATATAGCGAGAATGCAAAAATGTAGTTATATACGTAAAACATGTGTCATATAATCCAGATTAATTCACATGGTATGACAATGCCCACAATATAGCGAGAATGCAAAAATGTAGTTATATACATAAGACATGTGTCATATAATCCAGATTAAGTCACAATGCCCACAATATATCGAGAATGCAAAAATGTAGTTATATACATAAGACATGTGTCATATAATCCAGATTAAGTCACATGGTATGACAATGTCTACAATATAGCGAGAATGCAAAGTCTGTCATTTGAGAAAAAAATCGATTATTCCATTATTAGCAGAAGTTTATTATTCTATATGATCTCCTCCCTAAGTCACAGTCATATTGACCTGCCACAGGAGGCTTATGTTGAAGGAAAATAAGGGAAGGGGGAAGGAAAGAAGAAGATAGGGTTAAAACAAGAGTACTATTTATTTGCTTTTATGTCTCACTTGTAAATTAAATTTTAAAACATAAATAAACACAAAAGAATACCAAGTTCAGTTGTAGAATTTTTAAAATTATTTGTTTATTTGCATGCAGAGACAGAGAGATAGAGAAGGAGAGAGAGAGGAGAAGACAGAGAGAGAATTGATGGGCCAGGGCTTCCAGCCACTGCAAATGAACTCCAGATGCATGTGCCCCCTTGTGCATCTGGCTTATGTGGGTCCTGGGGAATTAAACCTGGGTCCTTTGGCTTTGCAGGCAAATGCCTTAACTACTAAGCCATCTCTCCAGCCCTCAGTGGAAATTTAAATTTGTACTTTATATTAGGTAATTTCTTTGACTAATTCTGAATTTCTTATATATGATGATATAAGTGTGGAAGTATAGGAGAAATTCGTTATTCTCAAGAGATAACTGGTAAAAACACCTAAGAATAATTTAGAACATTTATGTGTTCATTAAATTCACATAATTAAAAGAGTAATATCTGTGTTTGTTATTATTGAGGAAGGAAATGAAATCAAGTTCCTGAAAATTTTATATATTTGATATTATGCACTGAGATTGGCTATACTTATTACAATGGTGAGAATCATTTATTAAAAATTAAAACAATGGCTGGAGAGATGGCCCAGTGGTTAAGGTGCTTGCCTGCAAAGCATAATGACCAGAGTGCAGTTCCCCCGTGCTCATGTAAAGCCACATGCACAAAGTGTTGCATGCAGGTGGAGCTCATTTGCAGCAGCTAAAGGCTCTGACATGCCCATTCTCTCTGTCTCTCTTCTCTGCATCTCTCTCTGCTTGCAAATAATTAAATACATAAGTATTAAAAATAAATTAAAATAAATATGGACTGAAAATCTTTGAAGTTGCTACATCTCTTAAAATCCTGATTATGTTTTTTCCTAATTTTATTTATGGAGACAAAATTGTAAGGAATTCTGAGGAAAAATCAACTGTGTCAACTTATCATCCTGAAAAATATTCAGCATGTAAAGGTTGTCATGAAAGTAAGTAATATATTACTGTGGTGATGCTATCATGAAAGTTAACATTAACATACACATCATATTTCCTAGTAGCATGCACTGACACACATGAGATCCATTTCTTTAAAATGTCAATTGTTGAAATTTTACAGTTCATTCTTAGCTAACTATATGAAGTTGACCTTTCTAAATTTTGAACTCCAATACCAGATAATTATAGTGTTGTTATTCTTAAAGATTTCTAAGAAAGAATAGCCCAGGTGTGAAGAATTGGGAAGGTCCTGGTCCTGCAGGCTTCAAGGTTCACTGAGGGAAGCCAGGTGAACAGAAGAATGGGGCAGAGAGGGCAGAATATGGAGGAAGAAAGGTGGCCAAGGTGAGATTTTTCCCAGCTGGGGCTGAGAGCATGTGAAAGGAATAGAGGGCAGGTGGCAGTCTTGTTTCCATGTGAACTCAGACTCTGGTGGAAAACACGAGACTGAATAAATACAGTGAGGATAAGAGTCAGGGTTATTGAGTTGTGAAGAGGTTTTAAAATTATGAATATAAGGGCTTCATAGATGGCTCTGTGGGTAAGGCGCCTTCCACATAAGCATGAGAGCCAGAGTTTGAACTGGCAACACCCATGTACACGCGGGTCGTTGTCCGCACATGCCTACTGATCTGAGGAACGGAAAGGTAGAATCAGGAGTACTCGGGGCCTTGCTGAGTGGTGACAAAGGTGAGCCTAACAGGTGAGCTCCAGGTTAAATAAGAGACTTTGACTCAGAAAACAAAGTGGCTAGAGACTGAGGAAGACCCCAGAGTTTGGCCTATGGTCTCCATACAAATGTACACATGTATGCATGCATGCACACACACACACACACACACACACACACACACACACACACACAACCACAGACATACACACTCACGTGACCGCTCACATACATTCCAACATGAAAATTAGAAAGCAGACTAAATTTTTTTTTCTTTTGAGTTTTCACGTTAGGGTCTCACTCTAGCCCAGGCTGACCTGGAATGCCTAATGCAGTCTCAGGGTGGCCTCAAAATCACAGCAATCCTCATACCTCTGCCTCCCAAGTGCTGGGATTAAAAACATGCACCACCACGCCCGGCAGCAGACTAAATTTTGATGTGTTTGTTCCAAATTAGAAGGATCCATATAAACTCATTATTATCAATATTCATTTAGATATATATATAGAAATAAGTGTGGACAAAATATATTTCATGAGTGTGTGCATGCATGTGTATTATAAACAGTGGTATGTGTGTGTGTGTGTATATCTTGCTTTTTTTTACCAACTAAGTTTGGAGTAATTCACATTCCAGAAATAGTGAGTCCACCACAACCTAATTTTCCGAATACCGTCTTTCATGAAAAGAAAACAGGATTCCCTTAGCGAAATGACTGCTTCTAGGGGTGGGTAGGTAAAGTACAAAAGTTTGTGATAGGAATTAAATAAATAATTAAAATTAATAAAAATCAACATTGAAAATTTATAACCATATCATCTACCTGCTAAAGTTCCACAACCATCCGGAGCTACTGTGAGGAAGAGATCCCAAGTATCATTATTCAAGACCCTTAGCAGCTGAATCAATCAGTGAGCGGGCGGTCACTGTATAGTGTGACACGCAATATTCATGGGGACATAGAGATGCATCCATGGCATATGTCATTGGAAAAAAATGTGGGAGGGGGCTTCTGGATTTCTTTTTGGAATCAAAAATCCAAAGAACACAACTTTCAAGTAAATCTGAAGTCAGAATGAAATCTGAAATCAGGTAGCACAGCTGGAAAAGATAGGAATTATAATTAAACGTGGGATATATGTCAGCACCGAGCATGGTGGAGAAGCGTGGTTGACAAGCAGTCACGGAGCTGTAGGCCACAGTGCATCCTGGGGCTTCACCAGGGCTCGCTCTCACTCACACCGTGAAGGGGCTGTTTGGCTGCCTGAATTTCTCTGTAGCTTTCTTTGGAAATGAACTGAAGTATTTTCTGCATTCAAAGAACTGTGTCTGTTTTTCCTAATTCTACTATATCCTGTTTCATCCTTTGAGATATCCACAGAAGTTGTACTGCTGAGCAGTCTCCACTTGAACACTTGATTTTCACTTTCTCTCATGTTCTTTTCTGATCATCCCAAGCAATTTATAATTGTCATCATATTTTCAAAGAACACGTTTTTTTCTCATTGATTTTTTTAAATTTTCTGTTTTCAATTGTATTCATTCTAATGCATATCATTATGCATATGCATAATGCATATCTTTTATTCTGCTCACTGCACGTTTATCTGTTCTGCCCTTTCTCTATTATCTTCAATGTACAAGTGGAGGTGTTGCTTGGAGATCTTTCTGTTCTCAAAGACAAGCATTTTGAGCTTTAGATTTCTATCTGAATAGTGCCACCCCAGGAACATAGATGTATAGTATTTTCATTTACTTCCAATTTGAAAGCCTCATAGTTCCCTTTGATTTCTTCATTGAACATGGTTTATTTCAAGCATATTAGCTAGCTGCCTAATATTCAGTTGTTTTCTAGATATCTTTGTATAATTGATTTCTATTTAATTCCATCTGAGTAGAGAACAGACTTTGTATTACTTGAATCAATTGAAGTTTACTGAGTCTTGTTTTATAGCCAGCATGTGCACCATCTTTGTAGACATTTATGTGCACTTGAAAAGAATGTGCATTCTGCTGCACCGGGCACTGCTCGGTAACTGTCATTTAGGACCTGCTGGTCTGGGCGGCTATTGAAAGCCTGTGTACACGAACTGATTTTCTGTCTAATTGTTTCATCAATTCTTAAAGGAAAAGTGGTAAAAATTGCTATCAGAGGTTTGTTGTAGTCTGCAGCTCTGTGATTAAGGGAATAAATGTTTATAATTTTATCCATTTGGTCAACTTACCCTTTTACCGTCATGAAATGACCTTTTGAGTCTTTTCTAAAGTCTACTTTATCTGGTGTTAGTGCAAGTTCCCAAGGTTTCTTGTAGTCAGTTTTAGCCCAGCACATCCTCCAGCCACTATCTTATATTTAGTTTATTAATACTTGTACATTTACACTGGGTTCTCTGAAGACATCATATAATTAGGTCTTTTCATCCAACTTGAAAATTTCTAATTTTTAAATGGAAGTATGGAAGGGTTGAGACATTATATCAGTTACTTTCTTATTTCTGAGACAAAATACATGGCTAGAAACAGCTTGTGGAGGAACAGGGTTTAATTTGGCCCATGGTTCCAGAAGGTGGAGTCTATCAAGACAAGGAAGGTGTGGCAGGAGCAGGAAGCCAGAGTCACATCAGCAGTGATCAAGTGAGGAGAATGGAAAGTGGGTGGGGCTGGGTCAGTCCAAGGCTCCCCTCCAGGGACACACTTCCTCCAACATGCTTTCTCTCCTAAGGTTCCACAACCTTCCAGAACACTGTCTTCATTGGGGATTCTGTATTTAAACCCATGAGTCTATGGGGGACATTTTACAGCCAAACCACCACAGATATTCTGGCTGGGTTTAAACACTCTGATTTTCTTTGTGTTTCATGTGTGACCTGTTTTTATTTGGTGCTTTCTTCCTTCTCCTTCTGTCTTATTTTGGAATCTGTCCTGAAAAGAAAATGCTCAGACTACATTTGATGAAAAAAAAAATGAAGGTAATTTAAAGAGCTTTTAAATAATTAAAATATATAAGATTTACCACAGACTGATATTATAAAATGTGCAATAAAGGTTTTTTCTAGAATAATAGGAAATGGCAGAGGATGTAAGTATACATCTGCAAGATGGAATTAGAAACACTAAAAATGTTGAATACATGATAAAGGTGGTAACATTCTTCCTTAAATTATTTTAATGATAATTATATGCTTAATCACAAATGTATGGTTTGATGTGTGTAACATATGTGTAAGATATATGATATTAGGGTTAATATTGAGAAGATGAATAAAATTTTTTGTAAATTATTTTAGGGAAATAGTAAAATATAAACTGAGATGTAGATGTGATTTCTAATTCAGGACCTACTATTAAAAATACTATAGGCCAGGCACGGTGGTGCACACCTTTAATCTTAGCACTTGGGAGGCCAAGGCAGGAAAATCACTGTGAGTTTAAGGTCAAGAGAACCCTACCTCAAAAAAAAAATACTATAGGAAAAATATAGACATTTTAGAGTCAAATATACAGAAATGATGAGCAAAATACATTGGGTATCATTACTTTTCTGGAATATTAACATTAAATGTTTTATGAGACTCAATGGTAAATTGAGTCTAAAAAACGTGAATTTTAAAACATTGACAGAAGACGCTCCACTGTTAACTTAGATGACATAACAGGAAACCAAAAACTGCATATAGTCCATGTGAGCCAAATAGTTAACTAACTGGGTTGGGGGCTGGGGAGATGGCTCAGAACTCAGGACTGCCTGCTGCTGCTTAAGCATGAGGGCCAGGAGGGCTTTGAGACCACTGGCCAGAAGAGTTGGACCCCCAGAACCTGCGGGCAGAGTTGGGTGTGGTCACATACATCTGGATCTGTGGTCCACTGAGCAGAGACTAGATCACTTCTGGGGCTCTCTGGTGGGAAACAGGAGCTCCTGGATGAAGGAAGGCACTCTGCCTCAAGAAAGGACTCGGGTCAGCGACAGTGTGGACAGCAAGTTCTCCTGTGGCCTCTGCTTGTACACACAAAGCACATGCATCTGTACACACATGTGCATGCACCCCCCCACACACACATGATCAAAACTAAAACAAAAGTGCTATTTCAACACAGTATGTTCAGGGCAGCAAAGGCCAGTGACCAGTGAGAGCAAGGAAGCGAATAACGAAGCTCTAGGATCCTTACAGCCTACCACGTGCAGGAGACCTGCAGGAGAAAAGGATGAGAGTCACCCTCGCGTGAGGAAGACATGACACTGGAAGCAGGGACAAGCCCACCAGGCCCTATGAAACATGAAGCAACAGGAAGGTGACTTCCAATGACTTAAGATATGTGGCTTGGAAAACTCTGAGGAAGGAATGGAACAATCTGTGCTCAAGGGGTTGTCATAAACTTGGACATGTTTATTTCACTATTATTTCACTATTATTATTTCACTATTAGTGATATCTGAACCCTTTCAGAGTCAAAGAAAAAGAGTTTCTCAATTTAAAATGCTGTGCATTGGGTTTGAGAGATTGCTCAGTGGTTAAGGCACTTACCTGCAAAGCCTAAGGACATAAGTTTGATTCCCCAGTACCCCTTTCTTTCTTTCCAGATGCACAAAGTGGTTCTTTCATACATTTCTTTCTTTCTGTTCACTTGTAGTAACTTTCTTTCTTTCCTTTCTCTCTCTCTCTCTCTCTTTTTTCTCTCTTTCTTTCTTTCTTTCTTTCTTTCTTTCTTTCTTTCTTTCTTTCTTTCTTTCTTTCTTTCTTTCTTTCTTTCTTTCTTTCTTTCTTTCTTTCTTTCTTTCTTTCTTTCTTTCTTTTGTTGTTTTTGTTTTTTGTTTTTCAAGGCAGGGTCTCACTCTATCTCAGGCTGACCTGGAATTCAATGTGTATTCTCAGGGTGGCCTCAGACTCATGGTGATTCTCCTACCTCTGCCTCCTCAGTGCTGGGATTAAAGGTGTGTGCCACCACACCCGGCTTCTCTCTCTTTCTAAATCTTTCTCTCACTCTTTCTCTCAAATAAACAGAATTTAAAAAATTCTATGCATGAACTATTGTTAAGTGTATTACTTATGTAAATTAATGTGCCTTAATGGCTTCTACATTTACTATTCCCTCAAGTACCCAGTTCGTATGCATAGTTCTGTGAACAAAGATTTATGACAAAAATTAAACACTGTCAAATAATGCTCCATTGGAAAGCTATGACCAAATTAGTGACTTTTAATGATGTGTTTATTCAAGTCCAAGTAATCATTTCCACATTTTTTTAGAGAGACAGACAGAGAGAGAGAGAGAATGGGCGCGCCGGCAGCCTCTCAGCCTCTGTGAACGAACTCCGGATGTGTGCGCTCCCTTGTAGGCAAGTGCGGCATTGCGCCCTTGTGTTGCTTTTGCATCTGGCTAAACATGGGACCCAGAGAACTGAACGGGCGTTCTTAGGCTTCAAAGGCAGGCGCCTTAACCACTAAGCCATCTCTCCCGCCCCATTTCCACATTTTTTAATAGTAGAATTCCTGATCTCACACTGCTACCAACCAGAAGAGTTAAAATTACCAATTGATTTCTTTTTGTCTATAGACAAAGCTGTAATAAGCACTAATTAAAATCAATATCAATAAGTGTTATCACAAAGAGACTTCTGAAACAGCCAAAGCCCTTGTTTCATAAAAATGAACATAGAAGACTATGTTTTCGTAGATAAAATGTCTTGGTTCTTCTTTGCAGGTCAACTGGAGTTCATGTCATTGTAATGGTGGGTGACTTTTTGCTCTTTAAATGCTATGAGGGGCAGGTGGCCTCTCTTGTCCTGTATATAAGAACTTTGCACAACCAATCTTGTATAAAAGTATAATGCTACATATATCTCGAGGTTTTATAGCATATGTAGACATAAGATATGTGGCATAAGAATTAGCAACTAGAGAATAAATGAAATTATTTTGTTATTTAAACCATAAAAGGATACAAAATGTTTGTCTTAGTTAGATGGAATTGTTTTCACAAAATGCTGTAACTCCAGATTATTCAGCCAACACAAAGTTTGCTTCAGTATTAACACATTAAAATACCTCCTGGTTCTGAGTGGGTGAAAGCAACTCTTATAGGTCAAGATTTACATATTAAATAATGAGTGTGTGTTGCGACTGCCCAGAAGCTAGCTTTACTAGCACCTCGTTGTTTGCAGTCTCTGGTCCTGGTGGACCTGACAGAAGTGATAGACAACCAAAGACAGTTTCCTCCTCTTCTCTCCAGCTGTAAATCTTGTCTTTCACTGTTTCCCTCTCTTATTTTTCAGCCAATCCTAAGTTGGTACCTTTTGCATGTGGTGTGGGGTATCACCTTAACATAGGAAGCAATTTCTACTCAGCATTTAGATTCATTTAGGGAAGAAATTAGCCACATCACATATTGGAAATTTGTTCCTGAGTAGTGAATGACAGTTTATCCACAAAAGTCATTTGTACAAAAAGGTTTTGTGCATTTATTATAGCAAGTGAGCCAGTGTATTCATAAGAAACAACCCAGAAGCACCATTTTAAGTAACATTATATCACCCCCTTATTTTTTCATGGAGTCTTTTTCTGGTTATATGTTTGTTTCCAATTTCATTTTTTTCACAAATTAATGTGTACAAAATAAAATGGAACTAATAATGTGTTCACAGTTGAGAAAACATGTGAGTGATAAATTAGATGTTAGATTTCAAAATAATCACCCATAATTTTGAATATAAGTCACTTAAGGAATAAAATGGTAATGAAACTAATATAAATATTTTATTACCTTATCATTTGTATGTATTTAAAGCTCATTTTTATCTAATTGGCATGCATCATAGTTAGATTGCAAATTGGAGAAGCAATAAAGATAATTAATACCTCACTTGACTTTTCTGAAAAGTAACTAAAATGAATTCCAAGCATCATTTGTTATTATTTGTTACATAAAATTCCTCCGGAATGTAGATTATCAATATATTGTTTAATTTTATTAATTGAGCCAGATGAGGTTATAGTTCCAGAACTCAGGAAGATGAAGCAAGTCTATGTGAGTGCCAGACATGGGAGGACAGCAGAACTCTGCCTCAAAAACAAACAAACAATGTTAATTGAAAACTTGAAAGTAATGAAGAAAAAATAATATAAAAGGAATCAAACTAATTGTTATCAAAAATCATGGACATTGTAAGTAGTCTGCTTGCTGTATTTCTGAAACGGATGACTTTTTCTCATTTTATTTTGTGCTTTTTTATTTTTATATTTTTATGAATCACTGAGTCAGCATGCAAGAAAGCTTAATAAATAATTCTATATGTCTATGTAGTTCACAGTTAAAGTAGTCTAACTGAAAGAGTGCCCATAGGACTGTCCACTGTAGGACTGACTAAGCCCAAAGGAAGATTTGGTTCCTTTGTCCCAGCTCCTCGGAGCTAATCTCTAGGCCCAGAGCAACCTCTGTTGAGAGATCTGAGGATAAGGACCTTCTGTTACAATGGCTACCCCACACAAGCAATGTGATTAAGGCCAGTGCTTCAGAACATATGGTAAGAAGCAATCTGTTACGGTGTTGCAGTCAGGAAGTATAAACTCCCTGGTCCCTGCTCATTTCCACCTGGGGGCTCCTAGATTTGAGTAAGCATTTTTTTTTTTTTAAGATAATGAAGGAGGGTGCTGTGCCTGATTTAATTTTCTTTGCGAACATAGCTGGTCCTTCCTTACATCACAAGGCTGAAGAAGGCTCATAACCATCTAGTTCCTTAGACGCTGATGGAGAGAAATATTATTTCCCATCATGCTTGATTAGCGATGACATAAAATAGTAAGAACAAACAAAAGATCAGCCCAGTCTTTGTTCTCCCACCACGTGATGCTGGACGTTACACCTCCCATGTGAGAGCTGTTCGTTCCTTCTGCTCCCCCACAGCACGTTTGGACACACCATTCAACTCTTGGCCGCTTTGATACCAAGTTCCATGATCTCTGGGAAGATGGAAGTGACTCTGTTCACACTGGCCCATTAAAAAAAAAGGTACCCTTTAATCCCAGCACTGGGAGGCAGAGGTAGGAAGATCGCTGTGAGTTCGAGGCCACCCTGAGACTACATAGTTAATTCCAGGTCAGCCTGGGCTAGAGTGAGACCCTACCTCGAAAAACCAAAACAACAACAACAAAAAAAGATACAAATGTTTTTTCTGAAACCTACTGGGCATATAGACCAATTTGTTGGGTTAAATGAAAATAGTGGGGATAAAAATCTAACTTATATCCTTACTCTTTTCTCCAGAAATAATGCAATGTCTGGGTAATAGTTAATATCTGACAAAATAACTTCTGGTAAGGATTCTTATTTGTGATGCAAACATCTTAAAATTAATGAACTTCTCCTTTGTTGTTGAATAATTGCATAATTCAATATTCATAAAATTCTTCAAACTTGCATGGCTTCATATCACTTGAAAGTAACTAGTTAATGTAGCTAGGAGAGTGACATTATGTTTGAAAGGAACATGTATTTTTGTCCTTTGTTACACAAAATGTATAGGATGTACAATGCATATGCATGTATGCTATATTTTAAAACGTGTTAAATTGGATGATATTGCCTGGAAAATAAATATTTCAATTGACTCATTTTTAAAAGATATTTATGTCCATAGATATTAGTATCACTATTATAAATATCCCAGCAGTAGATAAGGTGGCGTATTTTCTCTGAAAGCAGATTGTATTTTACTATAAAAACATGACAACACTGTATTCTAATTACCTCTTATATTTCAGAGTGTGGCAGCCAGCCAATGAAGTGCAATTTTTTTTCACCTAAGAGGATATAATCAAATAAACAGTAGATGAAGCTTTTGTTGACTCTTGGATATGTAAATTAAGCATGCTATTTAACAAGTTATTTTGTCATGCTGCTGAGTGGAAATAGTGATTTGCAGGACTAATTATACTTCCTATTTTTAGACTATGCATAAGGTTTGCATGATGTAGTTGTGTTGGACATCGGAATTGGCCAGGCAGGTTCCCTGCAGGTCAGGCCTTCTCAGAAGAAGCCTGAAATGTTTACATAAAATTCAGGTTGGGGAAGAAGTGAGGTTCTTAATTCAGTAATTTACTCTGGGGCCATTTTGCATTTTGAAGTCAAGGAGGGATGTCTGCTTACACATCACCCAACTGTCAACGAAGGTGTGCCTGGTTAACTGGACCACTGATTACTAATGTATCTTTGATGGCAAAATAAATCCACATCCTCCTTTAGTTGTCTGGAAAACACAATATATAAAAATATCCTTATGAGTCAATTGATACTTAACAAGACCACTTTGTCCTCTAAGCCTTTGGACATTTCCTTAAAAGAACTTAATACTTAGGTTTTGGAGTTACTCAAAGAAATATAGCAATGTTGATTTTTTTTTCCCAAGGAAAGAAATCTTTCACTGAATTAACACAAAAATTTTATTTATTTATTCATTTACTTAAGAGAGGGAGAGAGAAAGAGGCAGATAGAGAGAATGGGCACACCAGGGCCTCTAAGCCACTGCAAATGAACTGCAGATGCATGCACCATTTTGTGCACCTGGCTTACATGGGCACTGGGGAATAGAACCTAGGTCCTCAGGCTTAACAGACAAGTACCTTCAGTGCTAAACCATCCCTCCAGCCTGGGTTCTGCTTTTTTTTTTTTTTTTTTTTTTGAGAGAGACAGAAAGAGAGGGAGAGGAAGAAAGATAGAGATGGGTGCGCCAGCAGTCTCTCAGCTGCTGCGAACGAAATCCAGATGTGTGCGTCCCCTTGTGGTCAAGTGAGGCATTGTGCCCTTGAGTCACTTTGCATCTGGCTAAACGTGGGACCTGGAGATTGGAACGGCTGGAGATTCAAACCAGTGTTCTTAGGCTTAGGAGGCAGACGCCTTAACCGCTAAGCCATCTCTCCAGCCCCTGCTTTTTAACTATAGACAATTTAAGGTTTTTACAGAATGCAGCAATACATATTCTTGACAAACTTTTGCAAGATAGTTTTAAGCACATTTAGGGTTGAACCTTAAATTTAGTGTCAAGAAAAAGTGAAAAAGATTCAATCTGGAAATATGTGTCCAAGCCTCATGTTTATAGGTATAAAGGTGTGTTTTGCGTGTTAAATATACTCTACATGTGACTTCCTTAGAAGTTTCACAAATCATAAAAGAATTCTTGGCAATAATCAAAAATATCCACTTGGCTCAATTTTGTTATGGGTAAAACCCAGAGAATAAATAATGTGTGAAAACTCTGTAGGCTGGACTTCTATTGCCATTAATGTGGATATATAATAACACTTTTCATGTTTCTTAGATTTAACTGTTCATAATTTGTTATTTTGATTTTGGTAGTCGTTTATGGGGTTTTGAAATATCGAGACAACAGAAATGATATGTGACTATGAGTTTTTCATTATTTCTGAAGCTATTTAGATCCTGTCCATCTATTTCATATCAAAAGATTGAGCCCTGTTTAATGATTGCTGAGGTTTTTTCAGTTTTAGATAATTACTATTTTGAATGATTATTCTTCTGTAAGAAATGAAATGCTGTTTGCAATGCATTCACAATTTTTCTTTTAAAATGCCATTTTGAAAAAGCTTCTTATTATGTGGATGACCTTGTGAAAGAAACAAACCTAATGAAACACAATAGAAGGGACATTTCTGATGTAAGATCGCATAGGAAACTTCATGTCTAGTCATGTGCTGCAATGGGAAAGCCCCAGTAAACACCCAGTAAGCCTCATAGCTGGGAGGAAAGGGCTGCCAGGGCTGTAGCATCCGCGGGTCACTGTCCTTCATTCTGCCAATGCTTGCAAAATATAAACAAAGACCAATGTCACAGGATGTTGAAGATTGTGCCACTTTTGGAAATGAACCAAGCTGAGAAATAGACCAGGGCAAATTGTGGGGGAGGGAAGTTGTTTAGAATTTGATATAAGGGAATGACATCTCTTTTTAAAATTATTTTATTGTTATTCATTATTTAGCAAGTAAAGATAAGGTTAATGAAAGTGTGTTGGTTTGAATGTGAAACATCCTCTCATAGCCTCAAGCGTTTTGAATACTTAGAATCCAGAGGGTCACAATTTTGGAAGGTTTTGGAGCCTTTGGGAGGCGATGCCTTGATGGAAGAAGTACGTGGCTGAGGGTGGACCTTGAAGGTCATTAGTCCATCCGCGGAGTGGTCAAGCTTGCTCACTCAGACTGCTTCCTTCCTGCTGTTGTGACAAGATTTTTGACCTGCCATGATTGAACTGCCCCTTGAAACCATAGCAGAAATACACCCTTTCAATCCATAAGCTGTCACTGGTCACGTGGTTTTGTTGCAGAAACAAGAAGGTAACATACAGAATGTGATATCTCATTTATTTAGAGAATAGACATCAAGCCCCACATCTATGGGATATAATTGAACTCCCTTAACTTCCTACTCGATGAGGGCAGACAGAGAGGTGGATAGGGAGGCTGTGAAGTCACATCTGGCTTCTCTCTCCTCTCACAAGCCAGGAAAGCAACTCGGTCACTACTGGACGTGTAAAAAAAAAAAGGATTTAAACTCTTCTAATCAGCTTCATCATTCACAACACTGAAATATTATTATCTGAAACATTCAAATTGAGACACTCGATATAAAGCCCTAGCCTAGTGGCATATCAAAATCTTGTCACTATTTCCTGGATGTTAAATGTTTATTTATTTATTTATTTGAGAGAGAGAGAATGGGCATGCGAGGGCTTCTAACCACGTCAAACAAACTCCAGACACATGTGATGCCTTGGTTTACGTGGCTACTGGGGAATTGAACATGGGACCTTAGGCTTCACAGTCAAGTGCCTTAACCACTAAGCAATCTCTCCAGTCCAGGCATCCTCCTTTTAAGATATGTTATGTCAACATGAAAAACCTACTGCCTTTTATGTACTTTGTGATGTTTGTGTAAAGCTCTGAGCCCTCGATCCCTTATATGTAGTTACAGTAAATGTTTATCAACCATGCATTTTAATTTCATACAGAATGTTCATACAAATGTACTTAAATTGGCCTACTTTGTCCTTTTATCTAACATTTCTAAACTTAAAAGTTATTTTTATTCATCCCCTGAGATTTGATAAATGTTGAAACTATTTAATTAGAAATGAAATATTTTGAACTGTGTGTTCTCCTGAGGTTTATGAAAGAAAGAAAAAAGATTATCTAATTATATTCTCCCTATCTATCTGTCTAAAGGAATATTTTTGATTTGCAAATATTCTGTCTGTGCCTAAGGGTACATAGGAAACACACACGCATCTCTTTAGAGTAAGGGACTCACTCAAGCATGTTTTTTCTTATTGCTGTGTTGTGTTCTTTTGAGACAGGATCTCAGAATGCAGCCCAGACTGACCTCAAATTTGCATTCCCTAGCCTCGCAAGTGCTAGGGTTTCCTTAAGCCTCTATCCAGACCGGCTGGTGTCACCTTTGTCCCTCTTCTATCACTCTTTACCCAGTTCAGGTGTGAATCAAGCTTTACTGGACACCCTCATGGTTCTCCACTCCTCATACCATCTTGCATTGTATTTCTTTCAATGACTTTTCTCACCCAAGCAAAATTCCACTAGGCAGAACTCAGCCCCCAAGATTCTCATTGCTTATGTAGTCCTACCCTGAGTGTAGATAGAAACTGTATGATGCCAGGATGTCATTACCTGATTATGGACTGTTATTTGGCAAAAGAAGGAGATAATGAGCCTTATCAGTTGACTGGGTTTCCATCAATATAGATTGTCCTCGCTGTTTTAGTTTCCTTTTTGTAACTGAGACAAAACACCCAACCAAAAGCAGCTGATGGGAGGACAGGTTTGTTTCGGCTCAGTCTCGAGGGGAAGCTTCGTGATGGCAAGGGAAGTGTGCCATGAGCAGTGGCTGCACATCACTGCTGCCACAACAGGTGGAAAAAGGCAGCAGGAGAGCAGCTGAGCTCTGGCAAGTGGGGGGGCTATAATATCCACAAGCCCACCCCCAACAACACACCTCCTCCAGCAAGGCTTCACCACCCCAACTGCCTCCAGCTGAGGACCTTCGGGACACATGAGTTTATGGGGGACACCTGACTCAAACCACCACACTTGGTGAGTCCTAACCAGATGAGGACTTAAGAGACAAGATGCAGCAACAGACTCTTGTTGCCTGGATAAAGCACAGAACCTCATGACCAGTGAACCATGCAGCAGGCTGGAGAGTAACATGGGAGTTGCCACGGGTGTCTGGATCAGCCATTCTGCTCACAGCCAGCAATAAATCAGAGACTTTATTTCTATACTATAAGGAATTCAATGTGATTGACAAGCTGAAAGAATCTGAGAAAAGACCTTAAACTTCAGATCAAACCAAAGTCCAGGACCAAACCTTTTTCAGCTCTTAAAATCCAGAGCTGAGGACTGACCCAACTGTACCCTGCCTAAACTTGTGACCTACCAAAATTCTGAGGCAATAAACTGTTGTTGTTTTAAGGTCCTAAATTCATGGCACTGCAGTAATAGGAAATGAATGCACTGTTATAGCCTGGCTCCCATAATATTTTACAGACATCCCCTAAGCCTGTGTTATTTTGTTTTGATGAAGTGAGGAAAGTCTGCTCAGCTTTATGCTCTGTGTAGACTTGCTTCCCTCTGACCAGAAGTGAGCAAGAGTGACCTGGAACATGAATATACATCAAAATACAAGAAATTATGACTGGAGACATGGCTTAGCAGTTAAGAAACTTGCCTGCGAAGCCTAAGGACCTAGATTTGGCTCTCCAGAACCCACGTAAGCCAGATGCACAAGGTGATGCATGCGCACAAGGTTGTGCATGTGCACGAAATGGCACACGCGTGTGGAATTGGACTGCAGGGGCTGGAGGCCCTGCTGTGCCAGTTCTCTTTTTCTCTCTCTCACCCTATAAAGAGTTGCAGCTGAGCGCAGTACTGCACACTGGTTTGTAATCTCAGTACTTAGCAGAGGCAGGAAGTGCAGGAAGGAGGTCAAGGCCAGCTACATAGAGATCTGAGGCTCGCCTTGGTTACATGAGACCCTGTCTCAAAAACAAAAAATTATACCCAACTTTCTAATGTTAAGCCAATTAGTGGAAACAGATTGTTAATAATAATAGCAATGGTAATAATAAAAATTTTAATATTAGTGCCAAATGCACATTTCACTTATTGGGTGGTATTTAATTCTGTACTTAAACCTTATGTGTTTTCATATCCTCATTTAACATACATGAAAAATCACTTTTAAAATATAAAATGGAGTAATATGTGGAATTTGTAGTGATGCAATGAAAGAACCAAGTGAAAAATAAGGCTGCCTCACTCCATCCTTTTTTGTTTGTTTGTTTGCTTGTTTTGAGGTGAGCTCTCTGTCCCAGGCTGACCTAGAATTCACTATGTGGTCTCAAACTTCTAGTGATCCTCTTACCTCTGCCTCCCAAGTGTTGGGATTAAAGGTGTGCACCACCACACCCAGCTCCAACCTCTATTTAATACTGCCTGCATAGTGCATGTGTGTGTGTGTGTGTGTGTGTGTGTGTGTGTGTAAGGAATAGTATTTTTAAAGTGAGAAATGAGGAGGTGAATGCACATGGAATATACAGAGTGAAAATAATCCAAAACCAAATTCTACGTTCTTAAGCATCTGAGAACATGATACATTAAGATTCAGTCTAAGTAGGAGTATACCTCAATCAGTTACCTACGTGTTTCTCTCATACCAAACTGTCTGCAAACATAAGCTTGGAAATCTTAACTCATGATGAAATGTAAGGAAGTAATAAAAACTAAGCAGTTGTTTTATAGATGAGTGTAATATAACTGCACAGATAATCTACCCCAACAACTTCATTATACTAATTAGTGATATGAATCTTGGAGACAAAAGGACTTGCTTAAGATGAGCGAATTTTACTTTTCAATTAACACTGCTCTCAAGAAACAAACAAACAAAAAAATCCTAGAAGCATTGTTAATGAAGTCATGATTTTGAATTCTGCTCATTTCTCTGGTGGTGTGTCTTTAGTCAGGGCTTGCCAGAGGGCTGGAACCAACGGTACACATATTGATTAGAGAAGGGGATTTGCTAGCATGACTCACACCATCAAAGGGTGAATGGCCTCTTGCTTGCTGGAGAACCACAGAACCCTGTAGGTGTTCTGTCCATAAAGCCGGAAGTTTCAGAAAACGATGGACTAATGTTCAACCAGAATGGAAGGCCAAAAGCTCTCTAGGACAGACATTGCCTTTCTGGAAGGCTGAAGAAGCTGGAATGTGATGCCCACGCCTGATGGCATCGGAAGTAGATGAGATTGGCCAAGGAGAGTCAGGCTGGAACATGCTGGGTCTCTTCCTTCCTATTTCTGTTCCCTCTGGGCTGTCAGCCTATTGGGCAGTGGTGCCACATTCAGGGTAGGTCTTTCCTTTCAGTAGCTCTGGAGACCCCCTCACAGACATAGTCGGGAATGTGTCTTACTAATCTCCTAATTATCTGTCAATGCACCCGAGCTAACACTCATGATTAACCCATCGCACGTGCTTGTAGGGAACACAGAATAAAAGTGTTCTCTCTCTCTCTCTCTTTTAATATATATTTTATTTATATTATTCTGATTTTACATTCATAGTATTGGTTCCATTGCCCTCCTCTCTGTCCTCCCACATTCAAAGGGACCCTCATCAATGGGGAATGTGGGTCATGCATTGTGAGGTTAGTCAAGAGTTCTGGTGGATAGGCCCCAGTCTCTGTGCATAATGCCCCAACTTGTGACTCTAACAATCTTTCCGCCCCCTCTTCCGCGAGTTTCCCTGAGCCACATTGGGGTCATTTTAGTTCTGCTTCCTTGATGAGGTTTTGGGAGCCTCTGTGTCTCTGGATATCTGGCTTAGTGGGAGTTGGATGTTCTCTGTGTTTATCTCCTTCAGCCTTTTTCTGGTGTCGTGATCGCCATGAACGCTGAACTCTTGCCCTTCCCCTGCGTTGTCCTATGGTTTCAGCTGGGGCCCTGGTGAGGTGTGGTTAGCTGATCCTCCCTTCAGGTTCATTGTCCACCTAAAAAAAGATGAGCAAATTCTCCAACGGAGAGAGAAGTTAGTACTAGATAGAAGGGATGACCATATATGTTTTGGAGGGCATTTTATATGCATTGGCTCTCTTCTAGCCCACATTTGGTGGTATCTTGATCTTGGAGACTGAGCTCATTTTTTGTAGCTGGTTTTGACTTATTTCCCAGTTCACTTTCTCTTCTCTCTCTCTCACTCTCTCTCCCTCTCTTCTCTATACTCACTTTCCCTTTTATATTATCTATCTTTTTCCTCCCTCACCTTCCTAGGTGCAGACTTATAACACCCAGTGCCAGCACAGGGTTAACTTCCACAATGATCTGTTGATCTGAAACACCTACAAGATTTCCCAAAAAAAAGACAGACTTCTGTCAGAGTTCTTGGTGACCCACCAAAGGTTAATGGTAAGACCCTACTGTCAAAGACAGCATACGTGTATGAAACCAAACACAGGGAGACCTGGCCAGAATCTGGAAGAAGGTCAGTCCCCAGACAGTTTGCTAGTCTAGTACCAGAGGGTGCTACATGAGCAACTGGGGGAAAATGTCTGACACTGGTCCAAACAACTTGCAGTCTAAGATACCCAGCGGGAAATAACTTGATGTAATGCTCATACAAGTACAGTAGTGGCAAACAGCCATGGTGGGTAACCAACTGCTCTTGATTTGGCTAATAGATCCACTCAGTGGAATGGAACTCATTGCTGGAACTGGGAAATAAGTCAAAATCAGGTACAATAAATGAGCTCAGTCTCTCTTAAACAGAATCATGAGATGTTATGAGATCAGGTTTGGCCCGTCACTGGACAGCTGTACCCAGAAAAAAGTATAATAGCAATAAGATCAACAATAGGAGCTAGAGACACACACACCAAAATGCATTAAATACGCTTCATAGATGATAACCATTCAAATCCAAAGTTGTTGAATTTTCAAATTCAGTCATAGTTTCATAGCTCATGCACATTGAAAGAATTACTCATATGCTTGGAGAAAACCAGAGCCCCTCATGTGCTGACATTCTGGAAAGCCTTGGAATTGTCTTGTGAGTTCCAGGCACTTCCATGATTGTATTTCACATATCATCCTTTCTGCTGTGTCTATTCAGAGCACATCATTCACCTATGCAAAATTCTCCTCTGTCGCCTTGGCAATCTATCAAAAAACACCCATTAGGAACAGGTATCTTCTTCGACTGCTTCTTTGCATACTGTAGGAGTATACATAAAATGCAATATTGTGACTATTCAGAAGGTCAGACATTGACCTCAAGTGATGACAAGCAAGTCTTAACCCATCCTAATCATTTTTCACAAGTAATAGCCATGTGCTTTAAAATAAAAGTCAATAATAGTGACAGATTTCAATTGTATTGCTAGGAATTTATATGAACACAAACAGCATCCACATTACACTTGACCCTTTGGCCCAGGAGGCAGATAATCAATACTTTATATCCTTGCTTGGATTAAATTCTCTTCTTGGAATATTCCAGTTCAAAGTCAACATAGTGCTAACATCCCCTGCTACATCATTGAGATAATCTTAGAGGGTAAAATAAATTTTGATGTAGCTAGCACTTTTGTTGGAAAACTAGTCCCAATTGAAGAAAGCACAAAAACCCAATTACTTATAACATTTCTGATCTATTTATGATTATTGTAATTTAAGAAGTCAAAACTGAAAATCACAATTGTTCTTTTTTTGTACTGCGACTATTACTGCAGTGTGGAATGCATCTGTGTGTCTGTGTGTTTACGTGTCTTAAGATACTACCTCAAAAATTGAAAGATTCTCATGTGTTTTTGCACAAGGATAATGTGAGATAGAAAAGCAATTTAAAGCAATAGATGCAGTACTTAATGTCAGTACAGCTTTCAATGTGACTCAAACTTAATGATTTTTTGAGGGGAAAAATAAATGGGTTGAGTACTATCAGATGTCTACTCAATTTCACACTATAGATAGCATTTTAACAGAGAATTTGCTGTGAAAATTTGCTGCAGCTCTAGGAATATTGGTTTTCAAAGAGTGAATCCATAATGTGGCCCTGGATTAACCAAAGACGTTTTTATTTTGAGGGAGGGTTGAGAGAGATCTATTATTCCAGAAATATCCAAATGTAGAAGAAGTGAAAAAAACAGACACTTTAGATACACCGAATAAAAAGTAAAGCATTGGTACTATAAAACGTAGGCATTGTACGAAACCTGGGGCACAATTAGGAATAAAATGTGTCCTGATCTTGGATGTCCCAACTGGCCAGTCTTCTTTGAAAGTCATCCACTCATTCACAAACCTCCTCCTCCTCGGCCTTCTGTTGCTGACCTTATTCTCTTTCTCCCTTTCCAATGATTTGCAAAGTACAAATTTATTTGGTTTTTAGAATAATGCTTTCTATCTCTCTTTAGTTTCAGATCTAGAGAAACACCATGATCATGAACTTGGGATGTAAATTCACCTGTTTTCTCCTTGGAGTCACTCAATCATTATTCACGGAAGAAAACCAAATTTAAACAATGAAATAAAAATTTTAAAAAGAACCCAAATCTACAAATGTCATCACAGATAGCTGCTTTAAATGTCACTAAACTTCCTATTGATAACTGTAAGTTATAAGACAGAACTAAATCGTGAATGTGGAACAATATTAGGAATAAAGTAGATATCTCCCTTTAAATTACAGGTGCAGTAAAATGCCATTTTGGAATTCTTCTCATAAAGTTATTTCATGTTACAATGTGTACAGGCTCAAATCAGAGCCCGTCTTGCTGGGGTGTCAGTAACCATTGTGGAGTTATGAATGCACCAGTCTGTTCATGTCCAGAGACCCTCTGGCTCTTGTATTGTTTCCGCCACCTTTTCTGCAGTGTGGCCCGAGGCTTGGAGGATGTGGTCCAAATCTCCTCTAATGTTGAGCCTCCACAACCTCTTATTTTCTGCTTTGACAAGTTTTGAGTTTTCTTGGTTTCTACCGCCATCTTCATAGAGAAGGTTCCGCAGAGAGAGTAGCACCCTCTGCAATGACCCCTGAGCCCCGGCTGGTGTGATAGATGATTCATCCAGTGCAGATCCCTGCGTTGTCTCTTCTCCTTGTGATTTGGTGAGTCTCTGATGCACCTTTCTAATTGTGAGGTGTGATGATCATCCCCTACTTTCCCTATGTCTCCCAGGACACTGCCTTTTCTGCACCAATATCCCTATTCCATTCCTACTCAAAGACGTGCCACGCCATCTCCCCAGTTCATCTCATTTCTACTCATACTGGGTTGGACAGTCAGGCCAGTGGCTGCGGGACTTCTACTTTGCCACTGGCAAATCCACAGGACTTTTTGGCCAGTCATCATCCAAGATCCAGCTGGCTTGGTGCACAGACGGGGCTGATTGAATGCCCTTCAGCTCCTCCTTAGCATAGTGGGGCTTACTGGCAAACAGGGTTCAGGGTAGACTTCCTTCCCAGAAGGTCCTTTACTTCTGCATGGGGAAGAAGTCCTGTCTGATTTTGATTGGAGGGCAACGAGGAAGGGGTATGGATATCATGAATTTGAGCTCCTGTTTTGGGACTTTTAAATGTCAACACTCCTCCCTTCTTATCCTTTTGCACTTTAATGATGTTTTGACTATTTCTAAGCATTTCACTGTCAAAATCCACAGTGTGGATTATGTGCTTTATTACATAGCATGTTAAAATTTTCCCAACACTGTAAGTTTCCTCCATATCCTCCCAGGATCTTCTTTAAATCCTATGAATGAAACACCATTGTAGCTTAGTGAAGGCGCACGTGTTTACAATGTGTTTGACCCTTTTAATTTTCAACACAAGTTAGACACTCACTTCACCAGCCAAGCATGTCTCCCTCTGTGGCCCTCGTTGGTCTGCAGTATTTACAGGGGATATAAATACAGCAGTATAAAATTCTTTCTAATTTCTTTTTTATATCATTTATTTATTTATTTATCTGAGAGAGTGTCTGGGCACCCAAAGTTCACTTGTCACTGCAAGTGACCTCAGATCCATGCTCTTCTTTGTGCATCTGGCTTTTCATGGGTAGTGAGGAATCAAACTCAGGTTGTCAGGCTTTGCAAGCAAGTGCCTTTAACTGCTGAGCCATCTTTCCAACCCACTCATTCTAAAATCTGGTGTCTCCTGATCTTTGACCAAGTCTCACCATCCTTTCCCCAAGGCAATATGAGAAAGCAACTTCACATGTTAGGTTTTTAGTAATATTTTATTTGTGGATGATTAAAGGACTATTAATATAAACAGGAACGATGTGTTTAAAGCACAGAAGATTTACTAAATTGTGCCCGAATAAAATATGTCAAAGTTTTACAAAGTTTTAAGTTTTTCTAAGTATATCTAACAGCCTGTGGACTGATCATGCCATCTGGTGGACAAATTAAATACGTACAAGCAAGTTTCAAGTGTGTGTGTGTGTGTGTGTGTGTGTGATTTCATATTAGGAAAGTTGTACAAGGATCACTGTTAATTTTCTTGTGTGAATTCACAGTAAAGGAACATACAACTGAACCTGCAAAAATCAGTTCCTCAGAGCCACACTGTGCAGTGACGCTGTGCAAAGTCTTCCCACATACATCTAAAAAGCTCTATTTATATTTGTCACCAGGGCCCTCATCTGTCGTTTCTTCGGAAAGAAATTGCTTAATTTCTCTGCACTTCACATAATTTGTAATATATGGACATTTAACTCTTACAAGACAATACTGCAAGGAGTATATTCATATTTTTATTCTTTATGTGAGAAATCAAATTTGGCAGCTGGAAACAAACAAAGCACATAATACTTCCAGTTTATCAACTTTTTTAATTTTTAATTTTTATTTTTTATATATTTTTGGAGAGAGACATAGAGAGAGACAGACAGAGAGGGAGAGGGAGACAGATAGAGAATGGACGCACCAGCAGTCTCTCAGCTGCTGTGAACAAAATCCAGATGTGTGCGCCCCCTTGTGGTCAAGTGCGGCATTGCGCTCTTGCGTCACTTTACATCTGGCTAAACGTGGGACCTGGAGATTGGAACTGGGTTCTTAGGCTTAGCAGGCAGGCGCCTTAACTGCTAAGCCATCTCTCCAGCCCAGTTTATCAACATTTTGAGTACTATTTCATTGATTAGAAATTTGGTCAAATGTCACACAAAAATCCAGTGTTCCTGCTTCCTTTTAATTTGGGGGGGGGTGGTAGAAAGAGGGGCTGGAGAGGTGGCTTACCAGTTAAGGTGCTTGCCAGCAAAGCCAAAGGACCCAGGTTCGATTCCCAAGTACGCACATAAAGCCTGTTGCACAAGGTGGTTTATGCACTGGAGTTTGTTTGCAGTGGCTAGGAGGCCCTGGAGTGCCCATTTTTTTCTGTTTCTCTCTGCCTCTCTCTCTCTTCCTTTCTCAAATAAGTAAAAAAAAAAAAAATTTATTTATTTTCATTAATTATAGAAAGAAAATAGAGGTTTCTATTTCATTTAACTTTACATTTTCAAATTTTCTATTTAAAAAGGCATCACCAAATCGGATTTGACCTCCATGCTATAAGTCTTTTAAGCAAGTATGGAGGTAGTCAAGGGAAAACATGGTACTTTGCTAAGAAGGAAAAGGCAGTTGACAAGTCTTTGGGACCCACAAGCATCTGCCTTGTATCTATAATCATGAGCAGAGGCTCTGCAAGAAGGAGGATGTGCTCCTCCATTCAGCTGCTGTGACTGGCCCACTGGCCAGTTTCAACAATGGAGGAGTTATAATCCGCTCCTTGAATGTCTCTTTACCATCTTCAAACACTGCAAAACTCACTTTTATTTTACTATGTAATTCTTTACTGAGGTGTGATTGCCTTGGAGAGCTTTTATATGCTGATATGACATCAGTATATCTTCTTGAATGATCTTTTGTTTCATGTGTGTGGTCCTGTGAATCGAACCCATGGCCTTGGGCATGCTCAGCAAGTGCTTTACCACTGAATTTAAGCTACAACCCCAGAATGGTTCTTTTGTTTGCTTTCCAGGCTTTTGTCCCAAGGTCTGACTTGTTTGTTTATTTTTCTTTTCTTGTATTTTCATGTTCAAATGCATGGGGTATGAGGAGGTCAACATTCGGTATCATTCTCAGTTGCTCTACACCTCACCTCTGTGTGTGTGTGTGTGTGTGTGTGTGTGTGTGTGTGTGGTGGTGGTGGTGGTGGTGGTATTGTTGTTGTTTCAAGATAGGGTCTCACTCCCAAACTGGAACTCACTCTATAGTCCCATGCTGGCCTCAAACTCACAAGAATCCTCCTACCTCTGCCGGTTAAAGGCATACACCACTACTCCCAGTTCACCTTATTTTTGGATACAGGGTCTCACACTAAACCTGGAGTTCACCAATTTATTTTTCCAGGAAGTCCCCGAAAATTCTTTCTCATCTTTGTTTCCCCAATGCTGGGAATATAGTTGCGTGCTGCCACATATCTCTTACAGGGGTACAGGGAATCCAACCTCAGATCCTCGTGCTTGCAGCAACCATGTCCCCACTGAGCCATTCTCCCGGGACCCTGATTTGGTCATTTCTTAATGATGTTATTCATTTTCTTATTTTTGAAAATTAAGATTGATTTGACTATTTTGAATATCCCCTTGTTAGTCATGAGGTGAGACAGGCAACTCCAGAGGCAAACTCCTATATGAACATACCTTCAAAAAGGATCCTTTCCTTTTGTTTTACATCTAAAACTTCATCACTAAAGATAAATAGGTTCAAAGATGATCCTGTCAATCATCTTTATTTCCCAAGATGAGTGTGTTGAGGAGTGTTCCTGCCCACCACGTCAATCTTTTGAAGCATGTGCTTCATGATCTCAAGCTAAGCATGTGCAGACATATGTTACCATCTTCCCTAAACTTGACTGTTACATGAGCAGCCTCAGGAGTGTGCCCGCCTCCTAAATGGTTTTCTGTTTGAATATGAATACACTGTCTAGGGACTCAGGTAAGCCAGATACACAAGGTCTGTGTGTCTGTTGCTCTCAAATAAGTAAATAAACAAAATTTTTAAAAATGTCAAGTTAAAATTCTTCAGTATTTAAATTTACACACATGATGGTTCATTTACATTTTTGTACTTTAACAACCCATCACAAATAATCATTCTTTAGCTTGGGAAGTATAAGGATCTTGGCTTAATTGGCTATCAACTATTGGATTAAACACATTCTCTAGAATTTCAAAGATCAATGTATCGTGGTTTTTTTCAGTTAAGGAGAAAATTTCATCAATGAGATGAGAGGATAAAAGCTAATGAATATTTCTTAGATACATGAACAACATCTTTGATATTGATCTATAGATTATATGTGATGGGTTGTTAAAGTACAAAAATGTAAATGAACCATCATGTGTGTAAATTTAAATACTGCAGAATTTTAACTTAACATTTTTAGAAATTTATTTATTTATTTATTTATTTGAGAGCGACAGACACACAGACAGAGAGAGAAAGAGGCAGATAGAGAGAGATAGAATGGGTGCCCCAGGGCCTCCCGCCACTGCAAACGAACTCCAGATGCATGCACCACCTTGTGTATCTGACTTTTCGTGGGTCCTGGGGAATCAAGTCTTGAGCCCGTGTCCTTAGGCTTCACAGGCAAGCGCTTAACCACTAAGCCATCTCACATGCTTAGTTAAAATACCATGGATTTGATTAGCAGAAAAGTATCTTTCTAAAAAATCATTTTGCATATAACCTACCTTTTGTTTAAAGTGCTTTATTTAATATTTTTAGCATTTTGTCTTTGTTACATGCCAATAGGTATCTCATTGAAACCAACAATTAATATACTTTTTCATGTAAATGATTTCTTTCCTTAAATTAAAATATTCTAGGGACTGGAGAGATGGCTCCATCGGAAACATGTTGGTTGCATCAGCATGAGGACCTGAGTTTGAATTTCCAGCACTGACGTAAAAGGCCGGAGCAACAGTGCATACGTGTAACCCCTACACTGCAGAGGCAGAAATGTGTGGATCTTTGAAGTTTGCTTGCTGGTGAGTCCAGTCAAATCTAGCTCCAGGTTTAATCAGAAACTCTGTTTCAAAAATAAAGTGAAAAGGGCTGGAGAGATGGCTTAGAGGTTAAGGCACCTGCCTCCTAAGCCTATGAAAGCCAGTTCCAATCTCCAGTGGTTCCAATCACCAGGTCTCATGTTTAGCCAGATGCAAAGGGCACAATGCTGCACTTGACCACAAGGGGGCGCACGCATCTGGATTTCGTTCGCAGCAGCTGAGAGGCTGCTGGCGTGCCCCTCTCTATCTGTCTTCCTCTCCCCTCTCTGTCTGTCTCTCTCTGTGTCTCTCTCCAAAAAATAAATAAATAAATAAATAATAAAATAATAAAGTGAAAAATGACTGTGGAAGACATCCACTGTTAACCTCTGGCCTCCATATGCATATGCAAACCCATGCACACATGTACACACACACGCCCACATAAATACAGACAAGCATAAACACAAGCACTGCATTATACACAAATACACACAAAAAACTGTTAAAAATAATAAAAATACATAAATATTATAATTAGGAATTAGCCCAATTAAAACTATGATTTGGATTATGACAATTGATTCTCTGTAAGAATGTTCAAAATATCTGTGTACACACATACAACACTTTAAAATGTTTGTCAGTATACTTGCTCTATGTAACAACTTTACTGCACACATATAAAAAGGATAAAATTGAATTTTAAAATATAAGATTATGACAGCGGCATATCTAGATAGACAAAGATCAATAAATTGCATTTTTCAACCCAAATGGACTTTGCATTTTATGTTCCTCCGTATCATTTTCCTCAAGATGTCTAATTGTGTTTGTTTATAAGACTTTATTAAAACCTACCATATGTAAGGTCCTGTGACATAATTCATTCCCCAGTATGTCCTTTCTGAGGTAGCCTGTGGGAGTGTCTACGCTAGCTAGGAACAGATTAACAGTCAGGTAAGTATCTCCATTGTGAAATCCCTTGACTCATGTTTCCATGTATTTGTTGGTCTCATGCCATTACTGAAGACAGCTTCACCTGCACCATCACTGATTCAAGACTCGGAGTTCTTGACCGCGGCCTTTCTGCCCAGTCTTGCTGTCGCCCATTGACGCTTCTACTGAACCTGGTTCTTTAGCCTCAGCATATTCCACTGCCTCTTCTTCTAATCCCCAACTCCTCTAACTCCATAAAATCTTTGTGTCTTTCACAAAACTTTAGACACGAATGAGAACTTTCACTCTTGTTTGTTTGTTTGCTTGCTTTTTGTTTTTTGGGGAATATAATTAGAAAGCTAATGAAAATGTAACCCTACATTTCTGTAGAAAGTTTCAGTTCCATCTGATTTTTTTTCTCTCCACTTGAGATACCAGTTTTCCTGATCTTTAATTATTTTTCTGCTTGTCCTCCATATTACATTAACATATCATTTGAGATGTATTATACTATAGAGTGTACATAAAGGGAGAAGGGAGGCTCAGGAGAATTCTCAGGTAGAGTCTGGGAGAGTTGAAACTTAAAATGTCACAGGACCACGCCCAATTTGTAGAAATGGCAAATAACGCTGAGGGGCCAACACTGGCCAATGCTGTGTAGCACTTTTCCGTGAATACAAACAGTGCATCCTCAGGGAAGACACTCAGAATACTCAGGGGGTTAATAAGTCTGAGGAAAAGGTTCCGCCACCCCTCCCTGAGGTTATATAAAGGCCAATAACTGTTTGATGATGAGACTCTGACCAACGGAACTGCCTGTAAGTGGTGCAGTGATCTGGGGAGATGCAACTTCAGTGAGCAGACACCTGTGCTGGAATGGGCTTTACGGTGATGCAGCTGCTTTGAATCCCCCGGGCTCCTGGAAGCAACCACTCACCTTGTTCTATAAGGGACCACAATTAACTCATTAGTTCATCAGAACTGGTACTGGCGTCGTCATGCTGTGCTCTGTGGTCTGTTCCCTATCTAGAGTGAATAGACCTGTGTTTGTGTCTCCCCAGGGACAAAGTTTCATGTGACAAAGCAACTCAGGCACAGATATATACCCTCACAGTCTCACTTATGTGTGGAATCTGAAGCAGTTGAGTCCAGAGGCAGAGACTAGAAAGACAAGCACCTCACTGAACTAGAGTGATGAGATGGTCAGATGCAAACCATCCGTTAGACGTGAGAAGTCCCACGTTTCTGCTGTACCCCATGTTCACTATAGCTAATAACATATGTTCTTGAAAATTGCTGAGAGAGTAGATTTCAAGTGTTCCCACAACAATATATAATTATGTGAGGTAACACGTGAGTTAATGAGCCATATCAAACCATTCCACAATGTATGCATATTTCAACATCTGTTACATATGATATATACAATGTTTGTCAAGTAGAAGAATAACAATAAATTGCCCTAATTTATCCCAAAATGGTTCTATTACTTATTGCCCTCCCCCCTCCTTTTTTTGTTTTGTTTTTTGAGGAAGAGTTTCCCTTTAGCCCAGGGTAACCTGGAACTCACTATGTAGTCTCAGGGTGGCCTCAAACTCATGACCATCCTTCTACCTTTGCCTTCCAAGTACTGAGATTACAGGCATGTGGCACCATGCCCAACTCTTTTTTTTTAAATATTCATGAGAGAGAGCATATCAGTGCCTTCTGCAACTGCATGTGAAATCCAGACACATGTGCCACTTTGTGCATCTGATCTTATTTAGGTAGTGGGGAACTCAACTGGGGCCAGCAGGCTTTACAAGCAAATTCTTTTAACCACAGAATAATCTCTCCTGCCCCCTTTTCTATTTCCTTTAAAGATCCACTTAAAATACCCCATTGCATCTGGTTATTGTGTTTCTAAATCCAGAATGAACACTGTGCACCCATTTATTAACTAAGCCTTTTTTACCATTTGGAGAACATTTTCCTGGACTAATTGGAGCCTCAAGTTCTTGAACAATCTTAGGTGTCTTCACTGAAAACTACATCTGTTTGCCACCATGCAATCAGTTTTTCTAATTATTAAATTTACATTAAAAAGCATGTTAAGAAAATGGAAATGTTTCAATAAGCACATGTGGTAGTTTGAATATATGGGCCCCAATATATTCAGTGTTTTTATTAGTTTATAGTTTGCATCTGCAATCACCTTGCTGGAGGCAATGTCACTGGGGGGGGCCAGTCTTAAGGTGTGGTGATGGTTTGAGATTCCATTGTAAAGATATGCAAAGTGTGCCTAATAGGAGTTCCTGAAGTGTGCTGTGACTTTGGTCTGTAGCTTGCTCTGTGTGCTGTGGTGGCTGGTGGCTTGATTTTTCTCTCTCTGCTTGGCCCTGTGAGAGGAGGCCACTTCTTCTGCCATTGTGGAACTTCCCCTGGATCTGTAAGCTTCAATAAATAATATCCCTTCCTCCATAACTGTGCCTGGTCTGGAAGTTCATCTCAGCGAACCTGAAGCTGTCTGCTACAGCACACTTGTTCTTTACTTTGCCACCCTCCCCGCAAGAGTAGGAAAAATAGCATTAAAAAGTTTATATCAGGGCTGGAGAGATGGCTTAGCAGTTAAGGCATTTGTCTGCAAAGCCAAAGGACCCCAGATAGATTCTCCAGGATCCACGTAAGCCAGATACAGAAGGGGCACATGCATCTGGAATTTGTTTGCAGTGGCTGGAGGCCCTGGTGCACCCATTCTCTCTCCTCTCTCGCTCTTTCTCTCCTTTCTTTCTCTCTCTCAAATAAATAAAGATTTTTTTTTCAAAAAAGTTTCATATCAAGCCATGTGTGGCGGCACATGTCTTTAATCCCAGCACTCAGGAGGCAGAGGTAGGAGAACTGCCTTGAGTTCCAGGGCAACCTGCAACTACAGAGTGAGTGCCAGGGCAGCCTGGACTAGAGTGAGACCCTGTCTCAAAAAGGAAATAAAAAATTATAAAGGTTTCATATGAAAAACTGGTTCAGCTTGGTAAGTCTTATTGCAGTCAGATATACTTCCAATGCTGTGCACACTCCATCTAAACCTCCTCATACACACCCTCTCAGCACAGCCTGGTCTCAGCGCGGCACAGTCTCACCTCTTACTGTTAACACCCATGTCTCTTTAGGGCTGTATGTGGGGAGCTTGACCTACTGTGTATTCTAAAAGACAGAGGCATTGAGAAGCTAGAATTCTCCACCGCAGCCTTCAAGCACACATTGTGGACTTTCTCAGTACTCCAGCAGCACTAAGCAGTGTTCACCCTTGGGGATACCTCACTTAGTGAGGTGCCCTTCCATGCCTGCTTGCTGTGTCTTATTCCCCAAAGCCATCTTTGAGTTTTCTTCACCTCTCTTATATATCTAAATGTTATTCTTTTGGTCTATTTCATAATCTACATTCTCTATTGTTCAGCCTGGGTAGCTTTAAGATATGTACATGCAGACTACAAAAAGAAATCTGTTCTTATCCTTACAATCCATTCTTCAAAGGAGTAAATTATTAAATAAATCCTCTTGTAACAGTCAGCCCTCGTTAGTCAGGTGTAATGGTGTCAGAGTACCATTCCCTTCAGTGTGGCTGCATGATCCATAGCATTGGATTTCTTTGTGAGTAGCTTTCTGAGTTGTGCTCAAAGGCCATATGATAGGTCATGGCCCAGTTCTATTGCTTTCCTGGAAGACGTGGACCCCTCTCTCGCATCAGCTATCCATCCCTAAAGGGGAGTATAAGCAGTGTCCTTACATTAAAAAACCTCGATGTTTGAACACTAATCATTAAGTATTTGGCATGTTACTACAAAATAAGTATATCACTGCCTTGCCTTTTGCTGACATCTGCTGGCACTTCCATGAAAATCTACTGAAGCTTGGCTATATATTTTTTAAAGCACTCTAAAATCTACTAATGTCCAAGTTATCATGAGCAACTCTAACCCCTGACAATCACATTAAAAAACACATTTTCAGGCATCAAATGAAAGACAGTGAAAGATAAGAGTCTCAAGAGAAGTCACAGTGTGCCAGTCTTACCCGTCTGCATCTGCCCAGGCACTTGCAGGCTGCAGTGGCAGGACATACAGCTAGACGAAGGGACACTGTACACATTCTGATAGCTGAAGGGACACTGTACACATTCTGATAGCTGAAGGGACACTGTACACATTCTGATAGCTGAAGGGACACTGTACACATTCTGATAGCTGAAGGGACACTTTCTGATTGCTGAAGGGACACTGTACACATTCTGATAGCTGAAGGGACACTGTACACATTCTGATTGCTGAAGGGACACTGTACACATTCTGATAGCTGAAGGGACACTGTACACATTCTGATTGCTGAAGGGACACTGTACACATTCTGATTGCTGAAGGGACACTGTGATTGCTGAAGGGACACTGTACACATTCTGATAGCTGAAGGGACACTGTACACATTCTGATTGCTGAAGGGACACTGTACACATTCTGATTGCTGAAGGGACACTGTACACATTCTGATTGCTGAAGCAGGTGGGATACTTGACGAAGGACCAGAGAAGCCACGGTTGTGCAAAGGGAGTCTTGCGAGTCTAGGTGGCATCATCCTGGGTCCCCAGGGTTGGTTGTCCATGTGCAAAGGAGACCATGTGAGCCTTAGGAGAGAGATACTACCACCAGGATAACTGAGACAGGGACTCCTGGTCCTGGCAGCATAGAGAAGCCTCATGGTCACCTTAAGACTCCATAAAGAAAAGGCTGTGAGATGGAGGAATAAGCTCCCACCTAAAGGACAGATGTTCTAGGATTCAGTTAAAACGGTTATTGAGCATGATCGTAAAGCACAAGACCAAAGCTGAAGAGGCTTAAGTGGACCTCAGTGACCTACACGCCTGCCAGAACAAACTCTACCATGTTTAAAAGAAGATGGGGAATCCACTGTCCTTGTCATCCCAAATGCTGAGGCTCACATTCATTCATGAGGAATGCCTCCAATGCTAATCACCTCTCGGTTCAAGCAATAGGACCAAAAAGACACTGAGACCCTCTGACCAGCTCAGCCAACTGACCCAGCCCTGGTGGGGGCTCTTAGGCCCTAAATAACAGTCTGAGGGAAGAGGGCAGTGCTAATTATGCAGAGCACTCATTATAAAATGTGTGGAAGGTGCTTGTGGAACAAGGGTGGAGTCCCCAAATGCTAACACAGAAAGGGACAGGGATTATAGAGGTGCTTATTAAAGCAGGTTTCAAGTGGGGGTTGAGTTACAAACCTGAAAGTGTAAGGAAGTGATTAACCGGAAGTGTTAGGCCCTGTACTGAAATGGCGTGCTGTCATTAAAACAATGTTGGAGAAGTCATGTTGTCCCTACCCCTTGCACCAGGGATATTGCCCGACACTGTCTTTGCCCAGTTTCCCTGACCATCCTAACAGGCAACTTTCAGAAAGGCCTGGAAAGCAGGGAAGCAAACATTATATATTTTCTTTTTAGCAAATGATGTCGGTGGGATATTTTTCCTGCTAAATCCTCCCCAAGCCGACTTTCCTGCTCATTCAGAGTACACTGACATCAGAAAGCTATTCATCGTGGATTTCTGAGCACGCCAGCTCTGTTTAAGATGGGGAAGACTAAACATAAACAAGGCGTGTGAGAGCTAGGAGGGAACTCACATACCATCACAGATCTAGCTAACCCAAACTGGCCCCGCCAGGATTGGTTTGCACTTTTGCAATGAACTCAGTACACACTTGCTGTATTCCTACTGGATATTTGAATGTATGGGCACATTGCCATAACTAAGTAAACATGATCTTGGAGATCAAAACTATTAAGGGCTAGTTATGGCATTACATCAATGATATCATAATAATTCCCTCCACAGAGGAACAGCAGGACAATTTAGATCTGTAGTTACTTATTTGACAAATAATGACTGACAAATCCAGTGAGAATTCTAGGCAGGTTGGAATTGCATAGAATTACATGGGTTAAAGCATTTGGTGGGTAAGGACACAGAATGTAGGTTTAAACCACAGATCTTTTCTGGCAGCCTTATTTTATAAATGTGAAAAATGACATTTAGCTTTGTAAGCATGCAGAAAAAGAAATACTTAAAGACCAAAGAGAGGGTAAAATTGCCTTTTATTTTTAGTTTAGCTTTCACAGTAATATATCAAAATGATTTTTAAATGGTTTATATTGTGGAATACTTCAATCAAATAGAAAATAACTGCACAAATACCTCCGATCACTGTTATCAGATAAATAAACCTTAATTGTTTTCATATTTGCTAAGGACACATAAAGAAATAGAACATCTCATATTCTAAGGTGAGGAAATTTGAACCATATACCATGCCACCACCACTCTCTCCCTCCCAAGGTGAATTTGCCAGGACACTGGGGGTTATCTGGATATGTAAAAAGTTGATTTGGAGTACTGGAATTCTGTCCTGTTTTGTTTTTGTCTCCCTACCCTTTCCTTCTCTTTTGTGAAGGCAACTAGCTACTCCAGGAAGGGTCCTCCAGTTACATAAAGTTCTCCTTTTTGAAACGCCATGGCTCCCACTTAAATTTTTTTGTTTGTTTTTCTTCCAGTTAGTACACACAATTTTCAAAGCTCTTGTATTTGGAAGTCTGAAAGGTCTTGAATTTTGAAATAGTGTCTTGATTTCACTGTTTTATTTTTTTTTTTAAACTAAAGCTATATAAAGCTTGTGGATTATACAGAATAAATTTCTACGATTTTTTTTAATTGGTATGTAGAACTGCCATCCCCTACATTCAATAATATAAGTTAATTTTTTGATGTTTCTATGGTTTGTAAATGATATGTATTCAGACAACACTGTGCTTTGAATTGTGAGCATTAATAGTTTCATAGGTGACATATGTGATATGGATGTAGAGTTATATTCTCATGATGCAGATGGCACAGATCTAAACACATGAGGAATTTAAGACTTGATTGCATGGCTTTGCCAGATGACTTTGCCTCACTCTGATGTAAGGCAAATGTCTTAGAATGAAGTAAGTTTCACGAGCATGTAAAAAGTAGGTTAGGCTAAAGTAAGGTGTTTGGTAGGGTAGCTGTATCAGAGGAATTTTCAACGTATCTTCAACTTAGTGTGAGGTTCTCCAGACAAAAACTTACTGTAAGCGAGGATTGATCTACTATATTCACTATATCGTGCTTGCCCACTTTAAACCTTGTTATTTCATGTAAATTTCTTCCTCGCTCAGTTATAGAAATCTGGTAATTTGCTGATCTGTTCCTTGTCCTTCCCCAGAGTCTGAAACAAGTACATTTTCTATCACAGAGGACAAGTTTCTGTTCCTAATAGTTGAAAAAGACTTGGTTGGTCTTGGATTTTTATTCCTTTGGAGGAAGTTCATAGCGGTTGCAACGTTCCAAGTAAGCAAGCAAACAAACAAAAAGAAAATCACCTGCGAATAATCTGCCCGCAGTGGCCTCAAGCTGTACTTCAGAAAGCTTTGTCTTTTACATACCAAGTCTCCTTTAGGATGAGAAGAGTGCTCTGTGAAATATGAAAGGACGGGGTTTTATTTAGGATATTGGCCTCAGTGTTCACAGAATTTGCTATAAGATGTAATTTTTATTACTGTGTTTGCCTGTTTTATTATGGTAGTGAGAACACATATATAAAATAGGGGAATCTATTTGTCCTTTATCTGTAGTCTCAATACATTAACCATATTTTGTTTGAACTATTTAGAAAATCAGATGTATTTATATGGATCAGGACAAGATTCATAGAAACAAGAGGTTGTTTTTAAATTCTGATCTTGTTTTTCTAAGTGTAATCAAGTACTTGACTGGAGAGTAATGTGATTTCCCGACATAGCTGTCAATCAGATGGTTAATGCAAGTTCATGAGCTGCCACTGTTCCTAAGAAGAGCAATGAGTAGGGGAAAAAACACTAAAAAGTTCATTTTAGTCATAACAAAATCAGAAAGTTCGCAGGTGGTGATGACACACTTCACATGCAGTTAATACCAGGAGACCTCACACCGCTTCTTCAGCCCTTCAGGTAAAGAAAGCTCTCCCCAGCGTAGCGGAAGCCTTTTGGGGCATAAATCTGATTGTCTGCTTTTGCTATGCAGTGAAGGAATTCAACTCATCCTCTAAATGGAGTTATAAAGAAAACAAAGTTACTGTTATCTTATCCTTTTCCCGAGTTCACATAATCAAGCTATCTTATATTCTATATATAGCTGGTTTGTGTTTTGTCAATTTAATTGATGCCATTAGTAAATTATGGAGAAATAAAATAATTTTTCTATAATCCCTTTTGTTGAAATGGAAGTCATTTCCATTGGACCCTTTAAAATTCCTAAAATGAATTTTGTTTCAAAGTATATAATTCTTTTTTTATTATTATGGAGATTCATGATTAAAATAGATCCACCTACTTCCATTCCAGATTGAATGTTTCTCTCAGCATCCCTGATCCTTCTTGTGTTAGCATATTTTTATATAGATCTTAATCAAAATATCAAAGATTACAACAGTATTTCCACACTCCTTGCTCACATGATGAACATATGGGGTCATTTGGACACTTGTTGGGATCAAGGTATATACTCCATCTTTCATCAAATGCTTTGGTAGAACAAAATATCATATAAAATAGACATGTACTTATAATGACCACTCCTGACCTAACTAAAATATTTGACAATGTTCAATTGTCATCTGCTTTATAACACATTGATTTTTTAATCTCTAGTTAATATTTTTGTTCAGGTACATTACTTTATATTCATCTATTAAAAAATGAATGGGGTTGTTAATAGAGATGCCCACTAAAATTTAATTCTAAACAATCCATTCATATTTGATTTTAATTCATAACATTTATTAAAACTACAAAGATATATTTAGAAATATGCATTCATAATTTTTGTCAAATGTTTAGGCAGATGTGATTATTTATACACAAATTCCTAAAAATCTCAAGAATGCTAGCCAATTTCTTGATGGTTTTTCTGGGGACAGAACTCAGTGAGGTCAGGCTTTTCTACTCAATTAATTAGCAGATAAATTAACACATAAGCCAGTGATACAACTTAAAGTGCATTTTAAGTTAAAACACTAGTGATATGTTTTTAAATACCAAATTCTAATTATGCTGTTTAAAATTCTGACTTCGTGTGTCTTGGGTAAGTCCATTCATTTGTATTTTATAATTTCATCCTAGGGGCAGGAGAGACCCAGGGTTAGGTCAACGCACAGGAGTCCTGGGATTGGCTACATCATACTACCAAACCTGTGAGAGAGTTAAGAGAGAGCTAAGGTTAAAGCTTTCTCAGACTTCATGTCTGTGTTGTCATGGGAACAAATGTAGAAGCCCCACTGAACCATCAGTCATTTTCAATTAAGGAGAAAAACTGATATAAACTCTATTTTTCCTTGCACAAGAAGAATTGATCAGAAGTCCATGAAATGAAATCTTATTAAATACTGACATAACCCAAATTTTAGTTCTTTTCATACTTCAGGTGTTTGCCAAAGTATATGTGAATTTTTCTGTATGGTTCTAGTTGTAGAATAGATTACTCTTTAATTATATTTGTTCAATATCTCCTCAATTCTTCCCGTTGATCTATGGCCTAGGAATAACTTAATTTGATTATTTTCACACATATTATCACAAATGCTTTTGTGATTACAGAACAACTGTACATTAACAGCAAACAGAACATTGGAAATTTAATTTAAACTTCAACCACATAAGTAATTATAGACAGCTTTTCCTAAGTGCAACAGAAACGATTTCTTATTTTGTCATCTCTCTGGAGCTAGTCATTCCTTGACCCAGATTTGTGATGGTATTTATAGGCACTTGTCACAGGATCCTCTGGGATAATGTGGATAACCTAATGCCCAAGTATTGAATTGATATAGCCGGAGGCCCTTCTAACAGGAGACTTATCCATCTAGGCAGACACCTTTGTGGCTTTTGTCTGAACTGTGTATGGCTTATTGCTACCAAGATAGATTCTCTCTAACAAAGTCCTAATCAGGTTACTATGTGTCTATAAGGTAACACCTCGGTGACAAGTAAGCAAAATACATAAAATGACAGCAGCCATGTATTACAGGTCACAGAGAGATCACAGCACATGTCACAGTGCTGCTGGGAGAGACGCAGTCAACAGGAGGGGAGAATAAGGGAGAGATAGGGAGTTTTGGTTCATGATGCTAAATAATATTCATGAGCTTGTTAAGCATTGGTTAATCTGCTTTGATGACTGTACAAATGGCTCACCATTTTACTTAACATTGAATGCCAAGAATTCTGTATGTATTCTAGACACAAATCTCTGATCACTTATAAGATCTTCAAGAATTTTATCCCATTCTTTGGGCTGTGTTTTTTTCACTTTCTTAAAACTCTAAATGCACAAAAAATTTTGACTTCGCTGTTAACCATCCTATGGTAGTTTGAACGGATGTCCCCCATAGATACAGGGGTTGTATTAAAGCTGGTAACTTGGGTCGCAAACCTACTGGCTGGAGGAGGTGTCACTGGGGATGGATCCTGGGGCACAGCCCAGGGGTATGTTTGGGAGTGGATCTGAAATCCACCCAAAGGTATGCAAAGAGAGCTTTGAGCTCTGCTTGCTGACAGTTTGTGTTTGCTGCTGCTTTTGGTGTGTGTGTGTGTGTGTGTGTGTGTGTGTGTGTGTGTGTGTGTAACGGTGGTGTTTTGCTTCCTGCAGTTTTATCTCTCTGCTTGGATTTATGGAATTAAGCAGCTTCTTCTGCCATTGATGGAACTTCCTCTTGGATCAGGGAGCTGAAATAAATCTCATTTTTCCCATGAAAGTCCATTCAGTTGGATGTTCATCCCAGTAAGGTAGAACTGACTACATCAAATACTCACGATATATTTACTGTTTTTCTTTATTTTATGCCCAATTACAAAACCACTGCCTAATTTAATGTTACAAAAGTAGTATGCTAGTTTGAATTCATAGTCTTTTTATACTTTTATAGTTTCATTGATTTCTTTGTGTGTCTCTGTGTAGACATGCCAGAGTGTGTTGCTACTGTAAACGAACAGCAGATGTTTGTATCTGGATTTATATAGGTGTCCAGAGAGTTGAACCCCAGCTGGTAGGATTTGTGAGCAAGTGCCTTTAACCACTGAGCCATCTTCCCAGCTCCTCATTTTAATTCAACTCTTTGATTGACCTTGAGTTGTTTTTTTGTTTACAACATGACAGAGCTAATTTTATTCTTTTACACAAAGATTTATAGTTGTCCCAACATCATTTGTTGGAAATATTATATTCTTTCCTCATTAAATGGTCATGAATTGCTCTTGTCAAAAATCAAGTGACCAGCCAGGCATGCTGGTGCACACCTATAATCCCAGCACTTGGGAGGCAGAGGAAGGAGGATCTCTGTGAGTTCAAGGCCACCCTGAGACTACAGAGTGAATTCCAGGTCATCTTGAGCTGGAGTGAGACCCTACCTCAAAAAAAAATAAAAAATCAAGTGACCAAAGAGTAAGAGTTCTTTTGGGAACGTTTATCTCTCCTCCACCAGTATTTTTCTGTATTTGTGTCACTCCAACACTGCCTCAAGAATTATAACTTAGTGAGAAGTTTTGGAATCAGAAAGTAAAACTCTTCTCACCTTTGTTTTCATGATCACTTTGGTTCATGTGAATTTCTTTTCATATGAGTCTTAGGATCATTTTGTCAATTGTTATAACAAACATAATTGTTAAACAAAAGAGGCTGCTGGAATTTTGACAGAGACCTTATAGTATCTGAATATGGAGTGAGGAAAACTATTATCTTATAGTACTACATCAGACTACATATTTCTTCACACTTGCCTTACACTTCTTTTGTGAAATTACCATTACCCTTATTGGTTTTATGTCATTATGAATAAAGTTTTCTTTTATGTTATTATCAGACTGTTAATTGCTAAGATAGAGACATTAAATTGCTGTTCCCATGTTTATCTAGAATTAACTTTCAATATTTTCAAGTAATCAGTTTTCAATGCTGGGTTTAAGGTGTGTGCCACCACACACGCCAACATATTTTTCTTCACAGAGATAGAAAAAAAAGGATCTCAAAATTCATATGGAATGGCAGAAGTGGGCTTGTCTAGTGCCAGATGATGCTACATGAGCAACTGGGGGAATGTGACCAACAATTGTCCAAGCAATGCATGATCGAAGCTTCTCAGTAGCAAACAACCTGAAGTGATATTCACACAAGGGCAATAGTGGCCCAGAGCCATGGTGGGTAACCAACTGCTCTTGATTTGACTAACAGATCTGCTCAATGGAACAGAAGCCATAGCTGGAACCAAATAATGAGCCCACTCTCCAATATCAAGCTCCCACCAATTGTGGGCTACAAGAGGGCCTACACCTATGACATTCTCTCTAAAATAATAACAGTTATCCCATTTATCTGGTGCTGACCTCTCTCTCCATTGGAGAATTTTCTTCTCTTTTTTAGATGGATGCAGAACCTGAGGAGAGAAGCAGCCCATTGCATCTCACCAGGGTCCCAGCTGAAAGCATAGAGTAATGGGATTAAGGAGAAAGAGTGCTGCTTTCTTGGTGAACCTGGTACCAACACAAGGGTGAAGGAGCTGGACACAGAGAACGCTCAACTCCTAGTAAACCAGATATCCAGAGACACAGAGGCTCACTAGACCTCATCACTGAAGTAGACCTAAAATGAGCCCAATATGGCTCAGGGAAATTTGCAGAAGAGGGGGTGGGAAGATTGTTAGAGCCACCAGTTGGGATATTATACACAGAGAAAATACCTCTTCCCCATAACTGATGGTACCCCCACAATGCACGACCCACATTCCCCAATGAGGAGAGTCCCTGGGGGGGGGCAGGGAGGGGGGTAATGATGGTACCAGCATGACTATATACACATTACCTACATAACTAATAAAAAATTAATTAATTAATTAATTTTAAAAAGATTCTGCCTTTAATAGTCTAAACCCTTAGCTTTTATTTTAGCTAATATAATACCATTTTTAGATGCCAAGAAATAAGAAAACATTAATTCATTTGAATATGATGCCTGCAATATATTCAGGCTGAGTTATTTTTTCTGTGCCAATTTTAGATCATATAAGTCTATATAACAGGTGCCATCCTCAGAAACTACTGTGTCTGTTTTCTGAGTAAGTGCCAAATGGCACAAGTCAGTAATAACATTTAGCAAAGTCCCCTAAAACTTATAATAAACTCTGTGCATTCAAGGGAGGATTTGAAAGCATATGAACCAATGAACAGATACTTCAGATTTATATGGTCTCTGCCATCTGCTCCATCCTGCCCTGAGTCATTTCTTGTGCAGCACAGTCCTTCATCTTTTATGACCTTAGACTTAGTGAAAAGTTAGCATCAAATTAAACACAATGCTACACAAAGTTGCTCAGTTTATAGAAGGGGAAATGATCTATTCTTTTGAAGTGAGGGGAAATTAGACTCAACACTGAACGAAGCTACAAGATATCTTTCTGCCATTGGCATCTTTGTGGCTTTATCATCTCACTTTGGCAGCATTTAATTTTTCAACACAGAGCCATTGTCACAAAAATCCATTGAGCTAGCGCACTAAATCAGTGTTCAAAGGAAAAGTCCAATTCACAACACAGCCACTGAGTGCACGGCAGTAATTATACGAAGATCCAGCCTCGGGATGTGAGAGGTGCTAAGTAATGTTGGTTTTCAGTTTTCTCCATAAATCACGGGAAGAGTACATTTGTAAAAGTTAACAGTGTTGAATGAGGTTACTGCACTTTTAATTATGCCACTAATTCCAGGAGAGAGGTGGTCAGAGCTCAGGGAATTAGCACTGGCTATGAATCATGATAGACTCCTAGCTCTTGAGTTGGACAGGGACCTTCGGGTAGGACCTCACCTTAGGGTGCTTTACCTTTCCATGACCTCGTGGGTGGGAGCCGAAGCAGTGAGTGTTGGTAATGCTGAGTGTACTCACTGGGAAAGATCAAATGCATCGTCAGCCATTCACAAGGGGCTAGAGTGGTGAAGTGAGCCCAGACAGGATTCCAGATTTCTCTAGAGAAGCTTGCAAGACAAGGGGGGGAGTCCTAAGTATCGTTTCCCCTGTGAACGCTCTGTGGCCAAAATTATTTGCTCTGCCTGGGAACACAGCATCAATGTCAGCAAATATAACACTGTGGTCCAAATGTGTTTCCAGTTATCTCACAAATTCCCATAATCTCAGAAATTTCTCAGTATATCTCTTTACATTGGTAAAGCATATGTAGTAAGAGCCTCCACACTCATCTTTATTCTTGCTGCTAGAGCGGACGACGCTGAATGGCAGGGATGCATCAGTGCAGACACACAGCATGAGCATGACTCAAAGGTAATGTATGCCCCCAATTTACATACAAAAGATATGCCCTTTTCTTCCAGTGTTTTCTCCTAATGTCTCATCTGTCCCTCTTTATCAGAAAGTTGACATTGTTTTAGGGAGCAAAACAAAAGGCCAGATGAGAAGTGAAAAAGTTCTCTCATTTGTTACCTCAAACTATTTCGCAATCGTTTACATCAAGTGACAGATTCAAAATCCGTACCATTTTACTGTTCAAGTATTTCTGCATCCTGCATTTCTGGGTTTCCCACCTGACCTGGCTCCCCACGCCCTGCCCCAGCTGTGGTCTATTTGTTCTGTGTTGTGCTTCTTATAAGGATCTTTGGTCATGAAAAGGAAGGATGACAAACTAGAACCAACATGAGTGTGGAGGTAAAGAACAGAAAGTTCAAAAACGTTTCTCAAAAGGTGATCACTTTTATGGTCTGGAGATATGGCTCAGCAGTTAAGGCACTTACCTGCAAAGACTAACCACCCAGGGTTCAATTCCTTAGGACCCGTGGAAACCAGATGCACAGGGTTGGAGTCCCTGGTGCACCCATTCTCTCACTGTCTGTCTTTTCTCTGTGTCTCTCTGCTTACAAATAAATTTAAAAAAAATATTTTCGGAACTATTACTTTAAAGTTTGCATTTTAGTCTCTAAAAATGTTATACTAATAGTAATACATAATACTATATACTATGGACTAGTCTGTTTGACCCGAATTTCAGTCATATAATCCCTTGAAGTCATCTTTCTCCATTAAATGAATGTTACTTATTGTGTTTAAAATATAATGTGTTTAGAAAAAGTTCAAAAGGATTCATGAATTTGAAGTTGTTGACTATTTTGAGGTTTTTATGTTAAACTTAGCAACAAGAAAATGTATTTTTATTTTTTATTTATTTTTTATTTTTTTTGATTTTTTGAGGTAGGGTCTCACTCTGGCCCAGGCTGACCTGGAATTAACTATGTAGTCTCAGGGTGGCCTTGAACTCACGGCGATCCTCCTACCTCTGCCTCCCGAGTTCTGGGATTAAAGGCATGCATCACCACGCCTGGCGAAAATGTATTTTTAAAACATCAGATTTCTTTAAGCTATGGAAAACAAACTCACATATTAATTTCATGCTAACACAAGGCTGGTACCAGATCCTTGGCTGAGAGTGCTTAGCCATGGGAATGACTGGTATATTCTGGAGTGGAAATTATTTTGACTTTTAAATTAATTTCATTTTTTAAAATATGAATTTTCTTAAAAGTCACTGAAAATCAAAAGAGGAAAAGATCTCGGGAGGCAGAGGTAGGAGAATTGCAGTGAGTTCGAGGCCACCCTGAGACTACATAGTTAATTCCAGGTCAGCCTGGACCAGAGTGAGACCCTACCTCGAAAAACCAAAAAAAAAAAAAAAAAAAAAAAAAAAAAAAAAAAGAGGAAAAGATGAGATTGTGAAGAATATTATGCTCCCTTTGATTTCCCATAAATTTTCAGCAACATGTAGAAATAAGGGCTCGAAAGAGCTTAGCAATTAAGGCACTTGCCTGCAAAGTCTAAGGACCCAGGTTCAGTTCCTCAGAACCAACATAAGCCAGATGCACATGGTGGCACATGAGTGTGGAGTTTGTTTGCAGTGGCTGAAGGCCCTGACATGTCCATTCTCTCTCATTCTCTCTCTCTTTCTCTCTCTCTCTCTCTCTCTCTCTCTGTCTCTCTCTCTCTCTCTCTCTCTCTCTCTCACACACACACACATAAATAAAAATAAAATATTAAATCTTCATTCAAAAATCCAAATAATTACCACAATACTTGAAAATGCTATATTTAAAGTATGAAGAATTATTCTTTGAAAGAAAAAAAATTAAAGGAGACTGCTAAATCAGCCAGAATACAGATTTCTAGATGTTTAGTAGAAAATGTTTAATTTCATAGCATTGATAGTGAAGAAATCACAGGTTTTTGTTGTTGTTGTTGTTGTTGTTGTTGTTTCATTTTTCGGTTTTTCAAGGTTGGGTCTCACTCCAGCCCAGGCTGACCTGGAATTCACTATGTAATCAGGGTGACCTCGAACTCATGGCGATCCTCCTACCTTTGCCTCCCGAATGCTGGTATTAAAGGCGTGAGCCACCACGCCCGGCAAAATCACAGGTTTTTACTTTTTTTTTTTTTATTTTTGCATGTGCACATGTAGTTTGTGTGGTGGGATTCATGGTGTGGTGTGTAAACCCGTGTGTGAACCTCATACATGATGTGCGCAGGCCAGAGGCAAACCTCAGCCCTGGGCATCCTTCCTCCGTCATTCCTCCATGTGTGTTTCCATGAGACGGAGTTTATCGCTGAACCTGACGCTGCGGTTTTGGAGAGACTCCAGCAATTCCCCAGTATCTGCTGCCCACGGGAGTTTGGCTAATAAGCATACGTGGCCACTCCTGGCTGTTTACAGGGTGCTAAAACTCAAACTCAGATGACCTGAGGCCCTCTCAGACCCTCATGCCTGTTCAGCAAGCCCCTGTACACCCGGAGCCTCCCTCCAGCACTGCTTTAAGCAGCTCATATAATCAGCATAAGCCTGACGTTCAAATACTGTTAGTCAGAACCAAGGCATAGCAGCATGATTCCACCTTGTGAAATGTGAGGACTGTGTGTTTGGAAAATTATCAAAGGATGGTACACTGCTGACATTTAGATATATTAAAATGATGGTGCAGGGGAAAGTTAATTCCAAAGCTTAATACAGGCTAAAGTCACTTCTTAATGAAAAACTAAAGTCACAGGCAATTATGCCAGCCTCTGTCATTCCCTTTCTTTTTTTCTCCGCCCCAAACTATAGAACAATTTATACATCCTAATTATATGAAGAAGGAGAAACTGTCCTGCATATTATTTTGCTTTTGGGAGATACTGGACACTGCCGTAGGAATTATTTCAATACATGAAATCTTTATTCAGATAATTTAAACCTCTAAATACATGTTAAACTACAGAGTGTCCAAAAAGGAAATTTCTCCTTTTTTTTTTTTTTTTTTTTTTTTTTTGCAAAGTCAGAGAGATTTTTATCGTTTATCTTAAGCACACCAATTAAATAATCTTATTTTGCCAGGCAAGGTGGCACATGCCTTTAATGCCAGCACTCTTACAATCAAGTATGTAAAGAGTACTACAGAAAATAAACTAACAATAACAAAAAAATCTAATTTGTCTTCTGACTTATAAGCCTGGTGGATTGTACTGATCATGCAAAAAGCCAGTGTCCTTAAACTAACATCAGACCAAGGCTGGGTTTAGTGGTGCATGCATGTCTGTGATCCCAGTGCTTGGGAATCAGAGACAAGGGGATTGCAATAGATTTAAAGACTGTCTGAACAACTATAACAACAAGCAAAAAGGCAAAAATCTAATATCAGAAGTATTTGTGTTTCATTTATCCTGAGTCACCTCAAATTACCCAAGTGGCCATAAAAGTAATATAAATCAAAAAATTGATCATTTATAAATATATACAATTCAGACTTAAGATAGACAAAAATATAATACGTTCATGAATAAACATCATGCAATAATAATTTCCCCTTAAAAGCCAGGTGTGGTGGTGCATGCCTTTCATCCCAGCACTTGAGAGGCAGAATATGAGAATCACTGTGAGTTCAAGGCCACCCTGAGACTAAATAGAAAATTCCAGGTCAGTTTGGGCTAGAGCAAAACCATACCTCAAAAACAGCCAAAACATAGAAATTTCCCCTTGGCTTCAGTTAGTAATAAGGCAAAGATGAGATATCTCTACTTGTTAGGGTTTTCATTTGAATTTTCCAGTAATATTCAAGAATCTATAGTTAGATATGTCTCAAATATTTGCTCAAGCACTTCAAATTTGTTAACATTTTCATAATTACCTCTTTATTGCTTTTTGGAATTAAAGTTATTTAAATTCTCCTATATCACTAAGTCCATGCAATTTAGACCAAGGACTCTTTCACATTATTTTTACAACCAAAATTCTTCTTAAAGCACCTGACAAATATTAACTAATTAATGAATTAAACAAAGAGAAGGAACTCTCTACTAACCCACCATGCAAAAGACACCCATTATTTTAAATGCAATGTGAAATAAACCTACAAATGTGCCTGCACACACACACACACACACACACACACACACACACACAGCCAGAATCACATAAGCACGCACACATACGCATACTAATAAAATGAAAACTCGCCTACCTTTTGGAATTCTTTTTTTTTGTTTGTTTTGTTTTGTTTTGTTTTGTTTTTCAAGGTAGGGTCTCACTCTGGCTCAGGCTGACCTGGAACTCACTATGTAGTCTCAGGGTGGCCTAGAACTCTAGGCGATCCTCTTATCTCTGCCTCCCAAGTGCTGGGATTAAAGGCGTGCGCCACCACACCCGGCAACCTTTTGGAATTCTTACTCTCTTTCAAAACCTTGTGCCATGTCTTAGTTGAGGTGGGAAATACAGAAGCAGACATTGCTGAGCTGGGGCTAAAGCAAAGAAAACACTTCACAAGTATTCTGAAAGTCATCCTCCATTCTTTCAGTAATTTATTTAAGAAACAGAGTAATTTATTTAATTTAATTTTTAATGTATTTAAAAGACTTATTGAGAACTTTAATACACAATTACCCACTTTCCTTCGAGTCCCAGTCTGATATAGGATCTTGTGATCTTTCTCTGAAATCACCCCTACTGTACCTCTTAAATGACTTTCCAATGTAAGGATCATATGGGAAGATCTTGATCATAATATGTCTATCAATCCCTTCAGATGCTTCCATGTTTCCATCCCATAGCCTACTGCTTCAAGTATTTTAAACAAATGATGACAGTGCCAGTTTTATATTTGAGACAGTTCATTTGAAAATGGAAAATTAAAGGAGAGTGCCACTGAAAACAGGAAAACACTAGTGAACAGAGAGCTATGGTCCTTCAGGAAAGACTGGAAGGGATGCACCAGGCCTGGGGTTGTCAGTGTAGGTGTGAGGATTTGAGTTTCTGAAAACTTCAGCAGTTATAACAGGTTTTTTATTAGTTATGTACATAGTGTGTATACAGCCATGTTGGTACCACGTTAGCTCCCTCCCTGTTGGTAACTCTATAGTCATCCTTTTTAGGAGCCTCCATATTGCTTTCCATAGTGGTTGTACCAGCTTACATCCCACCAACAATGAAGGAAGGTTCCTATTTCTCCACAACCTTGCCAGCATTTGTTGTCATTAAATTTTTTAATGTCTGCTATTCTTACTGGGGTAAGGTGGGATCTCATAGTTGTTTTAATTTGCATTTCCCTCAAGATTAGGGATGTTGAACATTTTCTTAAGTGTGTGTTTACCATTTGTATTTCTTCCTCTGAGAACTCCCTGTGCCATTCTTTGCCCCATTTTGAAGGTGAATTGTTTGACTCTTTATTGTTTAGGTTTTTTAGTTCTTTGTAGATTCTAGAAATTAGGCTTCTGTCTGCTGTATAGCCAGCAAAGATTTTCTCCCATTCTGTGGGTAATCTATTGGCTCTATTTATTGTCTGCTTGTCTGTGAAAAACTTTTCAGCCTCATGAGATCCCAATGGTTGAGTGAGGGTTTAATTTCCTGAGCTACTGAGGTTTTGTTCAGGAAGTTTTTCCCTCTCCTATATCCTGTATCCTATCTCCTATATCCTCTCCTATATCTTCCAGTAGTAGCAGAGTTTCTGGTCTTATATTTAGTTCTTTGATCCATTTGGATTTGATTTTTGTGCATGGCAAGATGTATGGATTGAGTTTCATTTTCCTGCATATGGTTATCCAGTTTGTCCAGCACCAATTGTTGAAAATTCTGTCTTTTTTCCAGTCTACATTGTTAGGGCCTTTGTTGAGTGTCAAGCAGATGTAGTTATTTGACCCAGGGTCCGGGTCTTCTATTCTGTTCCATTGGTCTATAATCCAAATAATACTTAATGGGGAGAGACTGAAGGAATTCCCATTGAGGTCAGGAACAAGACAGGGGTGTCCACTCTCACCTCTGCTCTTCAACATAGTACTGGAAGTTGTAGCTCAAGCAATAAGACAGGAGAAAGAAATAAAAGGGATACAAGTGGGAAAGGAAGAAGTTAAGTTAGTCCTATTCGTAGATGACATGATTCGATACACAAGTGACCTGAGAATCTCCATCTCAAAACCCTTAAAGGTGATTAACTCCTTCAGCAAAGTAGCAGGATACAAAATCAATGCACAAAAATCAGTAGCCTTTCTATATGCAAAAGACAAAGATACAGAGAAAGAAATAAGTGATATTGTCCCATTTTCAATAGCAACAACAATAACAAAAAATACCTTGAAATAACATTAATCAAGGATGTGAAAGACTTATATAATGAAAACATAAAAACACTCAAGAAAGAAATTGAGAAGGACTTGAGAAAATGGAAAGACTCCCCATGCTCCTGGGAAGACAGAATTAACATTGTGAAAATGGCAATCTTACCAAAATCAACATACAGATATGCCAATAAAAAATCCCAACATTAAAAAAATTATTTTTATTTATTTATTTGACAGAAAAGGAGGGAGAGAGAGAAAGAGAGAGAATGCGTGAACCAGGGCCTCCAGCCACTACAAATAAACTCCAGATGCATGTGCCCTCTTGTGCACCTGGATAATGTGGGTCCTGGGGAATTGAACCTCGGTCCTTTGGCTTTGCAGACAAATGCCTTAACTGCTAAGCCATCCCTCCAGCACCCATAAGAAACTCTTTTTTGTTTGTTTGTTTGTTTTTGGTTTTTCAAGGTAGGGTCTCTCTCTAGCTCAGGCTGATCTGGAATTCACTATGTAGTCTCAGGGCAGCCTCAAACTCATAGTGATTCTCCTATCTCTGCCTCCAGAGTGCTAGGATTAAAGGTGTGTGCCACCACACACCAACATTTTTCTTCACAGAGATGAATAAAGGATCTCAAAATTCATATGGAATGGCAGAAAGCCTTGGATACCCAAGAATATCCTCAGCAAAAGAAACACCTCTGGAGGCATCAAAATACCTGATCTAAAGCTATATTACAAAGCCATAGTAATAAAAACAGCATGGTGCTGGCATAAAAACAGGATTATAGACTAAGGGAACAAAATCAAGGACCTGGACTTTGGGTCAACTATCTACAGATACTTGAGATTTTTTTTTTTCATTTTGGTTTTCCAAGGTAGGGTCTCACTCTAGCCCAGGTTGACCTGGAATTCACTATGTAGTCTCAGGGTGGCCTTGAACTCACAGTGATCCACTTACCTCTCCCTCTCAAGTACTGGAATGAAAAATGTGTGCCACCATGCCCAGCAGGGTTCACTTACTGTTAATGGAACCCTCTAAAGTGAAAAAGTAAAGAATAGAATCACCGAACAATCTATGTCCATTCATTTTCCTTCCCTTGGGGAAAAGCTTGTCTCTGGGCTGAGAGCTATGGAAAGGCTAGACAACCTCTCAGAAACCAATTCACCTGTGAGTTCTCATTGCTAAACCTCAGACTCATATATCCAACCGTCTCTTTATATTTACACTTAGATAAGTATCCAAAATGGGGTGTCCCCAACTATGTGCTTGATGGTTCTAAATATATCATGCTTCCCCCACAATCCTCCAATCTTACTGTGCCCCTTCAATGCCTATTAGAGAAAAAACAAAGAGCAGTAATATGATAACTAAACTGGTTTTGGTGACTCGTGCCTGCAATCCTTGGACCCAGGAGACCCAGGAGGGAGGATCTCTGTGAGTTGAGGCCAGTTTTGAGCTCAGCCTGGTCAACCACATCTCAAAACAGCAACAACAACAATAACAAAGTACATCAATTGGACCCTTCATGGCAAGGCCCCAACACTGCGCTGTTCTCAAGCCGGCTCTCTTCCAGTGCTTTCTCACATATTTTTTTTGGAGAGACACACAGAGAGAGAGGGGGGGAGGGGAGAGGAAGACAGATAGAGATGGGCGCGCCAGCAGTCTCTCAGCTGCTGTGAACGAAATCCAGATGTGTGCGTCCTCTTGTGGGCAAGTGCAGCATTGCGCCCTTGCATTACTTTGCATCTGGCTAAAGATGGGACCTGGAGATTGGAACCAGCATTCTTAGGCTTAGGAGGCAGGCGCCTTAACCGCTAAGCCATCTCTCCAGCCCGCTTTCTCACATTTGAAAAAATATATAAAATGCTTATCTTATTTTGGTTAAGCATCCTGGGTCACTTAATTTTGGACTCTCTCTGATGCCATCTCCCACAATCTACCCACTAAGTCACCATTCTGCGGGTGTAAGCACTACTTTTCCATTCCTCCAATGGACAGACGGAGCAAAGTAGATAATAATTTCATATAACCTATACATCTGTGCTTTCATATCAATGATCTATCACAGTTCATCCCAGTCACCTATCCTTAGAATAACTCCTCATTTTATTTTTTTATTGATTTACTTATTATTATTTATTTGAGAGAGGAAAAGAAACATGGAGAGAGAAAGAGAGAGAAAGAGAGAGAGAGAGAGAGAGAGAGAGAGAGAGAGAATGCATGGGTGCTCCAGGACTTCCAGCCCCTGCAAATGAACTCCAGATACATGTGCCACCATGTGCATCTGGCTTACCTGGTTCCTGGAGAATCAAACCGAAGTCCTTTGGCTTTGCAGGCAAGTGCCTTAAACACTAAGCCCATGACTCCTCATTTAATCCTAGACTCTCATTGAAAATTGACCAGTGGGTTAAATTTGACCCCTAAGAGGTAATTTGTTCAGCAATGGTCTTTAAATGAGGGAAGTATGAATTATCAGGTTTCCTGTAGGCCTGCACCATATCTTCCCACATCACTTCCTGTCTACAGAAATCATCCACTTCCTCCATGCACAATTTATTTCCAATTATTTTTTTGGAGGGGGGGCAGATAGAGAATGGGGCATCAACAGCCTCTCAGCAAATGTGAATGAACTGCAGACACGTGCTCCCCCTTGTGGGCATGTGTGGCATTGCGTCCTTGCATCACTGCCTCTGGCTAAATGTGGGACCTGTTGAATCAATCAGGTGTTCTTAGGCTTAGCAGGCAGGAGCCTCAACCCCTAAGCCATCATTCCAGCCCCCAAATTTGTTTTAAGATTCCATTGCTATGTTAGATAATTATAAACTTGGGTATAATTATCTTTTCTTATAAGAGTGATGCATTTTATATTTTCCTATGAATTCTCATTGTCTATTTATGACACATTAAGGTTTTAGTTTCATAATTAACTCAAAAAGACACCTTCTGTACAATTTACAAAGACAGCTATAAAAATTGTACCAAATTTGCCTATAGTACAGAAAAAAATAAAGCCTTCATTATCTTACATAACTATAAATTGTCCAACTGTAATTAAAGCCCAAGAAATTTTGTGCTCAAAGTCATTTTATGAAACTAATAACATCAAAGTTATTTCCCTAGTTGGTATTAATGACAGAATAGTTTAAAGTTTCTCTTGTTTTCAAATCAAATCTCTACTATTTCTTTATGTTGTAGTTCTGGATTTTAAATTAACATCAAGAGAGATTTATACATATTAGAATAATTTTATATATTGTACCCCATTCCTTCCTGATGTATGGTGAGCACTTAAAATAAGCTATTAAATGAGACTTTTTTGTCCATATTATTCAATATAAACATTTGGTCTCAGAGTAATTTTTGTTCTTACGTGTTGTTGGTCCAATCAAATTTTTAAAGGGCTGTTGTGGCCCAGACCAAGAAAGGTGACATACAGGGCTGAGGACACCACCTCGCTGGCAGAGTGCTTACCTAGCATGCAAAAAGCAGCACTAGATTCTGTTCTCAGTATCACATTAACCATGAATCGTGTGATTCCCAGAACTAAGCAGGTAGAGACAATCAAAAGTTTAAGGTCATCTTCAGATAGAGTTCAAAGCTAGCCTGGTCTACCTGAGACATAGTCTCATATAAAAATAGAAGTATCCAAGTATTATAATATTATTACTCAAGAATTACTTTCCTAAATTGCTAAGAAGCTAGGCAATTTTGATCAGGGAAATAAATACATAAAAATTGCAAATATTCTGAGCCTGATAGAGCAGTACGGAATAAATGTCTGAAACAGAAGATGAGTTCATATCCCTGTCTCTGAGTTTCATTTATTATTCATCTCTATGAATGTCTTCTAAGAAAATAATATTGCAAAACTAGAAATGGTCAAATTTCTTGACACAGGAAATGCCTTGAAATAGTTTCCTTTCATAATTTAATAGAAACAAAATGGCAATGTTGTTAATTTAATCCACTTCAAATTTATGAGGAATTTATTACATGCAGGAGATATTTTATATCTTTCAGAAATTATCAATTGTTTCCCATAAATGAAAACAGATAAAGAAAACATGTGTTTGCATGTTAATGATATAACTGTAAAACATACTTTTAAGCTTGTAATGTGTTTTTCTCTAACTCATCTGGAATCAATCATCTTTCCCCATAAACTGGAAGTATACTTTGATATTTTACATGTGAATAAACATACCATATCTAACATTTTATTTAATTATTTTTTCTTTAGTTTTTTCTTTATTTATTTGAGAGTGACAGAGAAACAGAGAAAGAGGCAGATAGATAGATAATAGGTGTTCCAGGGTCTCCAGCCAAACAAACACCAGATACATGTGCCACCTTGTGCATCTGGCTTACGTGGGTCCTGGGGAATCAAACCTCGAACTGGGATCCTTAGGCTTCACAGGCAAGCGCTTAACTGCTAAGCCATGTCTCCAGGCCCTATATGTAACATTTTAAATAATAAGTAATATGCAAGATAAGAAAAATGTTGTTTCTTAAAATCATATTTTGTGAGTTACATAATGCTTAATTCAAATTCAGTAAGCTTAAACTCTACATTATTAAGTAATCAAAAGATTCCTCTCTCCATTAACTTTTTAAATATTTTTATTTACTTATTTGTTTGAGAGAGAGAAAAAAAGGCAGATAGATAGATACATAGAGAGAGAGAGAATTGGCACACCAAGGCTTCTAGCCACTGCAAATGAACTCTAGACACATGTGCCACCTTGTGCACCTGGCTTACATGGGTCCTGGGGAATTGAAGTTGGATCCTTTGGCTTTGCAGGCAAGTACTTAACTACTAAGGCATCTCTACAGCCTTAAATCTTAATTTTAAAGATTTCTTGATATAAATACAGAAAATTCAAATATTCAGAACTGCGAGGAATGAAATCACATGACATGAATAGGAGTGGGGCCTCATATTGCTTCATAACAAATTTCTCTTGCAAAAGTCAGTATATTTCTTCCCATTCCAGTCATTAATTTAAAGATAACATGTCTACTGATGAGTTGGCAGAAGCATATTTTTAAAGTGCTGACCAATGAAAGAATACTCACCATGAATGTTGCTCTACTTTGTTTCTGAAACAGAAGATGAGGAAGGGGAATAAAGAGAAGGAAGAAAAGAAGACAAAAAGAGAGGAGAAATAGAGAGATAAAAGAAGGATCAAAGAAATAGAAAAAAAACCTAATTGTAATAAAATTGTTGTAAACATAGATTACCTAAAATTAATTTTGTAAATAATAAAAATAATCACTAAATTGGGAAATTATGAAGTACAAAAAGGTATTTTTATATGTTAAAATTAATTTCAAGCTTATATAATAAATAAATTATGATTATATAAATGATATGAAATCTCAAAGAGTAGTACTCAGGAACTGTGCAAGCAATATATAAAACAACTTGACACATCATATCAAAGACTAAATATATAAAATGCTTATTAGATTGGTTCTATTCACATAGCTTCAGTATTTCCAATATATAATTCTTGAAAGCCACTAAAAATTAATAAATTGATGATTAAAAGTGGATAAAGACTATGATCACAGTAATAAGAACATAGCACATAGTATACTAAAAAATAGTAATTTCAATTGAATGGTCAATATATTAAGAAATGTACATTGTTTTACATAATAACAAAACTTCAATTTTTGTCTACCGGATTTTCCAAGTGTATAAATGTAGGTAATATACAGTTTTCAGATTACACATAACACATTTCATCATTTGTCTCAAAAATGATTGAAGAACAATTAAAAATCGTTATCAAACTGTAAATGCAAACATTTTTGAACCAATGATCTTCTCCCATGACTAAATATGAAATATTTATACAAGGACAAATATACTTATATAACAAGACATGTAAATTTAAGTTATATTTACACAAATGAAATACTAAAAAAATCAACCTTAAAAAAAGAAAAAAAAGAAAAGTCTACAAGAATTCAGGAGGTAAGATTTCTGCAATACAATTGCAAAAACATGAAGAATACAAATTACTGAATATCTCACAGAATGTATAAAAATTACCTTCCAGGGCTGGAGAGATGACACAGTGGGTAACTTTAGTTGCTATGCAAGCATGAGGGCCTGAGCGGGCCTCAGACAACCAGAGCTGGATTCCCCAGCACCAGTGCAGAAAGCTGGTTGTGGCCATGCCTATCTGCAGCCTCAGGCCTTGAGTGGCAGAAAGCACAGAATTCCTGGGGCTCCCAGCAGCCCTGGGTTGAGGGAAAAACTCTGTCTCAAGGAAATATGCAGTTTGACTCCCGAATCCACACATGCAGCACACACACACATGTGCATATACCCTACAGATCACACCACACACCGCCCCACACTACACACACAAAAAGTAAAAAACACTATTTATAACTTATACAATTTGTAATGTTTACTTCAAAAGTGTAGAATTCAAAGAAAATAAGACTGTATTTTCAATTTTCATTTTATAACGTACTAACCCAGATGGGGGGTTGAATACTCAGGTGGGATATTGTGACCATTAGCAAGGCTAATCTCTAACTCCTGGGCTCAAGTAATTCTCCCAGGTGGCTGTGTCTGTCCACACGAGCCACCAGGTGTCAGTTAAATCATTATATTGATAATTCAATATACTTAATAAACACAAAGGAGAAAATAGATACATAGAAATCTCTAATCATCTAAGAATAAGGTTAGCAAATAATTTTTTAAAATATATTTATTTATGAAAAAGTCATACAGAGCAAGAGTTTGTGTATTCCAGGTCCTCCTGCCATTGTAAACAAACTCCAGACACATGCACCTCTCTCTGTACACCTGGCTTTACCTGGGTACTGGGAAATCAAACATGGACCATCAGGCTTTGCAAGCAAGTTCCTTTAACCACTGAGCCATCCAACCAGCCTTAGGAAGTAACTTTTAACAGTTAGATAAATGATGCCGCCATAATTATTTCTTGCTAAAGTGTAAATGAGGTTAATCTGGGAGGTTCTGACTAACATGGACGAATGGAGAGATAGAGTTTTAGTCGATGAAGCAGTTATGAAATTTTTGAGAATATATTAAGAAGCATCCCTTTCGTTACATTTCACTTCAATCACGTTATCAATTCAATACCAAGAATCACTACAGCTTTGATTGTGAGTGATGACAAAAGAGAAAACATGTCAATCCTCCTGCATTAACTGACTACATTTGCACCAGCACATGTCAGAGTATGCGCACACGGCTTAGGGTGGGAGTGATCATGTGTACATGTGTACGTGCAGACTTCTACATATCTCATATCTTAACCTGCATACGCTGAGACGAGGGTTGTCACAGTCTCTTTTCTGGAAGACCCTGTCAGCGGACACACTTCTGCACGTGCAGGGGAGCATGCTCAATCCTCTGCATTCACATGAAATTATGTCCTATACAAAGCGAGTGACAGTATCACCCAGGAAAATCCTGCATGCTGGACACAACCGAACTCTGGGAACTGTGCACCAGGACAGCATCAGGAACACTTAGTTGAGAAATTAATCTAGTGAATAAAGTTCTGTTTTCAATTTTATTCTTTTCTTCTACCCAGAGTGATAAAACAGCCAAACTTCTTGTTACTCAGTGTGAATATTTTAAGTTTTATATCTTATTTGTATATTTGTATATCTTATTGTAAAGAAAGTATGTTTCTATTAATGTCACAGGAAACTTTTTCCTTGGGGTGACACCAACATGCACCTTCACTTTGATAACAGACCCAAGGACGGTTACATCAAAACCACTCTTGGAGAATAAGATGATTGGGGTTACTTACAGCGCAGGGTGAGGATTTATTTACAGAAGCTTTGGTTCACCCAAAGGCAGCAGCATCTCTGGAGCTCCTTGGGTCACTGGCAGGCCCCTCAACCACAGTCTCATCTCCAAGCAATTGGTTGCCCACTATATATAGCCTTGGGGCAGAATCTGGCAGCTCTTCCCAGCCGTTGACTTCCTGAGTCTACAGAACTTCCTTCCTTGTCCCAGGAGGGGATGTTTCATGTTCTACTTAACATTGGTCAAAGTCTGTCCTTGTTTACCATTCCCATAACTTGGGGAATAGTCATGTGACCCTTTAAGTTTCAGCTCTTCTAGATCTCTTGAGTTCTTGACTCCACTACACAACAATTAGTAATCATATTTTTCTCCTCACTTTTTCATATGTTGAATTTAAATTTAAACCTCTCACTTTGGTATGGCTTATTTATAGAGTCTATGTTTACTGGAAAGATGGCTAGAATGGTAATTCTGCCAACCCATGGTCTTCATGTTTCAGGAACTATTTAGCAAGGACTTATTAGATTAAGAAGGCAGTGAGAACTGAGGACAGCCAAAATCTATCAATAAGACAAGAAAAGAGAGCTGACTTCCTGGCAGCAGTGAATCAGCCCTCACATCTCAGCTGGGGCTCAGGTTAAAGCACAGAAGAATCGGGGAGATGAGTAAGAGTGCTGCATCCATGGCGCGCCTGACAACCCGTGCCAGGGTGATGGAGACAGACACTGAGGATCCAGAAGCCCCTAGAACTCAACACAGAAGCAGACTTAAAACACACCCACCACAGCCCAGGGCATTTTGTGGAAAAGGGGGTAGAGAGATTATAAGAGCCACAAGTTGGGAGGGCATATCCAGAGGCATTGCCCCTTCACAATGACTGATTTCTGCCCTCACAACCCGCAACACCATGGGAACTATCAACCATCCCACTGAAGAGGACCCAGCAGAATGGGGACAGGGAGGAGGGGACTGTTGCTATTTTCTAATCTTTCTTAGAATATCCAAATCACAAAAACTTAGACACTATGAAGATTGCAAGTAAATAGATAATGAGTAAAAAGACTTCTGAGTAAGATAATAGATTGAAAGCTGTATTTTTTGGTCACTCAGTGAAAGATCGTGTAACCCATTCTTCTGAGAGAAAAGGCTGGGGAAGGGGACATAAGGTTAGGTGTAGTTTTCTCCTGGAAGAAGTGTGGTCAGCCCAGTACTCAACCACACGTGCTGCTTGCACCGAGCTGGAATCATTAGTCACTTCCAGGAAGGGACTTTCCCCTTTGGGATGTGAGCGTCACAAGAACCACGATGGTCTACAGAGATAGGACCAGGAGCTGGATACACCTTGATAGAGAAATGGCCAGAACCCAGCAGGCTGTGGAGATAGAGGCAGAAGTGTGTTGGGTGAGCCTGAAGCTGAGATGCGCTGAGGGTAAATGACAGAAAGGAGTCACAGAAGACACTTACTGTGCAAGCAGCTTGAAGGTGCAGACAATGTGGTGCTGGGCTTGGCACAGTATCGTAGAAACGACCATGGGAAGAAATATGTAGTGACAAAATTAAGCATGCAAGAATGGGCATTCCATACCCACTCGGAGCCGCAGGCACAGAAAGTTCAGCACATGGAAAAAATGTTCCTCAAAATGCCATTAACAAAGTTGTAATTGGTAAGCAGGGTCCTCAGACCACAGAATTCCAGCAGAAAAAGGAATTCAAATGCAACGATCCTTTTGACCAGAAAAGACACATTAACTTAACCAGCTCACTTAATGAGGCTGGGGACTCCCCTCCCCATGGACACATCTACCAAGACTCGAAAAATAATCACCATCCCAAGAATAAGAAAAAATACTATTTCGCCAGGTGTGGTGGCACACGCCTTTAATCCTAGCACCTGAGAGGCAGAGGTAGGAGGATCATAGTGAGTTCAAGGCCACCCTGAGACGACATAGTGAATTCCAGGTCAGCCTGAGCTACAGTGAGACCCTACCTTCAAGAAAACAAACCAAAAAATAAAAAGAAATACTATTTTACATTTTCATTTTTGTAATTGACATATTGATTTTTTAGCTACACTTCCACATTTTAACAGTTTGGGTGTATTTTAGCATGTTTCTCACCTGAATAGGCTCTTATGGCTAGTCTTTCTTTCTCTGCACTGATGCCACGGTATTCCGTCTTCCATTTCTCATGACTCTAATCCCTATACTTTCCTTCTCATTCATACTTTACTCACTTTTGTGATTAATATTTTCATTTTTTATATTTACTTTTGTACTTTAATTGAGGTTTTTTTTTTTTTTTGCAGAATGGGAGGAGATACTGGGAGGAGGAAGGGTACCAGTGAGGGAGTCAAGTTTTTATCTATTTTCTATTTAAATCCTCCTTTTCTTCTTGAAATCTAATTTTTTAAATAGTCTTATTTCTTTTTTGGGGGGGCAGGGTAGGTGTTTCAAGGTATGGTCTTCCTCTAGTCCAGGCTGACCTGCGATTCCGTAGTCTCAGGGTGGCCTTGAACTCATGGCGATTCTCCTACCTATGCATCCCAAGTGCTGGGATTAAAGGCGTGTGCCATCACGCCTGGCAAAGTATTTTTATTTCTTTATTTGAGAAAAAGAGGCAGAGAGAGAGAGAGAATGGGCATGCCATGGCCTCTAGCCACTGCAAATGAACTCCAGACACATGTTACACCTTGTGCATCTGGCTTACGTGGATACTGGGGAATTGAACCTGGGTCCTTAGGCTTCATAGGCAAGTGCCTTAACTGCTGAGTTATCTCTATAGACCCTAAATTTATTTTTAATTGATTAATTTTAATAATGAATAATGATTGTGAATATATATGGTGTCCAAAGTGATCCTTTAATCCTTGTGTAAGACTCAATTGATCTAATTAAAATACCTACCACCTCATCCATGTGTCATTCTTGGAGCTGAGGATGTTAAGAATCTATTCTCAGATATCAGTGAGTCCAACAGACATTTTTTTTTTTAATGAAGGAATCATGTACATAAGGATGCTAAAACAAATCTATAAGTATACCAAAAGATTTTGCAAAAAACATAAACACACCTTAGGAAGAATAAATGGGAACAATAAATCTAAACTAAATGTCATTTCTATCTAGGGCTGAAAAAATAAAATAACAGAAATGAAAAATTTATTAGACTGGCCTAATACAAGTTTAGAATTTAGTTTTCAAAAAACGCAATTTCAAGAGCAATGAATTTGAAAAATAGGCCATGAAAATGCCCAACACTCAGAATAAGTTACCTGTGTTACAAACAGTACAGGTTAATATATGCTTAATAGGAGTTCTAGAACAAAAAGAGAGAAAAAATATATTCAAAGAAATAATGGCTAAAAAAAATAATCAAAATTTGAGGAAACAGCCTAAAGATACCAGAGAGTTGAAGCAATTTCCAAACAAACAGGGGAGGCTAACCAGGACAAACACATCAAATTGTCAAAAGCAAATAATGATTTCAAAAATTTACAAAGTCAGAAAAATTGATGCATTCTGTACCAGGAACTAAAGCTTAATAACTTCTTTAAAGTGCTGAAAGAAAACAATGACAAAACCACTGAAAATTGTAATTATATGTCACATTGTACATCACCGGAAAAAAAATGTTAGAAACACTGCAAGAAATATTAAGGGATATTTCTCAGGCCAAATTAAAATGACAAAGAAATAAGAAAAATAATTTAGACCTACCCAAAGGAATTAATACTACTGGAACCAACAAGTGTGGTAAGAAAGTTATGATATTATCTTTCCTACTTTTATGTTTTTAAAAATAGTTCATCATTTAAAGGCAAAGAAAAGTAATTATGCTATTTGTCTGCTCAGAAGAGAGGAATGTGTAACACAAGGTCATACAGACACAGAGCATAACTGTGTTTGAAGTTCAGCAAACTAGTTGCGTCTGTGAGGAGAAGTCCGAGACCGGGGAGGAAGAGCAGAAGCCAGCGAATGAGTGAGTTCAAGAGACTTCACAAAAGACTGTGCTTAGATGAGAGCACCGCCTCAACTTTGCTCCCAAATCCCATTACGATGATTTTAAAATACAAAGTAACAACAGTTGGCATTTCAAACATCGCAAGAGAGAGGTGGGAGGAGTTCAAGGCCAGCCTAGGGCTACAGAGTGAATTCCAGGTCAGCCTGGTCTTCAGTGAAACTCAAAACAACAACAAAAGTCGTTGCGGGGCACGGTGGTGCCCACCTCTGAACTCAGTACTTTGAATGTTGAGGCAACTGTGAGTTTGAGGTCAACCTGGAGCTAGAGTGGGTGCCAACTCAGCCTGGGTTGCAGAGAAACTCTTCCTGGAAAAGAACAAAAACAATATTCATGGAAAAAAAAACTTACAGATAAAAAGTGGAAAAACATTACAAGAAAGAAAAATAGAGATGGTGAGTGATGTCATAGATGAGGTGGTGAATGATGTCATAGATGGGTTGGTGAATGATGTCATAAGTGGAGATGTTGAGTGATGTCATAGTGGAGATGTGAGTGATGTCATAGAGATGTTGAGTGATGTCATAAATGGATATGTTGCATGATGTCACAGGTGGAGGTGTGAGTGATGTCACAGGTGGAGGTGGTGAGTGATGTCATTAAAAAGAGCACATGATATATCTGTTGCTTTGCAAAGATGCAAGCAATACCTTTAAATAAGCCTGAAAAGGTGCAGGTTTCATAATGGAGGTGAAATGGCAGGCCAGAATCACGTGATGGGCTGAACACTAGTAGGTGGAGATAGTAGCCCATGGCTGTCTTCCCGTTAGAACTCAGCAATCACCATTCTGTTCTCTCTCCCCCTGCAGGCCTACATCTCCACAGAGTGCAGACTGGGGTCCTTCGAAGATGAACCCAGGTGACAAAGCATATAGAAAGCAAGGAAGAATGAAGCAAGGGATTCCAACATGAAGAACTGAGGGACACTCATCCTTCATCACCACTCTGTCCCTCATCTGCTTGCAGAACACCAGCACATCGAACTTCCTTCTTCCCCAAGATCTGTCAAGCAAGAAGATAGTGCTGCAGTTCCTTTCTCCTTGCTGGGACAAACATCCAGTGGGAAGCATGTGTGGGAGGAAAAGAGATCATCGTAGGCCTACAGAATCCAGGGGAAGTTCCATCATGCCATAAGAAGCTGGCTCACTTCAGCATCCACAGCAGAGAGAAACAGCCGCAGCAGCAGCCAGCCCCAGCAGCCAGCAAAGTCGGCAAACTGCTCTGCACACACCTGAGGGCTGGACTGTGAGATCCACCCCGGTGACATAGCTGAGCCCCAGCAGGGCTCTGCCTGCTGGAGACTCAAGTTGCAAGCTCAATCCTAATTTAAAAAAATGTGTGAGTCTATGTAGCCACACATTGAAAGCACTGCAAACGGGATCTGTTTTCTTCTAAGAAGAGAACCCAAGATGTTCCAGTAGAGACACATGAGCTCTCAGACCTTCCAGAATGAACAGGCAACCTCACCAATCAGAGCCAGATGAAGACCTTTAATAAGAAAATAGGATCAACAATAAATACCACCCAGAACCTGAGACTATGCTCAAAAGAAGGAAAATTCTTTTAAAAACCTAGAATTAATATAGCCAATGAAAGAAATAGATTATTCACAAAAGAAGAACTACAGGCCAAGCCAAAGAAATAGTAAAATTTCCTCAAAGCATAATAACTAAAGAATAAGCGACATCTTTGAGAAAATATTCTAAGCAGGAGAAAAGGAAAATGAGCGTCCATCAAAGGAGAACAATGTGGCAAATAGATCAAACCAGGAGGCCTTAAGATCCAAATGATGCATGCTACAGACAGTGAGAACTGAAGGGATGTTTGCAACAGAGAAATTACAGGAAAATTTTAGGGAACTGGTAAACAGGAGTTGTACATTGAGAATAATAAATACACATTAGCATATAATAAGGTGATTTTAGCACACTAAGCCTAAAGAGACACAATCTAAATAAAAAGGTGACACAGATAACAGAATGCAGGCAGGGCATCAGACGTAAAGTGGGAGTACACAACGATGAAGCAAGAGCTTCGGGATCTGATCACGGGGCAGGGGAGACGGCTCTGTGGGTTAGTGCCTGCTGTGCCAGCACAAGGACCCAAGTGCAGATTCCCAGCATCCGTGTAAAATGCGGCATGTGGTGACATGTGCGTTTAATCTCGGTGCTTGCAGATGCAGAGGTAGGAAGTCCCTGGGGCTTGCTAACGAGCTTCTCTAGCTGCATCGATGACTCTGGGCTCAGTGAGCAATGCTGTCTCAACAAAAATAAGTGGACAGGTGGGGTCACCAGCGATGGCTTCCTGCACGGGATGCAGCTTGTCAGTACTGCACTATTGAGGAGGGGGGAGTACTTGACACCCCACACTTCCCAGAGTAAGTAATGGCAGCTAATATAGTTCCTGGGAGAAGGGAGAGTCAGGTTCATGAGCAGTGTAGCCGCAGATAAGTCACTCCACAGTAAATCACCTTCCATCCTCAAGCAAGCAACCTAAATTAACTCAATGGCTTACATGGCTTTTGTTCAGAAGAATGAGATCTGAGTTATACCTCTAGCTCTGGGCAGTGACGTGTGTGTGTGTGTGTGTGTGTGTGTGTGTGTGTGTGTGTGTCTGTGAAGTAGAAACTTCATATGGACACATCATGTGTTGGTACCATCATTTGCCTCCTCCCTGCTCCCACTGCACTGAGGGCCCTCCTTAGTGGGATTGCTGATATTCACCATGATGTTGTGGGTTATGGGTTTTGAGAGCAGCAGTCATTGGGGTGGGGGTGATGATGCCTCTGGATATTCCCTCCCACTCTGTGGCTCTTACAATCTTCCTGCCCCCTCTGCCACAGAATTCTTTGAGCCATGATGGGCGTGTTTTAAGTCTGCTCTGGTTTTGAGCTCAGCAGGTTCTGGATTTCCGCTTTGGAACATATTGAGTGTCCTCAGTGTCTGTCTCCTTCACCCTAGCAGTGGTAATCATGTTCGCCACGGAAGCAGCACTCTTGCTCATCTCGCCAGTTCCTTTGTGGTCTCATCTGGGCCCTGGATGGTGCATGAGGGATGGCTTACCTCCTTTGGTTCTCACTGCCTTCTGATACAGAAAAAAGAGGTTCTCCAACAGAGATTGAGGTCAACATAGGTTAAATGGGATAAGCGTTTTCAACTGAGAGATTTTGATGGGTGTAGCCTCTCTTTTGGCCAAGGACTAGTGGGAGCTTCATGTTAGGGTCCATGACCTTGGACTCCATAGGATTCTGTCTTGGTCCCAGCTTTGGGTTCCTTACCACTGAGCAGATCTCTTTGCCAGTCTGAGAGGCATTTATGACCCACCTAGACTGGGTGCCACTATTGCACAATGTACATCTTGTCAGGCGGGTTGCTTTTGTATAGCACACAATGTTGCTGGCCATTTTCACCTGGCAGCTCATGTAGGGCTTTCCAGCACTATATAGGCAGGCCATCTGGGATCTGACTTCCTTCCAGATGCCAGCCGGATCTCTCAGTGTTCTGTGTAGGCAACATGTGCTGTCTTCAGCAGTAAGGTCTTACATAACATCTTAAACTGCACAAAAGAATATAATATTTCGACGATTTATTATTGTCCTGTCCTGTGATGGCTAATTTTGATTGTCAATGTGACAAGGGTCTGGAATCAACTAAGACACATACAAGGGTCTGTGAGAGCATTTCCAGGAAGGAGTTCCTGAAAGAGAGTGGTGGCACCCTCATGGGGTAGCCCAGATATAAAGAGACCCAAGGGGAGAAGAAAAATCAATGTTCCTTTCCTGCCTGCGTCATGACTTGCTAATGAGTCTGTACCCCTTGGTTGCTGCTACCAACTCAATACTCCAACTTCATCTGCCTTCCAATGTGGATTGAGAACCAATGACTCCAGGAACCTCCCTGGCCTTCACAATAAAATTGGGACTTTGAAACATCCGTCCTCATAGGCTGGAAAGCTTCCAGCTTCTCCACCTCTTGGTTATGAGCCTTTCTTGTGAGTCTCCTTGCATGATGTGAACACACTCTATCAGTTCTGTTCTTCTAGAAAAACTGTGTCTTTGAGACCTGTGCATTTGGCTGATGCTTTTTGAAAGTGACTCTTTCAGTGCAAGAGAAACAAATGAAAGTATTTGTCCCACAACAATATCTAAACTTTGAAATAAATTTAGGAAAATTTGATTTGCTACTGTGATCTTGACACCATCTCAATATATAAGGGTTTTCTTTAGAGTTCAGCTGTGACAGCCTGCCTGAGTTCAATTCCTCAACCACCCATGTACGCTGGATACAAAAAATGGGGCAATCTGATGGTGTTCCTTTGTAATATCAAGAAGCCTTGGTGTGCCCCCCCACACGCGTGTGCATATATGTGTGTGTGTGTGTGTGTGTGTATATATATATATATATATATATATATATATATATATATATATATTGGTTTTTCAAGGTAGGGTCTCACTCTGGCTCAGGCTGACCTGGAATTCACTATGTAGTCTCAGGGTGGCCTCGAACTCTCAGTGAACTTCCTACCTCTGCCTCCCTATTGCTGGGATTAAAGGCGTGAGCCACCACGCTCGGCTTCACATGAATATTTTTTAATCTACAAATTATAATGGTGGCTCATACCTTTCTTCCCAGAACTCAGGAGGCTGAGGTAGGAGGATCATGAGGAGTTTGAGGGCAACCTGGGCTGTAGAGTGAGTTCCAGGTAAGCCTGAGCCAGAGTGAGAGATTCTGCTTCATAAAAATTCAAATTATATATTTCAAAGGACAAGATGAGACAATGGTTTTTCATGTAAATGAGAAGAATAAATGCATTGATGCGACTTCCAATTTTATACTTACAATGCCACTTTCATTTGTAACGTGCTGCAAGGAAAATAAGCCATGAAAACATATCTGAGCCCAGCGTAGTGGCATACGCCTTTAATCCTAGCACTTTGGAGGCAGAGATAGGAGGATCAGCGTGAGTTCAAGGTCACCCTGAAACTATATAGTGAATTCCAGGTCAGACTGGGCTAGAATGAGACCCTACCTGGAAATAAAAACAGAAAACATATCTGCTTTTTCAAACTGTGCAACTAGTTTGAACAATTTTTTTTTTTCTCAGATAAGCACTCAAAACCAAATAGCATTTTGAGGCACGCTGAATTCAGAAATCTTCCATTAAGGTATAACTATTTTGTTTGGACAACTACATTTTACATTTTTAACGTAAATTGTTATTTTGTTCTTAGAAAATAGAATGTTTGGGTAAAATCATACTACATATGTATTGTTTTACTTTGCTTTTGGAAAATATAATTTATGGATAAGACTATACACACATATGTAAGAAAAATCACATTGAAATTGTTGTCTTTATAGCATACTAAGTTGCTATTTTTAATAAGTTGATAAAATATTTTAAAACTTTATCACTTTCAATTACTAATATTTCTAATACAGCCAAAATTGATATATATATATCCACATAAAGAAAAAATATTCCCTTAAAAATTGTAAAGATGTAAACGGATTTTAAGACTAACCTTTTTTAAACTGCTAGAGTGTAAATTTCTACCCCCACATAACAGGCATTGTAGATCTAAAATTATTCTAAGGTTGAAAATAGGACTCCCAGGAGAGTGGTCTTGTTTTAAAGTAGGCAATAAATTAAATGCTTTCTCTTATGTAGTCTGGTGATTCATTTTTAATGATACACAGACATCACAATTATGTCTGGTATTTGCATTTGAATCTCAGATGATCACCACAGAATACAAAAAAGAGAAAAATAACATCTGGATATTATAATATAAACCAATAACACAAATTGGTTCATGAATACTTAATTTTCACATTAATTCACCTACAGATAAACAAGGCTTGCAAAACAAATGAATAAACTCATAAATATTCCTGTAATTAGTTATCTGTTTGGTCTTTTGTTGAAGGCGATAGGTGCATTATGCAAAAAAGAGGCTCTATAAATAAATGACATTTATTTTTTGTTTTGTTTAACATATGTTTTGTTTAACACCTTCATTATAATCACTGGCCACTGCTATGCTCATAAAAGTGATGATGAAAGGTGGATATTTACATAACTGAACACTATGTGAAGTGAGGTTTTTAACTTGTATCTTTACATCGTTAAAAAAAAAATAAAACTTTCAAATTATCAGAATGATGTACTGGAGATATCAGAAGATTGCATGTCCATCTCATGCATTTCTAGCTTTTTCTGGACATGGGGATGGAGCCTTGTATAAATGCCTTAACTATATTTCTTCTTTGTGAAAGTGTAATTGAAAAAATTAAAGGTTCCTATTGCAGTTAGTTTCGAGTGGCTGCACAAAAAAAACCCAGCCAAAAGCAGATTATGGGAGGAAAAGTTTTAGTTTCAATTCAGACTTGAGGGGAAGTCCCATGATGGCAGGGGAAATGAGGCATGAGTAGAGGCAGGACATCACCTCCTGGTCAACATCAGGTAGACCACAGCAGCAGGAGACTGTGCCAAACACTGGCATGGGTAAGCTGGTTATGACACCCAAAAGCCTGCTCCCAACCACTCCTCCCATCCAGGAGACTCCAAAGCCAACTTGCTATCTGCTGGGGACATAGCATTCAGAACCCATAAGCTTATGGGGGCACATGAATCACACCACCACAGCTCCCTCATTTTGATGCTCACTCATCCATGCTTCTTGAAATTTGCCTTCATCATTGGGAGGTCTTCCTCCTACAGGAACGACTGGTTCACAGCCTTGCTAATACAATGAGGTGAAATAATGTCCCAGTTCTCGGCCCTGACATAGACTATTTGAAGTTCCGTGTCTGAGCTTTTACTTTAAAGTGTTTATTGTGGGTCTTACAATGCGGTAATGATGCTTGGGTATGGGTTCACTGACGGCACTATCAGTTGCTTGAAGTCTGATTGTATCCTCTGAGCACTGTCTGCACTAATGTGAAACAGAAATGAGGGTGTAGCAGGTTATTTGGTGGTAAGTGATACCAACTACTTATACGAGTTCCTGGTGACGGAACCAAAAATAAACTTTTTTTCAGGAGCTGGGCATTATAGTGTACACATTTAATACCAGAATTCAAGAAGCTGAGGTACAAGGATCACTGTGAGTTACAGGTCAGTGAACTCCTGCCAAAACCCCAAAAACTGGTCCAAGGGAAATCAAGAATGCCAAGTATACATCATTGCATAAAAATCAGGGATACTTGATTTCCTATTGGAACAGAACATTTATAGAAACCTATATTCCAAAGTCCTAATTATCCACAATGACATCGTGTGAGGAAATGAAATGTCAGAGATATTACCTAGAATAAAATTTCAGTAGTATTTCATGTGAAATTCCTCATCCCTCATTTTCTCTACCTAATTTTAGTTAGCTAGAAAAATGATAAGAATCCCTACACACAGAAAGGATTTAAATAATTATTAAATGCCATGAACCATCCTACAATAGTGGCGCAACAGTGAATGGCAATGACTTTTGTTGCAAAATTATGAACATGGAAATTACATTGTTTAAATGTGTAAAGGTGGATACTTTTCAGTAAAGTACATGCAAGATTTCAAACTTATTTATTCTTGTACAATTCTTACAACATGAATGAAAATACATGCTCCGAGTCGTCGATTTTAGCTTGTGCTTTTCGGTTAAAACAAGAAAGAGGATAACGTATGCCTTTGGTGTTTTGAAGGGTTAGTATGGCATGCGTATCTTTCTGTATGACAAATATGATGAATCTTGAGTACTGGAGAACAGTATTACATTGAAATAAAGAACCTGAGAATAAAAATTAACCTGATAGTGAAATTACAATTCAAGGTTAACACTCAAGTCAACATTCTAAATAAAAAATCAAAATAAACCAACATTTCCCCAGTAATTAATAAAAATGCTAAAGAGGGTGTGGATAAAGAGGAGTCCTTATACAATGCTAGTGGGAGTTTAAATGGGCGTGGCCATCACCAAATTCAGTGTGGAGGATCCTCCAAAAGCTAAACACAGAACTTCCATATCACGCAGCTGTACTCTTTCTGGGTGTACACCCGATAGAATCCGTTTCAGCACACAGTCCATAATGATTACTGTACTAGACACAATACCTAAGAAATGGATCCAACATAGAGGCCCATCAACAGATGAACAGACAAAAAATATGGTACATATACACAAGGTTATCTTATTCAGCCAAAATTTTTAAAAAGAATGAAATCATGATGCTGGAAAAAAATGAATGAAATTGAAGATAGCTATGCAACATGAGATAAACTGTGGCAGTTAAAGATGTGACAGGTGCAGCTGGATGTGGCTGACACAACAAAGCGGGTGCAGGTACTTCAGTGTGGTGCCAAAGTAAACCCCGCCTGAGTGCCCAGTGACAAATGACATCACCATCAGAGGGGGCTGAAGGACCATCCAGCAAGAGACAATGCCACAGACAGTCACCACGGGACCAAAGGGGAACACTGGGGGGATATAAAAGCATGTACTTCCCTGAATAAACAAGTCCATTTTCACCACCTAATGGACTCCCGGAGTCTGTGTCATTGACTCTGCGCCAACTCGCCCCCACCCCGAGGGTCCTCATCTGACCACCAGCTACAATAAGCCAGACTTCGAGAGTTTTCTCATATGTGAAATCTACATCTAAATTAATATACATGTATGTGTATTTATTACATGAAAGTAGAAAGAGGACAATCAAAGTAGAGGAAGAGATTTGAAGAGATAGAGGAAAGATTCTAATATAATATATATGACATGAAGACAGAAGCAGTGATTTCATGAGGAAAGAGGACCAGTAAGAAAGATGTCAGAAAGCCAGAAGAGAGTTGTTCAGTTAGTGGACAAATAGGAAGAGAGTATAATGACATAGATGTATAAAAATACCATTATAGAGCCCATTACTTTTGTAAAATGCAGTGGGCTACATTGAAATTTTCCTTGAGATTAATTGGCAATATATCTACAGAAAATATTGGGTAAACGTGTTTGATTATGCAAACTACCAAGATGATTTTCAGTTTACACCAAGGCTGTAATGTTCTATTTGTTATGAGCATAGAGCGTTGGGCTGAAATTGTTCTGTGTTTCATTGTACATGATCTGTCTTCCCCTAAACACAGAAGTGATTTCAGTTTTGGCACCTTCTTGATTCCTTTATTCATTGTTGTGGCCTTAATTTCCCATTTTGGAAGAAAATGTTTGTACGTGTGTGTGCTGGGCTTGCAATAAAATGCATAGGTACTCTTCTATTATTCTTAGTAAATATTATTTTGATACTATATACTTGACTAATATACAATAAAGCTAGTTATTGGTTGAAACAATAAACATCATAAAATTCCTGATAAAATTATAAATAAAATCATTGTGAGCCATTATGAAAAGAGAGCTTGATTCGTACAGTCTTGTACTTATTCTAATCAATGGTCTAAAACTTTAAAAAATTGACTTAAAATAATTCTATGCTATTTTCTTTTATTTTCTGAATAAAACATGATGATGTTTAATTAAAATTTCATCTAAGAAAAAAGTTTCACTTAGTCAATAATGAGAAAGATATCTGAAAATGTGGCCAAAATTTGAGAAGTTATTCATGGAAAGGAAATTATCATGAGTTTAAGTATATAAGATGAAATGGGAACAGAGGAAATGAACAGTGTCCAGGTACACTATCTTGAGAGTATTAAATATTTGAATTTTACTTTTCTGTAGAGATGGGCTAGAACTTACTGTTTAAAAGGGAAATAAAAGAATAAAGAGGGAATCCAAGGTGAGGTAGAGAGGGAACAAAGAAAGTGGAAAAACCATGATTCCAATTTGATCTTGAGCAAACCACTCATGAGATATTTCCCAACCTATAAAATGTGGGTATTTTCTTCTTCGTACTCCGTAGCCATGCTCACATGTAATAATAGAATATTATCTTGACTGGTGTCAATGATATTAAGTAAAATTGGCTTAGACTATAATGGAATAATTAAATGAAAAAGTCTGTTATTTATCAGATATATACATCAGAATGAAAAAAGGAAATGTGGGCTGGAGGGATGGCTCAGAGGTTAAGGCATTTGTCTATAAAGCCAAAGGACCCAGTTTCGATTCTCCAGGACCTACGTTAGCCAGATGCACAAGGGGGCACATGCATCTGGAGTTTGTTTGCAGTGGCTGGAGGCCCTGGCGTGCCCATTCTCTCTCTCTCTCTCCCTCTTTCTCTGTCAAATAAGTAAATAAATAAACATGAAATATTTCAAAATAAGAAATGTGTAAAGTAATAATGTCTATGCTCAAGACTAGTTTGAAGAATTACATGTCATTTTTCTAAAAACAAAGAATATCTGAGCTGGAACTCATTTTCCTTTCGTTCTGCATGAAGGCTGTCCTCTGAGCTCTGATCCTAACAGCACTTCAGTCACCCTAGCATAACCACTACTGTGGTGATTCATTTGCAGCCAAACACATATGCAAATTCCTCAACCATCTACTTCCTCAACCCTCCATCATTTGGAAAGAACCCCATTCTGACCACTTTACCAACCTGCAGGATTCTCGGCACAAAGTTCTACTCTCACACATAGAAGCAACTTCTCTAATTTCAAGGCTGTAATTTTGCAAAAATCGGTGTCATTTGAGTTTTTTTTTAATCTTTAAGTAAATAACAAAATATGTGATCTTTCCTTCCTGTTGCTGCTATAAGCCAGAAACATTGTAATCAGTAAAATGGTGAAATTTGCACTTGTTCTGATGTTTTTTGATTACATACTCTGTGAAATCATCTAATCTAGAAAGTCCCACCCAGTCTATTGCTGCTGGGTTCATTATTGTTTCTTGTTTTTACCCAAGTTTTATTATGCAACAGACATAATAATTAAAATGAATGTGGTTTAAGGGCTGGGCTGTAAATGCATATCTATTCTCCTTTATATTTAAGAATCAGAGAATCCCATGCGTACACTGGACTGGATACACATATGAGATCAAGCCACAACTGATTCTATCTGTTTCAGTGTAGTGCCTGACTCATCAGAGCACTAGAATGGAAAACCACCTTCCACTTGTGCTCTCTCCTCTCTGGTCCTTCTCATTAGACTTTCTTTTTTTTTTTTTTTTGAGAGAGAGAGAAACAGAGAGAGAATGGACTCGCCAGCCGCCTCTCAGGCACTATGAACAAACTCTAGATGCATGCACCCCCTTGTGGGCAAGTGCAGCATTGCATGCTTGCGTCACTGTGTCTGGCTTAAACGTGGGACCGGGAGATGGGACGGGCTTTCTTACGCTTGGCAGGCAGGCGCCTTAATCACCAAGCCATCTCTCCAGCCCTCATTAGATTTTGATGTTTTATATGTTTCTGTACAGATTTAATTGAGAAGCCTTGAAAATTTAAATCAATTATTATGTCAATAGTATTTTGTGTGTGTGCCTGCTCATGTGTGTGAATGTTGTCTTGCATGTTCCACGTCATGTGTGAGGTTAGAGGACAATTTCAAGTGTGTCCTTGGGTTCCACGTCATTTGAGGCACGGTCTCTCTTTCGCTGCTCCATTCACTAGACTAGCTGGTTCACCAGTTCCCAGGAAATCCTCTTGTCTCTGGTTTTGTGTTAGGCAAGCTGGCATTACTGAAGCCCACTGTAGCTAGCAGATTTTCTATGTGAGGTCTAGAGGAATCTCAATCCATGCTCAAATGGCAAATATTTATCCACTGAGCCATCTCCCCATCCTCTATCAATATACTCTCATAAAAAAGGTTGAAAAAAGTTCTTAAGAAATGATTTCCTTTAATTTAGTAATTAATGCAAATTTAATATAAATAAAAGTATATTTTAAATAATAATAATTAAATATAACAATAATAATAATAATAAAAGTAGATGTTACAAAATTAGTTTAAATAAGTAACTTTATTATACTGCTGTAGACTTAGAAGAGCAACTTCATGACTGAGTGTAATGTTCATGTGGTTTCAATATTTTTTTTACTTCACCCTAAATAAAACATTGAAAATATTACCCATGAGTCCTTCTAATATAGATTTCCTATAATGTTTGGAAAAAGAAAAATGATAGACAATGAAAATCTGGAGTAGGGATTCTACAACACCTTACCCAATATAGTCTATGTGTGTGTGTGTGTGTGTGTGCGTGCACGCGCGTGTGTGTGTTTTAGCATTCCCTTTATTCTCAACATTCGCAAATGCAACCTGAGTACAGGACACTCTAGGCTCCCTGGTCATGAAAAACTAACACTGTCTCCACAAGTGGAGACATAGGAGTCAGTTCATGTCCCACCACAATGTCGTCTGACATGGGAGTAGTCTCAAATACATATTCACAGGCTGCACTGTCAATAGAACAAATTAGGCCATAACTTTCAGCTCCCAAAATAACCTACTGAGAACTTGCAAGTTTTTAGTGTCCTCAAACATGCAGTGTTATCTGCAAAACGTGGTAAGTATGACATCTGTGACTTCATTCTCTGTTGTCACATGTCCCCTAAACTTTTGTTCAAATTTTAGAAGTAAATCACACACTTCCATACCCTCAGGATATATGACAATTATCTAAATATTTTATGAACAAATTTATATATTGATATCCTGATGTCCAGTGCTGTAAAATATATCTGAATCAAAAATATGGTCTTGGGCTGGATAGATGGCTCAGCAGTCAAGGCGCTTGCCTGAAAACCCTAACACGGTGGGTTCAGTTCCCCAGTTCACATGTGAAGCCAGATGCACAAAGGGGCACATGCATCTGGAGTTCATTTGCAGTGCCCTACCACCCTGGTGTGCCAATTCTTTCTGTTTCCTCTCTCGCTCTCTCACTCTCTTTCTCCCTCCCTCCCTCTCTCTCCTTGCAAATAAATAAATAAATACTTTTTTAATATGGCATTTTAAAACACACTTAGGTTAGAATGAAGACATTAGGGTGGACTCTAAACACATATGGAGGTCTCCTTATGAAGAAATTAGGACACAAACAGACACGGAATTTGACAATGTGAATTGGGCGGGGGGGCATCACCTACATGAAAATGAGAGACCTCAGAAGAAAACACCCTGCCAACACCTTTTTCACCAGTTGGCTGAGGATCCTTTTGCTCAGTTGGGATAGAAGTTATGAACAGGGAAAGAGCAGTTTCTTTGACCTTGTAATCCCCGAGCCTTTGAGTGGCAGAAACTTGCTGAGCAGAGGGGCGATGCCAAAGCCAGAGGCTCATTCTGAGTGCCGGAAGCCCAGTACTGGGTACTCACTCTTACAGTTGCAAAGCCTGAGTGTCAGGACCTCTGTCTTATCCGCTGCAGACCAGCTTCCTGGGACTCCGAGGTGGCTGTGCTTTCCATTTCCTTTACCTTCTCAGCTCTGTACCATTTCTCACCCTCTGGAGCATTGCTTCTTCACAGATTCTCACCCTCTGCACTCTCTGTTCTTTGTGGCCCTGGCTCCTGGATGCCCTCTGGCACTCTTCTGCCCCTTCTAGCTTCTACGTGGTGACTGGAGTTTGTAGCTCTTTTCCTTGTACAACCAGCTCAGCACTGTTACAACCCTGTCATCAAAGTCTATCAGTTGGAGCTGGGAAGATGGTTCAATAATCAAAGGCACTTGCTTGCACAGCCTGCTGGCCCAGGTTCAATTCCCAAGCCACCCACATAAGCCCAGATGCATAAAGTGGCACAAGCAGCTGGCTCTCATTTGCAGTTGCAAGAGACCCTGATGTGCGCGCGCGCGTGTGTGTGTGCGTGCGCGCACGTGTGAGCGTGTGCACGCACTCACATACACAGATAAATAAATAAATAATAGAGACTACCAGTAAGCAATAATACCGTTTGGGGAGGCTTTGCAAGGGTCTTGTTAAAGCATAAGGCTATGCACAGCAAGGAATTGTGGGATGAAAATGAGAGGAACAACACAGCGGATATAGCAAAGGGCGGGCACATAATCACTGGCTTCTCAGGGGCTGGGGAGGGACTCTGTTCCGACAGGGTTGAGGACTTATGTGGTGAGGCATGGAGCAGCCATGGGCTGAGTTATCTGAATTGGCTTCAGGTATGGGACATCTAAGTGTCACCCGAAGTTGTCCCAGCCACAGGCATTTCTGGGGCACACTTGAGGTTGAGGCAGCAGGCATGACAGATGAGTGGTCACCAAGACTAAAATGAACTCTTTGGGTCATCGTTGGCTGGTCTGAAGTCTCTATAAGGTGTTGGATCAAGGTTAATAAAGGTATCTTGGTGCCTTGGTTCTGAGATTTTGACCATGATTTCACAGTCATGCTTTCTACGTGCTATACATCTTGATGTATTCACATGGCATTTCTATCCGTGAGTAACCACGTGTCTTTAACCTGTAACCATGCTGGTAAAGTTAACCTGGAGAGCTGTTAGCTCATGAGTGACTATGTATTAGTGTTTCTTTAACCTTGCTCACGTTGGTGTGATTATGCCTTCTAGACTTCGTGGATCCTGTTGCTGCATCTGCTCACGTGTGCGCTAACAACGTGTGCACTACCACAGGGATTTGTGAGTGTTCAGACTGAGGTTATTAAATTATAGCCCTGGGGAGCTTCTGCTGCCACAGCAAAAGGGGGGTTTTAATCTTTAACATTCTTCAGAGTTACTGTGTTGTGGCTTATTTCAAGCTTTGTATTGCAAACTGTAAATAAATTTTTCAACAGCTAATAAAAGCTCAAAATTACAGAGTTATAAAATTCTCATCCTACAGAAGTAAAGAAGAAAGAACACTTTTCATAAAAGCAAAAGCATTGCAGATCATTATAAACACTTCCTTGGTAAAACACTCTCTCTGCTTGCTTTTTTTTTTTTTTCTTCTTTCTGAATACCAGCAAAGTTTTTTTCCCCAAAAACAGTTGATTTGGAATTAGTATTTTAGATCTAGATTTAAGGATCATGTAATTCTTTTTTTGTTGCTTACACTTTTGTTCAAGAAAATTGCTATGGGATTTGAATGGGATCCTTTGAAGACACCATGTAAACTGAAAATAAAAAGTGCACATGTAAACAGTGGTTAATGGATATGATCAGTTGTTTGATGAGGGGAAAGTGGGATGCTTCAAAATGAGAAATATGTGAAATCTTTTCCAATAAATTATCAAACATGTGAAGTCTAAAGAAATTTGTGACTTAAAGAAAAATATAGACATATTTAAATAACTATAACACATAAAATCTCATAAGGATCATTTTGAAAAGAGATCTGTTTTGTGAGATATATAGCTACACGTGTTTTCTGTAAAAGCCATCAGATACATTACTCAATATTGAATTAATTAAGAACAAATATGTCTTTTATATAAAAGGTGGAATCTGCAATTAGTCTGGTTTTCAGAAGTCATGAAAATCTGCTTGCACCCTCATAATCTCTCTCCTCAATATGGGATCAGAGATAGACAGCAACTTTCCAATTTTACTAGTGCTTTTATGCTTCACCCTAAAGGACCCTTCAGCAGAACCCCAAACATGCCGATGCAAATACACAAAGAGATATAACAACAGTGGGCTGGGATATAGCTCAGTGGTAGCATGGTTCCTTAGCATGTACACGACCCTAGATTCAGTCTCCTGCAGGAAGAATGGAAGGGGGCAGGGAGGAAAACAAGAAAGGAAATAAGAGAAGGAGGGAGAGAAGGGAGGGAGATAGCAAAGAAAAGGAGGGAGGGAAGGGAGGTGTTGCAGTCAGGTTCTCATTACCAGCAGAAATCACCCGACCAAGAGCAGTTTGTGGGAAAAAAGGGTTTGTTTTGGCTAACAGACTCAAGGGGGAGCTCCATGATGGCAGGGGAAAATGATGGCATGAGCAGAGGGTGGACATCACCCCATTACCAACATAAGGTGGACAATAGCAACAGGAAAGTTTGCCAAATATTGGCAAGAGGACACTGGCTATAACACCCATAAACCCACTGCCAACAAAGCACTGCCTCCAAGAGGCATTAATTCCCAAATATCCATCAGCTGGGAACCTAGCATTCAGAACACCTAAGTTTATGGGGGACACCTGAATCAAACCACCACAGGAGGGTAGGGAAGGAAGAAGGACAGGAGAGAGGTATGGGGGACGGAAGGAAGAAAGGAAGGAGGAGGGAGGAAGAGAGGGAGGGAGGAAGAGAACTTGAAGAGAGGGAGAAAGAGAGGAAGGGAGGGAAGGAAGCGGTTAGTTACAGTTCTCAGGGACAGTGGATTCAAGAGAGCTGAGGGGATCTGAATGAGAATGGAAGGTCCCTTCAACATAGAGGAGGAAAGACTCTGTGCTGTGGAAACACTGCGAGCTTGCTCACAACTTGCAGCCTCCACAGCTCTTCCAAAGGACCGCAAGCCAGCTCCGGGCGTGCTCTCTTCGTGTATGGCGAAGAAAGCCCCGGAGTGCTTATTCATTCATCTCGGGAGTGAGCTAGGGCTGCGCGGGTGGATTAAGTGAACAGACACAATTCTTTCACAAGTTTCTCTGTGAAAATGAGAAATAGGAAATCAGAGAACATGTGAGCCAATGGGCTTTGCTTTCCTTTCCAAAAGATGGAAGTGGGAATATAGAAAAAAGAAACAGCATGCTTCCAGGGGGGCTTCAGAAGCTTCAAAAATGCCGACGCTTTCCTTGTAGGTGGAGGGTACTAACCTTTGCTATTGCAACTCATACCAGTAGCTTAGCTCAACAAGTGTTTATTTTTCCATGTCATTAAAGCCTAGTAAATTTGTGGCAGCCTCTGTAGGAAATGCCACCAAACAGTCATCTCATGAAGCCACTTTGTGCAGCATGCATGCCCCCACAGTGGCTGCAGACAGAGGAGAGAAAGCACAGGAGGACAAGGATAGGTCTCCCGGCCACAGCTGGATGTGGTGTCCCACCACATCCAACCCCCACAGCAGCAGTGGTGGGACTCGTTACATGAGCTCAGTGTTTGTGACGGAGCTTCTGAGGCCGCCACTCTCAAGGCACGTTTGGTTACATGGATGAAGCAGACATTGCTCATCCAGTTGAATTTCATTTTACCTGACACAACACTGACATGAATTGTCTTTTTGAGGTGTCCATATTCATAATTCTATTTAAAGTTGCTTCAAAAACCTATTTGTAAACAATCACATACTACTTTCCTGTCTATGCTCATAAGTGAAGGTGTGTCATTGTAATTATGTAGATTTCAACTATAGGATAGGGAAAAGAACAAGAAAACATATAGTGTATTTTTGATGATTATACGGTATAAGATTTATTTGTTACAGCAGAGATTTGCCATTTTTTTGAGGTTTAAGTGAATCTTTTTATTTTGCTTTCAGTTTTTAAAAACATTTTATTGACAGACTCCATATATAAACAATGTATGCTGATCATCTCCCAAAGGATGAATCTTTTGTTTTATTTTGTTTTTTTTTTAATTTTATTTTTATTTATTTGTTTGAGAGACAGAGACAGAGAGAATGGGCATGACAGGGCTGCCAGCCACTGCCAATGAACTCCAGATGCATGAGCTACCTTGTGGATCTGCCTTACATGGGTCCTGGGAAATCTCACCTGGGTCCCTTGGCTTTGCAGGCAAGTGCTGAGTATTCTTTCATTTCATCATTATGGGTCGTTCATTTTTTTTCAATGTGTGTGCATGTGTGTACGTGTGTTTGTGTGTGGGGGTGCACATGTGTGTAGGTGTATGTGTGCAGGTGGAGGAGAGAGTTCAAGCTGCAGTGTTGTCCTCACGAATGCCATCTTCCTCCTCTGAAACAGGGTCTTTCATTGTCCTCAAGCTCACAATTAGGCTACACGAGCTGGTGAGTGAGCCACGGGCATCCCCCACCTTCCCCTGAACTGGCATTACAGGCGCCAACCACCATGCCCAGCATTTTACATGGGTGGTGGAGCTCAAACTCAGGCCCTCATGCCTGTGAGACAAGCATTATAAAAGAAACTATCTCCCTAGCCTCTGTAGTTCCTATTTTTAAATACTATTACTAGTTAGTATATTTTCCACCAGAGCTGAGAAGGAATAACTTCCACTAACAAACCATCAATTAACAGCAGGATTTTGGTCTTTGTGGTTGCTCATCAATATACCAAAATCCAAATGAAAACCAGGAAAAAATAAAATAATACATACTTTTAATTGAAAAATTTTGACTTCTAATCGACTTTCACAGACTTTCTAAAGATAAATCTCAGGGTAGCATTCTATTTATAATGTCCCTGAATTTTTTCCCTCTCTACTGCCTTTTGTTGATCTTATATTCATTTCTCCTAGCTTTTCAATGTAAAAGAAAAAAAAAAAAAGGGGAAGAGTCTCTTTCATGGCTTCAAAACCAATTATATTAAATAGAAGTTTGTTATTACAAAACTAAGCTTTTCATGGCTGGTAACAAAAGTAGCTACTTTTAAAAAGTCTTGAGAAGATTCAAAGAGCTATGAAGTGTCAGTGATACATGTGAGAAAATATTTTACCAAACCAAACAAGTCATCAAGTAAAAGAAGTCTATTTACTTATAGACATTTTAGAAAAACAAAACACAGAGCAAACTTAAATACCAGAGGCTGCCTGTTGATGGCAGGCTCAAAGAACGTGAAGGTAGAAGGAGAAATCTGAGACCATTCAGCCACAAGAAATGCTCCCTCCCTAATTGTGAAGCTCTTTGCATGCTATTTGCATAGAGGAACAATCCCATCTATTGAACGGGACTATAGACAGGAAGGAAGGAGCAAGGGCCATGCATACATTTTGTTTCCTGGGCACTGTGCAGGGTGGGGGAGCCTGGCAGGTATCAGGAATTCCAGAGCTGGCTTTTGTGGACTGCATGAGCCGCTGCAAATGACCGGGTAGGTAGGACAATTTGATGTCTGCAACGCCTACTTCCTGTGACACACAGAAAGAGGTAGGGCACTTCTTTGATGTAAACAGTAAAATTTCTCCAGGGACATTCTGCTTTGCAGCCCAAAGATTAGCCAAAATCAACAGCTAGGATGGGGAATGACTTTCATGAGTGCTGAGGGGCTCATGAAAATAACTCAGCACTTCAAGGCGCTGGCTTGTAATCCTCCAACAGAGGTCAATCCTCCCCAGCATCCACGGAAAGCCGGACTCAAAGCGGTGCACACACTGTGATCCTCACACACGCAAAGCAAAGGGAGCCAGAGCCAGAAGAATCCTGCAGCGTGGGCCAGCTTCTCTGGCCCATGTAGCATCAAAACAAGAGACCACTTCTCAGAAAAAGTGGAAAGACACAACAGTCCCCTTGATGCTGTTCTCTGACCACACGTGCTCCATGGCGTGCACACAACCATACACATTACACGGGCACACACACACACAAAACCTAATGAAAGAAAGGAAGAAAGGAAGGAAGGGGGACGGAGGCAGGGACAAAGGGAGGGATGAGGGATAAATCCAGGTGCCAGCAGACGCCCCGAGACTAGCCTGTGCTCTTTGAGGAGAATGAGATGGATGTGCAAGCCTTCCCCACTCTTCCCCTAAAGGCATACTTTCTCTTTCTCAGGTTTTTAAATGTGTCCCTGCGTTTCCCCACGCTGTCCATTTTTAAATTCTTTTGACCTATGTGACAGTAGACCTGAAGGGATTCAATGACTTCCTCACCACCAGCAGCTCTTTTGTAAAATCTTTGAGAGTTCACTGCAGAAAGTACATTTGAGCTCTGATTGTCCTGTATTTTCTTTAAGAGAGGACTCAGTTTAAAGTACGTTATCAAACCAGTTAATTATGACCGTAATTGCTTTGAAGAGAATGCTGACTAGGTTTCCCCACCAAGCAGACTTAAAAGCAACTTGTGTTGACACAAAACAGCACTCACCCTAAAGGAAATAAAAGTTTATTTTCTTGCCAAATAGAAGTGACCTTGGCGCAGGAACATAGATTCACCTCCCTCACCCCAAATAACATGCTCAACTCTAAAAACAATCCCATAAAGTTTTTATAGTCACAGAATAAAAGGAGGACATAAAACGGCAGCATTGTGCAATCCGCTGGTGGAAATACCGGGTCGACAGTAGCAAGAAGGCAGAGAAATCTAAGCTATGGGTTTCAGATACTATCGACTAACACGCTTAGCTCTGCGGTTGGTGGAAGGTAGTGGTCTGTTCAGTTAATGCATTCCAGGAGGGTTTATCTCATAGTCACAGGGATGTTAGGGAAGACACAGGGGTGGACAATAAATGGCTATTAATGGCGCCAACGACTGGCCAAGATAAGCTGGCTCTTGAGCCCCAACTTCTACCTCTCCACAATTAGAGATCTACTCAACCAATCAGCTTTAACATGGGTGTGGCCTAGTCCACTTCTTTCCCTTCAGTTCACAGTTGCACACGGACAAAGAAAAATACTCCACTGGGCAGATACAACAAGCAGCGAATGCTTGAGTCTGGCTATTACACTGGTGGGATGAAACCAGTACTGGTTTCTGAGTTCAACTGTTTTAAAAGCTGAGGATAAAAGGAGCCGTCTATTCCCGATTCATTACTTGATCCAGAGAAAACTCACATACATATGTGTCGTTTATCCAGAAGCTGCAATTCAGGGGCACAGTCTTTAGTTTGTGTTTGGGAGGGAGGTTGAGGTACGGTCTCACTCTTGCCCAGCTGACTTGGAACTCACTCTGTAGTCTCAAGCTGGCCTTGAGCTCACAGTAAGTAAGCCTCCTACCTTGGCCTCCCAAGTGCTGGGGTTAAAAGCATGTGCCACCGCACCTGGCTGGCAGGCACTGTCTTTTTATACCATACTCCAAAGTGTGGCTCCAAGGTCCTTATAAAAGGGATTCCAGGGCTGTAAAATTGACAGGAGATGCATTAACATATGTAAGTCTCAAGAGACTGAGAAATATTTTCAAGGGACATGTTCCAAGATGGGTCAAGTCAGAACTTTAACCTTGGAAGAAGGCAGGGTTAGACCTCAGGATGGGAAAAAGCATGGGTCACTCAGGCTGAAGGGACACTCACATGTACACATAAACCCTAGAACCATGGGTCACTCAGGCTGAAGGGAACACTCACATGTACACACAAACCCTAGAAGCATGGGTCACTCAGGCTGAAGGGAACACTCACATGTACACACAGACCCTAGAAGCATGGGTCACTCAGGCTGAAGGGGACACTCACATGTACATATAAACCCTAGAAGCATGGGTCACTCAGACTGAAGGGGACACTCGCATGTGCACACAAACCCTAGAAGCATGGGTCACTCAGGCTGAAGGGAACACTCGCATGTACACACAAACCCTAGAAGCATGGGTCAGTCAGGCTGAAGGGGACACTCGCATGTACATATAAACCCTAGAAGCATGGGTCACTCAGGCTGAAGGGGCACTCACATGTACACACAAACCCTAGAAGCATGGGTCACTCAGGCTGAAGGGAACACTGGGCACACAAACCCTAGAAGCATGGGTCACTCAGGCTGAAGGGACACTCGCATGTGCACACAAAACCCTAGAAGCATGGGTCAGTCAGGCTGAAGGGAACACTCATGACGTGCACACAAACCCTAGAAGCATGGGTCACTCAGGCTGAAGGGACACTCATGCACATAAACCCTAGAAGCATGGGTCACTCAGGCTGAAGGGAACACTCGCACGCACACAAAACCCTAGAAGCATGGGTCACTCAGGCTGAAGGGGACACTCATGTACATATAAACCCTAGAAGCATGGGTCACTCAGGCTGAAGGGGCACTCACATGTACACACAAACCCTAGAAGCATGGGTCACTCAGGCTGAAGGGAACACTCGCACGTGCACACAAACCCTAGAAGCATGGGTCACTCAGGCTGAAGGGACACTCGCATGTACACATAAACCCTAGAAGCATGGGTCAGTCAGGCTGAAGGGAACACTCGCACGTGCACACAAACCCTAGAAGCATGGGTCACTCAGGCTGAAGGGACACTCGCATGTGCACACAAACCCTAGAAGCATGGGTCACTCAGGCTGAAGGGAACACTCGCACGTGCACACAAACCCTAGAAGCATGGGTCACTCAGGCTGAAGGGACACTCGCATGTACACATAAACCCTAGAAGCATGGGTCAGTCAGGCTGAAGGGGACACTCGCATGTACATATAAACCCTAGAACCATGGGTCACTCAGACTGAAGGGGACACTCGCATGTACACACAAACCCTAGAAGCATGGGTCACTCAGGCTGAAGGGAACACTCGCACGTGCACACAAACCCTAGAAGCATGGGTCACTCAGGCTGAAGGGACACTCGCATGTACACATAAACCCTAGAAGCATGGGTCAGTCAGGCTGAAGGGACACTCATGTACATATAAACCCTAGAACCATGGGTCACTCAGACTGAAGGGGACAAACCACAAACCCTAGAAGCATGGGTCACTCAGGCTGAAGGGAACACTCACATGTACACACAAACCCTAGAAGCATGGGTCACTCAGGCTGGGAAGGGACACTCACATGTACACATAAACCCTAGAAGCATGGGTCAGTCAGGCTGAAGGGGACACTCGCATGTACATATAAACCCTAGAACCATGGGTCACTCAGGCTGAAGGGAACACTCGCATGTGCACACAAACCCTAGAAGCATGGGTCACTCAGGCTGAAGGGAACACTCGCACGTGCACACAAACCCTAGAAGCATGGGTCACTCAGGCTGAAGGGACACTCACATGTACACACAAACCCTAGAAGCATGGGTCAGTCAGGCTGAAGGGACACTCACATGTACACACAAACCCTAGAAGCATGGGTCACTCAGGCTGAAGGGAACACTCGCATGTGCACACAAACCCTAGAAGCATGGGTCACTCAGGCTGAAGGGAACACTCGCATGTGCACACAAACCCTAGAAGCATGGGTCACTCAGGCTGAAGGGAACACTCGCATGTGCACACAAACCCTAGAAGCATGGGTCACTCAGGCTGAAGGGGACACTCGCACGTGCACACAAACCCTAGAAGCATGGGTCACTCAGACTGAAGGGAACACTCGCACGTGCACACAAACCCTAGAAGCATGGGTCACTCAGGCTGAAGGGGACACTCACTGCGTGCACACAAACCCCTAGAAGCATGGGTCACTCAGGCTGAAGGGAACAACACAAACCCTAGAAGCATGGGTCACTCAGGCTGAAGGGGACACTCGCACGTGCACACAAACCCTAGAAGCATGGGTCAGTCAGGCTGAAGGGAACACTCGCATGTGCACACAAACCCTAGAAGCATGGGTCAGTCAGGCTGAAGGGAACAATCGCATGTACACACAAACCCTAGAAGCATGGGTCACTCAGGCTGAAGGGAACACTCGCACGTGCACACAAACCCTAGAAGCATGGGTCAGTCAGGCTGAAGGGAACACTCGCATGTACAACAAACCCTAGAAGCATGGGTCACTCAGGCTGAAGGGGACACTCGCACGTACACACAAACCCTAGAAGCATGGGTCACTCAGGCTGAAGGGGACACTGACATGTGCACACAAACCCTAGAAGCATGGGTCACTCAGGCTGAAGGGACACTCACACGTGCACACAAACCCTAGAAGCATGGGTCACTCAGACTGAAGGGGACACTCGCACGTACACACAAACCCTAGAAGCATGGGTCACTCAGGCTGAAGGGACACTCGCATGTGCACACAGGCCCTAGAAGCATGGGTCACTCAGGCGGAAGGGGACACTCACACGTGCACACAAACCCTAGAAGCATGGGTCACTCAGACTGAAGGGGACACTCGCACATGCACACAAACCCTAGAAGCATGGGTCACTCAGGCTGAAGGGGACACTCGCACGTACACACAAACCCTAGAAGCATGGGTCACTCAGGCTGAAGGGGACACTCGCACACACACAAACCCTAGAAGCATGGGTCACTCAGGCTGAAGGGGACACTCACATGTACACATAAACCCTAGAAGCATGGGTCACTCAGGCTGAAGGGGACACTCGCACATGCACACAAACCCTAGAAGCATGGGTCACTCAGGCTGAAGGGGACACTCACATGTACACACAAACCCTAGAAGCATGGGTCACTCAGGCTGAAGGGGACACTCACACATGCACACAAACCCTAGAAGCATGGGTCACTCAGGCTGAAGGGGACACTCATGAACACACACACAAACCCTAGAAGCATGGGTCACTCAGGCTGAAGGGGACACTCACACACACAAAAACCCTAGAAGCATGGGTCACTCAGGCTGAAGGGGACACTCACATGTACACATAAACCCTAGAAGCATGGGTCAGTCAGGCTGAAGGGACACTCGCACGTACACACAAACCCTAGAAGCATGGGTCACTCAGGCTGAAGGGGACACTCACATGTACACATAAACCCTAGAAGCATGGGTCAATCAGGCTGAAGGGGACACTCACATGTACACATAAACCCTAGAAGCATGGGTCACTCAGGCTGAAGGGAACACTCGCACGTACACACAAACCCTAGAAGCATGGGTCAGTCAGGCTGAAGGGACACTCGCATGTGCACACAGGCCCTAGAAGCATGGGTCACTCAGGCGGAAGGGGACACTCACACGTGCACACAAACCCTAGAAGCATGGGTCACTCAGACTGAAGGGGACACTCGCACATGCACACAAACCCTAGAAGCATGGGTCACTCAGGCTGAAGGGGACACTCGCACGTACACACAAACCCTAGAAGCACGGGTCACTCAGGCTGAAGGGAACACTCGCACGTGCACACAAACCCTAGAAGCATGGGTCACTCAGGCTGAAGGGAACACTCGCATGTGCACACAAACCCTAGAAGCATGGGTCACTCAGGCTGAAGGGACACTCACATGTACACACAAACCCTAGAAGCATGGGTCACTCAGGCTGAAGGGACACTCACATGTACACACAAACCCTAGAAGCATGGGTCAGTCAGGCTGAAGGGACACTCACATGTACACACAAACCCTAGAAGCATGGGTCAGTCAGGCTGAAGGGGACACTCGCATGTACACACAAACCCTAGAAGCATGGGTCACTCAGGCTGAAGGGACACTCACATGTACACACAAACCCTAGAAGCATGGGTCACTCAGGCTGAAGGGGACACTCGCATGTACACACAAACCCTAGAAGCATGGGTCACTCAGGCTGAAGGGACACTCACATGTACACACAAACCCTAGAAGCATGGGTCACTCAGGCTGAAGGGGACACTCGCACATGCACACAAACCCTAGAAGCATGGGTCACTCAGGGTGAAGGGGACACTCGCATGTACACACAAACCCTAGAAGCATGGGTCACTCAGGCTGAAGGGAACACTCGCATGTACACACAAACCCTAGAAGCATGGGTCACTCAGGCTGAAGGGAACACTCGCACATGCACACAAACCCTAGAAGCATGGGTCACTCAGGCTGAAGGGGACACTCGCACATGCACACAAACCCTAGAAGCATGGGTCACTCAGGCTGAAGGGGACACTCGCACATGCACACAAACCCTAGAAGCATGGGTCACTCAGGCTGAAGGGGACACTCGCACATGCACACAAACCCTAGAAGCATGGGTCACTCAGGCTGAAGGGGACACTCACACGTGCACACAAACCCTAGAAGCATGGGTCAGTCAGGCTGAAGGGACACTCGCATGTACACACAAACCCTAGAAGCATGGGTCACTCAGGCTGAAGGGAACACTCGCACGTACACACAAACCCTAGAAGCATGGGTCACTCAGGCTGAAGGGAACACTCGCACGTGCACACAAACCCTAGAAGCATGGGTCACTCAGGCTGAAGGGGACACTCACATGTACACACAAACCCTAGAAGCATGGGTCACTCAGGCTGAAGGGGACACTCACATGTACACACAAACCCTAGAAGCATGGGTCAGTCAGGCTGAAGGGACACTCGCATGTGCACACAAACCCTAGAAGCATGGGTCACTCAGGCTGAAGGGGACACTCACATGTACACACAAACCCTAGAAGCATGGGTCAGTCAGGCTGAAGGGACACTCGCATGTGCACACAAACCCTAGAAGCATGGGTCACTCAGGCTGAAGGGACACTCACATGTACACACAAACCCTAGAAGCATGGGTCACTCAGGCTGAAGGGGACACTCGCATGTACACACAAACCCTAGAAGCATGGGTCACTCAGGCTGAAGGGAACACTCGCATGTGCACACAAACCCTAGAAGCATGGGTCACTCAGACTGAAGGGGACACTCGCACATGCACACAAACCCTAGAAGCATGGGTCACTCAGGCTGAAGGGAACACTCGCACGTACACACAAACCCTAGAAGCATGGGTCACTCAGGCTGAAGGGGACACTCACATGTACACACAAACCCTAGAAGCATGGGTCAGTCAGGCTGAAGGGACACACAAACCCTAGAAGCATGGGTCACTCAGGCTGAAGGGACACTCACATGTACACACAAACCCTAGAAGCATGGGTCAGTCAGGCTGAAGGGAACACTCGCATGTACACACAAACCCTAGAAGCATGGGTCACTCAGGCTGAAGGGAACACTCGCATGTACACACAAACCCTAGAAGCATGGGTCAGTCAGGCTGAAGGGGACACTCACATGTACACATAAACCCTAGAAGCATGGGTCACTCAGGCTGAAGGGGACACTCGCACATGCACACAAACCCTAGAAGCATGGGTCACTCAGGCTGAAGGGGACACTCACATGTACACACAAACCCTAGAAGCATGGGTCACTCAGGCTGAAGGGAACACTCGCACGTACACACAAACCCTAGAAGCATGGGTCACTCAGGCTGAAGGGGACACTCACACGTACACACAAACCCTAGAAGCATGGGTCAGTCAGGCTGAAGGGAACACTCGCATGTACACACAAACCCTAGAAGCATGGGTCAGTCAGGCTGAAGGGGACACTCACATGTACACACAAACCCTAGAAGCATGGGTCACTCAGGCTGAAGGGGACACTCGCACGTACACACAAACCCTAGAAGCATGGGTCACTCAGGCTGAAGGGACACTCACATGTACACACAAACCCTAGAAGCATGGGTCAGTCAGGCTGAAGGGAACACTCGCATGTACACACAAACCCTAGAAGCATGGGTCACTCAGACTGAAGGGGACACTCGCACGTACACACAAACCCTAGAAGCATGGGTCAGTCAGGCTGAAGGGACACTCACACGTACACACAAACCCTAGAAGCATGGGTCACTCAGGCTGAAGGGGACACTCACATGTACATATAAACCCTAGAAGCATGGGTCACTCAGGCTGAAGGGAACACTCGCACGTACACACAAACCCTAGAAGCATGGGTCACTCAGGCTGAAGGGGACACTCACACGTACACACAAACCCTAGAAGCATGGGTCAGTCAGGCTGAAGGGGACACTCACATGTACACATAAACCCTAGAAGCATGGGTCAGTCAGGCTGAAGGGGACACTCGCATGTACATATAAACCCTAGAACCATGGGTCACTCAGACTGAAGGGGACACTCGCACGTGCACACAAACCCTAGAAGCATGGGTCAGTCAGGCTGAAGGGGACACTCGCACATGCACACAAACCCTAGAAGCATGGGTCACTCAGACTGAAGGGGACACTCGCACGTGCACACAAACCCTAGAAGCATGGGTCACTCAGGCTGAAGGGGACACTCGCATGTACACACAAACCCTAGAAGCATGGGTCAGTCAGGCTGAAGGGAACACTCGCACGTGCACACAAACCCTAGAAGCATGGGTCACTCAGGCTGAAGGGGACACTCACATGTACACACAAACCCTAGAAGCATGGGTCAGTCAGGCTGAAGGGAACACTCATGCACACAAACCCTAGAAGCATGGGTCAGTCAGGCTGAAGGGACACTGAAGGGGTCACTCAGACTGAAGGGACACTCACATGTACACACAAACCCTAGAAGCATGGGTCACTCAGGCTGAAGGGAACACTCACATGTACACACAAACCCTAGAAGCATGGGTCAGTCAGGCTGAAGGGAACACTCGCATGTGCACACAAACCCTAGAAGCATGGGTCACTCAGGCTGAAGGGGACACTCGCACGCGTGCAAAGGGGTCACTCAGGCTGAAGGGAACACTCATGCACACAAACCCTAGAAGCATGGGTCACTCAGGCTGAAGGGGACACTCACGTGCACACAAACCCTAGAAGCATGGGTCACTCAGGCTGAAGGGAACACTCATGCATGCACACAAACCCTAGAAGCATGGGTCAAAGGGAACCCTAGAAGCATGAGTCACTCAGGCTGAAGGGGACACTCGCACATGCACACAAACCCTAGAAGCATGGGTCACTCAGGCTGAAGGGGACACACAACAAACCCTAGAAGCATGGGTCAGTCAGGCTGAAGGGAACACTGCACACAAACCCTAGAACCATGGGTCACTCAGGCTGAAGGGAACACTCACATGTACACACAAACCCTAGAAGCATGGGTCAGTCAGGCTGAAGGGGACACTTGCATGTGCACACAAACCCTAGAAGCATGGGTCACTCAGGCTGAAGGGAACACTCGCACGTGCACACAAACCCTAGAAGCATGGGTCAGTCAGGCTGAAGGGAACACTCGCACGTGCACACAAAACCTAGAAGCATGGGTCAGTCAGGCTGAAGGGGACACTCGCATGTGCACACAAACCCTAGAAGCATGGGTCAGTCAGGCTGAAGGGACACTCGCATGTACACACAAACCCTAGAAGCATGGGTCACTCAGGCTGAAGGGAACACTGGCATGTGCACAGAAACCCTAGAAGCATGGGTCAGTCAGGCTGAAGGGAACACTCGCATGTGCACACAAACCCTAGAAGCATGGGTCACTCAGACTGAAGGGAACACTCGCATGTACACACAAACCCTAGAAGCATGGGTCAGTCAGGCTGAAGGGAACACTCGCATGTGCACACAAACCCTAGAAGCATGGGTCACTCAGACTGAAGGGAACACTCGCATGTACACACAAACCCTAGAAGCATGGGTCACTCAGGCTGAAGGGAACACTGGCATGTGCACAGAAACCCTAGAAGCATGGGTCAGTCAGGCTGAAGGGAACACTCGCATGTGCACACAAACCCTAGAAGCATGGGTCACTCAGGCTGAAGGGAACACTCGGTGCACACAAACCCTAGAAGCATGGGTCAGTCAGGCTGAAGGAACACAAACAAACCCTAGAAGCATGGGTCACTCAGGCTGAAGGGGACACTCGCATGTACACACAAACCCTAGAAGCATGGGTCAGTCAGGCTGAAGGGAACACTCGCATGTGCACACAAACCCTAGAAGCATGGGTCACTCAGGCTGAAGGGAACACTCGCATGTGCACACAAACCCTAGAAGCATGGGTCAGTCAGGCTGAAGGGACACTCACATGTACACATAAACCCTAGAAGCATGGGTCACTCAGGCTGAAGGGAACACTCAGTCAGGCTGAAGGGACACTCACATGTACACATAAACCCTAGAAGCATGGGTCACTCAGGCTGAAGGGAACACTCGCATGTGCACACAAACCCTAGAAGCATGGGTCAGTCAGGCTGAAGGGACACTCGCATGTACACACAAACCCTAGAAGCATGGGTCAGTCAGGCTGAAGGGACACTCTGCGTGCACACAAACCCTAGAAGCATGGGTCACTCAGGCTGAAGGGACACTCACATGTACATATAAACCCTAGAAGCATGGGTCACTCAGGCTGAAGGGACACTCACATGTACATATAAACCCTAGAAGCATGGGTCACTCAGGCTGAAGGGAACACTGGCACGTGCACACAAACCCTAGAAGCATGGGTCACTCAGGCTGAAGGGACACTCGCATGTACACATAAACCCTAGAAGCATGGGTCACTCAGGCTGAAGGGACACTCACATGTACACACAAACCCTAGAAGCATGGGTCACTCAGGCTGAAGGGAACACTGGCACGTGCACACAAACCCTAGAAGCATGGGTCACTCAGGCTGAAGGGGACACTCGCACGTACACACAAACCCTAGAAGCATGGGTCAGTCAGGCTGAAGGGACACTCACATGTACACACAAACCCTAGAAGCATGGGTCAGTCAGGCTGAAGGGGACACTCACATGTACACATAAACCCTAGAAGCATGGGTCACTCAGGCTGAAGGGACACTCACATGTACACACAAACCCTAGAAGCATGGGTCACTCAGGCTGAAGGGAACACTCGCACGTACACACAAACCCTAGAAGCATGGGTCACTCAGGCTGAAGGGAACACTCGCACGTACACACAAACCCTAGAAGCATGGGTCACTCAGGCTGAAGGGGACACTCACATGTACACACAAACCCTAGAAGCATGGGTCAGTCAGGCTGAAGGGACACTCGCATGTGCACACAAACCCTAGAAGCATGGGTCACTCAGGCTGAAGGAACACTGTACACACAAACCCTAGAAGCATGGGTCAGTCAGGCTGAAGGGGACACTCACATGTACACATAAACCCTAGAAGCATGGGTCACTCAGGCTGAAGGGGACACTCACATGTGCACACAAACCCTAGAGGCATGGGTCACTCAGGCTGAAGGGGACACTCACATGTGCACACAAACCCTAGAAGCATGGGTCACTCAGGCTGAAGGGGACACTCACATGTACACACAAACCCTAGAAGCATGGGTCACTCAGGCTGAAGGGAACACTCGCACGTACAAACAAACCCTAGAAGCATGGGTCACTCAGGCTGAAGGGGACACTCACACGTACACACAAACCCTAGAAGCATGGGTCAGTCAGGCTGAAGGGGAACACTCACATGTACACACAAACCCTAGAAGCATGGGTCAGTCAGGCTGAAGGGGACACTCACATGTACACATAAACCCTAGAAGCATGGGTCACTCAGGCTGAAGGGGACACTTTCTACACACAAACCCTAGAAGCATGGGTCACTCAGGCTGAAGGGACACTCACATGTACACACAAACCCTAGAAGCATGGGTCAGTCAGGCTGAAGGGGACACTCACATGTACACATAAACCCTAGAAGCATGGGTCACTCAGGCTGAAGGGGACACTCACACGTACACACAAACCCTAGAAGCATGGGTCACTCAGGCTGAAGGGGACACTCACATGTACACACAAACCCTAGAAGCATGGGTCACTCAGGCTGAAGGGAACACTCACATGTACACACAAACCCTAGAAGCATGGGTCACTCAGGCTGAAGGGGACACTCACACGTACACACAAACCCTAGAAGCATGGGTCAGTCAGGCTGAAGGGGAAACTCACATGTGCACACAAACCCTAGAGGCATGGGTCAGTCAGGCTGAAGGGGACACTCGCACATGCACACACAAACCCTAGAAGCATGGGTCACTCAGGCTGAAGGGGACACTCACATGTGCACACAAACCCTAGAAGCATGGGTCACTCAGGCTGAAGGGGACACTCACATGTACACACAAACCCTAGAAGCATGGGTCACTCAGGCTGAAGGGGACACTCACATGTGCACACAAACCCTAGAAGCATGGGTCACTCAGGCTGAAGGGGACACTCACATGTACACACAAACCCTAGAAGCATGGGTCACTCAGGCTGAAGGGGACACTCACATGTACACACAAACCCTAGAAGCATGGGTCACTCAGGCTGAAGGGAACACTCGCATGTGCACACAAACCCTAGAAGCATGGGTCACTCAGGCTGAAGGGGACACTCACATGTACACACAAACCCTAGAAGCATGGGTCAGTCAGGCTGAAGGGGACACTCACATGTACACATAAACCCTAGAAGCATGGGTCACTCAGGCTGAAGGGAACACTCGCATGTGCACACAAACCCTAGAAGCATGGGTCACTCAGGCTGAAGGGACACTCACATGTACATATAAACCCTAGAAGCATGGGTCACTCAGGCTGAAGGGACACTCACATGTACATATAAACCCTAGAAGCATGGGTCACTCAGGCTGAAGGGAACACTCACACGTGCACACAAACCCTAGAAGCATGGGTCACTCAGGCTGAAGGGGACACTCGCACGTGCACACAAACCCTAGAAGCATGGGTCACTCAGGCTGAAGGGACACTCACATGTACATATAAACCCTAGAAGCATGGGTCACTCAGGCTGAAGGGAACACTGGCACGTGCACACAAACCCTAGAAGCATGGGTCACTCAGGCTGAAGGGACACTCACATGTACATATAAACCCTAGAAGCATGGGTCACTCAGGCTGAAGGGACACTCACATGTACATATAAACCCTAGAACCATGGGTCAGTCAGGCTGAAGGGAACACTCGCACGTGCACACAAACCCTAGAAGCATGGGTCACTCAGGCTGAAGGGAACACTCGCACGTGCACACAAACCCTAGAAGCATGGGTCACTCAGGCTGAAGGGAACACTTGCACGTGCACACAGACCCTAGAAGACTCAAGAGTTGAATTGACTGTGTGAAATATCTTATAGCCGTGTCACACCCTGATGCTAGAGGTGTACAGGTCTTTACGTTGAGTTGTGTCCCATGAGAGGCGAATGCTCGGATGCTATGAAATTCTGCAGCCTGCCTTAGATGCAACAGGAAGAGTCCCATCCTTTGTAGAGTGCGTGTCCTCATTCAGTCACTTAAGCCCATTTCAGCAGCTCCAAAGTACACTGTCTGCATTGAATATAATAGAAACCCATGTCTGTGCCCTGGACAAAAATTGGGAATATTCTTATATTGGACTGGCTGATGGGGCCTGAAATTCAATTACTGTTCATCCAAGTGTTGTTTGAGACATGCAAGTGTGTAATTTTGCGAAATTTAACAGATGAAAGGGGTGTCTTTTAGTTGCAAAATAGAATTAGCTTCATTATTCTCTAATTATAATCACCCTTATTGTACACCACCTTTTGAAGTTTGGCCTACAGCAAATGATTTTTTTTGAAAAATTTTAACTCAAACAGGGGTGTCGCGACCGCCTCGACCAGCAAGGAAGACGCAACGCTCGGACTCTTCTTTCAACAGTTTATTCAGGAACCTTGAACAATCTTCTGACCCGTGGAAAAGCCCGCCCGAAACTTAAGAAGCCTTTGAATAGCCAACCCTGGTGTGCCACGTGGTGAATGCAGATAGGTCCACATATGCGGAAGCAAGCCTAGATCACGGCCCAAGCCAAATAAGGACTTAATTATCCAGGAGAGCACTCGCCATCGGGAAGGCGGAAGGCGGAAGCCAGCACCATCTTTAAGGCGCGGCACCTCGCAGCTCTCTACACAGGGGCTGGAAGAATCATTTAGTGATTAAGGCACTTGCCTGTGGAGCCTAAGGACCCAGGTTTGATTCCCCAGGACCCACATAAGCCAGATGTACAAGGTGGTACCTGTATCTGGACTTCATTTGCAGTGGCTAGCACTGGTGCACCCTCTCTGTCAGCTTCTTACACACACACACTATCTCTCAAAGTAAATAAATAAATAAATAAATAAATAAATAAAACAATTTAAAACAAAAAATAATCAAGACGATTAAACTTAAAGAATAATTTGACTGTATCACTTGAAAGAATTCAATAAGTTTTTAAACTTAAAGTTTCATAGCAAAATCATCTGCATTATAAAATATATAAAATGTAAGAACACATATGTTTTATGAAATTAAATCTTATTTCCAATCACAGAGTATCCTCATTAGATATTACTGCCAAATATATCATTGTCTTCCAAAACAATTCTGCCTGCCCATTACTTTCTCTTGCATCCTAGTAACTTTATCATCTTTTCAAAGATTAAAAATACCAGATCAACTTTCCCTTTGAAACTTCCAATTTTCACATGATGGATTGCAGTTATTTTAGAGAATAGCTACAATTTTATTATCAGCTTAGAAAAATATAGAATAAATTATTTGCTTTTATGAAAAGATTGTCATTTCATTTTTAGAGTTCTTCGGTTTCTATAAAAATTAAAAAAAAAAAAAAAAAAGAAATTAAAACGTGAGGGCATAATTTAGACTGGGGTTAGGAAGTAAAGACGGCATGTTTTTACTGTAACAGTGGAGATTGGTGTTTGTCAAAAGCCACCTTCTTTCATTTAGAAACCTTGCTAACTTCAAACACTGTGCGTGCAACAGATGAACCTTCCTCAGCCTTGTCGCTGAGGCATGTGGTCAACAGCAAACAATTTCACTTGCTTTGTTATAATCAAGCAGCTTTACAAGAAGGATATGTGGTGGCTTGAATGTGAGCCCCATAGACGCAGGCATGTTTGATTAAGATTGAGCTTGCAACGTGAGTGTCCAGTGGGCAGAACTCTGCTGGAGACAAGGCATCTCACTGGGAGGCCCGATCTTGTAGCCAGCCCTAAGGTGTGTTCAGAGCAGTTCAGAGCAGTGTTCAGAGAGTGCTGTTGGTGTTTGCTGGCTGATGCATTTTTTTTTCTCTCTCTGCCGTGCTGGTGTGTGATGGAGTGAGCCAGCTTCTCCCACCATTGATGGTGTTTACCCTGGATTCTGTAAGCCTGAAATAAACCCTTTCCTCCCAAAAGTTGCTCTGGTTAGGTGTTTGTCCTGCAACTAGAAGGTAACTGCAACAGGGTAGTTTAAGGCTAAGCATAAAAAAATAAGTAATAAAATGATTAACTACTGTGATTGTATCTTTGCCCATCTCCAGGACTTTCTGCATCTATTCAAGTTGAGTGGCCTTGTGATTTTGTTTATGCACATTTATTGTGACTTTCTACCCTGCTAGTAACTTTCATAGACGTCTGAGACTTTCCGTTGAACACCGTGTCAGGCGCAGACAGGGATATCTATGCATTCTGGTTCCCTGTTAGTTCTCACCTTTCTGTGCAGACTAGGACCTTCTGAGCATTTTTGAGTGGCGGTGCTAAGACTGAGTGTCCCTGTTCTGGAAGACTAAACAACTCCAACCAGGCTGAGACAATGGCACAGTTGGAAAGTGCTTACCATGCAAGTGTAAGGACCAAGTTTGGAGCCCAGCACACTCAGATATGCTGGGCAGGTGTGAGAGACGGACAGACGGCCACCTTTGCATTCACTTCACGAGGCACTGACTAGGGATCTCTGGGGCAAGCTGGCTAGACAGACTATGTGAATCGGTGAGTTCCAGAGACAGTGTGGAGAGCAATCACTGATGACCTGCCATCAACCTCTGGTCCCCACATACACGAGCATGCACATGCATTGTGCACACACCACCACCACCCACCCACACATGCACTCACATATGGATCTGCATACATACACATGCATGCACACTATGCATGTACACACACACAAATACACACACACACACACACACACACACACACACACACTAAAATAACTGGGCTGGAGAGATGGCTCAGCGATCAAGGCACTTGCCAAATGACCTGGGTTTGATCCCCAGAAACCATGTAAAGCCAGATGCGCAAGATGTTGCATGCATCTGGAGTTTGTTTGCAGTGGCTGGAGGCCCTGGCATGCTCATTCTCTCTGTGTCTTCTCTCTATCTCTCTCTGCTTGCAAATAAATAAATAAATAAATAAATAAATAAATAAATAAATAAATAATAAATAAATAAATTTTTAAGAAATAACTGCTTCAAAGATAGCCACATCCTAGCCATTAATCCATGTTTCTTCTTCTATGTACAGACTTAAAAGTTATAAAGGATTATTTTCCTTCTGTACAAAAATATTACCTTTACTATTTTTCTATTGAGATTTAGCCTTTGTTTCGAATGTGTTAATTTTGTCTCAGTTTTAGTTGAGTGTGTGTGTGTTATGTAGAATTGTAAAAAGACGGCTTCTAAAAAATATTCTTAAGGGCTGGAGAGATGGCTTATCAGTTAAGGTGTTTGCCTGTGATTCTTAAAGACCCACATAAGCCAGATGCACAAGGTAGCTAATGTGTCTGGAGTTCATTTGCTGTGAGTAGAGATCCTGGTGTATCCATTTATCTGCCTCTTTCTCTGAAAGAAAGAAAGAAAGAAAGAAAGAAAGAAAGAAAGAAAGAAAGAAAAGAAAGAAAGAGGAAGGGAGGGAGGGAGGGAAGGAAGGGAAGAAAGAAAGAAAGAAAGAAAGAAAGAAAGAAAGAAAGAAAGAAAGAAAGAAAGAAAGAAAGAAAGAAAGGAAGGAAGGAAGGAAGGAGGAAGGAAGATTCGTGAGCTCTTTGAGAATAGTTTCCTCAGGCAATAGAGTTTTCCCAGGTGTCTGCTGTCATCTTTTTTTTTTTCCTTTCTGTCCTCTAGGACACATTTCTGCTTCTTTTCTGAAGATGTTCCCTAATGACTACCAGCCAGGTGATGAAGATGTGCCAGCATTACACTCAAGGGTCAATGCTCAGGTATCCCTGCCATGGGTTCCTGGGAATTCCTGTGTGCTTTTATTATGTTAATCAAAATGGGAAATTTTCATCATTATTTCTTCTAACATTTTATCCTGTCTTGCCATCCGTTTTCATGATTACCATCTAATGATGCTTTTGTTAGATCATTTAAAACAATCCCATATTTTGCTGACTCAGTTTTAATCTTTTTTTCTCTGTGGATCATCTGCATTCAAATACATCAGACCTTCCTCAGCTTCTGTTTGGCTATCAATGTGATCAGGAAAAAGTTCATTTTAGGGCTAGGGGATGCTCAGTGGTTAAAGACACTTGCTTGCAAAACCTGCAGGCTGAGATTTGACTCCCCAGTACTCTCATAAAAAAACAAGGGGCTGGAGAGATGGCTTAGCGGTTAAGGCGCCTGCCTCCTACGCTGGTTTCAATCTCCAACGGTTCCAATCTCCAGGTCCCACGTTTAGCCAGATGCAAAGTGACGCAAGGGCGCAATTCAACACTTGACCACAAGGGGGCGCATGCATCTGGGGTTCCTTCACAGCAGCTGAGAGGCTGCTGGGGCGCCCATCTCTATCTGTCTCCCTCTCCCTCTCTCTCTGTCTCTCAAGATGTTCCTGCACGGAGACCCCCATCATCATCATCCTGCAGGATCTCCTCATGCTGGCAAGTAGGGGCTTTCCTCCTCCTTGGTGCTGGAACCTGCCCCTACCTTTCAAAGAATTGCCTGACTGATGTGATGGGAATAAAACCAAGTTTTGTTTAAAAAAAAAAAAAAAAAACGCACAACATCGCACATTCAATTGGAGTTTGTTTGCATTGGCCTGAGGTCCTGGTGCATCCATTCTCTCTCTCTCTCTTGCTCACTCTTCATCTTTCTCAAAAGTAAAATAAAAATATTTAGATTTTGTTCATTTTATATCTTGCATTTTAATTCTTTTTTTTTTCTAATATGAGAGAAAGAAAGACAGAGACAGAGAATGGGCACTCCAGGGCCTCTCAGCTGCAGTGAACGAACTCCAGACGCATGCACCCCCTTGTGCACATATGCAACAAAGCACACTTGCATCACTTTCGCATCTGGCTGAATGTGGGACCTGGAGAACTGAAAGGGCGTTCTTAGGCTTCGCAGGCAGGCACCTTAACCACTAAGCCATCTCTCCAGCCCCAATTTTAATTCTTAAGTGTATTTTGATTCATTAATACATTACACTCTTCACACTCACTCCTTCTTAAATACTTGAATGCACTTAAAATGCTGTGTGTGTGGTGTGTGTGTGTGTGCTGGATAGCGTGTGCAAATAAATGTACAGATGTGCCCCCCTGTGTATTGGGCAGAGACCACAGTAAACGTGGAAGTGCTCATCCGTCGCTGTTTCCCAGAGGCAGAGACGCTCACTGAATTTGGAGCTGCCTTGCCTCACTCCTCCTGGCTGACCAGGGAGCCTCGGGACTTCTCCTGTCTCCTGCCCTCAGAACCTGGGTTGCATGGCCATGCGTAGATCTTTATGTGGGTGCCGTGAGTCATGTTAAAGAACTCTCACCTGCTGAGCCAGCTCCCCAGAACCTAATCGACCTCTCTCGATGTATTCATGCGTATCTCATTTCTGGGTCTGTTCCTATTTGTTCCTATTGACCTTGGGGTCAGCCATTTGTGTTTTCTGCAGTGTGTGGCAATCATTAGATCTTTGTTTTCTTCGCAGAGACTCGATTTACTCATGGACTGGTTTGATCCTTGTGAGGTCTGTATGCATTAAAATATTATGTATCAGCCGGGCGTGGTGGTCCACACCTTTAATCCCAGCACTCGGGAGGCAGAGGTAGGATCACCATGAGTTCGAGGCCACCCTGAGACTACATAGTGAATCCCAGGTCAGCCTGAGCTACAGTGAAACCCTACCTCAAACAACAACAACAAAAAAGATTATGTATCAGAATTTTCTTGGGATTCTTATTTTCTTGAAAGGACAAAAGACCCAAAATATAGATCCATGAGGATTTTGCCTTCTTTTCAAATACTCAAGTTCTCTACACAGAATGACGACTAGAGGGCAGCATTGTACTTGTAATGTGAGGCAGGTAAGTGCCTGTGCGCTCACTATGATTGACCAAGAATACTTTTTTTAAAAATATCTCACATTCAAAATGCTGTTTTAATTCTTACAGTTGATTACAGATCAATAAACTCTTATTGGATTATCATATTACAATATGCAGTCAAATTAATATATTGCTCATGCAACATCATGAAATGACTAATCCAATTTTTGTTGTGAGTAAACTTAAAATTAATTCTCAATAATTTGTAAGAAAACTATACATTGTAGTTAACTCTACCCATTTTATTGCACAATAGATATCTTAAATATATTCTTTCTTTTGAAATATTGTACCCTCTGGCCAACATATTTCATTCCTTCCCTTACTTCACCAGCTCAGTTATAACCTTCTACTATCTGCTTGTAAGAGTTTGCATTTATTTATTTATTTATCATTTATTTGTTTATTGATTTATTCATGTATTTATTTTCAAGAAGAGAGAGAACAGAAGAGGGAGAGAGAGAGAGGGAGAGAATGGGCATTGTCAGTGTTTCTTGCCACTGCCAATGAACTCTGGATGCATATATCACTTTGTGTGTTTATCTTCGTGTGGGTACTGGGGAATTGAACCTGGGCCATCAGCCTTTGCAATCAAGTGCCTTTAAGTGCTCTCAACCCCAAGTTCATCTTTATAAGGTGAAAAACGATAAGAGTATGAAGAATGAATGTTAATTAGCTTGATTTACAAATTTGACAATTAATGCATATTTTAAAACATATTTGATGGAATGGAGATGGCTTAGCAGTTAAGACTTTTGCCTGAAAAGCCAAAGGACCTCTGTTTGATTCCTCAGGACCACGTAAGCCAGATGCACAAGGTGGCGTATGCATCTGGAGTTCGTTTGCAGTGGCTGGAAGCCCTGGTGTGCCCATTCTCTCTCTCTCCCCCTCTTTCTCTCAAATAAATATGTAAATAAATGTAAACATATTTCATGCATTTTTGTATAATGCTATGTTAATTAGAAACAATAAATATTAATTTCAGAAAAAAATAAAACCCCAACAAAATCTGTAAGTGAGCCTTATGAATAAAGTTATAAATGTTTGTTTCTCAATTTTGGTGAAGTCATTTACTTAATAACTATAAATTTAGGAGGAAGAAATATGATTTAGATGTAATCCCACAAGGATGACCACAGTAAGTCTTTCTTTGATACACATTCAGAGAGTCTCAATTTGTTCATGCTTTTTTTTAAGCAGATACTTGAAACTATGTTGTTCCCATTAAATGGAGTGAGTACTCAATTCTATTCCTTCTCCATAAATCAAATTATACCAAGATTAATTTTTGGCATGGAGTCCCCTTCAGTTCTCAACATGTTTGACACTTGCGACGAACAAATTCCCTTTCTTCGGTGGCATCAAGTGGCCTTTCCTTATTTCTCTCCCTGAGCACAGTCTACTGACTCCCACAGTGGTTTGTGACTCAGTCTCTCTCTTGCCAGACTCTGCTCAGCCCAGTACTCACACAGGATCAATCTAGTCATCCTAGGACCAAAAGGAGAAATGGTTCCTGCACCTTGGGCTTAGATAAAAACCCCCGGGGAGATGGTTCAGCAGTAAAGGCAGTTGCCAGCAAAGCCCTGGGTTCCTTCCATTCCCCAGCACCCACATAAAGCTAGGTGCACAAAGGGGCTTGTACATCTGGAGCTGGTTTGCAGAGCCTGGAGACCCTGGCTCCTTTTCTCTGTCTGTTTCTCTTTTATCTCACTCTCTCTGCTTGCAAGTAAGTAAATAAATAATATCTCTAAAAAATTCCCTTCTCAACAAAAGCCTGGACAAGGCCAGTGGCTGAGTGGAGTGGAAATTGTACACCTTCCCTCATCAGCACTCCCTGATCCATGGCTTTGTGTCCTCTTCTCCTAGTGAACAGTCACTCCCTGTTCCCTTGGATGAACTCCCTCAGGCAGGGTTGCCTTAATACCTTTGAGTTTTAGCACTTTGAGAATGCAAACCATAACTAAAAATTATCAATGTAAACCAGAACTGTCCTGGACCACCAAAATGTATGGTTTTCTCTCTTAATACAAAACAATAGGTCTTTGCACCTTACAAATGACCTCAGACTCTCTGAAGAAGAAGTCTTAGGAGACAGAAATGCTTCCAACATTGCTTCAGTTGCTCAGGGCTCAATGCCTGCGTGATCTTTAAAACCTTTCCTGACGCCCATTTTCCATCTTTAAATGAGGGCGACCATGGTCTAAAGATCACATGAAGACTACATTCATTCATTTATGCTCAGGAAAGTATCTGGTTCCCGGCCATGTTCCTCCTTGGCTTGCTGCAGTCTCTGTCTACAGCTGTGACAAAACATCTAAAACAATCAATTTACAGAAGGAAGGGTTTGCTTTGGCTTATGGTCTCAGAGATTTCAGCCAACAATGGCTGTGTCTTTTGTTTCTGGGCCTGTGGAGAAGCAGAACATGATGGAGGGGAGTGAGTGATAGAGCAAAACTGCTTTTCCCTGCCTCACAATGAGACAGAGACCAAAGGAGAGGAAGAAGAGCGAGAGTGAGAGAGAGAGAGAAAGGGAGAGAGAGAGAAAGGGAGGGAGAGAGGGAGAGAAAGGGAAAAGATGACTCAATATAGGTCCACTACTAGTTCCAGGAATCTGGCTCATTTTCCCTCTCTCATTCTCTCTTAAATAAATAAATAAATAAAAGTATAACAAAAAACAAGTACACTTGTAATAATCAATGTATCGACAGAAACTTATTAGACATTCTCGATAGTCTTAAACAGTACCTGGCATATAGTTATAACTTAATTTACTGTTTTTTATTAATATTGTAGTAATTATTATACTATGCTAAATAATTAGGAATACCCAATGTGACACAGGGATATGCTTCGTGATGACTGGCTCAAGTTCATTACTACAGGGATAAGTTAGATACGTGGCTCCAGATTAAACTAACACATGTGGGCATCGATAGCTCTTCATTTCTCCGTGGAGTCTATCTCTCCCACACCACATGGTTTTCATTTAGCTGTCCTAACATCCCTGCAAGAATGATGCCATTTTCTCCACTTTAAGTAATGCTCCAAAATGAGGCCATTCACAAAGAAAATAAATGGCCGTACCTGCTAACATCTTAGTTTGCTTCGTTACCAAGTCCTATAATGCCCTCCGAATGTCAGCACCCTGGTCCAGGAGTGGTGTGTGAGAAAGGAAGGGCTGTATTCATAATTACAGGTGGTCAGAGTTGCTGACGTAAGTGAAGTCAGACGATTACTCTGCCTGTGTTATTAAGTTCGCGTGAAGGCCTGAATTGTTTACTTTTAAGGTAGGAACACGCTGAAAGGTTTAAAAAAATGGCAATCCTTGGGAGTCAGTAAAAACACAGAAGGCTTGCCTCTATCAGCTGTACAATTATTGTTTATGGGCAATTGTTAGATGCTTGCAGGGATCTGAAAGTCCATGAAGTGAGTAACTGGGTTTACCCTAAGAACCTAACCATTTCCCTATGGCTAATGGTTCCTGGCACTGGATATGGTCACAAATGGAGCCCTCCAGCCACTGGTAGTGTACTTAGATAAAGCTGCAGGGTGAGGAGGACAAGAAAGAGTGTACCACTCTTATGCAGTGAGACTGGAGGCCCCAAGACTGAATTGCAGGGGATGTCATGTGACCACACCTCTCATCCTATAGCCACAATATGAAAAAAATACATTTATCCAATACCAGAGAATAGCAGGCATGAGTAAATAGCACAGAGCCTGAGAATAATGTTCCATTCCAAAACCATGCGTATGGCTGACATTTTAATCCGTGTCTAAGAATGATGATTTCTGAAGATATACGTGTGCAGAGGTAACATTATTTTAAAAGCACGCTTTACGTCTGGACATGGTTTATTGGTAACTTCAAGTGAATGGGAGCTTTTAGTTCACCTAAACTGAAGTACATAGCAGAAACATCAACGGAAAATACTTGTTATTTGTTTAACTTACAGGGCCTGCAGGACTCGTCAATGGACAACATCTGAATATTGGAAGAAGTGACGGGAAGGCTTTCCTTGCTCAGGAAGTGAATGTGTGATCAACGAGCAGATCCCTGTGGGGGACATTTCTGACTTGCATTCGTGCATCTTCCTGTAAGACAAATCTTGTTTTTACCTTGCCCCTTCCATTCCACATGTGAACTAATGCTGCCCATGTGATCATTTATTCTAAGAAGCATCTTTTCTTAATGGATAATGGAAACATGTATGCAGGTTACATGGAAAGAATATTTCAGTCTGGAAAGATGGCTCTGTGGTTAAAGGTGCTTGCTTGTAAAGCCTGATGACCCAGGTTAGATTCCCCAGTACCCACATCAAGCCACATGTACAAAATGACACATGTGTTTGCAGTTCATTTGCAGTGACCGCAGACCCTGGTGAGCCTATTCTCTCTTCCCCCTCTCAACTTTCAAGTAAATAATTTTTAAAAAGAATTATATTTTCCCTCTAAGGGATGCTTGAATTAATTCTGTTTGATCAGCACCTATGGATTCTATAATGTGAAGTAAAATGTGTGACTCATCTAATTTAAGGTTTCCTCATTCTTATGAAATAGTTAATAACTGCATTTGGGAAAACATGTTAGTTTTATAGAAAATGACTAAAAATTAAATATTTGGAAACATCAGTATGTCTTACATTCAACATAGCAATGAGGAAATTTTGTTCATCTGAACAGATGTTTCATTTTATTTTCATTGACTGCCATTGGGCTCTCATGCATCCTTAATCACATATTTAAGGTTTACTGGGATAAATTTAAACCTCAGTTTTGTTCTGCTGCTTACTTCAACTTAATATTTTCCCCTACAGAGATAGTGTTGATGATAATCAGGGCTCACACTCAGCTAGTTCTAAAATATCATCTAGATTATGAAAATATTAAAAATTTATCATCCAGAAAATAGTATTTTCTATTAATATTCAAATAGTTCCAGAAGTAGCCCCTAACACCCTTGCTACAGAGGTTCCTCCTGACCCCAGGGGCTCTAGACATAAATGTGAGATTGATAAAAAAAAATATTAAGAAGTAGAAACTGAAATTCTTGAGAGTCCAGAAAAATGTGCATAATTTGAGACTTCTTTCATCTGAAATAGGCCTGAAGTAATCTGTCTTCTGTTGTGGTCATTTCTGTGTGTGACTTTAAAATCCAGTGGTCAATAGTGACATAAAACACGGCCCCAGCCTCACAGAGAGCATGAAATAGCTTACTCTTAGCCAAATATGAGTGGCCACAGCCTGGGAACATGGATTCTGATGCTCTAAAAGACATATTCCACTATGGAAGTGGTTTCGTCAGATTTTATTAGTTATGGAATAAAGAAAGTCTTAAACCAAGGTATGTTCCACGTGCATTGGTAACAGGACCACAGGTCCCAGCAAACTGGGGGAAATTCTGCTTTCAGTTTCAGATGTTTTCTGATGACATTCTTAGCTTTTGGACTGGCGGAAGCACAGCCTTTGCATGCTACCCTAGGCTCCTTGCATCCTTGCTCATTACACAAGTATATGCCTTTTCTGATGCTTTCGTCAAGCTATTTTATACCTTGTTGGAATTTTTTAAATAGTTATCTATTCATTTTCAAGCAGAAAGAAAGACAGGGAGCAGAGAGGGAGGAGAACAGACACCTGTGGCTGCTGCAAATAAGATCTACAGCATGCACCGTTTTGTGCATCTGGTCTTACCTGGGTACTGGGAAACCAAACCCAGGCCATCAGGCTCTGCAAGCAAGTACCTTAACCACCAAGCCATCTATCCAGCCCCTCTTGATGGAATTTTTATGAAGTCATATCATATGTTATCATTGTAACAAACCATGAACTACGACTTAAAAGCAGATGTACAGATATCCAAGTCTCAGATCTACCAGCTCACTCAATCAACATAAGTCAGAAGGCAGAGCTGGCACCTTCAGTACCCTACAGAAAAAACACCACGTGTAGCATGTCCTTAACTTAAACAAGAAAGAGAATCAGGGGAGTTTTGCCTCTCTGAAAGTACTCCGTTGCCAGCTGTGCCCTCTGATTTTTCAAAATATTTGATTTCATGTCAATTTCATATGGTACAAGAGTCCGAGGGGTTAGCCCTTATCTGGCAATTAGAAGGGTCTTCCAGTTCCTCGTGCTAACCTTCCTCCAGAGGTAAGTCAATACAATTATAACATATATAGAATTTTTTTCTCTTAAGCATATTTATTTATTTGAAGGAAGAGTGAAATAAAAGGAGAGAGCGAGCAAGCATGGTCATGCCAGGGCCTCTTGCAGCTACACTACTTTGCATCTCTGTCTTTACATGGGTACTGGGGCCTCAAACTCAGGGCCAGCAGATGTTGCAAGTAAGCAACTTCAACTGCTAAGTCATCTCCCTAGCCTAAAATTTTCTATTACAAAAACAAAAATATCTGGACATTTTATTTTAGCTACTGTCTAGCATTGCAGTTTATGTTGGAAAATCCAGTCACTTTTAAACACACATCTCATGCACAAAAAGGAACCAGCTAGACAGCAGGTAGTTGAATTGATGACAAAGAAAAATGATTTCTAGCAGTGTGTGGTGGTTCATGCCTTTAATCTCAGCACTGGAGAAGCTGAGGTAGGAGGATCGCTGTGAGTTTGAGGCCAACCTGAGACTACAGAGTGAATTCCAGGTCAGCCTTGGCTACAATGAAACCCTACCTCAAAAAAAAAAACGAAAGAAAGAAAGAAAGAAAGAAAGAAAGAAAGAAAAGAAAGAAAAGAAAGAAGGAAAGAGAAAAAAAAAAAGGACAGAAAGAAATTCTGATTGGATTGTCTGTTGTATTTTTGTTGTTGTCATTTTTGTTGAAAAGATACTCCATTTTAAACTTCAAGGTTGACTGGCCTCTTCTAGTCTCCACTTAATATTTAGACAGTTTTCTTTTCTTTTCTTTGTCATGTTTAAGCATTTCTTACTTTCTTTTTTCAGTAATCCGCTTTGCTTGTCCCTATTCCCATTTACCTTGTGCTGACATTTCATTTCTGTTACGTTTGCTTCCGTTTCTCAAATGTGTATACTCGTTTGTTCATGCTGCAGTTACCTTCGCAGTGCTGGGACCAACACCTGATCAGAAACACCCTATGGGAGGAAAGGGTTTCTTTCAGGTGTACAGTTTCAAGGAGAAGCTTCATCATGGGGGAGGAAGCTGGCTCATCAAATCACTCATCCACAGCACAGAGAATGGCATTCTATGCTGGCTCTGAACACACAAAGCTGGCCTTGAGATCCACATCCAAAAACACACCCCCTACAGCAAGGCTCCACCTTCCAAAGTCCACCAGCTGGTGACTAAGCAGGAAGCTTAATCAAAAATACCTGGAACTGCCTTTAATCCAAGCACTTAGGAGGCAAGAGGTAGGAGGATCACCATGAGTTCAAGGCAGCTGGGAGCTACAGAGTGAGTTCCAGGTAAGCCTGGGTTGGAGTGAGACCTTGCTTCACAAACAACAACAAAAGCTGAAGAAGATGGCTTAATGGTTAAGGCATTTGTCTGCCAAGCCAAAGGACCCCAGTTCAATTCCCCAGGCCCAGTAAGCCAGAAGCACAAGGGGGTGCATGCATCTGGAGTTTGTTTGTAGTGGCTGGAGGCTCTGACGTGCCCATTCTCTGTCTGTCTGTCTCTCTCTCTCTCAAATAAATAAATAAATAAATAAAATATATTAAAACAACAACAACAACAAAATTCCTGGAGTTATGGGGGACATTTAGATTCAAACCACCACAGTTCAGACGAACAGTAATGAAGCTAATCATTTTGCAGTCCTGTTTCGGGAGAAGCTGGAAGGTGCTGAAATCCTGTGCAGATGTGCCTGGCCGATGCTGGATGCTGCGATGCCTGGCCAGCTTCTCCAAGACGCTTCCTTCGTCTCCATGTGAACTCACTGGCGGTGCTTCAGGTGTCTCTGTGTTCATCCATCTGCGCACTCAATTGCTTGGGAGACTGAGGCTTTCTTCTCCCACTAGGGCAGTTTTAGTCATTTTGCTGAATCTTCAGGCTTCCTCAAAAACAGGTCTCCCTTGAATGGAGCTCCATCGCATAGCAAGCACAGTGATTGCCAAAAACGACAATACGCAGCATTCACTTTCTTACTGCTTCATGCAGCTCCAGGACTTCCTTTTCTTCGCCTGTTCTTTCTGTATTTGATTGTGCCAACTCTTCTCCAAACCTACCGTCTAACACTGAAACTTGTATGTTCTAAGTAGCTTTCATAGTATCTTCAGCCATGTCCAACCTTAGTCTTTGTCTATGTTTACCTTGTCTCCGGGGAAGCCATCCGTGTTGTGTTAGCTTCTGTGGTGCTTTTTTTTTTTTTTTAAATAAACCAAACAACAACAAAACCTTTTTATGGTCAACTTCCAAAACTATAAACATATGCCAAGATCGTAATCCTTCTCCCTTTCCAAAATCCCTCTCCATTGAATCTCTACTTCTTTCCAACTAGTCTCTCTTCTATTTTGATATCATTTTTTCCCTTCTATAATGCAGATCTTTATGTTTGTTGTGTCAGCCACTGTGAGGTCATGAATATCAAAGCCACTTTGTTCGGGAAGGCAGTATTGTAAGCACTTCCTCCCTTCCTTTGGCTCTTACGTTCTTCCTGCCATCTCTTCCACAATGGTCTCTGAGCCTTGGAAGGTGATTGACATGTGTCACTGCTGAATACTCCATTGCCACGTCTTAGCACCTTGGTGAGTTTTTTTTTTTTTTAATATATTTCATTTATTTATTTGAGAGATAGAGAGAGAGAGAGAGCGGACCAGGGCCTCCAGCCGCTGCAAACGAACTCCAGATGCATGTACCCCCTTGTGCATCTGGCTTACATGAGTCCTGGAGAATCGAACCGGGATCCTTTGGCTTTGCAGGCAAACGCCTTCACCACTAAGCCATCTCTCCAGCCCTTTGGTGAGTTTTTATTCACAGTAGCTAGGAGATAAAACCAGCCTAGATGCCCTTTGGCTGATGAATAGATAATGAAGATGTGATAATTTACAAAATGGAGTTTTATTCAGCTATAGAGAAAAATGAAGTTTATGAGATTTGCAGGGAAATGGATGGATCTGTGAAAGACTATAGTAAGTGAGGAAATGCAAGCTCAGAAAGTCAAATGCCGCATGTTCTCTCTTGTATGTGGGTCCTGTCTTGTTTTGTTTTCATGATGAGAACCTCAGGGGCCCATTAGGTCAGCCTTGAAACACTGCGAAGATCTTTCTTGTCCATGATGTAATGACACTAACTTGATGAAACAGAAATGGACTGAGTCACGGTGCATCTCTGCGCGTCTTTGCTCTTGGCCTTTAGTTTTGTGAATCAGTCTATGTTGAGTGTGTACATTTGTGTTTTCATTGTGACAATAACATTAATCATTAAATCAAAATATTAATGATTATTAACATTAATAATTAATTATTAAATTAAAATGTTAATAGTGCTTCTGACAATATCATCCAAAGATTTTTGGATAGATTCAGAGTAATTATTTAAATCTTCCATGTAGATAAAAGTACACATGTATATGTATTTGAATGTCATCTGTTTCATTAGCTGTTTTGCAATTAAATTGCTTTATCTTAGGAGACAACCCCCATCCCAGGCAGATGATCTGTTCTCTGCTGTAAGTGCCTGAGAGGGCTCTAACCCTGGAGTTAGCAGCTGGGCAGGAAGCTGATCCACTCCTGATGAAGATCCTACAAACAGCTGACGTGTTTGTCTTCCTCCTCCAAAGTGAAGCAAATAAAGGCGAATGATGCGGAACATAGAAAAGTGAGGCTCAGGGAGGAAATAGCACGGTTCCCAGGGAAGTGCATGAACAAGCCCCTAATGAAATCAGCTTGGCTGGGGAGGATAAAGACGCTGGAGCTGCGGGGAGAGCGGCCACGCCACCTCTCAGCACATCTGCACCCCTAAGTGTGCTGTGGACTGAGGATGAGGAAGGACCATCCAGCAGTGGGCGCTTCCCTGACTGGCTTGGCAGAGTGATGGTACCAAATTAACTTCAAGTGTAACATTTGCTGAGAATTCATTCTTCAATAATGACATATATACATTTTTTACACATTAAACCTTTTTTTTTTTTTTTTTGGTTTTGCGAGGTAGGGTCTCACTCTAGCTCAGGCTGACCTAGAATTCACTCTGTAGTCTCAGGGTGGCCTTGAACTCACTGTGATATTCCTACCTCTGCCTCCCGAGTGCTGGGATTAACGGCGTGCACCACCATGCCTGGCTCTTATGTATACCTTTTAATCCTATCTTCAAATTTGATATTTCCTTGAAAGTATCACAAAATTATTTATGAAGACTTCTGTAGATGGTTTGGGGCTTGGATATAAGTTTCTCATTTGATATTAAGTTTCAGTAAATGATCAATTCAAAGAATCCATTTACCAGAATTTCTCAATTTTTTTCTCATAAACCCTTGCAAAGTTTGTGTGTGTGTGTGTGTGTGTGTGTGTGAATAAAAGCTGAGAATCCTTGATATATTGTCAGGAAAAATAACATATATGTGTTGAATGCTATGTAAATATTGTCATGATTAAAAGTAAACCTTTAAGTCGTGAGAACAAGCTGGAGAAGTGGCTCAGCAATTAGAGGTACTTGTGTACCCAGCCCGACGGCCTGGATTCTCTTGAGGTACAAAGATGCACATGTGTCTGGAGTTTGTTTGCAATGGCAACAGACCTGGGAGTGCTGATTCATGCTTAACTCTTAACTCTCTCTCTTTCTGCTTACAAAATAAGTAAAATATAAACAAATGACTAAGTGAAAAGATGGACTTGTAGATAGCTCAGTTGGTAAAGTGCTTGTCTTAAACGCATGAGGTCCTGAGTTTGATCCCCAGAATACACATAAATAAGGTAAGGCACTGTGGCTGGCCTGCACTTGAAACCAATGTACTGGGGATGAGGAGATGGTCAGCTCTCTGGGGCTTGGCCGACTGGGTGAGTTCCAGGCCTCTGAGAACCTGAGCCAGCATGCTTTGCGAGAAAGTGCCTTCAACCACTGAGCTTCCTGAGCTGGGTGTTTGTAAACAGCTGGAAACATAGCAACACAGGTTCGACTATCTTTATAACGTCTTCAATTAGAATTCAGTTTGTGGGTCTGGAGAGGTGGCTCAGCAGTTAAGGCGTTTGCCTGCAAAGCCTAATGATGTTGGTTCAGTTCCCCAGTACCCACATAAAGCCAGATGCACAAAGTTGTGCAGGCACCTGCAGCTCTTTTGCAGTGGCTGAGGCCCTGGAGCACTCATTTTTTTTCTCTCTCTCTCCCTGTCCTTGCAAGCAAATAAATATATCTTCAAAAATATTGATCAAAATGAAGAAGGAGATAAAAGATAAGAAAAATGATAAAAGGGCTGTAGAGATGGCTTAGTGGTTAAGGCACTTGCTTGCAAAGCCTAAGGAACAAGGTTTGATTCCTCAGTGCCCATGTAAGTGAAATACACATGGTGGTGGTGCATGCATTTGGAGTTCATTTGCAGTGGCTACAGGCCCTGGTGTGTCCATTCTCTCTCACTCATCTGCCTATCTCTTTCTCTCTCTCTCTAAAATAAAGAAATAAATAAAATATTTTAATAAATAAATCATAAAAGACAACAAAGCAGTGAAAATCACCATGACAAAAATTAGTTATCAGGAAACTTTGGAATTTTTGGTTCTATGCAGAAATGAATTAATCCTTATCTGGGTGTGGCGGTGCACGCCTTTAATCCCACCACTCAGGAGGCAGAGGTAGGAGGATCGCCATGAGTTCGAGGCCACCCTGAGACTACATAGTTAATTCCAGGTCAGCCTGGGCCAGAGTGAGACCCTACCTCGACAAACCACAGAAAAAAAAAAAGAAGAGAAATGAATTAATCATTTTTTTCTGAAGAACCATCATGATTTAGGCACTGTATTAATGTAAACTTAAGAAAAACAATTTCACTTAATTCTTCTTTTTATTTTTATTTTATTTTATTTTTATATTTTTTGAGGTAGGGTTTCACTCTAGCTCAGGCTGACCTGGAATTTACTCTGTATTCTCAGGGTGGCCTCGAACTCACGGCAATCCTCTTACCTCTGCCTCCAGAGTGCTGGGATTAAAGGCGTGTACCACCACGCTCGGCTTTCACTTAATTCTTTTTTAAACTCTGTTACTTTGAAAAAAATATTTATAATTTAAGAGAGAGAAGGAGAAAGATTGAGGGAGAATGGCCACATTAGGGTCTCCTACCACTGTAAACAAACTCCAGATGCATGAGACACTTTGTACATCTGGCTGTGAGTGGGTCTTGGGGAATCCAACCTGAGCTTGTATTTAACCACTGAGCAATACTAAAATAATCTCATGGCTGAAAGTGTCCCTCCTGCACTTGTATTATAGATATATTATGCATAAGTAACTTCTTTTTACTTAACCTTAATAAATTGACTATGATCCTAGATATACTTAATATTCCTATATGAACTGGCTTCTTTAAAAAATGGCCAGTGGTTTCACTGGGATTTATTTATAAAGTACTAGCATACTTATAAAGCAACATCATAAACTCTTGAGGAGGAAAAAATAATAAAGAAGTAGGTTACCTCCTCAAAAATCAAGAATATGGAATTCTAGCCCAGGTGAGATAATCCAGTGACTTTCTAGGTTGGATATTTCTGAAGTAGCAGTGAACAAAATACTCAATAGAAATAATCAATTAAAAAAGAAATCAAAATAGAAGGTAGATTAGTTAGAAATAAGGGGTTCAGGGTGGGGAGACAGGGGACAAAGAAGGAAACGGGAAGAGATTATAATCAGACAATGTTTACATGTACAAAAAATCGTCAATAAAATGTCCAGTAAATAACGAAGCCTTTCTTCCATCCTGTTTAAGTTATAATAAAACATCTTAGCTATCAGCTTTATGGAATTCAGGCCCAGGATGCGTCAGATGCTCCATGGGCCTTTCTCTTTCATTGTCACACATAAATTTTAGCTGGTGATGATGACGATAATTTCCCACTGCATCTTATCATCCCAACAACTCCATTTTTATATTGAAGTGGACATTGTTTGCACATTCCTCCAAGTGATTTCAGCACTTCAGAATGATGTACGACCATGGTAGCGGTTTGCATTTATTCGTACAAGTTTGCATTTTTCCTCAAAACAAAGTACCCGTCATCTGATAGCCAACACAGATCACTAACCCTTCACATTCATCATAGCTCACAGCCACACTCATCCATAAATGAGCGCCTCCTTGAAGCAACACGTACTTACTAAAAGCTTTTCCATAATGTATTAGGTCAATTCTGTGATCAAAAATTGCCATAAATATTTCCTAAATGACAATTTTTTTAAAAGTTGTTTTATACAGTAGTTAAATTTGTGCTGATCTTAAAAGTTTTCTCCATAAATAATCTCTATTTCTATGCTCTCCAGCTCATTAGAAGGATCTAGAATGACACATTCAGTAAGAGTCCCTAAGCATGATTCTCATTCACTATATATTCACACTATAAAACTCTTCAGTTATTGTTTAGTTTTGTTTCATAATATTTCCAAGACAACTACTTACCATAGACCTACAATTATGCCAGTGTTTTCATATGCTTAACCCAATGTTTAATCATAATTATATTAAACATATTTCTTTAAAATTTACCTGAGTACCTTTCATATTTCTACTAATGTTCTAGGTCATATATATATAATAATCTAATACCCAAGGTTTATGTGTGTGGATTAGATTGATGGCATATTCCCGGAGTGAACGTGGGTCCCTGAGACCCAAGGGAGGAAGCCGTTGGCCAAGCTCAAGCTTGTCAGGAACAGAGAACAGAACTGCCTTTGACTCAGATTCTGAATGCAGAAAATCTTACCTACAAGGAAGTTGGATGGGGACAGGAGACAAACTGCAGGTCATCTGGCCCCAGGTATGGAAGAGCAAATTACTTCAAAATGGAACATGTAACTACGACAGGAAAGGTACGCAGCCCTTGCTTTCCCTGAGCATTCATTCTTAAGGGAAAGTGGAAATAACTAAGTAAATAAATGAACAAACCAACGATGTGAGGTGGTAGCCATCTGTGGTGAAGTGAGGAAGGAGGTGATGCAGGGAGGATGCTGATCTTTGGTAAAATGGCAGAGCAGAGGTCGGAACAAGCAGGGGAGTCGGTTCCCCAGTTGTTTTACAATGGGTGGGTTAGAGAATGCTGGAAGGAAAAAGTCCTGGAAGGAGGGGTTGGCTTGATATCTTTAAAGAGAGGAAAGAAGTCCAGAGCATGTGGTGGGGAGAGAGTTAGGGAGAGGGGAGGAAGAATTAAATTCAGTGAGGTTAACAAGAAGATACATTGTGCAGAACATTCTCGATCATTTTAAGGATTTTATTTTTTAGCTTGAGTGAGATGAGGGACGCCGTTGGTCTGTGAAGGAATTAGGGGTTGAAAGGAGGGAGTGGACTGCTGGTTTAAGAGAACAGCCTGGGCTGGAAAAAGGTCCACCAGGTGTGACTTGACTGCAGGAATCCAGAGGAGATGAAAGGTGGCAGTTTTGGGGACGCCAGTGTGGACAGCGGGAGTCCTGTGACAAGATTACATCATGAAAACACTTTGAGGACAGATCCAATAAGGTTTCTTCTTGGATACAAGATGAAAGAGGAAAGTGTAACATTTAAAAGAAATACTGTCAGAAGAATCAGCGAGTGACCTGGGATTTCAATATTTTATCTAGAGCAGTAGATCACTGCTGAGGTTGGAAAGATTGCAGGAGGGCAAAGTGTAAAGTTTGTGCATGGGGATGAAGTGAGTGTGATACATTAGTTGAGTTAGTGAGAAGTTGTGGAGGAGATGCCAAGTTAAATTGACTAGATACTAGCTATTATATATCTCACATATAGCATTGTAAATTATTATCTATATTAAATAGCATGCATATTTGTTAAATATCCTGTTGTAACTCTAACATCAATACTCAGGGTAATGTTGGCCAGGGAAGAACTATAGGAGGTCTGGTCCTAGCAGAGTTGCAAATCTTAAGGGGAAGGAAGATGAGAAAGATCCAGCAATGGTGACTGAGAGCTGCCGTTAGTGGGCTAGAAGAGAAGTCTCAAAGAACGTGGAGGGTGGAAGGTCAAATGCAAAATGTAGTTCAAGAGCAAAAAGAATAAACCATGAATGAAATACCACTAAGAGGGAGAAGATGATTGTGAAATGACCTTGAGAGTAGACGGCATGCAGTTGACGACCTTGCCTTGACCACAACAATGGCCTCACCAAGGAGACTTCTAGGACACAGAACAAGGTAAAGATGATGGGTGACTTGTATAAATGACAGTTTGGAGACGTGTTGCTGTAAAGAGTGACAGAGCAGCAGAGTGGTAGCTGTCAAGGGATGTGTGCTCAGTGAGCTAGTACAGTGTTGAAATCCTGATAGCAAAAGTTTGATATTGGAGAAGAAGGAAGATAGCTAAAAGCTACACTGAGATGTGGGGCAGAGCAGGAGACTGTGGCACAAAGGCAAGTGGGGATGGATTTAGGGCAAGTGGAAGTTTTTGCTCATCACTTCCGTTGTCTAGTGAGCTGAGAAAGGCTGTCAGAGGGGAAGGGGAAAGAATAAGAGCTTATTATTTGATGGGGCAGTGAGAGTGAGGGAGTGTGAAAGCTGCTAGAAAACGAGAAAGTCAACTGATTCCAGAACTCAAAAGAGAATGCAGGTCCTGCTTGAGGAAGAAATTGTAAATTTAGAGTGAGACTAGCTGACTTAGGGAGAGTTAAGTATTTTGTATTATGCTTAAGTATTACCATTTTTCTACAGCCACCCTATAATAAAGTGATAACTTGTCTTTTCACACGTTACAATCGTTATGAAAATATTTTTGAGGGGGTTCATTTTGTGCAAACTGTATCACTAATTTAACTTATAACAATTATGTATATATATATATATATATATATATATATATATAATATATATATATATACATATGTGTAAATGTATATATATTGTGAGTATCTATATACACATATATGTATATATTTAATTCATACCATATATAGCCAATAGTCTTTGAATTACTATGTTATACTTATCTAAGCATATGGACATGGTCAGTCCCTTCTTGTTTTTTTTTTAATGCAATATTGTGGTAAACCTTGAGTGACACTCCGCCTAACCCAATATGGAACATGTTGATGAAAGGCAGGAGAGATGGATCAACAGTTAAAGGCACTTCCTTGCAAAGTCCAATGGCCTGGGTTCAATTCACCAGTACCCATGGCAAGCCAGATGCACAGGCTTGAGTTCATCTGCAGTGGCAGGAGGTCCTGGTGTGCTGATTCCTCCTCCTCTCTCTCTCTCTCTCTCTCTCTCTCTCCCTCTTTTCAAATACATAAATCAATAAATAAATACATTTTAAAATATAGTTGATGAAATGATGACTTCCCCACATTCCAGCTATAACTGAGTGACATCATTCTCAAATATTTTATCAATGATTCTGTTTTGCTGATTATTAAGCACAATTAAAATTACTATTTTTAAAAGCCGGGTGTGGTGGCGCACGCCTTTAATCCCAGCACTTGGGAGGCAGAGGTAGGAGGATCACCATGAGTTCAAGGCCACCCTGAGACTACATAGTGAATTCCAGGTCAGCCTGAGCTAGAGTGAGACCCTACCTCGAAAAACCAAAAAAAAAAAAAAAAAAAAAAAAAAAAAAAACTATTTTTAATGCAAAAAGCATTTATGTAATCATGCACTGAGAAAACATGAAATGATCAGTTATTTGAAGCTTTCTTGTGGGTAAATATTCTTTGTTTTAGTTTAGAAACTAAATTATACATAAATATTTATATGTATATATTAATAATATGTAATTTATATATTTGTTGGGCACATTAACAACCATATATTAGTCATATAATATACATTCATATGTATGGCATAACTTAAATTTATAAGTAAAGATATTCCATTTTTGAAATATGTCATGCATGAATAACGTCATCTGCAGATAATTTATGATCTCTGTACTGCTTTACTACTCATTGACTGCATTGGCTTTTTAAAAATATATTGTATTTATTTATTTGAGAGAGAGAGAGAGAGAGAGAGAGAGAGGAGAGAAAGGCAGAGAGAGAGAGAGATAATGGTACACCAGGACCTATAGCCAATGCAAACAAACTCCAGACACATGCACCACCTTGTGCATCTGGCTTATGTGGTTACTGGGGAATAGAACCTGGGTCCTTGGGCTTTGCAGGCAAGCACCTCAATTGCAAAGCTATCTTTGCAGCTCTTCATTGACCTTTTTGAAAAATGAATGAGAAAATTTCAATCGTCAAAGAATGGATGGATGAAAGTTAATGACGTAAGCAGGGTATGGTGGCACATGCCTGTAATCCTAGCACTCAGGAGGCCGAAGCAGAAGGATCAAGAGGTCAAGGTCATCCTTAGGTATACAATGAGCTTGAGGTCAGTTTGGGCTACAAGACCTCTCTCCCCTCTCCACTCCAAAATGTTAATGCTGTAACCAAGGAATTTGTATGAGTGTATAGTGCAGATGGCAACAACCACACCCTGGAGTTTCTGTACAACGTTGACAGTAGTCATTGTAGACTAGGAAATATACTAGAAATTCCCATATGCAAATCATGCTTCTTAGTCTATCATTCATATTGTCATCGCAGCCTAGCTGGAAGGGCAGAATTGGAACTCCAGAGACTTGTTGCTGGTTAGAATTATCAGACCTGGAGACTTGTCACTGGCTAGAGATGTTGGACTTGGAGCTACAGAGTTTGGTGTTTGCCCTGTTTAAATCTTGTATTTGCTGAATGTTTCTTTGCTCTGCCCAATGCCATCTTTTGTAGTGTAAGTGTTTATTCTGTGCCATTATGGGTTTGGGGGGGATTTTTTTTTTTTTTTTTGGTATTATGGATCAGTTAAAAGACCTTGGACTATGGGAATGTTTGAACATCATAAGGATTGATAAAAACCATGGAACGTTTAAAGTTGGACTGAATGCATTGCATTTTATATCATGGATGGTTGTCAGTTTATGGGTATCAGGAGTGGAATGTGGTGGTTTCATTCAGGTGTCTCCCATAAACTTAGGTGTTCTGAATGCTAGATTCCCAGCTTATGGAGACTGGGAACTAACGCCTCCTGGAGACAGTATATTGTTGGGGGCAGGCTTATGGCCATTACAGCCAGTGTCCCCTTGCCAGTGTTTGGCACACTCTCCTGGTCCTATTGTCCATCTATTGTTGGCCAGGAGGTTGATGTCCACCCTTTGCTCATGCCATTGTTTCCCCCTGCCATCGTGGAGCTTCTCCTCGAGTCTGTAAGCCAAAATGAACCTTTTTTCCCCACAGGCACCCCACTTCTCAGTCGGGTGATTGCCAGCAATACGAACCTCACTGCAAAAATGGGTCCTGAGGCTTCTCAGGCAAGTGCCTTTACCACTAAGCCGTTTCCCTAGCCCTGTGTCATCATTTTAATATTGTTTCTCTCAATGCTTCTCTCCACATGATCACATTTAATCCGAAGGGATCATATCTCCGTTTCTAAAAAGAGGCTATCCTTTCACACGGTAATGATAAATGTCATCTAACACATGAGGACTTTTATCATGGTGTGCTGCCTGAGTTGATGTGGCATTTATGTTTGCTGTGGCTTTTCTCATTCCTACCAGGCTTCACTCATGGGACTATTTAGAAGAAAATAGTAGTAACAAGAAGCCGTGCAAAACCTAGTTTGTTTTATGCTGAACACTGGAGTTTGCTTATTGATAATGATAAACAGATGAAGAAAATAAGCATCTTGTGTTTCGATTTACTTTCCTGGTCCTTTATAAATCCCATCTTACCATTTCCGAAATCAAACTAACTTATTAATCTCTAACCTCAGACTTCGCTTGGATGGTTCCCCTGTGACTTGATGGCTGAAATTTCTAAGTGAGGAAATCAGCTAGCAAGACTAATTAACTCTGCTGGGTCTCGTGCTTAAGTTATTGCTTCACAGCAAGCTAGAAATGGTTCTCACAGTACATGATAATTAGACACAGTTTTTCACATGCAGAAGTGTCATACTCAGGATTTCTAAGAATAAAGCAGGCTTAACAACCATGCTACACATTTCATTTTATCGGATGAATTGAATACAACAGTCACATGATGCAGAAGTATACCGTGGTCTTTGTATCTCTCCAGAGAAATCTAGAACACAGGGGGTCAAGCAGCATCTCAGCCACACATAATCAACAGAGTTGGCAGAATTCATGCCCAGCTGTTCGTGCAGGGCTCGCTCTCCGCACCGCTGGGCCGGTCCTTGGTAATGGTGCTGTGGTGCTTGGTGGTGAGAGGTCTGGGGAAAGCAGCCCGACTGCAAAGGCTCTTAGGAGTTCCCGAGGCTTCCTCTCAGGAATGCAGACCAGTAATAATTGCTCTAGAAAAAGCAAAATTCTTCCTTGAAAAAATATGCATGTGAGTCATTTTCACCTGTCAGTCCAATGTCTGGTAGGTAAATAAAAAAAAAAATAATAGTGAACCCATCTCAATGACTTTAATCTGGATAATACAACCTGACTATGATTTAACTTTAAAGTCTTAGCAGGTTTGCAAACCACTTAGGTATTCTGTTTGGCACTAGAACATTGACTTGTATTTCTAAAACTTTTGTTTGCCCTTGAATATTAAAAATAGCTCTTTTGCCTAGCCTTCAATTAAAAAAAAATTATTTATTTGCAAGAGAGAGTTGGAGAGAGAGAGAGAGAGTATTGGCTCTCCAGAACTTTCTTGCCATGGCAAATGAACTCCAGACACACGCACCGCCTTGTATGTCTGGCTTTACGTGGGTACTGGGGAGTCAAACTGATGCTGGCAGTCTTTGAAACAGTGCTGAGTCATCTCCCTAGTCCTTAGCCTTCAATTTTAAAAGCTCTTGCAGCAAATTTAGTTCCAGGAAAACTTTTACCTACTGAGGACTGAAATAATGATGAAAATTATTAAGTCATTTCACTATTTCATTCATTTTTCTTTTTTAAAAAAATATTTTATTTATTTGAGAGGGAAAAAGAGGCAGAGAGAGAGAGAAAGACAGAGGGAGAGGGAGGGAGAGAGAGGGTGTGCCAGGGCCTCCAGCCACTGCAAATAAACTCCAGATGCATGCGCCCTCTTGTACATCTGGTTTACGTGTATACTTGAGAATCAAACTGGGATCCTTTGGCTTTGCTGGCAAACACCTTAACCACTAAGCCATCTCTCCAGCCTCATTCATTTTTCTTAAATCACCATAGGTGGTTTGAACATGATAAAATAATCATGAAAGCCCTGTAAAATTATAACGCCAATGTGCTAACAACAGTAAACTAGTATTAAATGTACAATTAAATCTCAACAACTGGATGGTATTTTCAAATTTTGCTTTTATTACTACTTTTGTTTGATGAAATGCATATTTTATGTCCATTAAATATTTATGTTGATGCCCGTAGATGCTCTCACCTTTCATCAGAGAAGCTTCTTTTGCAGATGGCAGTGACGACTGGGGAGATTCGAAACTCCGCAAAGTGCTGAGAACGTGTGACTCAGCAGTACATGAAACTTCTCCATCACCACCACCGGAGAAGAGGAGGTGGGAAAAATGGACGAACCAGAGGAGGAGGAGTGCTTTGGAACATGGCCTTCAAGACCTGAAGCGGGAGCTGGGGAGTTGGCTTAGCAGTTAAGGCACTCAAGGACCCAGGTTCAATTTCCCAGGACCCATATAAGCCAGATAGATGCACAAGGTGGTGCATGCATCTGGAGTTCATTTGCAGTGGCTAGAGGCCCTGTCATGTTCATTCTCTCTCTCTCTCTCTCTATACATATACACACACACACACACACACACACACACACACACACATATATATATTTTTTCTCTGTATCTCTCTCTCTGATAAATAAATATTTATAAAAAGATCTGAAGAGGCCCATTGCAATCATGAATTTGCAGCCGTTGTTATTACCGATGCAGAATCTGCATACTAATGGGTCAATCACCATTTCCTCGTGGATGATGTAGAAAGAAAGGGAACAAGAAGACATCAAAATAGAAGAGGAGCTACTTGGAAAGTAGAAATTCAGCAAAAGGAGTATGGAAAAGGGGCGGAAAAAGAAGGCAATTTCAGGCATTTATGACCAAGATACATTATGTACATATATAAGATTGTCAATAAAAAATGAATTTGGGGGTCTGAGAGATGGCTCAGCCATTAAGGCACTTGCCTGCAAAGCCCAAGGACCCAGGTTTGATTCCCAAAAAGCCACATAAGCCAGATGCACAAGGTGGTGACACATGCATCTGGAGTCTGTTTGCAATGGCTGGAGGCCCTGGAGTGCCCATTCTCTCTATGTACCTCTTTCTCACTCCCTCTTTCTCCCTCAAATAAATTTTAAAATATAAAATAAAATTTTAGGGAGGGAGAGATGGCTCAGTGGTTGAAAGCACTTGCTTGCAAAGCCTGATGGCCTGGGCACAATTACTCAGGACCCACATACAGCCAGATGCACAAAGTGGTCCATCTGGAGTCCATTGCCCTGACATGGCCGTTCTCTCGCTCTCTCTCTCTGTTTCTCTGTCTCTCTGCTTGCAAATAAACTGTAAATACAAATTTAAAAAAATAAATAATGCTTTTCATGAGAATTTCTTTAATTATGCCTACAATTTTCTCCTGCTGACCTTGCTCTTTAGATTGCTGAGAGGGAAGAAAAGATTAACAGAGAAAGTTGCTTCTTTAAGGCTGTGTACGATGGTCTGTCTCTATAATCCCAGCACTCCGGAGGCTGGCATGGAAGAATCTTGGCCAGCCTAGATTTCAGAAAAGGACCCTGTCTCAAAACAAAACAGCAACAACAAAAATCTGCCTCCTTTAGAAACATGTGGCCCCTTTACATTCACCTACTCTAAAGCAATAACAGTAAAATTTAGTCACCAGTGACAAAAAGTACTGAAGATTGACCTGTGATAGCCAAGCAGAAATATTTAGTAGAATATTTCAGGAGGGCCCACTGTGCAGAAAAAGGAAGAAAATTATTTCCACACAATGACCTCCAGTACCAATAACTTCTGTGATGTTAGCCGGTACAATGCCCAATCATAATCGATAAATGGGATACAGCTTAATTAGAGCCTTCCTCTTAGGAGCTGGGCTCCCATGAAACTTAAATTCAAATTTTCAAAAGTAAGATAGTGTGTTTTCTTCTTGATCTATCAAAGAGAGAAAAAAAAAAAAGAAATGAAATGAAATCCAAGATGAGACCCATCACCAGGGGATGTAGATTTACCCACCAGGCATGTGGGCTTCAAAATCAGGGCAAGCGGGCTGGAGAGATGGCTTAGCGGTTAAGGCGCCTGCCTCCTAAGCCTAAGAACGCTGGTTCCAGTCTCCAGGTCCCACGTTTAGCCAGATGCAGTGACTCAAGGGCACAATGCCGCACTTGACCACAAGGTGGTGCACACATCTGGATTTCGTTCCCAGCAGCTGAGAGGTTGCTGGCGCACCCATCTCTATCTGTCTCCCTCTCCCTCTCTCTCTGTCTCTCCAAAAAAAAAAAAAAAAAAAAAAATTGGGGCAAGCTTCATTTTAGGAAGGAAGCCTCTTACAGCTTTCTCTTATAGAACACTGGCCAACTTTGTGTATTTATTTATTTCTTTTTACCAACATTAAGGTCTAGACTTCTTTTATAAACTTTGACAGGCACAATCCATTTTTTAAGATTATTATACTGGGTTACATAAGGCCATGTTCCTGCAAACATGTAATGTACTTTGAGTGTATTTTCCCCCTGCCCTGCTCTTAATTATATTTTAACAAATGAAAGCTCTCCCAGCCAGAGGAATCAGCGAGATGCTTTTCTCAGCTACTACCACATTTATTTATTCAATACCTAATATTCCATATACATCGTAACATAGAATTTTAATGTGGTGGCTTGATAAAATGCAAGTTTAAACAAGGATAATGAGTTAATAGACAATAAGGACACTGAAAACTCATCCAAGCAGAAATGCAGAGGTTGCATATAACTCCATCCTAAAGTAGACTTCTAACACACCCACTAAGGCTCAGGGAACTTTGCAGAAGAGGGAGTGGAAAGAGTGTAAGAGCCACAGGGTGGGAATTAGTATCCTGACGCATTTCTCTTCCCTCACCACAGAGACTGACTGATGCATTCATGACTCCATGGCGGCTACTGATAACCTGTTAAGAAGGGCCCTCAGGGCAATGGGAGTGGTGGTAAAGGGGATATAGGAGGATAATAGGGGGGAACAGCACCAACGCTCGATTTGTTCATACAGTGAAGTTCATAATTATTGTTATTTTTAAATAGCAGACCTGGGGCTGGGAAGATGGTTCCAGGGTTAAAGGTACTTGCTTGCAATTCTTGCTGGCTTGGGTTTGATTCCCTAGTACTCAACGAAAGCTAGAGTCACAAATGTGTCTGGAGTTTGTTTGCAGTGACATGAAGCCCTGGCACACACCCATTCATATTCTCTCACTCTCCAAATAAATAAATAAATAATAAATAAATAAATAAATAAATAAATAAATAAATAAATAAAAACTTTAAAAAAAAAGAACACATAGACCTGTGTTTGGATGAAGAACCATCACTGATTGAAGCGAGTCACCGTAGGGCACTGATGTAAGCCAGAGAGACAGTCCCCAAATAAGGAACACCATTTGCTTCCTGACAAGCTACCACAAGAGGCCCCAAGAAGGATGCAGGCGAGAGCAAGGGAGTGTTTCCTCTTCCTGTCTCACTGAGATTAGACCTGAATCTATTCTCTAAACTTTACAATGTGTTCCTTGCCCGGTCTGTTTACCAACATACTTCTGTGGGGCCTAGACACTGTGTGCCAGTTGTGGGCACTGGGTACAGCAGGCTAAAGAAAAATGAACTCCATGAGTAATTTTATTGTGCTTTGCCTCACCAGCGATCAAAGGTGTGTTGAGCTGCCCCTGCCCAACTGTGACAGACTTCCATGGGCCCTGTGTGCAGTCAAACACTCCGATTTGGACAACGTCTCATATTATCCTGTGGTACAAGGTCGGAAATGAAGAGTCAGTATTATGTGCTGCCTTGTTGTCTGATAAAACTGGGAAGCTTTCAAATGGCCTAATCACAAGTTCCCCTACATACTCTGCTCCCAAGAGCCAGAGCTCCTGGCTGCCCGCCTGATCAAAGCGAGGAGAACCAGTCCTGCTTACCCCTTAATAGTAGGTTTCTGTTCCCTGCTAGGCTGTATGGAACATTATACACAAGCCAGGCACATCATCCTGGAACAAATGGTCACCCAGCTCTCTAATGCCTTGATGTCTCTTCCTACAGTAACAGGTTGTTCACCCTGTGCCCAGATGCAGCCCTACATGGTGTGCTCTTTTCTCTGTGTCCCTGTCCCTCAACAGGTGATATGTGTTCATGGATCCCAGAACCCTGTATCGGGGCCCACCACCAACAACAAAGTGATATATGCAGAAGGCAGTTTAAACACATTGTAAGTTTGGCGGCTCTTAAGCCTTTGAAGAGATCCTCGCTGTCAGGGGTCCCAGGAACCTCATCTTCTGACGGACACTCCTAAAGAGTGTGTAAGCCAGCTGCCACTGCTCTACCCCTTCCCACAGCCCAGGATGGACCTGTGGTAGTTTGAATGGGATAGCTTGAATGTATGGTCCATGGACTGAGGTGTTTTATTAACACTGAGCTTGCAACTTGAGTTTTTTTTTTTTTTTTTTTTTTTTGGTTTTCTTTTCACTCTGGTCAGGCTGACCTGGAATTAACCTCAGGGTGGCCTCGGACTCTCGTGTCCTCCTACCTCTGCCTCCCTGCTGGGATTAGTATAATTTGGCATAAAAAATGCATGGTAGGGTCACTGGATGCCAACTTGTGGGACATGGTAAACATCTCTATTTAGATCATTGGAGCTGTAAGACGGAATGGTTTGCAATGAAGAACCAAACATGTTTTGGATATACCAGGACTGTGCAACAGCTACTGTGGAGAGCTGGTAGTTGTAGATAGATATTTGCTCAGGCTGTGACCAGCTCAGCTCTGCTGGAGGAACAGAATTGGAATCACTGATTATGGATTTTGAATTGGAATGGCGGTTACCTGCAGGTTATTATTGGCGTTGGTCCAGTTTGTCCCTGTTATGCCTTTTTACAATGGAAATGTTCACTTTGTTCCCTTAGGTGTTGGATATTTGTAACTTGGTTTTAATTTTACAGGACTGACAATTAAGAGACGGTCTTAAATCTCAACGGCACTTGGGACTCTGGAATAGGCTTAAAATTGATAAAGCTTATGGGAACCTTTGAAATTGGACTGAATGCAATTTGCATTGTGAGATGGTCATGAGTCTATATGGGTCAGGATGAAATGTGGTAGTTTGAATGTATGTCCCACAATAGACTCAGGTGCTTTATTAAAACTGAGTTTGCAACTTGAGCCCCTAACAGGCAGATCTGTGCTATAGTGGACATGCCACTGGGGGTAGATTGTGAGTCTAGCCTTAAGATGTATGGAGAGCAGTTGGAGCTTTGGCTGTTTGGGTTTGGGCTCTGGATATTTGTGCTGGCTGATGTTTGCTGGCTGTTTGATGGTATCTGTCTCTGAGGATGAGAAGTGATCCAGCCTCTTCCACCATTTTGATGGTGTTTCCCTGGAATTTGAAAGCCTAAAACAAATCCTTTCTTCCTATAAGCTGCTTCTGGTCAGATATTTGTCCAGCACAAGGAAGCTGACTATAACATGCACTCCAGCAATTTATAAGTGAACTGTGCTGGTAAAAGCTCTTTACATGTAGATAAGAGCAAACATGTTTGATTCCTTGTGTCTGATAGATATCCCATATTTCCTGCCTTTTAACTTTTAAATTATTTTCCATAGTCATTTCTGCTTTCCCCATCTTCATTATATTATGAAAACCCAAATGAATTAGAGTTTTTTGAAACTGCATATCTCTCATAGACAAAATTTCAACATTTGAGTCATGTATAAAATAAGTAACTAATCACTCAACCAATATTTATTAAACATTCATTTATTTTACCAAAATGCTAAAAACCAAACAGCAGTAAATTAATCAACATTTATTAAACTACTGGCGTGTTTAGTATTCCATAAATGTTGCGGAATTGTCTTTAAAACAATGCAATAATTTTTCAACCTATTCCTGCAATTGCACAGAGCAGTATTTTATTAGTCACTTACAATGCTTTAGAGATTTCCGTTTATATTTTCCAATAACAGCAATAATCAATGGGCTCAACTCAGATGTATGCTTCTCCCATAGGAGGTCATGGGCTTCCAAGTCACTTGCTTGAGTTGAAGTTGCAACTTTCTCATTTCTTAGATTTTGTCCCCAAAGGCCAGCTTCCTTGTTATTAAATTGGGAACATTTAATATACCCATGCCATAAGGTCATAAAAGATATTAGGGATATAATATTTGTGAAGCACTTAACAAGGTATTTAACATGGGGAAGAGCCAAAAAATTTAAACTATTATTAATAATAATAAAATGTTACTGCAATACTGACCTTATCTCTTCGGGTTATGCAGTGTAGGTCATAATCATGCTATCATTAGGCTCCTAGAGAAAAGAGGCGGATATATTTCAATTTCCAATTTCCTTCCAGGTTGCATCTAACAAGCTACATTTGCTCCCTCTAATTTGCTTCCCACTGCAGAGGCTTATACCTATTATAATAAAAAAAAGTCTGGAATGTTAGACAATAACCTATTCAGTGATACTTGGGACAGGTTAGGAATGGAAGTATGATGTAAATACATTTAAAATATTTGTTAAGGCCTCTTAATTGTTCAGAGGAATGATAAACTATGGACAATGAAAATTTGAAAATCATTCGCATTGTAAGGGGAAAATCCCACTTTTGACGCAATTTTATACTTTCTCGCCAATGTATTTTGCTTATTAAATTTTACAGAATGACTAAATGCATGTCAGCGGGCATTGTGTTTTAATCCCATGAACAACTTCATTATGAAGGTGCAAATCCAGCACTTTCTCTCCTGGTTCTATGGAAGTCGACAGCAGCACTATCACACGTGATTCATGGTGTGTTCCACGAACACGAAGGCTTTAAGAAAACGTGTTAAAAGACAGACAGTGCAAGTGGAAGGTATGCAGCATGTCTTCTGGAAATTGTCTCGAGTGAAACCTGATCTTGTGTGTCTTCTACGCTTAGGAAGCAGCACTCAGCACCCCACGTGGGATGCTTCAGGAAGATGTTAACAAGAATGATGGAGACTTTCCACAGAACAGTGCATGACATGGTGAACCCACACTGGCTGCGCTATGGCTAATCACGCAGACAAGATGCACACTGAACAAGATGGAGCTGTGGGCGATGCTCACATGGAGTGAGCAACAGAATAACCTGAAGAGCTACTGGATAATTATTGAGCACGGGTACCTGTGCTCTGTCGTACACTTCAGAAGTTAGAGTTTCTTAAGGATGTGTTTGCTGAAGTTGGGCCCATGTAATGAATCCCAGCGCAAGAGCTGGGAATGGATCTTAATTGGTAGAGTGCTTGCTTAGCATGTGCAAAGCCCTGGATCTCCTCGTGGCTTTTTCGGGAAGATTTTAGTTTGGGGTACTGCTCCCCCTATGCCCCTCCTCTAATGGCATTTTAATTTTTCCATGTCAGTGCCCTGCTCCTCTGCTTACACATCTACTGTCCTCTCTCTCAAGGCCTCCCCTCCCCCATCATGGTCTCTTTCTAACTTCCTGGATTCCAGTTTACATACAAACAAAACGTCAAAGTGAGAACCCACGTCTGAGCCTGGGTAACATTATTTAGTATAGTATTTTCCATGTCCATTCATTTTCCTACAGACTTTATTATTTCACTTGTGCATTTCCAATGCAACTGTTGTTTAGAACACTGATGAATCACCTCATGGACCTAAGCAAGGAATTTTCCTTTGGGTTCAATAAGGATAAAAATCTGTATTGTCTATGAGAACTCGATCTGTCTTAGTGTGCAATGAATCCTGTTAGGTGAAACTGGGGAAGGGAGTAGAAACCTTATTGAGAAATTATTTTGTGTAATCTGTCTCTATCCTCAAGCCATTCAATCTAGTGGCATACTCCAGGAAAGTTAATTTTAAAACAAGGCAGTAAGTTCAATGCTAGAACCATAGATAAGTTGCTATGGAGACAAGTACATAAGTTCTATAAGTAATTGCATTCCTATTTTTGCTATAGTTACAGGAAGATGAGGGCTAAATTCTTTGCTCAATTGAGACAACAGGGTTGACATTTGCCAAAGATATATTTGCTTCCTTTTTGCTCCCCAATCCTACTTTATCCATTTCAAGCTTTTAAAGCCATCTTATATAGTATAAATCTTCTGTTAAGTAAAAAACTGTTAAAGGATTACAATAAAAAATGTACAACATAAAATTTCAGGCCAAGTATCGCTTGCTTTAAAACAATGATTATAGCTCAGTGTGAGCATGGGGGCCTGAGGGGCTCTGATACCACCAGAGTTCGATTCCTCCAGCAACCAGTATGCAAATGGCATGAACATGCGTGCCTGTGATCCCCATCCTGCTGAGAGCCTCCAAGACAGGAGAACTGCAGGGCCCACAGACAAACAAACAAACAAACAAAAAGGCAAGCTATGGAATCCACAAGAGACTCCTCTCAAGACAGATGAGTGATGGACATGAATGGACATGTGACATTCTCCTGTGACCTCCAAAGGCAGGCATAGGCTGCTTCATCAGAACATACACGGGCATATGCACACACACACACACACACACACACACACACACACACACATTTTAATTATAAAAGACAAAATCCTTGGTAGTTAGTGGTGATGTTAGATTCCATAAACATATGTACATTATAAATAAGAGAGTATTGAAAGATAGAAAACCAGAAGTTGAAAACTAAATGAAAGCCATTACAGTGGGAGAATTATGAGCAAAGAGACCCATCACCTCTTTTTCTCGAGAAGCCACCAAGCCACTGATGGGGTGACACTGAAAACAGGATGTTCCTCATGCAAGATCTTGAATAATTGCAAAGCTTGTCAAGAGCCACCTGGAAGTTCGTTAACGGTGTGGTCCTCGGTGCTCTGCCATAAGCCCCTTCGCTCATCCCACACACTACCTTCCATAGCTGCTCGGCACTGCGTGAGCAGCACGACGCTGCTCTCCTTGTGGGTAGAACCTGGGCAAGTCTATGCTGAAGACGATCCTAGGAAGCACAGGCTCGTTGGTAGAATGAGCGGCTGTTTTCTTACGGGGAAGCAGGGAGTCATCAATGGGATGGCTCTGTCTACACCTATGTCTACTATCCAAACACCTTTGTGGGTACTTGGAAAGATGCAGCACATAAAACTGGCTTCTACAATAGAGACCCTATAACCGGGGTCTCTCGTTTACGCCAGCTACCTGGTGGCAAAGCTCATTAGCAGACATTGGGTTTCGCCTCCCTCCCCTCGATTTTGCTCTGTGAAATATGCTTCTTGGTCTGCTGTTCTATTTTTGCTTTTCTCACAGTAAGACCTCGTCAGGGAGGTGGCTTTATAAAGTATGGGCATAAGGAACGCTGACAGAGTTCCCAGATCTGTCCCTGGGCAGCTCCGTGACCTCTCCAGCAGAATACTTTAGAGTTCTGTGTTTCAGTTTCTTGTCTACAAAGTGGTCCGTCTAATGATACTTTCTGAAGAAATGCTCGACATTTTGCAAAAGGCCAGTGCTTTAAAACTACAGACAAGGGCTGGGGAGACGGCACGGTGGCTAAAGACACTTGATTGCAAAGCCTGCTGACCTGGACTCAATTCTACAGTAACCATGCAAAGCAAGAGACCCTGGCATGCTCTCTCTCCCTCTTTCTTTCTCTCTCTCTCTCTCATACACACACACACACACACACACACACACACACACACACACACATACACACTCAAATAAGTAAAACTGTTTATAAAAACAAACACATTCAAATGTTTACAGCTACAGAAAATTACTATTCTTGTTGTTTGTATTATTATGCTAATTCCATGTTCATTAAAATAATATAAAACACATCAATGACATCTACAAAAAAAAACCTTGTTCTGGTTTCTGTGCAGCTGACTGACAAAACCTAATTGTCAACTGCAATATACTCCTTCATGGTGCGCTATCTTGTGAAGCTAGCATCCATCCAAGGAGCTGCCTGCTGCTGCTGTTTCAGTGACTTGGAACTTTTAAATTAATTTATAGCATCCAGCCATGGACTGACGACTTGTTTGTTCTATAATTATTTATTCTAAACAGAGCCACAATGAAACAAAATGAGATGAATTAGGGCAATAACTGGTTCCTTCTGTGACAGTGGACTTTCAGGGTTCTAAGTCACAGAAAGAATGACAGTCATATTGTAACTGAAATGCTACTGATGCAGGACTTTGGGGTTCAGGAGGGGTCTCCCTAGTTTATGAACCCCCAATTTTGTGTCCTGTCCTCTCTTTAACAAAGAATTTATAAATATGGACTAAAAGAAGTATAAATTATGAATTATTAAGTTTATTTAGGGAGAAATCACAAATTTTGTGGGGTTTAAGGGAAATTGGGATCTAGGAATAAGGCTAGAGCACTCATGAACACGAGGAAAGCAGGAAACATCACTCATGTGGAAAACACGGCATAATCTGTGCGATTCCTTCAAGAGAAATGGCTGAGACAGAGCCGTGCACATGCCGGAGATAAAAGCCAGGTGCTTATGTGGGGAGACTTAGCAGGAACGTCCATGGCACCACTCTGAGTTTCCATGGAAGAAGGTCAAGAGCGCAAATGGTGGGGGCTTAAGGAAGTACAGCAGAAAGAAAATGCCAAATCAGAGGCCAAGAAATTTGGAGGAGAAGATAGACTCGTGGTGACCCTGAGTTAGAGAAATTACACAGGTCATATGCTGGGAAACAAGTCAAAACCATGTCCAAAAAAATGAGCCCATTCTCCAATATCAAGCTCTCACCAATTGTGGGCTTTAAGAGGGCCTATCATACAAAATTCTCTCTAAAATAACAATGGCCATCCCATCTATCTGGTGCTGACTTCTCTCTCCGTTGGAGAATTTGCTTCTTTTTTTCAGATGGACACAGAACCTGAAGGGAGGATCAGCCTATCACACTTCACCAGGTCCCAGCTGAAGCCGTAGACTAAATGAGTAAGAGTGCCACTTTCTCGGGGAACCTGGTATCAGCACAGGGGTGAAGGAGATGGACACAGAGAACACTCAACTCCTACCAAACCAGAGTCACAGAGACACAGAGGCTCCCAAGACCTCCTCACTGAAGTAGACGGAAAATGAACCCAACGTGGCTCAGGGAAATTCGCAGAAGAGGGGGCAGAAAGAGTGTTAGAGCCACAAGTTGGGTCATTATGCACAGAGACATTGCCTCTTCCCCATAACTGTTGGCTACCCCCATAATGCATGACCCACATTTCCCAATGAGGAGGGTCCCTTGGGAGGGGGGAGGACAGAAAGGAGGCTACCAGAGGCACCAACATGAATGTAAAATTAAAATAAATAAAAATATATATTAAAAGAGAAGAAAAAGCACCAGTGTGGTAGATATAGAGTGTAAAGGGAATTTGCGTGTGGTAGATTCCGAGACCAGAGGAAAATCATGCATGTAATTAAAGTGAGAAGTGACCCCACAGTATAAAGCAGAAAACCACCCAGGCTGGGAAGCAGGCCCCATATCCTGGCTGGGGCGGAGCAGGGCAAGCCACACTCACTTATCTTTATCTCTGTATATGTGTAATCTCTGTGACCAGAGCCAGGAAAGACAGAGAGAAAGCCAAAGAAGGCTGAAAACTATTCCCTTCGTCAAATTCAGGTATGTAAAGGGAGACCGATTGGTTTGTAGATTTGAAGGGGCAGGCTTCTGGGCCAGCCAGCCCGGGTAGTGAGGGCTGCCTATCTAGGTAGCAGGCTAGCCTGTGGGCAGCAGGGGGCACAGCAGCTGCTTGGATCAGACCCAAGGTCCATTCCTGCAGGAGTTCCGTTCCTGCCAGGGCAAGTTGGCATTGGATTTCTCTGGGCTTCAGTTCCGAACTGAAACTGCCTAAGGACCGGAGCTTCCTCCTGTTTCTCCTTTACTAGCGAAAGCCCCAGCAGGAGGCAAGACTATACACACTGTGCCATTCTCCCCAGATGTCAGACCATGTCTTTTCCCCACTTGCAAACAGTGCGTTTAACAGGAATGCTGGAGTCTGGAGCTCCACGCTGACCTCTGAAGATTGAGAAGTTTTCCACTCTCCACTTCTCAAAGGAATGAACTAAGAACTTAGGAGCAAACTGGCTGGAGGAAATCTCATATTCCAACAAAAGCCTGAGATTCTTTCCTCTCTCAAAAAGGGATGATCTTGGGCTATACAGATGACTCAGCACTTAAGGCACTTGTCTGCAAAGCTTAAGGACCCAGGTTCAATCCCCCAGTACCCACATAAGCCAGATGTACAAAATGGCACATACCTCTGGAGTTCATTTGCAGTAGCTGGAAGCCCTGGCACACCCATCTATCTCTCTTTCTCTCTCTCTCTAATAAATAAATTAAATAAAGAATTAAAAATTAAAAAAAAAAAAACTGCCTATAATAGAGAGAGGAGGCAATCTGAAGTCCCGGTCCCCCTTCCTCAGGAAAGGACCATTCACTCTATCTCACAATTGAATTTATGTGTGTTCTAGTCTTTCTTGAGGTTCTTTATAAATTGTAAGATGACCACAGGTAAGTGTAGGGAGGAAATCAGACCCCTCCCTTTGACCAAGCTACAAATAAATACATATTTACTCACTAATTTCTATTTCTTATTTTGTTTTCAAGTCCAGGAAAATAAACCAGTAAGTTTATAAACCTAAGTGCCTGGTAGCAATATGAAAGGTAAGCTTTAAGAACTCTTCATAAATTGGATATGCAGATGACAGAGAGGCATAAAGCTGTGATCTCAGCAGGGGTCTAAATGGTGGAGTTGCTGATGACCAGGCAAGCTGAGAGCCTTGGTGTTTGAAAGAGCACTCAGAGAGTGCGGTGAGAGAAAGAAGAATCCCGACCAGAATCTGGCAGAGAGACTTACTCTTCCCTCCCGGGGCCTCACGTACTGAGCAGCTACTGGACTGGCTGGTGCTCCAGCTTGTAGACAGATAGTGCTGGACTGTCCATCCCGCGTCCTGCAAGGTAATCCACTAAACCTCCTGCAAGTGCATATTCATTCTATCAGTTCTGTTCCCCTAGAGAGCCCTGACTGATACATAAGGGATGCTTTTCATAATGTTTGCATTCATTAAAAAAAAAATAGCTTCGGGACTGGAGAGATGGCTCAGCAATTAAGGCGCTTGCCTACAAAGCCTGAGGACCCAGATTCAATCCCTCAGTGCAGCTCATGTAAAGCCACATGCACAAGGTGGTGCATGCATCTGGGGATTTCATTTTCAGCAGCTAGAGGCCCTGGCGCTCCCATATTCATTCTCCTTTCCTCTCTCTCTCTCTCTCTCTCTGTGTTTCTCTCTCTCTCTCTCTCTCTCCTCTTTATCTCTCTCAAATAAATAAATAAAATATACTTAGGTATGGACCTGAAATCCAGGGCCTTGCTCAAGCTATGCATATTCTTTCATACTGTGTTATATACTCTTATATGATCAAACGCATTTTCATAGTTTTAGTTTTTATATTTTTAACTTTTCTTGGAAACTCTCTTAAGTATAGGCAATATACCTATATGCATAATCTCTCCCACCACCCTTCCTTTCCCCACTTTACCGAGTCTGGTCTTTTCCGCTAGTCTCCCTTCTATTTTACTGTCATCATTTTCCCCTCCTGTTTATCGTGCTGGTCTCAGGTAGGTAGCGTCAGCCACTGTGAGGTCATGAGTTCCACAGCCATTTACTTTGCGTCTGGGAGACAGGGTTGTAAGCACTCCTCCATCCTTTGGCTCTTACTTTCGTTCTGCCCCCTCTTCTGCTGTGGTTCCTGAGCCTTGGAAGGGTGACAGGTCTCACTTAGCTCTTGCTGAACACTCCACAGTCATTTCTTCTCAGCACTTTGATGAAATTTTAAATGTAGCTGAAGCCATTATAGTCTTCCTTACAATGTTCTTATTTTGCACTCAAGTTTCTCCTTCTCAGTGTCCCCTGTCCCTTTTTTAAGATTTTATTTTATTTATTTATTTATTTATTAGATACAGAGATAGGGAGAGAGAGTGAGAGAGTGAGAATGGGTGTGCCAGGGCCTCCAGCTACTACAAACAAATTCCAGATGCATGTGCCACCATGTGCATCTGGCTTACGTGGGACCTGGAGAATCGAACTGGGGTCCTTAGCTTCACAGGCAAGTGCCTTAACTGCTAAATCATCTCTCCAGCCCCGCCTGTCCCTTTTTACCTGCCACCAAGATGTCTCCAAAGTTTCTTTCCTTCAGCTGAACTAAATATTAAGTAGATTCCTCTCTTTGAGAGTTTTTATTTTAGAAAACTCCCTTTGCCCTTTCTTTCTCTGCAGATTTGAGATGTAAATCTTCTTTCTTCCTTTGCTAGATTTTTACAACCCCAGAAATGTCTTTCTCAAATGCCTGGAAGCTACCTCTTTCAAATGTAAACATCATGATAGATGGAGTGCTCACTTTCCAGTCTCCGAGGGAACATGGTGGTTTAAATTGGTAAGCAACAATTAGCACGCACAGATGGCCTGTGCTCTGCCCAGCCTGCCTGCTGACACACTCCAGTGCTTTTCTATCAGCTTACCCAGAGCACTGACAGTCTCCCACCTTTTGTTACAGCAAAATTGAGTTCAATCTCTTTTTCATTCAAAGAACCTTGAACAAAATCTTTGCTGTTTTAACTCCATTTGGTGCAAATTTCTTTGTCCCCCAAAGAAACTTCTTGATAAATGAAATGGAATAAAATCGGAATTAAAATTTCCAGTGCATTCCTGTTATCATTAAGGAATCCATAAAATATCAGCACAACATTTTTTCCAGGTGGGCTGCATACTGGACTCTCATAGTAATTTATTCCTTTCTATTGTTTTAATTTATTTTTTATGAGAGTGTGTGTGAGAGAGAATTGACATGCCAGGGCCTCTAGCCACTGCAACTGAACTCCAGATGCATGTGCCACCTTGTGTGTATGTGTGACCTCGTGTGCATGCATCACCTTGTGCATCTGGCTTACGTGGGTTCTGGGGAGTCACATCTGGGTCATTAGGCTTTGCAGGCAAGTGCCTTAACTGCTAAGCCATCTCTCCAGCACAATTTATTCTTTTCTTTTCTTTTTAAATTAAGGCTAGTGGAAGCATTCAAAAGATACCTAGAGGCTGAGATGTAGCTCAGTGTTTGAGCTCTTGTTTGTTATGTGCAAGATCTTGGGTTCAATACTAATCAACACAGAGAGAGAAAGGAATGGGGTGTGAGAGAGAGAATATGAATGTCCTGCAAAAATAATTATGTGGTTCAATACTCATACTAGAACCCCTTGGCCATAAGGCTTAGTTCATACATATATACATATATGTAGCTTAATATACATATAATATATGTAATAATAAACTCAGATTCAAGAATGGAGGACTCTGTGATGAACTGTTTCTTGTGACCATAAGATTTGTTTAACTTGAAGTAAAAGAAGAGCAAGGCATGAAGCAAGAGGAGCGGAGTTTGGAATGGTCCAGCCAGGGGAGGGTAGCAGTTGGGGAGGTTCCAGTATGCAGCCAACCTGGAACAAAAGTTGTGCTGAGGTTTCATGGATTCCTTAATGATAACAGGAAAGCACGCAGATTTTAATTCCTATTTTATTCTGAGGGAAGGACCTTGCACCAGAAATGCGGGACATGAGCAGAAATGGGGAACCTGTGGCCAAACCTACCTGATGGTGTCATTATTTGAGCAGGACTTTCATGGTAAATCCTTAGAAGTCTGTCTGTCCTGTGGCGCACCTGCTAAGCTCCTCTGGAGAAGTGAGGCTTGGAATGTCCTGTCCCCACCCAGGGTGAAATGTAGAAAGAGGGATTTTGCCCTTTGGACTGGGAGGAGGAAGCTCCCTTTAACAAAACCTTCCACTCTCACCCTGGGGATGTGGGACTCGGTCCCCAATAGCAGTGAGGATCACAAAGTATAGCAGTTACCTGCCCATTGCTGGGACCAAAATATCTGATCAGAACGAACTTGAGGAAGGAAAGAGTTTATTTTGGTTTACAGATCCAGAAGTTCACCACAGAGGATATCATTGCAAGAAGGGAATACCAGAAGCAGGAAACCAGCATCATATCCTCACATCAGCAAAGAGGAAGTACACAGAGAAAGACTAGCAGCAGGGCCAGGCTCCACTGCCATAAGGCCTTCCCCAGCGACTTTCATTTCATCCACAAACTCCATCTCCTCAAGTTGCCACAACCTTCCCAAATAGCACTGCTCTGTCATGGGGACAGAGTGTTCAAACACAAGCCTATGGTAGCATTGTATATTCAAACTGTCACACAAAACTACAAACCTGGGCATATTTGGGGGTGTCTGTCACAGCTGGAGAGATGGGGAAAGAAAGGCAGCTTGCCTAAAATCTAATCATATACATACATAAGTACATAAGTAGAATACACAAACATCATGCCTGGCCTGATCATAGTTTTTTTTTTTTTTAACTTTCTAAATATTACCCTGGCACCCATAGTATAATAGTGCCATAGCTGCTACGGTGGATGATGTGGGGTGATCATAAGAGCTGCCAGTCCAGACATGGGCTAAGTACTTCATACATATTAAGGCAATCAATCCCTCCTTAAAAAAAAACAAAAACAAAAACAAAAAACCAGGCTGAAGAAATGCCTTAGAGGTTAAGGAGCATGCCTATGAAGCCTAAGGACCCAGGTTCAATTTTCCAGGTCCCACTTAAGCCAGATGCACAAAGGGTCATACGTCTGAAGTTCATTTGCAGTGGCTAGAGGCCCTGGTGTGCCCATTCTCTCTCTCTCTCTCTCTCTCTCTCTCTCTCTCTCTCACACACACACACACACACACACACTGTCTCTAATAAATAAGTAAATGCATAAATAAATAAATAAATAAATGGAAAAAGAAAAAAATGTGAAATATGTACTACCAGTCCTTCCAAAGCAGGGTGAAAACTCAAGGAAAAATATGGAGACATAAGAAGGAAAAGGAGTCTGGTTGACGGCCTCAGGGCAGCTTAGAATCAAGAATTCCAGAAAAATTAACTTTTGCCTTTCTCCCTTCCCAGTTGTTAGCTTTCCATTTCCTAAGACTTTCACCAGAAACCCCTCGTGCAAGCATGGATCCAGGAAACCCCTTCCAAGGCACTTCCAGGACTGCCTTATAGTCTCACTTACTAAAATGGAAAGAAAAAAAAACCACACACAACATCTTTCTTAGCAATCAGGTGAGATGCTACTCAAGAGCCTCAACATAGTACATATGGCCAAGACTATGAGATTTAATAGTAAATCTCCCGTGAGGAGCCCAGACACACACTTGACTATGTCTTACTTTCTATTTCTCTCTCTTATGGACCCTTCTACCAACTCTGTGATGTGTCATACATTCCTTCTAAGCTCTTAACCCTCATGCTCAAAATCTATGTTAAAATATCCTCAAGAAACCAAGTCGGCTTCACATGGGCTAGTGCTGGAATTCTTTTCTGTATCAGAGACACAAATCTTGGGTTGGCCTGAGTCAAGGCCTTTAAACTATTTACGGATCTCTGAGGACTGCTGAGGGTAACTTCATGGAGCCATATTGTCTCCATCCCTTTCTACTGACATTTCCATTTTAGATATATGAAAGTTAATAAGAAGAGGTAAATGAATTGCTTACAATTATGTTAGAAAGGTCTGCCCATGTTCACCAAGTTGTTTCTATATGCAGTGTTCTTGCACTGAATCCTGACATTTCCAACCTTGATTGAGCAATTACTAACTTTTCCTTGGGAGTTGTCAGTGCTCTGGAGTGTTGGAAAGCTTAGAAAGACAGTCTAAAGAGAGGCAATCAATAGAAATACAGGCCATTTTAATGTCAGCCTTCTATTTTACTTAAATGAATTTTCCATAACTATTTTAAGAGGTCCCTGTTTAAGAGATTACAAAGCACATTTTTTATTCCCTTATTCAATACATAGTCCAATTAAACATGCATTCCCTGGGTCTTCTGTGCTTCCTGTGAGCTTGGAGTGACTGTGGAAACTTGGGCAAGGTTGACTTTCTGCTGAGCTGTTTAATTCTCCCCTTCAGATGTAAATGGTCATCTAATGGCTTTCACAGAGGGTCACTAGTAGGACCAGATGGACAGTACCACAAAGAAACAACTGGCACCAGGAAAACGTGGTGGTAGCTAAACCTCCTAGTATTTTATCCCCACTACACCAAAGAACCTCATAAGCTTTAATTTCGTATATAGTGTTGAGCAGTTCACAAAAGGACACTGTTTAAATTTTGTTCCTGGATTTGCTTCCAAGTGGAAAAAGAGGGTTGGCATCGATGCTATTATCCTTCTTTACAGACTCTCAAACCATTCCTTTGTTCATATAGTTTCCTGCTATCATAATTCCATATAGGTATATGTTTTCTTTTTTCTTCTACCTGAGAGATTATCTACCACTGCTTGATTTTCTTTTTACTTCTTTAAGCCAGCTCCTTCCTGGACATTACATGTGGCTCCAAAAAGAGCTTTACTTATTTTCCAAAGGCTTAACCAGTGGTACTCAGAGCCATTCAGCCTGTTAGAGCATGTGTGTGGTACTCTACCTTGGTGATGCAGTACCCAAAATTCAAAGTGAAAATCATGCAATGCCAGTATTAAGCAAGTGATATTTGTCAAAAGATAAGAAATGACTGAAGTGACATTTATGGAAGATTAACCTGGCAAACATACACAGGCTGGATTGGATTCCACTAAAAGAAGCATTTGATGAAGGTTGTTCCACTCCGTAGATATAAGCCATGTTGGTCTCTGGATCTGTCTGATTGACTACAATAAGATGCTCTGCACTGGCCGTTTGAAGTGTTTCACTGATAAAGGAAGAAGTAGGTCTTACCTTTTCCCTATGCAACCTTGAGCCCTTTGCATGAAAAATTAGTCCTAGGAGCATCAGAAGACTGGGATTAGGAGAGATAAATCTTTTCTAATATATATTAATTGTACATATTATGTTCAATTTTCATATATGTATATAGTATATTTTGATCATATTCATCCCTTGTTTCTCTCAAAGGAGAGGTAAATTTATTTTTAAGTTTATTTACTTCAGGCAGAAAGAGAGATAATGTGCATTCCAGGGCCTCTTACTGCTGTAAACTAACACCAGATGCATGGGCCACTTTGTGCATCTAGCTTTACATGGGTACTAAAGAACTGAATCTGGACCAACAGTTTTTTCAAGCAAGCTCCATTTTCCCAGGCCCCAAGAGATAGATACTAATAAAAAATAAAATAACCCACTTTAACAGTGATCATCTGGAAAAGGGTATTGGCCAGAATTAATGTCAAACAAGAAATTTCAACATTTTTTCCTTATGTGTTAACAGTAAAGTTCATTAATATTTACAATAGTTCTTAAATAATTTTTGAATTAATTATTGGCTTAGGAAAAGAAAATGCATGTTCTCATAGAAAAAATAGTAAGACATTATTAAGAAAAAAACATTATATTTAGATTTTTATGCATCATTCTCTGTGCATTAATTTAAGACTAAATGTAAGGGAAATTTTTGTAGGAAGCCCACAATATTCTTTATTAAATTAAGAAAATGATTATTTAGCAAATTCTCTTGTTTTCAATCACTTTATCCTGATCATGTAAATGGATTTTTATCATCTTAAATAAGTCTAAGCCATTATGAAATAAAATACAACATAATCCCTTGATCTGCATAATCACAGTCACATTTTACATACAGCCTGCACTTCTCTGCAGTACTTGAATAACAAAAGTTGCCTCTCGCTAATGTGATTACTAATGCAATCTTGAAATAAAACTCAAGAGGTCAGGGTAAGTAGGACCTGGATCCACACAGAAATTCATACTTATTTCAGAATTAAACACAAGTGATTAATAGGCACAGAGGCCAGTCTCCCCACTCTCAGCATGTCAACTTAAAAACTTTGGTTATGACCTGAAGACTAGTGAAATCAATTTATATTGTGGAATGAAGGCCAATTCTGTAATTTGCATAGGTGGCTCTCCATGGCTTTGGAGCATCAGAATATGATTTTCCTGTATTTTATCAGACCCTCTCCTTGCCCCCCCCTTCATTCTCCTACCACCATACCACCAGTTTGAAGTATTCAATAATAAAATATATTTTCCTTAACTATTTTCAAATAGATTTCATTTGAATAACACTACATATGAATTACATCCAACATACAAAATGCCAAAAGATTGACTAATAATTAGGTACCTATGACAAGCCTTGAAAGATAAACTATTATGAAAGCAATGAAGACCTTGGAATTCTTCTCTGGTATTATTTCTCTCACTTATAGCCAGATCAATAATTCTTTGGTTTTTGGCAATACAAGTTTATATATCTCCTTCATAAATATACCAAAGAACCACATGCTATATTGCTTTCATGCCTTTAGAACTATTTTTAAATGCTTTATCCTGTATATCTTTTGATACTTGATTTCTCTTTCATTCAACTTTATAGTCAGATGGCTTAATATCTCTAGTTCATTCATTTTTACTGAATATGACAGTGTTCTCTCTTGCTGTTCCCTAATTTATTCGTCCACATTGTTCCTGATTGGCTTGTAGGTTGTTTCTGGAGCTACACCATCAGAAGTAGCCGAGCTAAGAACAATCTAGTTGGTGCCTCTGTCCACACAGTGGAAAAATTTCAAAAGAACACTTAGTTCATCCTGAACACATGTCAAGGTTTTTAAAATTACAATAACTCTCCAAAGATCTGTGGAAGCTGTTAATATAATTAGCAATGTATGGTGGTGTCTTTCATCAGAATGGGGATATCTTGTTAGAATAAAAATGATAGTTAGCCATAGAATTGATGAGCAAGACAGTGCTAAAACCTTCAACTTGCCAGAATCAAAAGATTATCTAGGGTTAGAGAGATGGCTCAGTGGTTAAGATGCTTGCCTGCAAAGCCTAAAGACAGGGGTTTAATTCCCCAGTACTCACATAAAACAGGAGGCAAAAAGTGGCACATGTATCTTGAGTTTGTAGTGCCTGGAGGCCCTGTCATGCCCATTTTCTCTACCCCCCACCCCCCACTTGCAAATAAATAAAAATACTTAAAAAATATCTCTGAAGGGGGCTCAGTGGAAGAGAGATTGGGGAGAGACAAGAAGAGTAGGTAAAGGGTGAGGTCTGTGACAAAAACACATCATATGTATGTGTGAAAAATATCAACCACTGAGAACCTTCAATAAACACAAAGCTGTTAAAAAAGAGTGTGGTCTCAGGTGACCGTCACAACCAACTTTATGTCTGTGTCATGTTCAGCAAGAACTTACATGTGTGTGACTGATTGAGCAAAGGGTCAGTGTGAATCCAAAGGGTCAGCTGAACGCCACCATGGCTGAAGGCCTGTGTGTTTAAAATAAGTCTTTGAAACAAACAAACAAACAAACAAAAATTGCTTTGTACATATGTGTTTGACTCATATAGAGTATTTGATAATTGTGTCCTTTTAGTGTGCACAGACACTCAGAGCCTCAGGGGTGACCTTGAGGAACAATTCTGACTTACGCTGCTCTTCATTCCTTCTTTTATAGGCTCCAAGCTAAACCCAAAGTGAATTATGTTTTGTTTAAAAAGAATAGTTAGCATGCATGAGAGATATACAGACAGGTGTAGATACATTTTCCTATGCATTTGGGCACATGTGTGTGGGATGGTGTGTTTGAACTTTCCATCTTATTTTCTGAGATACGATCTCTCACTGAATCTGGTACTCCCCAATTTGGCTGCAGTAAGTAGCTCTCCAGGGAGCTCTGGAGATCGGCGGTCTCCACTTGCCCAGTTCCGGGATTACGTCATGTGTCACCATGCTCGTTATTTTGCATGTGTGCTGGGCATTCAAACCCAGGTCCCCATGCCTGTGCTGCCGGGGTTTTCCTGGTTTAGCTGTCTTCCAGCCCTGTGAATGTCTTTTAACAAATAGGTCAGATAGCTTAAAGAATTCAAAAAACCACTTCTTTCTAGTTTAAAACATGGATTTAGTATAAAGTTTTGGAAAAAAATCATGGCAATTTTTTTTTTTTTTGGAGAGAAACAGAGAGAGACAGAGAGAGAGGGAGAGAAAGACAGAGATGGGAGCGCCAGCAGCCTCTCAGCTGCTGGGAATGAAATCCAGATGTGTTCGCCCCTTGTGGGCAAGTGTGGCATTGTGCCCTTGTGTCCCTGCATCTGTAAACGTGGGACCTGGAGATTGGAACTGGCGTTCTTAGGCTTAGGAGGCAGGCAACTTAACCGCTAAGCCATCTCTCCAGCCCAATCATGGTAATTTTGAAGGGCAGAGTAACTCATAAATGCATTTGCAAAATAATTATATATTGAAATCTTTTCCTATCAGTCTGACCTGAATATACTGCCCGAAAGACTATATTTTTGTTCAAAGGAAGGAAATGAGTTTAAAATTAGGAAGTCCATGATTAAGACATTCTGTGGAAGTAATTTTAAGTATTTAAGCACAAATGATATTGAAAAGACTACAGAGAAACTTAACTGCAGGTACCTAATCTTAACCTGTATTTTAAACCAAAAATAAAAATGGAGAGAAATTTAAAGAGTATTTACATCTTTAGTTCTCATACATACAGTCCAAACATCTATGAAAGAGAAAATGTCCTTTATTTCAAGTATCAATTTAAATTATCTTTGAAAATGATCCTACTCCATTTTATTAATAATTTATATGCAACTTTTCTCAGCTCTATGCAGATATCAGAAATATTAGCAATTACAAAATTTCAATAGAGCTCCCTTTAGGGATAGAATAAAATATGCACAAGTATCTATGATCACTGGTTTTCTTTTGTTTTATACTTCTAGGTGCCATTTATTTTATTTGCATTAAAATTTCTTCCCTGGGGCTGGGGGTGGTAATGCAAACCTATAATCCCAGAACTTGGGACGTGCTGGAGGCAGGAGGATCAAGAAATTAATATCCTCAGATACACAGAGATTTCAAGGTCATCGTTTTGGCTACTTGTGATGCCATGTCATAAAAAATCTAATTGTTTCATGTAGAAGAAAGTTGTAGGCTTAATTAACCCTTGACATTTCCAGTGAATATTTCTGACCAGATCACGCTTTCCAGTAGCTGTAGCCTATGAGAAGTAATAGCATGCAAAGACTGATCATGAATTTATGAGAAAAAGATAGAATGCGAGGTTAAATTCTACCTATACTGCTTGCTAGCATGTTAGAAGAACTGCTTAGTCAATCTGTGCCTCCTTCATTTTATCTATAATTTCAGGATAATAGTAGGACATACTTTATAGGATTATTACAGCAATGGCTGGCACATGCAGAGCACAATTAAATCAATGATAGCTATTATAGTTATTCAAATACTTGGAGAACTGAGCTAACAGGATGAACAGTTAAACTTTTTTTTTTCAGGTGATGTCCACCATTTCTTTTGAGTGACCACCTGCTTGAGTTCTTTAACTAGGGAGCAGTTGAGTAGAAAATGCACCCTGGTATTGTTCCTTTGTTTCCTCTAACAGTGACAGAGACACTTCATCCTCCGAAGTGTTACGAGCAGGGAGAGAGTGAGGATGGACGAGAGAGGGAGCATTCTCAAGAGAAAGATGAGGAGAGTGGATCTGTGACATTGCTTTTCACAGATGACCATTCCTTTTGGAGGCCACTGTGGTCCACTTGTTAGGTAAAATCACACAAAATAACAGGAAACTCAATCACTCTCTGTGTTTCCATGTAATTTCAGCTGGTCTCCTTGCAAAGAGCTGCTTTATCTGTGCTCTAAAAGGACTGGACTTTGGGGACGAGAGATAAAAATGAAGTGCTCATATAGAATTTTTCGTGCTGATGTACAGCAGCGTGTTTTCACCTCCTCGTTGCCATTTCTGCTCTACAGAAAAACCACTACCACTCTTGGTCATTAATTACTGGAAACATCTGGTTTCCATTTTGCTATATGTAAAACTAACAGTTGGGCTAGAAAGATGGCTCAGTGGTTAGGAGTGTTTGCCACATGTGCACAAGGCCTCTTGAGCCAGAGACCAGCCCACTGGACTCCTCAGAACACATATAGAATATAAGCTGGGTGTGACCACACACATCTGTAAATCCAATATGTAGGGTTGGGGGCTGGAGAACTGCTGAGGCTTACTGATGGATAGCAGCTTTAGGTTGAGGGCAAGGCTCAGTCTCAAGAAAAGAAATATGCAGATCAAGGAGTGATCAGGAAAGGACGCCCAACATTCTCCTCTGGCCTCTGATCTCATGAGACACATGAGTAAAAGCATGCACACACACACACAGGCACACATGCATACACACACAATAATTCAAAGTTGAAGAGTGGTTTAGCATGAACCTGTGAAATACATAGAGACTTTAAGGAGAACCAGTGATTAAATGAACTGGCTTTATTTTTCTTTTTGAAAGTTAAGTTATCCTCAGGAAGTACAATCACTTTAAAAGCTCTCAAAAGAAGAGGAAAACGCTGAATTTTTTTGGTTGTTGTTGTTATTTGTTTTTTAAGACAGGGTCACATGTAGCCTAGGCTGGCCACAAACATACCGTGTAGTTGATAATGACATTGAACTCCTGATCTTACTATCTCCGCTTCGTGAGTGCTGACATTATGGGACTAAGCCACCATGTGTGGCTCATGCTGAAACTTTTTAAATCAATTAATACTTCATATACAAACTTAGATAAAACACCAGGTTTAAAAAGCCAAACCAGAGCCAGGCATGGTGGTGCACACCTTTAATCCTAGCCCTTGGGAGGCAGAGGTAGGAGGATCGCCATGAGTTCGAGGCCACCCTGAGACTACATAGTGAATTCCAGGTCAGCCTGAGCTAGAGTGAGATCCTACCTCAAAAAAAACAAGACAAAACAAAAAGGCCAAACTAAGTAGCCTCGATAGTTATGATGTTATTTATTTAAAACATGGATCACACTGACACACAAATTATTTCTACGTGTAATTTCAGGTGTTTGTGATGTCTAGATTAAGGTCAGAGCTGTTGCATGGCACTCTTCAAGCCGCAGACATCTTAGGAATAAAAGGGTAACTTTAGCACCGGCCATCATGTTGTATCATATGCGTTTTACTTTAGAGAGCCAGCTTCAACAATGCAAGTAACTGAAAGCATTTCAAGTGAGGCTATGTCTTTATGTATTCTTAAGTCATTGAAATGAGTCTCCCTCATAGATTTTTGTATGATGTCCTAAAGAAAATTTCCCAGAAGTTAAAAATACCTTTTAATAAAATCCCTCCCTCCTTCCCTCCCTCCCTCCCTCCTTCCTTCCTTCCTTCCTTCCTTCCTTCCTTCCTTCCTTCCTTCCTTCCTTCCTTCCTTCCTTCCTTTCTTCCTTCCTTTTTAATGTGCATTCAAAGAATTGGGTTTCACTAAGATATTTTTCAAATGATTCTTTTAGCTTTCCTTCCTTTTCTCTATCTCCTTCCCTGTGTCTCCCCGCCCACCATAACCTCCTTTCTAGTTTGATGCTGAAAGTTTTCTCCTTGTCCTCCCTGCCTCCTTTGCATCACTTGTGCTTCCTCTCTTGAGGTCTTTCCCTAGTCATCTCTTACACTCACTCTCACGCTCCCTCATGTATTTACAGACAAACAGTAGAAGCTAGGATCCACATAGAAAAGAGAACATGCTTTTATTTATTTTTGTCTTTATGGTCCTGGGGTACCTCATGTAACATTTTTTTCCAATTCCATTCATTTCCCTGCAGATTTCATGGCTTCATTTTTTTTGTAGCTGAATAGTATTCTGTGTATGTATCACATTTTTATTATCTAATCATCATTTATAGACACCCGAGTTAACTCTGTGTCCTAGCTATTGTGAACAGAGCAGAAATGCAACATGATTGTGCAAGTATCTCTGTGGTGGGACATTCAGTCCATCGGGGATATATATGTTCAGGAGTTGTGTGGCTGGGTCACATGGTGGTTCAAATGCTCACTTTCTGAGAAACCTCCACACTGATTTTCACAGTGGCTATGCCAGTTTATACCCCTACCAGCAGTGACTAAGGGCTCCTCTTTCCCCACACCCTTGCCAGCATTTGCTGTCATTAGTTTTCTTGTTGACAGCCATTCTGACTGGAATGAGATAAAATCTCAAAGTGATTTTAATTTGCATTTCCCTGATGGCTAAGTATATTAGTCATATTTTAAAATAATTGTTGGTGAATTCATTTATCTTTCATCATCATTTTTCATCTCTGAACTTTAGAATCGTGTAAAGACATTTAAAATACAATCAAGCTTGCCTGCTTGAAGTCAAGGTTAATAAACAAAGAGTGAGGTATATTTGTCCTGATTACCTATTGAGAGCTAATATACATACATTTAGTTCATTCTTTTTGTATCCATATTGATGTCTTTAAGTACTTCTGTTTTTCCTAGCTATGGTATGCTCTGTTTCCTTTTACTTGTCTTGATTAAATATATATATATTCCTCCAGAGAACAAAATTATTATATCCTGTGAGATATTACTATGCTTTTATCTCTATTTGATGCAGACTATAAGACTTGAAAAATCAGTGCCAGTGAATCAAAATTTATCAAGTGATAAAATTAACTTCTTTGGCTGGAGAGATGGCTTAGCAGTTAAGGTGCTTACCCGCAAAGCCTGAGGACCCATGTTCAACTCTCATGTCCCACATAAGCCAAACATATAAGGTGATGTAAGCACAAGGTGGCACTTGTGCACAAGGTGGCACACACATCTGGAGTTAGATTGCAGGTGCTGGAGGCCCTGGCGTGACAATTCTCTCTTTCTCTCTCTCTCTCTCTGTCTCTCTGTCTCTCATAAAAATAAAATAAAATTAACTTCTGCTCATAAGGTACAGATTAAGTAGAGATTAGAACATCAAGTTTCTGAATATCACTAGGTCATTATATGGGGTTAAGAACATGGTTATTTTTTCTATTCAAACTTTTTATTCAAAATATATTTTATTAAATATAGTATGTAGCACATGCTAGGCACTCAATAAAAGTCAAATCTTTTTACCTTCTCAATACTGGGCTTGGATTTTTCCAAGATCTTTTACTTTTCACTATATATTGCAATTACATTGTTGTTGCTGGGACAGAAACAAAAAACAAAGCTGACCTGCAGAAGCATATAAAAAGAATGGGTTTATTTATTTCAGCTTATAGTGTCAAGCGGAAGTTTCATCATGGTTGTGAAAGTACAGCAGAAGAGAGAGGCTGGTCATTGCATCTTGCCACAGCAGCTGCTGGGAAGCAGGAAGAAAGTGAGCTGGCTCTGGGAAGAGGGACCTGGGCTGTAAATCATAAGGTCCATCCTCAGTGACATGTCTCTTCCAATAAGGTTTCATTAAGTATTCAAAACCCATGAGGATATGGAGGACACCCATACTAGTTAATGACCCAACTCTGTTGACTCTTTTTTAAATTTTTATTTATTTAGTTGAGAGAGAGAGAATGGGCACACCAGGGCCTCTAGCCACTGCAAACAAACACCAGATGCATGTGCCACCATGTGCATCTGGCTTACGTGGGTACTGGAGAATCGAACCAGTGTCCTTAGGCTTCATAGGTATGTATCTTAACCGCTAAGCCATCTCTCCAGCCCTCTGTTGACCCTTATTTGTAGATAAGATCTCTAGTACAATAAAGGAAAAGTGTTTTAACACAAAGGACCCTCAATATTGATGGCATCACGGTGGCCAGCACTACCTATACAAGATCATAGGAGGAGAAAGAAAGTGATGACATCAAAATAGAAGAGAGACTCATTGGAAAGAAAACAGGATTTAGTGAAGGGGGCTGGGAGGGGAAAAAGGGAAAGTGGTGAGAGGGGATATATATTATTTATATCTATGGATGTTGTCAATAAAATGTTTTAAAAATGTATTAAAACCCACATTTGATACAAACGTCTCCTTCTTGGATCCTTGAGTATAATAATAATTCAAAAATATGATAATATAACTTAAACAACTTATTTTTATACAATGGGAAACCACAAGTGCCATTAAATGAATGCAAAGATTCAACTTCATATCAAAAGCTTGCTGACATGTTAGTCTCCCTAGTAGTCACTGCCGTCTGCACAAGAGCACTGCTGTGACTTTAAGAGCCCTTCCAAACAGCACTTCTGCCAGCCTGGCTCAGGACTCTCGAGTGTGGCCAGCCAAAAGGCCGAGCTGACGGGCACAGAGCTCCCGGAGGGGCTGAGCAGCCTGTCATTGTTTGTATTTGTTTAATGTATAATTGTTTTATCAACAACTTCTATCCTTACAAACAATAAGCCATGATATTTCCCTCCCCTCCCCCACTTTCCCCTTCACAACTCCACTCTCCATCATATCCCCTCCCTATTTCTGTTAGTCTCTCTTTTAATTTGATGTCATCATCTTTTTCTTCTATTATGAGGGCTTTGTGAAGGTATTGCTAGGCACTGCGAGGTCATGGATATCAAGTCCAATTTCTGTCTGGGCAGTTGTATTGTAAAGAGTCCTACCCTTCCTCTGGCTCTTACATTCTTTCCACCACCTCTTCCTTAATGGACCCTGAGCCTTGGAGGTTGTGATAGAGATGTTTCAGTGCTGAGCACTCCGTCACTTCTTGGCACTATGTTGCCTTTTGGGGCATCCCAAACTCTGAAAGTTTTTATTGTTTAATAGGTATTTTTATTTATTATTTTCTAGAAGATGGGAGAGAGAGAGAGAGAGAGAGAGAGAGAGAGAGAGAGAGAGAGAAAACAAACCAGGGTCTTCTGCTGCAAACAAACTCCAGATGCATGTGCCACTCTGCATCTGGCTTCATGTGACTACTGGGGAATCAAGCCCAGTCCTTTAGGCTTTGCAAGCAAGTTCCTTAACCACTGAGCCATTTCTCCAGCTCCCAGGTTATGGTTTTGACTCTATCTAGAAAGAATCACTAGTAGATGTTCTGAGTTAATCTATCATGTTAGGAAATTAACCCTCGGTAGCACAGCACGAAAGCAATATTTCATTCTGCATATCTCATTGATTTTTATGAAGGAAACTCAAAACCATTCCTGCTCTATACTCCATTAGATATGCACAGCTTTAACATGCAAACAAATAAAGCTCTCCTTTCCTTCATCTTCAAGAACTTGAACCAGTAGGTATCATTCTACAAAGAATATCATTTGCCCTTATCCATGAATCTTACCAGCGTTCCATCCTGTGATTATATTATCACTGATGGGCATTGAAAGCGTTTGAACACCAGTGTAAAACTCCCCTAAACAATATCTTCACAAGGCCAGTTGGAAGATGGAGCAGACTCAAGGCTCTCCTATTTCTTAAGCAGCCAGTGCATAAAACTGTCAAGTGTGGGTGGTTAGGGGCTTTCGGTCCTACAAAAACATTTCACGTGGGACATAAGTTATTGTCGCAGTCACCTTCTCATTGCTGGGACAAACCTCCAACCAAAAGCAACTGATGGGAGGAAAGGGTTTGTTTTGACTTATAGTCTTGAAGGGAAGCTTCATGAGGGCAGGGGAAAGAATGGCACAAGCAGAGGCTGGGCATCACCAGTGCCACAGCAGGTGGAAACCTCAGCAAGTGACTGAGCGGATCACTGGCAAGGGGAAGCTGGCTACAACACCAGTAAGCCCATTCTCGACAATTCACCTTTCCCAACAAAGCTCTTATTCCCAGATTGCCCCTCGTTGAGGATCTAGCATTCAGAACGCATGAGTTTGTTGAAGACACTTAATTCAAGCTACCACATTCTCTCCATGACAAATTCATGACCATCTGTCCAGCTTAAAAAGCCCTTGTACTCTAGCAATCCCAACACTGTTTAAACACTCCATAGTCCAGCGTCTCTTCACTGTGAGCTACATAACCAAAGGTACATAATGGCACAGATTTAACATTCACTGGGCCTAACAAGAAAAGATTGGACCAATACAAAGATCTAAAACAAAGGGGGCAAACATCAAATTCTACAACTCCAAGTCTGACATCCCTAACCAAAGACAAAGTCTCTAAGGTTCCCAATCCAGTGCAGCTGCTCACAGCTGGGGAACAGTGCATCCCAGGCCATCCCACAGTCTGGGCTGGAATCTCCACTGCAGTCAGCTGTTCATCTTCATGGTTCCATTGAACCTTCATGCAGGGACTCCCATTGCCCGTGGCATTTCCAAAAAGAAAACGGCATTGAACATCCAACAGCCCTCACTTTCCTGCCTGTGCTATATTCTCATAGTATTATGTAGGCTGTCAATTTGTTTTTAACCCAGGAGGGGAAAAGCCAACTTTGAAGATCAGGACATTTCTTCAGCACTCAGGCCCCTACTTTCAGAAGAGTCGATGTTCCTCCTGCTGTCCCCAGGCAGGACGGCAGGGACAGTCTCAGTGGCGGCAGGCTCTCACACAACTGAAGCTGAACAGACACTGTCTCTAGCCTGAAGCTTACACTTCTCTCTCCGCCACACCCTTCAGCTCACACCAGTCCACTTCTACTCAACTCAACCCTGCACAGTTCTCAGGCCATGTGAAGAATGCAAAAAGCCTCTCATACAAACTGTTTCTAGCCATGTCCAGACAAATCTCTTTCTTTCCCTGATAAGCCAAGCCTACACAGTCCATAGCTGTAACTGCGTTTAGGTCTTTCAACACTGACCAGGATGGCCCATCACACTCTGAGAACAGCACTACACTACAAGACACCTCTTAGTCCAGCGTTTTAAGTCCTTCCACATTCCTCATGCACATCAGTTCCCAAAGGCAAAAAGCCACATGGCTATGTTTCTAGCAGCGATGTCCCCCCTTCTCCATGTCAGGTTTTCTGGGGCACTGGTCTTCTCGTTGCTGCTACAAAGCATCCGACCAAAAGCAGCTTGTGGGAGGAAAGGGTTTATTTTGGCTTTTCTTTGTAAAATGGCACATGACAAAAAATATACATATGGTTTCTCTCATGAAATAAAATTTTAAAGATATGATAGAAGTGAATGTATATCTAGGTTATAATTTTGCTGTCACTACAGGAAACAGCTTCTCATTTGTAAACTTACTATAGACTAACATAAAAGGACACAGTTCTGGGCTTAAAAGCAAATGTTAGCAGTACATTTCCTTATTATAGGGAACTTAACTTTATTAACATTATTATACTTTCTTTTGAGTTAAAGAAAACAGAACTGTGTTATTTTCATTTATGTGTGAAGATCTTAATATATAAAATTATATTTTATTTGGAAATATTGGATATATTTTCGAACAAAGAACAGAGTTAAAAAAAAAAAAAGGTTTCATTTTTTTTCTAGGGATAGAAAGCTTAGAAGCTCACAACAATGAACCAGAAACTAGCAATAAAATCCCTGGTACAAGAAAAATTCAATGGTAGTTTACAATTCATTATCATTCAACAGAGAGGTTGTGTTTTGACACATGTTGGACTGTACTACCTGGACATTCTTGCTCAGTAAGGGACCCGGTCATGAAAAACATAAAAGTTCTGTAACCAATGGTGTTATGATTACAATATGAACATTTGTTCTGCTATTGACTCAGGGAGAAGGTAAAAATCAACACACACACACACACACACACACACACACACACACTGCTTAAAGCAGTGCTATGGCTTAGTATGACGCTCTAATCCTCTTTAACTCACATAGTAATTCAGTTAGCTTTTCTTAACCCTTCTAACCCTTGCTTGAATAGCACCAGGTTTTACTATTTCCAGGGATATTTATGTAATTAAAATACATGGAGTTGGATATAAATATTAGATCATTGTCAACATGTATCTGAGTTTGGAATGTCTGGGAAAGGGCATTCAGGGATCAGTGAAAATTCCCAAGAATTCTATGAAGAGAGAGGTTTCAATGGAAGACTTTGTTCCTTCCTGTCTGTCGTGGCGTATCGCCATTCTTGCGTCTCGGGTGAGGATGTCACTTGAGGGGACACAGGCTTGCTCATTATTGGTACCCACCTCCTTGATTCACAAACACCTTCAAAACAAGGCACTGGTGCTCTCACAGCACCCAGCATAAAATGAGCTGCCAGGGGATGCTCAGGTGCACAGAACATTAATCTCATTGTTATTTCATTTGTTCTCATCACTGACTGACTCAGATGCACTTGTTTCTGCCAAGTGTGCAAGCTGAAATCTTATTTTACTCTGCAATGCATGCTTAAAAATATCTCCTGAGACTGTGAGCTGACTCTTCACAGGAACACACCTGAGTCCTTCCCCCCTGTTGTTTCATTCTCCTTGCTCTTTCCATCTCACAGATGGAATTACTTCAGCAGCACACTTCAGGCCCTTTGTACACTCAAATTCTAGTCCTCGTGACCCTTAAGCTGTAGCTAAAGGTAAGATGTTCTTGTTATTATTCTTTTTATTTCAATTTGTTGCTCCATGGTTTGTGGGGATATAATTATTGCCTGATAACGAAGTCTAACAAAGTCTTGGAGTCAGTTGTAATAAGTTCCTACATTTTGCAACTATATATGTGTGTATATTCTTTTACAAACATGTAAATATATTTACATATCTCAAGAATCTAAATATATATCTATATTCATCAATAAGTTGATTAGTGAGGTCAGATTTAACACATAAACTTCAAAAAGTTTACTTCACAAATACACACAATGTAAGAACTTGAAGGATTAAGTCAGACAGTTCCGGAATCCTGGCTTTCACATTCAGATGTGGTTTCAATTTTGATTCTAATTTTCTCTCTTCATTTCTAATTCATGAGGATTTTGCTCTCTTTCATTCTTTTCTCTTTTATTGATGTGGGTGTGCAAGTGTGACTGTGTGAGAGTGTGTGCTCATGTGCTTTAGGAACCAACTGAGGAGGAGGGAAGACTGAACTTTTCTTATGGAAGTTGAAAAGATTGAATTGGGTCTATAGAAGAAAGCTTCAGTACATGGAAATCTGCTCTCTGCATGTGTTAAAGGAAAAACGCACCATCCACATGCCCAGAGAGGACCAGGAAGTCAGCTGTTCTGAACAGAGGGAAAGGGAAGCCACTCCAGCCATGAACCTTCATGGTGTTCCATATGAGGGGTGCTGAAGTGGCCAGATGTAAAAGCTAGCATAAAAAATGTGTTCCACCATGAAGGCAGTTGTAAGCGGGAAAGTTATAGCTCTAAGTGCCTATATTAAGAAATTAGAGAGTTCAGAAGTAAACAATTAAATTCTTCACCTTAAGGCCTTGGAAAAAGAAGAACAAGGCTAACCAAAAATCAGTAGATGAGAAGACAGGCTTGTGTGTGTGAACATTTAGTGGCTACTGGAGCAGAAGACGAAATATGTACAAGGACCTGTTGAGATATGGGAAGGTGGGCAGTGGGTACGATGATACTATAAAGAGGACTCTTATAACGTTGTGGAGGCAGGTTCTAGACTGCAGGACCAGGAAAGCACAGTGAATTAGGGAAATTGTGTTCAGAGCTTAAGGAGCTTGGGGAGACCTGGTGGTCTGTGTGCATGGAGAAGAGAGCCTGAGCGAAGACAGCTGTGCAGACAGAGCTCAATAGGATGCCAGAGGCCTCTCACGTCCACACCTCTCATACAATAAAATCTCGGTAGAAATAGACATAGATATTAAAAGGGTACATAACATTTGAAGAAATATTCTCAAAAATAACCTAGTATATATGGCAGGGATCAACAAACTTATGAAAAGGGTCACCTTTGGAAATGGTAAGAGAATAAGAATTTTTGTCTCTGTGTAGACAGAAACAAATTCTACGGTGATATACATGTTCTAATACTAGCGAGGACATGATCTCTACAAAGGTCTTACTGACAGAATCCAAAGGATAACATCATAATGCAGCATGTTATGGTAACTCAGATGAGTCGATGTGAAAAATGAAATTCTGTTACTGAGAGGATCTCATCTTGTTGGAACGGTTTCATAGTTACTGGCCCCTGTCATCGCAATTAACACAAGTGTTCACCCAATGATGATATATAATGACAGCGTGTGTATGTCATCTTCAAAAATGTCCTTTTACACAGTTTGACACTCCAGGATCGTATAAATTTAATTGGATGCCCTCATCACCTAAATGGCATTTATGAAATTTTATTAGATGCTAATCTGGATATTTGCCTTTTATCATTTTATTAGATAGCAGATTGATCACTTCCAATTAAGGATTCTGTGGACTGTCCTCCATGGCTCAGTCAGATAGATTTAGAAATATGGAAAATGCTTTTGTACTGAGGCTGAAGTGTGGAAATTGCTTCTGGAACTGGACCTTGAGCTCAGAAGAATCAGTACCAGGTGAGTCTCCAACTCACTATGTAGCTGATGAAGACCGTGGAATGCTGGTCCTCCTGCTTCCTCTCCTGAGGGCTGGTGTCACAGGTGTGTACCACCATAGCAACATCCAAGGGAAAACAAAAATCCACCCTGGTTATATCAGCTCCTCATGCTGGGATGGACGCACAAATCAGAGATGGTTCATGGCAGGAAGGGATTTATTTCAAGCTTACAGATCCAAGGGAAGTTCCATCAAATGGCAAAAGGAGGCTGAATGCCATTCATGAGTCCACAGCCAGCACCACAAGCAAGCAGAGCCACAGCTCAAAACCTCTCCCCACACCTTTAGGCTGGAATTCAGATCTGCCCCCGGTGACACCCCTCCCACCCCTGTTGCTCCTGCTAAAACCGCAAAGTCAGTTTTAATTACAACACCTGAGTCTATGGGGGACATACATTCAAACTGCCACACCCCTCTTCTGTTTTAATTTGCTGAGTATAGCTATGATGGTGTTAAGAAGTAAATCAAGGGTTAAAGACATGGCTCAGCAGGTAAGAGTCCTTAAGCATGAGAGAGCCTGATTTGCCCCAAGTTCCATTCCCTAGAACCCGCTTAATATCTGCGTGTGTGTACACATGGCCGTCACCCCAGTCCTATGAGGAGCAATGATGGAGAATTGCTGAGGCTCACTGAGCAGCCACTCTGACTGATACAAGGACAGCTTCGGGTTAACTGAGAGACTTCAACTTAAGGAAATATGCAGATGAGCAACAGAGAAGAACCCCTAAGTTCTCTTCTGGTCTCTGTAATTGTGCACATGGGCACACACATCTTTAAAATGTGCATAGACACATTGAACCACAGACACACACCATACCTCCTATACCACACACACACACACACACACACACACACACACACACACACACACAGAGTCAACATGACTTGAAAAGATAGCTGACTGCCTAGCACAAGATGAGCCACCTCTGCCACCTTCTCCAAGGCTGAAAAGATATTACAGAGGAAGTGGCCATTTAACCATGAGTGCTGCTCTTATTGCTAGCCTGATAGACATTGAGGACACTCAAATCTCATCAAAGGAAAAATCCAGAGGTTGCCAAGAGCTCAACACTAAAGTAAACTTATACCACACCCGTCAAGGTTCAGGGTGCATTGTGGAAGAGGAGATGGAAAGATGGTTAGAGCCACAGGGTGGGAAGGAACATCTTGAGGCACTGTACCCCCACACAGAGACTGACTTATGCTTTCAAGACCTCACAGAGAATATCAATAATCCCATGAAGGAAAGGTCCTCAGAGGAAGAGTGATATATAAGATTATAACATGATGGGAATATAACCAGCACATGATTTGTTCACACAATAAAGTTCATAAATTAATTAAAAAATAGAAACAAACAAACCAAAAGCAGTACATCTGGTCTCTATACAGTAAATCATTCTGCTGTTATATTGTAGAAACAGTCAAAAAAGATATGCAGAGCTGGAGAGATGGCTCAGTGGTTTAAAGTGCTTTCTTGCAAAGCCTGATAGCCCAGGTCTGATTTCCTAGTATCCACATAAAGCCAGATGCACAAAGGGGCACACGAGTCTGGAGTTCATTTGCAGTGGCAATAAACCCTGGCATGCCCATTCTCTCTCCCTCTCTCTCTCTCTCTCTCTCTCTCTCTCCCTCCCCTTGAAAATAAATAAAACTATTTTTTTAAAAAAGATATGTAGGGCTGGAGAGATTGCTTAGTGGGTTGGGTGCTTGCCTGTGAAGCCTAAGAACTCTTGTTTGAATCCTCCAGATCCCACCTATAGCCAGATGCAGTGATGCAAACATGCAATGCCAAGCATGCCCACAAGGGGGCGGACATGTCTGGAATTCATTCACACAGGATGAAAAGCCCTGGCTCACCCATTCTTTCTCTCTTTCTTTCTCTCTCACTCTTCCTCTTTCTGTCCCTCTCTCAAAAAAAAAAAAAAAAAAAAAAAAAAAAAAAAGATGAAACTGGGCATGGTGGTGCATGCCTTTAATCCCAGCACTTTGGAGGCAGATGTAGGAAGATCGCCATGAGTTCAAGGCCACCCTGAAATACACAATGAATTCCAGGTCAGTTTGGGCTAAAGTGAGACCCTGCTTTGAAAAACAACAACAAAAGGGGGTGCTGGAGAGATCGCTTAGCAGTTAAGGTGTATGCCTGTGAAGCCTAAGGACCAGGGTTTGATTCTCCACTGGGAAATAAGTCAAAACCAGGTACAAAAAATGAGCTCAGTCTCCAAGATCAAGATACCACCAAATGTGGGCTAGAAGAGAGCCAACGCGTATAAATTTCCCTCCAAAACATAGATGGTCATCCCTTCTACCTAGTACTAACTTTTCTCTCCGTTGGAGAATTTGCTTATCTTTTTTCAGGTGGACAATGAACCTGAAGGGAGGATCAGCTAACCACACCTCACCAGGGCCCCAGCTGAAACCATAGAACAACGCAGGGGAAGGGCAAGAGTTTAGCGTTCATGGCGATCATGACACCAGAAAAAGGCTGAAGGAGATAAACACAAAGATCATCCAACTCCAACTAAGCCAGATATCCAGAGATACAGAGGCTCCCAAAACCGCATCACTGAAGCAGAACTAAAATGATCCCGATGTGGCTCAGGGAAACTCGCGGAAGAGGGGGCGGAAAGATTGTTAGAGTCATAGTTGGGGCATTATGCACAGAGACTGGGGCCAACCCCCCAGAACTCTTAACTAACCTCACAATGCTTGACCCACATTCCCCATTGACAAGGGTCCCTTTGAAAGAGGGAGGACAGGGAGGAGGACAATGGAACCTTTACTATGAATGTAAAATCAGAATAATATAAATAAAAATATATAAAAAAGAAAAAAGAAAGATATGTAAAAGAGGTTCATGGCTATGGTTCAAGGTAATTTTATATATGAGTTCCAGAATCTTAACTTAATACAGCACAAAACATAGTTCTTAGATTTCTTAAAATTATTTGTGCGTGTGTACATATGCATGAGTGTTTATATGGTATGTGTGTGTAGGGGCATGTGCATGCCACAGCATACATGTCAAGGTCAGAGAATAACATTGGGGTGTGGGTCCTCTCTGGCTGCCTTGTTTTAAGCAGGGTTTCTCACAACGTTTTGATGGAGAGAAGGCCTCTGAGCATCAGCGGTCTCATGACTGCCCCCCTCCCTTTGTCCTGGGTGCACTGGGAACACCAGATGCTTCACGTGGCTTCACTTAAGTGCTGGGAATCTGACGTACGGTCTGCAGGGTTGCACAGCAAGTGCCTTCAAACACTGAGACCTCTCCCCAACCCCTCTTTGATTTTTTCAACCATTTAAAAATTTGAAAATTTATTCTTAACTTTATGGGCCAAATGAAGCACTCACTAAATAATAGGATGGGAGGAGAACGCTGGGTATCTCCCAAGGTCTTCATTTGCAAACCCCACTCTAAGCACTCAACTCCAATAGTTAAAAAAAAGAGAGAAAGAAAATTATAAAGGGGAAACAAACAAAGAAATGAGAAGGATAAGAATAGATACTGATGAAACATCAGTAAAATGTCAGTAGCTTCAAAAAGTACAGGCTGTATGTTTTGAACTATTAATAATGAGAAGAAAGGCCACTGTAATTGCTGCAGAAAATTACAAAGACATGTAAACAACAGAAAAATAAAATTAAATGCAACTAAAACATAACATGATTCTAAGAATCATGAGAATGTAATAAATTTATGCCAATTAATCATAAAATCATGGTACCATGAGTACACTTAAGATAATGATCCAGCCAGGGCGTGGTGGCACATGCCTTTATGCCAGCACTTGGGAGTTTGAGACCACCCTGAGACCACATCACAGTTAATTCCAGGTCAGCCTGGGCCAGAGTGAGACCCTATCTTGAAACCCACCCCCACAAAAAAGATAATGATCCACATTTATCACAACAATACATGTAAAAAAATAGATTTAAATCAGTAAAGAGTCAAAAATCTACCTACAGAAAAAGACCCCAAGATGTAGATTTTATAGGATACCACTTTGACAAAAACTTAATCACTAAACTAATCTTTACCTAACAAAATCTAATGCAGATAACTGAAAATGAGAGGAAATATTCTGGTTTGGGGCTTTGGACATGACTCAGTGGTTAAAGGCACTTGCTTGCAAAGCCTGCTGGCTCAGGTTTGATTCCCCAGGATCCACATACAACCCCCAAAAGTAGCTCATGTGCATTTTTTGTTTGCAATGGCAAAAGGCCCTGGCACACCCATACACACAGAGAGACTCTCTCTCTCTCTCTCTCTCTCTCTCTCTCAGCAAATAAAAATACTTTAATATATTCTACTTATTTATGAGAGGGAGAGAGACAGAGACACACAGAGAGAATAAGAATGCCAGGCCTCTATACTACAAACAAATTTCATGCATGCACCACTTTGTATCTGGCTTCATGTGGGTCCTGGGGAATCAAGCCTCTGTTGTTAACCTCTGCAGGCACATGACTTAACTGCTGAGAAATCTCTCCAGTCCCCAACTCTGATTCTTTAAAACAAGCACTAAGACCTTTAAAATATATATAAAGTCAAAGTATTTTAAAAGTGATTTGACATTCACCTGATTTATAAAAAGACACTAATATTTTAAATAGAACCAGAAAAAGGCAAAAAATCATGGAAGACAGGTTTATTATTTTAAAATAAATTGTGTAATGTGTCAGTTTGATGCCCTGAAAAGGAGAAGGGGAAACAGATCTCACATTTTCAGTCATGCTCTCATTTTCTTTAAGAAAAAAATTAGGAAAATATAAATGGTATAAATGATAAAAAGATATGAAGATTTGGAGAAGGGGCTGGAGATATAGCTCAGTGGTTAAGGTGCTTGCCTGCAAAGCCTAAAGACCAGAGTTCAATTCCCCAGTACCCACATAAAGCCAGATGCACTAGGTGGAGCATTTATCTAGGGTTCATTTGCAGAGGCTACAGGCCCTGGGCACCCATTCTCTTTACATATATCTCCCTCTCTTCTCTCTCTCTCTCTCTCTCTCAAATAAATAAATAAAATATTTAAGAAGTTGATTAGATAATTACTGTCCACAGAAAAATCCAAAAACAACAATGAATGCTGTGTTTCAAATAAACCCTTCCGTATATTTATGGACCCAACATGAATATTTTTTTGGTTCAAACAAAACAGCAATAATAAAGTTGTAGAAATACCTCTGGAGAAAGAATGTTTGATGTATATGAAAATAGACTCACATAATACCAATCATAATAAAAATTATACCGTAGGCTTTTGTTTTATTTTTTCAGTATACAATTATGCATGTTTCCTTTTCTCGTGAACTACACAGACATATCACTGTTTCACAATCTGTACATGCAATCACATGAGGATAAATTTCAGAGTTTTTACATTGAATTAAAAGCCTCAGAATGCATGATTCATTGAAAGTAAACAAAAGATTATTGTTGGCAAACAACGGAAAAAAAAAAGAAATCCATTCCAAAAAAGCTTATTTCCTTTAAATAAAATGTATTTTTATTTTTGTCTCTCTCTGGTTCCAAGATTGATTTGTATGTATGGGGCTTAGACAGCAAATTGTTTTCCTGCAATTTCACTTGTGAATGCAACAGGGACTGCATGTTTTGGTACAGTACAGTATTAGCACAGGTTCTACACTTTCCCTGTCACATAAGAAGTGTTGCACTAGGAGATGGGAGAGATATATGGAAGGAAAGGAATGCTCCCACCCTCAGCTCTGGTCTCTGCGAATTAGGAAAGCTGGTATTTATCCTGCTCTGAAACTTACTTTCCTTTATAATAAATTGGTGAACTCATCAAAAAATAGGTATTGAATGAAACATAAAATCTAGCTTACAAAGTGAAACATATAGATTGAAGCTTATAGAACTAAAAAATATTGAAGCTGAAGTGATACAAAGAATGTATCATAGCCGGGCATGATGGTGCACGCCTTTAATCCCAGCTCTGGTCAGGAGGCGGACATAGGAGGATCACTGTGAGTTCAAGGCCACCCTGAGACTACATAGTTAATTCCAGGTCAGCCTGGGCTAGAGTGAGACCTTACCTCAAAAAACAAAAAACACACACACACACACACACACACACACACACACACACACACAAAGAATGTATCATGAAAATTTCCAGTGAAGTTATTGATTCGTTACCATATGGCTCACAGACATCTATAACTTCAATGGAAATGTTACAATACTATGATAACAATTTCATACCACCTTTTATGTTCTGAATAAGTTTGTATATTGTGATTTTTCAAATATTTTATTTTTTAAAAAATATTGTATTATTTATTTATTTATTTGAGAGAAGGAAAGAGGGAGGGAGAGAGAGAGAGAGAATAAGAATGGACCCACCAGGGCTTCCAGCCACTGCAAACGAACACCAGACATGCATGTGCAACCTTGTGCATCTGTCTTACGTGGGTACTGGGGAATCAAACCAAGGTCTTTTGGCTTTGCAGGCAAGAGTCTTAATCACTAAGCCCTCTCTCCAGCCCCAAATATTTTAGTTTTATTTATTCATTACACACACAGAAAGAGAGAGAGAATGGGCATGCCAGGGCCACTAGCCACTGTAAATGAACTCTGGACACATCCACCACTATGTATGTCTGGCTTAAGTGGGTACTGGGAAATCAAACCTGAGTCCTTAGGCTTCACAGGCAAGCACCTTAACCGCTAAGCCATCTCTCTAGCTCAGTAAACTGTGTTTTATTACCAACTGGGGGAATTGGCTGGAAAGCAAATATTACTTTCAGGAGGTGAAATCTCAAACATCATCAATTTTCTCAGTATTCTATTTATATTAAAACAAGAAGAAAATCCCATTTTAAAGGCTAAGGAGATGGCTCAGTGGTTAAGGCACTTGCTTACAAAGCTTGCTGGCCTGGGTTCATTTCCCCCAGTACCCATGTAAAGCCAGATGCACAAAGTGATGCATTCATCTGGAGTTCATTTACAGTGGCAGAAGGCCCTGGAGCACCCATTCTCTTTCTCTTTGCAAATAAATAAATAAATAAAATTATTTTTTAAAAAGAAATTTTTGTTTCCCATTTTACTTCATCACAGAATACCTTTACCTCAGCCTTTAATTTATTTTATTTTTTTCTTTGTTTAAAAAGAATATTTTATTTATTTCTTTGACACACAGAGAGAAAGAGGCAGATAGATACAGAGGGAGAATGGGTGTGCCAGGGCCTTTAGCCACTGCAGAAGAACTCCAGATGCATGTGCCACTTTGTGCATCTAGCTTTTCCTGGGCACTGGGAAATCAAACCCAGGTTCTTAGGAATGGCAGGCAAGTGCCTTAACCTCTGAGCCATCTCTCCAGCCACTTTGTTTTCATTTTTATGAAATTATCAACTTATAACTCCAATGTTATCAAAGTGTTTTCTTTAGTAGCAGGCAGCTTGAACAAAACAGGCCAAGTAGTTTTAAACTAAAAGTTGTTTGTTTTTTGAGTTATAGCATAGACCCTGTAGAGCAGAAAGGAAGTGATTTCCCCTGAGATGTCAAACTTTATTTATAACAGTGTATAAAATTTAATTCTCATCATTTTTCACTCGAGCACTTCAGCTTTAAGGAGAGGGGCTGCTCTTTTTCTCTCTGCTGATGAATTATGTATTTGACAATAGCACTGCTCTCAATTAGCCATGACACAAGTCAGCTGAGGACAGCACATTTTAACCAATGACATTTATGGTTAAGACACATGAGTGTTATCTGGCAGAATGATCTCATAGACAAGCGATGTAGCATGTAGCTACCATTTCTTTTTTAGAACACTTCTTCACTGTAATTATTATTCTCCATGGATGCAACATTTCTTAGCTATTTTTTTTTTGAGTTACAATTTTCTTTGAGATTGGTTATTTTCTACAATGCCCTTGTACACACCAAAACAAATTCAGAAAATATGGAAATGGTGGAAGTTTTAATAAAGAGCTCTACATTCTGGATCACCATCTTCAAAAATTGTTTTGAATGGCCTTTCTTGATTTCTACTTTACTCTTTCTCTTATATGAATCTTTGAAACATGAATGTTTTTATCTCCTTTAAAAAATACAGACATATTTAGCATGTGTACATCATGTGTTGGTATCATTCTTTCCTTGTCCCTGTCCCCATTCCTCCTAGGGCCATCCTATAACCATGGGATTATGCGTTGTGGGAACAACAGTCAGTTATTGGGGGAACTCTGCATATGATGTCCCAACCTGTGGCTCTTAGAATCTTTCCCCCTCCTCTTCTGCAGAATTCCCTGAGTCATGTTGGATGTGTTTTAAGTCTGCTTCAGTGATGAGCTCTCAGGAGTCTCTGGATTTCTGCTTTGGCATGTGATGAGTACCTTAGTGTCTGTCTCCTTCACCTTGACTCTGATTGTCAGGCTCATCATAGAAGCAGCACTCTTGCTCGTCTCCCCATGACCTCTGTGGTTTCAGCTGGGCCTTGGCTGAAGTGTGAGGGACACTAATGAAATTTATTAGTGACAAATTTTCTCCTTAACACATTTTACTTCCAAGTAAATAAAAACTCTACCTCTCATGAGATAATTCACATCCTTTCCAATTTTGTTTATTTCTTTTTATTGTTAATCTTTTACTGAATAATGCACTATATTTTTTTCATTTTCTGAATGTGTGTATAGTATGGTAAAGTATATGCACTTGTGTGCACAAATGCACAGAGGCCAGAGGAGAATGTTGGGTTCCCTCCTCTATCACTCATTTCTTTGTTTCGAAGATTCTCACGGAGCCCAGAGCTACAGTTTTGTAGTCAGACTGGTTGCCCAGAGCCTCCTACAGTTTTGTAGTCCCAGTGAATCTGGTCTGACTGGGATCAGTAAACCCCAGTGAACCTCCTATCCCCCCCCAGAGGACTGGGATCACAGTAAACCCCAGTGAACCTCCTATCTCCCCCCCCGAGAGGACTGGGATCAAACAGTGAACCTCCTATCTCCCCCCGAGTGAACCTCCTGTCTCCTCCCCCAGGACTGGGATCACAGTAAACCCCAGTGAACCTCCTATCTCCCCTCCCCGAGGACTGGGATCACAGTAAACCCCAGTGAACCTCCTATCTCCCCTCCCCGAGGACTGGGATCACAGTAAACCCCAGTGAACCTCCTATCTCCCCTCCCCTCCCTGGGACTGGGAACCTCCTATCTCCCTCCCCTGAGGACTGGAAACCCCCAGTGAACCTCCTATCTCCCCCCCCCTGAGGACTGGGATCACAGTAAACCCCAGTGAACCTCCTGTCTCCCCTCCCCGAGGACTGGGATCACAGAGGACTGGGATCACAGTAAACCCCAGTGAACCTCCTATCTCCCTCCCCCCGAGGACTGGGATCACAGTGGGAAACCCCCAGTGAACCTCCTATCTCCTCTCCCCACAGTAAACCCCAGTGAACCTACTATCTCCCCTCCCCAAGACTGGGATCACAGTAAACCCCAGTGAACCCAGTCTCCTCTCCCCCGAGGACTGGGACCTCCCCCAGTGAACTCCCTCCCCGAGGACTGGGATCACAGTAAACCCCAGTGAACCTCCTGTCTCCCCTCCCGAGGACTGGGATCACAGTAAACCCCAGTGAACCTCCTCCCCCCCCCGAGGACTGGATCTCCCTCCCTCCCCTCCCGAGGACTGGGATCACAGTAAACCCCAGTGAACCTACTATCTCCTCTCCCCGAGGACTGGGATCACAGTAAACCCCAGTGAACCTCCTATCTCCCCTCCCCGAGGACTGGGATCACAGTAAACCCCAGTCCCCTATCTCCCCTCCCTGAGGACTGGGATCACAGTAAACCCCAGTGAACCTCCTGTCCCCCCTCCCTCCCCTCCCGGACTGGGATCACAGTAAACCCCAGTGAACCTCCTGTCTCCCCTCCCCGAGGACTGGGATCACAGTAAACCCCAGTGAACCTCCTATCTCCCCTCCCCAAGACTGGGATCACAGTAAACCCCAGTGAACCTCCTATCTCCCTCCCCGAGGACTGGGATCACAGTAAACCCCAGTGAACCTCCTGTCTCCCCTCCCCGAGGACTGGGATCACAGTAAACCCCAGTGAACCTCCTATATCCCCTCCCCGAGGACTGGGATCACAAACCCCAGTGAACCTCCTATCTCCCCTCCCCGAGGACTGGGATCACAGTAAACCCCAGTGAACCTCCTATCTCCCCTCCCCGAGGACTGGGATCACAGTAAACCCCAGTGAACCTCCTGTCTCCCCTCCCCGAGGACTGGGATCACAGTAAACCCCAGTGAACCTCCTGTCTCCCCTCCCCGAGGACTGGGATCACAGTCAACCCCAGTGAACTCCCAGTGAACCTCCTCAACCCCAGTCCTCCTATCTCCCTCCCGAGGACTGGGATCACAGTAAACCCCAGTGAACCTCCTGTCTCCCCTCCCCGAGGACTGGGATCACAGTAAACCCCAGTGAACCTCCTGTCTCCCCTCCCCGAGGACTGGGATCACAGTAAACCCCAGTGAACCTCCTATCTCCCCTCCCCGAGGACTGGGATCACAGGCTCCTTTGGCCATGTGCAGTTGTTTCTTTGGATGCTGAGGACTCAAACTCTGAATGAATTCTGAAGTCTCAGGCCTTCATGCTTGCATGGAAAGCTGAGCCATTTTTTCTGTCCTCAAAATAATGCATTCCTTAACACCGTGGTTTCAGAAGCATTGAGAAACCACAGTTAAGTTCATGAAAACACAGTGTTATAAGAATGCAGGCCTCCATCTAGGGCTGGAAGGTGCTACATGACCTACCAGGGGAAAGCGGACAACATCTGTCCAAGCAACTCCAAGTCTAAGCCACTCAGAAGCAAACAACCTGACGTGATGCTCACACAAGTGCAATAGTGGCACACAGCCATGGTGGGTGACCACCTGCTCTTGGATTGGCTAATAGATCTGCTCAGTGGAAAGGAAACCACATCTGGAACTGTGAAACAAGTCAGAATCATATCAGATGACTATTTTGCTTTCCATTGTCAAGCTCCCACTAACCTTGGGCTATAAGAGGGTCTACACCCTTTAAATTCTCTCTAAATTAATTGTGGTTATCCCATTTAACCAGTGCTGACTTCACTCTCCATTGGAGCATCTGCTTCTCTTTTTCAGACAGGAGCTGGACCTAAGGAGATGAATGACCCAGTGCACTCCACCTCGGCCCCAGCTGAAACCACAGAGGAACTGGGGAAATGAGCAAGAGAATTGCTTTCTTGGTGAACCTGATATCAGCACAAGGGTGAAGGAGATAGACACTGAGGACACTCAACACCTACCAAACCAGAGATCCAGAGGCTCCTAAACTCCCATCACTGAAGTAGACTTAAAACGATGCCAGCATGGCTCAGGGAATTTTGTGGAGGGGGAGGAAAGAATGTTAGAGCCACAAGTTAGGACATTATGCACAAAGACATCACCTCTCCCCCATAACTGACTGCTGCCCCCACAATGCATGGCCCACAATCCTCATGGGGTGGACCTGCATCCTTAACGTTGGAGGACCTCTTTGGAAAAGGGGCAGAGATGAGGGAAAGGATGGTACCAACATATGTTTTTTACATACTAAGTATGTCCATATATAATAAAAATAAATTTGCAAAAGAATACAGGGCCTCTGTCTCCCTTTGGCTGCATAATCAAATAATCTCTTCAATCCTGTCTGCTTCGTGGGAGGAGCCTCAAACACAGACGTGTCCCATTAGCTTCATTCGTTGACAAAAGGCAGCAATATTGTGCCCCCGCTTCTGCATGTCCCTTTGGGTCTGATTATCCTATGATTACTCAGACACAGGACCAAACAAGGGCCTCTGCTAAGTGTGTAGATTATCAGTCATGGTATGCCACAGTTCTCATGGAAATTCTGATCTCATCAGTCTGGTTTGGTCCCAGGAATCTTTGAATTTATAAATCATTCCAGATGTGTCTTCTAAAGGACATTTGGGACAGATGTCCTATGAATACTCAATACAAGATTTAATTTGACATTGAATGAGAGAACGTTGGTTCTCAGGTCATTTGACATCCTCCACATTTTACTTTTTCAGGCCATTTTATGAACTAATTATTCAATGACTATTACATTGTAATTTCAGTAGGGGAAAGGAGACAGAAGCTCATGACACAGCCTTTTCTCGACCACTGGTTCCCAGGTGGGCTTTGGAACACAATGACTAACTTCACCTGCCCTGGTATCCTAATCTACACAGCGAGGATAATTGGCCTTATGGTATCTAATCTTTGCAGTCATATTACTAACCTACAGTTACTTTTTTTTTTTTTTTTTTTTTTTTTTTTTTTTCGAGGTAGGGTTTCACTCTATCCCAGGCTGACCTGGAATTAAGTATGTAGTCTCAGGGTGGCCTCAAACTCACGGCGATCCTCTTACCTCTGCCTCCCGAGTGCTGGGATTAAAGGCGTGCGCCACCACACCCGGCTACAGTTACTTTTTAATGCACTCCTTTATACTATGACAGGAATGAACACACATGCTAGGAGAATGTTAACCAGGACACAGATAGATTTTAACCACAGAAACTTCTGTGATTGAACACTAATTTTAAAAATATCCTGCTGTGCAATTGTACTGTTGTCACATGTGTTCTTAGAAGTAAATGTGAAATAGTGATGTGTGGGTTTGTTTTGAGAAAGTCTAGGACAGAGAGCTACAAATAGCTGCTAATTTAGCCAGGTAATTTCATCATTTAATCATTTATTGTTAGAGATGATGAAAGACCATAAAAGAAACCCTAAGTGATGACATTTTCAGGCCACACTGTCTTGTTTCTGTCTGAGAAATATAAACACACACACACACACACACACACACACATACATATGGAATCAGTTTTCATGATAGGCAAGCACTCTGCCACTAAGCTATATACCCAGAACATGTAACATATGTTAAGCCTGTAAGGTCCTTCAAGTGTGTGGACATGAGTGATAAAGTCTTCCCTGCCCACTATCTGTATGAAATCTAGAACCATTTATTGCTATAATACATATATTAAAGCCTGCATACATATAAGTCCATGCAGGCATTAGTGTGTGTGTTGGTTGACTAAAACATTTCTTTAGCAGGTTGAGGGTTCAAACATGCATAATGTTTTGTGTGATTTCAGCAGTGTTCTCTATAACTTCAAATGTCACTTTTGATGCATCAGATATATCTGTAATCTGCATATCAAAATGTTAGAATGGGGCCATATACCTTTACACCCTCCTTTTTTTTTCTTTTTTTTTTTTTTTTTTTACATTTTAAACTCTGATAAAAGCTTTCTGAAGTAGAGGCAGAGACTGACTCTGTATGGGTTGTTCTTCCTTTCCGGGAGTTATAAAGAGGTTGGTCCATGGGTGCTATGCTGCAGTTAGGAGTAAGGAGTCCTGGTGTGCTGCTGCACAGTGGGTGACTGGAGGTCATGATGTTCTGTACATTTCAAACCGTTAGGATGGACTGGGGATGATTTCTCACTGAGCACAGCTTGGCTGGTCCTGCCTTCGGGGAAGATGTTGACCAGAGATTCAGGTTGGGAAGAATCTGGGTCAAGTTCATATGGCTGTTGTCAGTGCTCCCAGCTGACACCACACTGAAGTCTTGCCCTGCCTCTGTTATATGGATTTATATATATGCACCCCCACCAAATGAAGCTTGCTTCTTCAAGGCAAGCAGGGGAGAAGGGAGTCTCCAGCAAGACTGACAACAACCTGAGGTAATACATCAAACACATGTGACCACATAACATCTTGTCATGTAAGTATTCCACTGCTTGGAAGCAAGTCACATGTCCTTGTTCACACTCATGGGGAGAGATGACCATGAAAACATAAATATGAGAAAAGTCAATCCAGGGTAAGTGACCCCAGAATCTGCTCACTACAAGGTTAATTCTCCTGTATCCATCCCACAAAGCCATAATCTTTTTAATCTCTTTCCTTGAAGCCTTGTTGTGACATTGACATATCTTTAAAGCTTATAGCAGGTCAAGATGTCCATCTTACCAATTTATATGTAATTATTTTATTTAATCCTTATATAATCTTGTGTATTGGATAGTATTATCATCTTCATTTCACATATTATAACATTAAGAAGCAAAGACACATAACTTTAGGTAAAAATATTTGCAAAAAAAGTAAGAAAAAAAAGATGAATTCCAGTCGCATAACTATTTAATGTATTTAACTGACATCCAGTCAAGGAAAGAAGAAGATGAAGTAACTGGTATCCATAATAGGAAGAGACAGAATTTATTATCTTTTACATATTTTGTATGTAGAAAATGCAAGAAAATCAATTGAATTTTTATTAGTATCATACATACTTTTTGTGATAACAAAAATTTCAAAACATTATAGAAAAATCACTCCACCACAGAAACAAAACACAATGTAACCACCTGGGAACCAATGCACCCAAAACGTAGTTCCCAACTTTAATAAACACAGAAACCATTTTTCTCAATTCAACTTGTAAATATTCAAGTTCTCTGCAGAATTGTTGACAAAAGAATTCATTGCTATTCTGATGAAGAGCCCCAATGGCGTGGCTCTTAGAAGTTGGCAAATGCATTTTAAAGGTCATTGAAAAGAATTGACCTCACCTCAGGATTTTTGAAAAATAACAGAAAATCGCTTTCACTGCCCAAGAAGTTTATAGGAGGCAAACAAGGGTAACCTTAGAACAAAAAGCAATCAGTATCACAAACCAGAAATTAAGCACACAGATGGCTGTACTTGTATATAATTTAGCATGCGCACATGCGCAAAGACAGCGCCCTGCAAAATAAATCCCAGGCTCAGGCTTTGTGTTGGAGGACCAGGTCAGGGGTAGTAAAATGTACCCTAAGACATAAAATTTAATATCTCTCTCTCTCTCTCTCTCTCTCTCTCTCTGCACTTCAAGATTTAATCTTTTTTGTGCATAGTCCTGAGACACTTCCTGCTGTTTTTTCTTTTAGCAATTCTTTTCATTTATTTGTGTTTTGTTTCTATTTCACTGATGTCTACCCTGATTTTTTTTTTTTTTTTGAAATGGGACTCTCATACCCAACTCCCCACAAGGGTTGAGATTACAACACACAGGCTGAGAGAAAATCATCAACTAACACCTAAACTGAAATTCCCTGGACAAGAGATGAGATGTTTGCCACACTAATAACCCCAACAAGGTCTGTTTGTTCTGGCTCCAGAGCCACTCACATCCATGAGCCTTTGCTAACATGGCTCCTTTCCCAGCTATTCCAAGCTGCCTCAGTTTTATGAAATGCTGCTGTGTACTTATGTATCTTGACTGAACATGAGAACACAGTTTGTCCTAACATTTGATCAACTCATACCCAAGCACCTTAAGATCTGATTTCTGTCCTTAGTCTTCTTTGAAATGCTAGAGATATCATCACTGTCTACTTGCTAAACACCAGTGTTTATAACGCTCTGAAAGACAGAGAAAATAATCAGATTCCTGTTCAATGCGTTCTTGCGACCATCCAGAGATTGTTCCTGCCATCCTGAAGGTGGCCACCTTTTCTGATCCACTTCCAAAGTGACCAGTGGCTCAAGATTTTCTTCTTTGTCCCAAGTAGTGTCTCCGCCTTAAGTGACTCAACACCCGTGCCAAGCTCAAGCCATGCCTCCTTTCTGTCCCCCACCCCCAATGTCTGTTTGCTCTTTATGATTGTGGCCCAGCCTAAACAAACTGTCTTCCACGGTGGCTCTGCATTCCCCCTCACCATTCTGCTTGTCCACCCACATACTACAACTGTTGAATGTCAGGGCTTCTGTCCACTCACTACTTTTTCTCAGTTTACTGATCTTTGCTTCCACTTCTCGCTCCCTCTCTCCCTCTCTCTTTCTCTCTCCTGTCCCTCTCTCTCTCTCACTCTGTCTCTCTTTTACACACACACACACACACACACACACGCATGCGCGCACACACACACAGAGTTCTCTGCCTTTGTTGAAACTATGGAAATAGCCGGGCATGGTGGCATACACCTTTAATCCCAGCACTTGGGAGGCAGAGGTGGGATCGCAGACCATTCTGAGACTACAGAGTGAACTCCAAGTCAGCCTGAACTTGAGTGAGACCGTACCTTGAAAAAAAAAAATCTATGGAAATAATTTCTTATCATCTCTTTTATAGCAATTATATTTATATGCCCAAACTCTATCTACTGTCAATTATTTATATATGAAGTGAAAAAGTTGGGCAAAATTGGAAAAGTCACTCTACAGACTCGTAATCTCCAACCCTAAGTAAATCTGCAAAATCATCCCCAAACTTTCTCTTCTTTTCTTTTCTTTCTTTTCTTTTCTTTTCTTTTCTTTTCTTTTCTTTTCTTTTCTTTTCTTTTCTTTTCCTTTCTTTTATTTTCCTTTCCCACCCCCTTTCTTTCTTCCTTTCTTCCTCCCTCTCTTCTGTCTTCTGAAACAAGATTTCACACTGTAGCCCAGGCTGGCTTCAAATTCAGGCATGATTGACCGTGACCATGTGCTCCTCGGGAGTCTAGGAATGCACCACCTTCTTTTGACATACAGAAAAGAATAGACTTTTACATAAACTAGCAGGTGGGTTTGCAAAATAAAGAAAATCTCATCTTTGTTCTCTGTGATATAAGAAAGTATGTTGAGTTAAATTAGGGATTGTAGATCAAGGAAAGTTGTGTTTACAAAATAAAAAGCATTATAAACCTAGCACGATGGCTCACATTTATAATCCTATCATATTCTGAGGTGGGGGGCGTCATTGGGAATTTCAAGCCAACCTGGGACAACAGAGTGAGTTCCATGTCAGTCTGTGCTAAAGATACTGCTTCAAAAACAAGAAAGAAAGAAAGAAAGAAAGAAAGAAAAAGAAAGAAAGAAAGAAAGAAAAAGAAAGAAAGAAAAAGAAAGAAAGAAGTAAAAACACAAGAAAAGGTAAGGGAAAGAAAGGAGGGGAGGGGAAGAGAAGAGAAGGAAAATGAAGAGAGGAAAGAAAAAAGAAAGAAGGAAGGGAGGATGGAGGGAAAGAAAGAAGGAAGGAAGAGGGGAAGGAAGGAAGGGAGGGAGGAAGGGAGGAAAGGGGAGGAAATTCTGTTTCAGAAAAGAGAATGTCTTGTCCTGTAAATGGAAACATGTCTCTCTGTAGGTTTTCTGGATCCTGCCACTTGTTTTTTTAGGGGCCATGTTCTCAAAACTGCTTCTTTACTTTCCTGTCTCTAACAGCTCCTCAGCCAAGTTATTATGATGAAATTTTTAGCATAAGCAAATCTCTCTGACATAAATAATTTTCAAGTAATTTTAGCTCATTTATTGAGGAATAATTTATCTACAATGAAAGATTAGAAGATAATGTTTGTGTACAACAAAATAAGAATCACCTAATTCATACCTTATTTTTATACTAGAAATTCAGGAAAATTAGCAATAAAAATTAAAGACAATGGGAGAAAATAAGAACATGAGACAATAAATACAATGTGACATGATGGAAAATTTTGAATTTCATCTTACAACCTGTTGGAAATTTCTGCTACTGACTTCTGAAACCATGTCCCACTTCAATTACCACTGAGAACATTTTCAAATGGATTTCTTGGCAGAAGTACTGGAGGGTTTTCTTTTCTTTCTTTTTTGGCCCCAGCCTTGTTTTCAGAATGTGGAACTGCAATTTGCCATGCACGCATGTCTATAGGCAGAGCGCAGAGTGCAGAGCGTGGTGGTTGCAGTTCATGGAGGGTTTTGACGCAGCTGTAGACAACCACCTGCAGTTCCGGTGCCCCTGGGAGCTGCCAGTCGGTTTCCAGAGCTTTCACACAAAGAAGGAGCACCTCTCTATGCACTGACTAACCAACTTTGCCATTGAAATCAGCTCCTCTCTCGTGCCTCAGTCTCGTCTTGATGGAATCCACTTGGCCAGGGAATGTGATTATTTAAGTGGGTTAGAGTTGATGAGGGCCAGACCACGTCATGCAGGAGGACAGAGGCTATAGCCGAGCTCTCTCCTCCGCTTGTGATGGTGTGTATGCTCCCATGAGTTTAAGGTGAACACTGCCTGACATAGCGATAAAAAAGAATCACTTGGTGGGGACGATGATTCAGTCACGTGCCTTCTCTCATATGTGGAACGTAGGTTTAGACATTGAAATAGACATGACAATAGAAAGACACTATTTGGCAAGGAGAGATGATCTGACAGAGGTGCAGCAGTAACTAGAGAGGACCATGGTGGGGTGAATATGAACCAAGACCATTATATACATGCATGAAATTGTCACAATGATACCCATTATCCTGTGTAATTTTTAAAAGTAAAGGAAATAATTCCTGAATAGAATAATGCATTAATAATGTGTGCATTTTTCATATTTATGAAAATGATAGTCTTAATTTCATTCAGAATTTTTTAGTATAGTGTAGTTTGATTCAGGTGTCCCCCATCAACTTAGGTGTTCTGAATGCTAGGTTCCCAGCTGAAGGAGATTTGGGAATTAACACCTCCAGGAGGCAGTGTATTATGAGGGGCAGGATTATGGGTGTTATAGCCAGCTCCCCCTTGTCAGTGTTTAGCACACTCTCCTATTGCTATTGTCCACCTGATATTGGCCAGGGGATGATGTCCACCCTCTGCTCATCCCATCATTTCCCCCTGCCATTATGGAGCTTCCCCTTGAGTCTGTAAACCAAAATAAACCCTTTTTCCCAAAAACTGCTCTTGGTAGAGTGATTTCTGCCAGCAATGTGAACCTGACTGCAACACAGCTTGATGGTCAGAGTTGAACGACCTGACTGCAGTAAGAACTAAGGACTGTGAGGTCTGGCTTATGATGGTCAGAAAGAGCTTTGCCTGGATAGCAGTTTGTGCAAGAGGCTTGTTGTTATGGTGTGTCCTGAAAAGTTGTGCAAGATTGCATCGCATAGAAATGGACTAATGTGAGCAGAAGGATATGGCACAGACAAAATGAAATCTTTGGGTGAACTGCTGCCTGTTCAGTTGCAATTGAGAGATTATAACCTTTGAGAGTGGGCCAGCTGACCTGCACTGAGGGAACAGGAAGAATGTAAACTCTTTTGAAGGGGCCTGAGTGCTCAAGGAGTGTCCTGTTCTTCAAAGTCTGCTTTATTCCCTCTGGATTAACAAATTTGCATCCTATCTGGTATTGTGGAGAATAAGAAATGCAGGAAAGAGAGGGTCATTGAGTTTGCAATGTCTTGTGTTTTGGAAACGACCATGGGCAGTGTGAAACAGGTTTGCTGGATGCCTCCATTGAGACTGGATGAAGCTGTGAAGATAAACCGTGGTTTGCAGAGGAGACCCAGTGGAGATGCCAGGACCATGAGATGGCCGACAAGGAAAGCTGCCAGCCCTGATGAAGTTTTCCAGGACTGTGAGTAGCCTAGCTGGAGGGGCGGAATTGGAACTCCAGAGACTTGCTGCTGGTTCAAATTACTGGACTTGGAGACTTGTCACTGGCTAGAGTTGTTGGACTTGGAGCTACAGAGTTTGATGTTTGCCCTGTTTAAATCTTGTATTGGTTGAATATTTCTTTGCTATGCCCAATGCCATCTTTTGCAGTGTGAATGTTTATTCTGTGCCATTATAGGATTTTTGAGGATTTTTGGTACTATGGTTCAGATAAAAGACCTTGGATAATGGGAATGTTTGAACATCATTAGGATTGATAAAAACTACGGGGATTTTTAAAGTTAGACTGAATGCATTGCATTTTATATCATGTATGGTTATCAGTTTATGGGGATTAAGGGTGGAATGTGGTGGTCTGCTTCAGGTGTCCCCCATCAACTTAGGTGTTCTGAATGCTAGGTTCCCAGCTAAAGGAGACATGGGAATTAACACCTCCAAGAGGCAGTGTATTGTTGGGGGCAGGCTTATGGGTGTTATAGCCAGTGTCCCCTTACCAATATTTAGCACACTGTCCTGTTGCTATTGTCCACCTTATGTTGGCCAGGGGGAGATGTCCTCCCTCTGCTCATGCCATCATTTCCCCCGCCATTATGGAGCTTCTCCTTGAGTCTATAAACTAAAATAAACCCTTTTCCCCCAAACTGCCTTTGGTAGGGTGATTTCTGCCAGCAATGTGAACCTGACTGCATCACATAGATTCAGAAATATTTCTATTAGTCCAAACTCCTAAGTAATTAAATATTTTGAGAAAATTCTCCAGATGCCATAGAAATAGCTGAAGTTGGAAATATTGAGTAATTACATATAATCAGAAAAATTTAACTTTTGATTAATTTTTAAAATCATAGAAGCCATTTTTATAACTATGGACTTGCACATAAGGAGTAGGACATGAAAGATTATATATCTGTTTGTCTTTCAGTGAAAAGTCTTACCAATATATTCTTGGAGAACTACGACAGAAACATCCTTGTAACTTCCCTGTGAGTTTCTGGGAAAAGCCATTGGTTGCTGAGTCATGTGTATCTGAGGTTTGGCAGGATGTGATGCGGGGTGCTTTCACAATGAGATGACTAGTCGTGTCTAAATTACAGTAAGCTCATTTTGTGCTCTAAAGATGCATTTGCCCCTGAAAACTGGTGCTGACTTCCTAACACTTAGGTAGAATCACAATGCTACAAAATAAGACAATGAATAAAATACTTGGAAAAGTGAAATGGTAGGGTAATCATCTACAGTTTCATTTTTTAAATAATTTCAATTTATTTGAAATTCTTCCTGCAGAGTTTGCAGCATGACAAATTTCCAAAGTAAAATTACACTATCTAAAACTCAGATGTGTGTATATATGTGTGTGTGTGTTTGCATTGTAAATATACTATACTATGAGTTATAGCTCTTCGTGTCCAATAAAGTAGTTCTACACTGCAGATGATCTCTATATACTGGTATATTAAAAGGACATTTTGGGCTGGGGATGTAGCTTAGAGCAGAGCCTTTGCCAAGTATGAACAGGGTTCTGGGTTTGATCCCAACATTGCAAATAAATAAGGAAAATATTTTGTGTAAGTATTAATATATATAAAATATCAAATTAGCATCAAATATTCATTTGCTCTACAAAATCAAAGAGAGGAAATGTATCAAAGATAGTCATTTTAGAATGTCTATACTTTGAATTTCAAGGGACCAAATGAGTATTATTGCTTGACATTATAAGGATAAAACTATGTGATTACTTTGCCTTCCAATCTGGAAATACTTATAAAAACGTTTAGGACAATTAAATGAGTGGATTTTGGAGGAGCATGCAATTGATGTGATATATAATTGTAATTATCTTCACATCCTAGGACTACTGGTCTGAAAGTGATATTCCAACTCAAGGCAACCAGGAAGTCATTGCTACTCCCGTTCACGTCAACTAGAAGTACCTCAGAGATGTGAAACTACATCCGTTATTCATCCCATGCCTACAAAATAACTTTTCTATTGTCAACCCAAAGTGAGGAGAAGAATGTTCACATTCTACTTTGTTCTTCCACAAAATAAAAGGACAAAAGAAGGAAAGGGAAAAGGTAAAGAAAATTTCACTTAATTAATGCAAATTTTTATGAAATACATAAGCAAGCACTCCGCACTTTATGTAGAAAAAAATCAATCCAGGGGGAAAAAAAGAGGACAAAATTATTCCCATTTGAGATAAATTCCTCTGAACATTCTGATCATCTACTCTGAATGAATTATGATTTGTTCGACCGAATTCTCAGGACCCTGTTAAGAAACCCATTTCCATTTCATTAATCTAGCTCTCTGTATTATCTTCTTCCTTATGCCCTTAGGAGTGTTTTTTCTCTTGCCTTACAATTTGTGGCCAAATTCTTCATTTGAAGGCTTATGATCAATTTTTTTAGCTTTTTATTATTTTTAATACAATTTGACATTGAATTTTTAGCTACATAAATTGAGACATTTTATGCTTTAATTTTCTTCTTTAGTCTGTTTGCATGAACTTTTATGTTTAGGGTGAAATTTCCTTTTCTGAAATGAAAATACCTCTGCATTTCCAAAGGCCAGCGAGTTCTTTTTCAAGGTGACCCTGGAGAAATCTGGCTTCTGGTACCCATACCCTTGTTCAATCAATCTCATTACCACATCAGCCATGGCAGCTTTGTCACCAGTGAAAAGTCCAAGGGTACAAATGATACACCATCCGTGAGATTGGTCATAAAAGATCCTGCCTCAAGCTCAGGCTACCCGTGTCCACTCTCTGAAGGAAGCCAAGTGTGGTTTTGAGCAGTCACGTGGCTAAAGTGACATGGAACTGAAGTGTCATGACCACAGCTGGTAAGGACCAAAGACCTCTCGCAGGAGTTCCCTGTGAGCACATGGCTGAGCCCCACCAGCCTCCTGACTGATCAGAGATCATCAAGCTGGGTGTGGTGGTGGCGCACGCCTTTAATCCCAGCACCTGGGAGGAGAGGTAGGAGGATGGAGATGAGTTCAAGGCCAGCCTGAGATTACATAGTGAATTCCAGGTCAGCCCAGATTAGATTGAGACCCTGCCTCCAATAAATAAATAAATAAATAAATAAATAAATAAATAAATAAATAAATAAATAAATAAATAAAAACAAGAAAGGATTATCAGAACTTTCTGCAGAAACCAGGCTCAGCCTTCTCTGGACCATACAAAAGTGAACTCCTGCAAGCCCTGGCTGTTCAACCTGGGTCTTGGTTTAATCCTCGCATGGCCTCCTGTTGTGTACAGTGTCCTCCCGGATGAGATGAGATATGAGTGCGGGGGACTACAAAGCTGCTGTCAATCTCACCTGTCCACTGTGGGTACCAAGCACACAACGGTTCCCCTAAACTACACTGAGGATCCTTCTGCCTCCAAAGTGGTAACAGGAAAGGAATGCAACAATAACTAGTTAAGCTTGCCTGGATATCTAGTTCTCAGAATATGTGAAAGATAATAAATATATTGTTTTAAGGTAATACATTTTGAGGTCATTTGTTATATGTCACTAATGCACATGCACATAAAATGTATTTTACTTTTAATGTGCTATGGAGTCATATATTACTTTTTAAAATAATTTTATATCTATTTTGACAAACTATTGACATTTGTAACTATCTCTTTTTAACTCTATTAGGTTTTTAGTTTGGCCATATTAATAAGCACATTAGAGAACATTCCATTATTTTCTTAGGTTCTGTAATGATCTCTCCCTTTAATGAAAAGGAAAATTTCTCGGGACATCTGAGTCTCACTGCACTACAAATTACCTTAATGCTTACATAACTTTCTTCCCACAGTTCTTTGTGCTAAGATGTATTTTTCTAGATTCTCATATTTGCTATTTTTGTCCTTCTTCATTTCTATTCCATTCCTTTCTGACATTGTTTACAATGATCCCTCTCAGACTCTCTCTTAAATCAGTAATCAGTAATAACTTCCATCAAACTTATTAATGTTTTCAGGAACCAAATCTCTGTTTACTTAAAGTCATCTTTGCAATCTTTCTGTTTGTTTCCTTAATCACTCTCCATTATCATCTTTTTATATTCTTGTATCTTAATGCTTTGAAATATGTAGTTAATCTCCACTTGAAAATATCTCATTAGCTTTTCTAGAACATTAAGTCAACATTGTGAATTTCAAAGACCATTTTTGGTTATCCCCAAATTCTTATATGTTTTCATCTGATTTTCATTCAAGTATATTTTTATTTCTGATAAGCATTTTATTTGAATTAAACAATTGCTTAATATTCAGAACGAAATTTAACAAAATTTAAGATTTAAACAAAATCTTGCAAAGAGCTTCCGTTAGTTTTAGTCTCAAAAGTACCAAGTTATAAGTGATTCAAAATTTAGTAACTTAAAATAAAATCAATTTTATTATCACAGACCTGCAACTGATATAGGCTCAGCTCATCCAGATCTGCATTCTACTACCAAAACTTATATGAATGTATAATAATTCATCATAAGCTATAATAAGAAAAAGCAAACCATTGTATGCGTTTTCTAGTACTTTGAGTAGAAACATGATTAGTAATCATGAGTTTTTCTTTGTAATAATTAAAATATCTTAATTTCTAAAAAGAAGCAAGAAGTTTAAAATAATAAAACTGTGTGATCCATGACTTGTTTCCCCAAATTGTAGCATGCCTTGTATGTTCAAATTATGCATAATGGCATAAATTTCTATAAGCAATTTTTTCAAAAGTATGAATGGCCAGATATATTATTTCTTGATGAAATTTCAGTGTTTTGGGTTGGAGAGATGGCTTAGTGGTTAAGGCACTTGGCTGCAAAGCCTAAGGACCCAAGTTTGATTCTGTAGTATCCATATAAAGCCAGATGCACAAGGTGACACTCGTGCCTAGAGTTCATTTGCAGTGGCTAGAGGCCTAGGCATGCCCATTCTCTCTCTTTCTCTCTTGTGCTCTCTCATAAATATATAAATAAAATATTTAAAAATTCAGTTTTGATATAGGAATGTTTACAAGTCTCCATATTTTGATCCCAGAAAAATCCTATGATCATGCTGATAATCTTTATATAATGAAAGCACACAAGCTAAAATGGCAGCCATTTGATTCCTAAAATACATATACCAAAGTGTTGGAGAAACAAAATCCTACAATCTCAAAGAAGACATGTGACTTAAATTTTTGGGAGTGTGTTTAATTTGGGAATTTTTTATTGCTTCATATAATAGATGCCAATAGTGTTATTTTGTAGGACTGTCATTAAAAATATCATATATCATACATAAGTTCCCCAAGCCATGGTGGGTGTGCTTTAAGTCTACTTTAGTGTTGAACTGTCAGCAACTTCTGGGTGTCTGCTTTGGTGTGTTTTGCGTATCCTGTGTCTGTCTCCATCACCCTGGTGCAGGTTGTCGGGCTTGCTGTAGAAGCAGCACTCTTGCTCATCTTGCCAGTTCCTCTGTGCTTTCACCTGGGACCCTGGCTGCTGTGTGAGGGGTGGTTCATTTCCTGCCAGCGAGTCAGCTATCTATTCTTATCTTCTTGGCATTCATACAAAATTTCTGTTCAATAATAATAATGAAAACTCACAAAAAATGCTGTCATGGAACCTAACAACTTGCTGATTTAAATATTTTGACTAAAAAAAATAAAAGAGAAAAAGACCTAAGATCATGTAGTGAGATAGTTCAGTGCTTTTCATGTGAATATGAGGACCTGACTTTGACCCCAGAAGCTGTGTTAAACGCTGGTGCGTGTCTGTAATTCCAGCACTGTGGAGATGGAGGTGGAGTCCCAGACACTTGCTGGTGAGTCAGTGAGTCCTGGGTCAGTGAGAGTTTTGTCTCAAAAAAAAAAAAAAAAAAAAAAAAAAAAAAAAAAAAAAAAAAAGGTGACAGAGCACTGAAATTCTGCTCTTCACACATGTGTATGCACATGTGCACATACACCCTCCCATTATGTCACATGGACATAATAACAACCTAAATGCCGTGCAGGCTTACACTGTAAAATTTAGAGTGCTTTCAAGAAGCTATGTTTGCACATGTGTGTTTCTATTCTAAACCTGTGCTTTTTAGAGGAGACCACCCTTTACTTATAAGAAGCTCGGCATAGTCCTCTGTTTCCCTCTCCCCCCCCCTTTTAAAATATTTTACTTTTATTTATTTATTTGAGACAGAGAGATACAGAATTAGGCAGGTAGAGAGAAAGAGAGGGAGAATGGGTACACCAGGGCCTCCAGCCATTGCAAATGAACTCCAGATGCATGTGCCCCCTTGTGCATTTGGCTTATGTGGGTCTTAGGGAGTCGAACCTGGGTCCTCTGGCTTTGCATGCAAGTGCCTCAACTGCTAAGCCATCTCTCCAGCCCCTCTCCTCTCTTTTAATTGGTAATAACATGAAACTAAAGAACTTCTTGTAAATTATTTATTGTATGTATTGAGAAGGAGATTTCATATTCCCTTTTCCTAATTATAAAACCAGATGAATGAAGAATATTAAATGAGATTTTTAATTACAATGTAGGCAATCTATAAATAACGTTAGCTAAAGCTGGGCCTCTGATAATGGCTCTTCCACATTTTTTACCTGTGTGTTCTCATTTGATTTCTGTGACAATCTCAACAGCACAGATTAGTCCATAATTTATCCATTTTGGCATCACATTACCCATTGAATGTCAACCCAATAACGAGCACTTAGAGATTAGGAATCTTAACTACATAGTTGTTAAAGGCCTTTCTCTAAGACACACAACGAAGTCAATGGTAGGTTTGAAGGCATTCATTTCCCATTGCTGCGTCATGAAATTACTAACGTAGTGGATTAAAAAGAATACATCATTCATTCAATGAGTCAAGAGCCAGGTCAGGGATGAACCAGGTCTCCTTGCGATCTTGCCAGGTTGTGCTCCTGCCATATCCCATGAGTTATTAACAAGTGGCACATCACCAAAGAGAAAGTGGCATGTGTGTGTACGGGGGTCACTTTGGGGTGAGCTGTCCACATCAGAATTTGAGCCCCGCACATTGCTTCAAGATTCAGCGTCAAGGACTCCTTCACCTCAGTATATCGTACCTCCTTCGGGTAACATGTCGAGTTTAATTTGTTTTTTTAATGTAAAATTCACCATATTATCCATCTCAACAAGCCTAATTTCATTCCATTTTGTTCACTGAAAATGTTACACAATCGTAACTTTTTAATTTCAGAACATTTTAATCACACACAAAAAAAGAAACACACACACACACACACACACAAACAGCAATTCAAGTGTTTACATTTTTAGTAAGAAACATATCCACTAACAAGACTCTGCTCGCTCTCCCTCCCTCCAGTCACTACCCTTTCAGTATCTATGGCTTCATCCACACCACCAGTGTCATATAAGTGGGGTCACATGCCAGGCGGAACTTTTGTGTCTGCTTTCTTCTGCCTAGCATAATGGGTTCCAGGTCCATCATGTTACAACCTGCATCGTCTTTTCTCTTTATAGTTGCCTAATTCTCGCTGGTGTGGATGTGTGCCTTTACCCCTTTCTGAGTTCATGGGCACAGGGTTTGTGTATACTTGTTGGCAATTGTGAATGGTACTACTGTGAGCATTCTCCCACATCCTTTTAAACATGTGTGCACAATTTTCTTAGGCATAAAGCTATGTGTGGAATTTCAGGGTCATAAGGGAACTCAATATTTCCTTTTGAGAATTACCAAGATGTTTCCTCTAGCAGCTGCTCCATTTTCTATTCTCAACAGCAATGATTTTTCTATAGACTTGGTAAAACTCAGTTTCTGTTTGTTTTTGTTTGTTTTCCTTTAAATCGTTATTATAGCTTTGCTAGTAGGCATCAAGCGCTATTGCACTGTGGGTTTTACATTCCCTCATCTTTTCCCAAGTTTATTGACCATGTTAGTAATTCCAATACAACTCCATTGGCCATTCTTTTGTTCTGCTGTTTGTTTCTATAGGGTTATATTGTGAGAATACTTAATTTGTTTGCTATGTTAGATCAGGCAATTCTTTCAGCCTTTGTAGTTATGTAGGAAAGTACCACATCATTCCTCTGGGGTTGGATCAAATTCAGCTGTAGAGCCCTCATAAATTTTGAGAACATATCACCATTGTATCTGAGAATCACCATTCTATCTGAGAATGAATTCTAGTGGTCATTTTCATATCACCATTGTGCTTCTATCTGAGAGTGAATTCTAATCATCATTTTCATATCATCATTGTGCTTCTATCTGAGAGTGAATTCTAATCATCATTTTCATATCAGCATTGTGCTTCTATCTGAGAGTGAATTATAATCATCATTTTATACCACGACTGTGCTTCTGAGAGTAAATTGTAATCATCATTTTCATATCAGCATTGTGCTTCTATCTGAGAGTGAATTCTAGTGGTCATTTTCATATCAGTATTGTGCTTCTATCTGAGAATGAATTCTAGTGGTCATTCTCATATCGTCATTGTGCTTCTATCATCATTTTATATCACAATTGTGCTTCTGAGAGTGAATTCTAATCATCATTTTATATCACCAGTGTGCTTCTATCTGAGAGTGAATTCTAATCATCATTTTATATCACCATTGTGCTTCTATCTGAGAGTGAATTCTAATCATCATTTTATATCACCACTGTGCTTCTATCTGAGAGTGAATTCTAATCATCATTTTATATCACCATTGTGCTTCTATCTGAGAGTGAATTCTAATGGTCACTTTCATATCATCATTGTACTTATTCTAATAATCATTTTCATATAGTAGAGGAGGTTACTAAGGGAAGAATTGGGCCAAAGAAAATGCTCATATCTTTCTCAGTGACCTCAAGTCATTTGACCTTGTGTTAAAAGTAGGTATCATATGATTACCACAACTCTCATACTAAATTAATATTGATTAATTAATAAAATTATACATGTCAATTATGTCAGAATATAAGATACTGTACTGGATGCAGTGAAGTCTAGAAAGATATAAAAGTCCAGTATTGACAACTTGGTGTTAGATGCAGACTTGGTCTCAATAACAAATTTTTAAAATTATGGGTTGGATATAATATGGCATAGAAGAGAAATAAACACTGTTATCAGAGTGTCAAATAAAGGCAATGCCTATTCTGTCTGCATTGAGCAATGTGGAGACAAGAATGGGCAGAGAAAACTATCAGAGAAAAACATGTTTCCGGAAAAGGAATCAAGAGGAACAGGAAAAAAAAAATAGAGGCCCAGAAGCCACAAGATTTCAATATCTTGGGGAACAGCTACAGTGCAAAGTCGGATTGAATGGGACATTGGTTATACCTGGGGAAATAACAGCTGATTCAGTGAGAATGTTGAGTGTTGCTATCATCTGAAATAATCTGCCCCTCCTGCCCTGTGTCACTGTTAATCACACCTGAAGACGTGCAAATGCTCTGATCCTCTCTAAGAATGTCTTTGGGCTTTCTGACTGAACATGGATGGTTGTCCCTCTGAATGCAAATGGAATTTCACGTGTCCTCTATCTTGGCACCCATCAATCATGAGGGTAGCAGTGCTGATATTTCCTTATCAACAGGAAATCTCAAAATGCCATGTAATTAGAGCTGTTTACTACAATTATTTCATTTGTAAATCAAACTCATGGAAATGAAATTTTAAAATATAACCATAGAAGGCCATAAATTTCCAGCTAATAAATTTCAACATTTTTAGCAAGTGAATTGGGTGTCTCTAGAGATATTCTAAAAGGTACTTACATTTTTAAAAACATATCATTCTGTACTGAATTTAATAACACCTGACAAGCTAATTTATTCACTAATTGTTAAGCACATTATATAACAGTAATACATTGAACTGAACTCTTCAGGCTTAAAAATTTTATCTCAGTAAGATACCATTATAAGCGTCCCAAGTAAAAGAAATATGAAAGCAGTTTTAACAGAAAAAAACCCTAGTTATTCAAATAAAATAGAATTTTTTTGATAAGGTACTCAGGAAATAGTGGTCACATTTTCAAGAAAATGATTCAAGTGGAAAATTGGAATATAATGCAGTGATAAATTTTGTTGAATGAGTCAAGATATTTTTTCCCAAAGGGATAATTATGGGGTAGAAATTCAATATAAAGAAACAAAATTATTATATAGTTCATTGAATCGAAGTTCTATTCTAATGGCTTCATTCCAAATACATCCAAGTCTTTTAAGATTGAGCATTTTTAAAGAAAAGTTTGTTCTCCTGTCAAATTATTAATCCACAGAATATTCTAGGTACCATTTTTATTGGCATATGTATAGTAATATTTTCAAATCTTATTCATCAGTAATTTTAGTTTCTTAAAAATAAAGTTGAGTCACCTCCATTTCTATCAAAGACCCATCCCACTCCTTTACTGTCACAGCAGGCCTTTGTTATATCAGAGGACTTAAGAGTGCTGTCCCGTGAGCTTGCACAACCTTGATCAGGTTTAAGGGCCCTGGTCAGTGACATTTCTTCTTTTACCTACTATTACACAATCAAGGTATGACTCCAAAATAAAATTTGCTTCAAATGTACAAATTCTTTTGTTTGTTTGTTTGTTTGTTTGTTTGTTTGTTTGTTTGTTTGTTTGTTTTTTTTTCAAAGCAGGGTCTCACTCTGGCCCAGGCTGACCTGAAATTCACTATGTCATCTCAGGGTGGCCTCGAACTCACGTGATCTTCCTACCTCTGCCTCCTGAGTGCTGGGATTAAAGGCGTGCGACACCACGCCCGGCTCAAATGGACAAACTCTTGACACAGCTCTTCACAAGATGTTGTATTCATGACTCAGCTCAATTAAACAAGACTATACCACGTGACTGTGGGTCCCCCCCACTCAGGGGAATACATAGATAAACCAAAGATGTTCTATGCTGACCTCGAGGGCGAAACATGCCTATGTAAATATCGCCATGCTCAATGACAGAACGTGCTGAGTGCACGACTGAGGTACACTCAAGTGGCAGGGATCTCCCTCTCGTCCTATCAGTCCGACGAGTAAGCTGTTCTCTTTTTCCCCGGCTTATTTCTTCAGTTGCAGGAAGAACCGTTGTTACTCACTTCCCAGTTATCCACAAATAGCCTTTGTGGGCATCTGACTGCTCTGTCTGCTCAGCTGGACTCTAATCTGCACCAGGAGGGGAAACCACACTGACCTAGTGGGTCATTTATCATATACCCGGCACCTACTACAGGGCTGGAGTCACAAGGGCTTGTGGAATGAACGAACTCTGGCCCGAGGGCTCTTCCTCCCCGGGTCTCCTATGAGTCTGTGTTCTCCATGCTGCCACCCTGGCCCCTCTGTGATGGCTCTGACCCAGTGCAGCGTCCCTGTGCTCACTGTCAGCCTCCTTTAGGACCACCGCCCGAGGGCTGACCTCCCTTCCTACTTGTAGTGGGATGTGGTTCCCCAAAGGAAAAAAACAAAAACAGCTGCTGTTAATCAGAAGCAGCTTCAACAGCATATGGGAAGTTTCCACACTGCGTCTGTTGACATCCTCCACGGATGGGAAAAGGAGCGGGGAAAGACACACAACCGCTCAGCTGATCTCCCAGTAAACCCCTTGCCGCTGTACACAATGAGGCGCACGGTCTCAAGGCCTCAAGGGGGAGGAGGTCTATGTTGGGGGTGAAAGGTCTTGCCATGGTTAAGTTCTGCTGTCAACTTGATCTGGTCAGGGATCCACAGACATTTCTCTTGGGCGGGTCTTTGAAGTTGCTTCCAGGAAGGTTTGATTGAAGGAGGAAGTCCCTCGTCCAGACTGAGTCCTTCCCCAAAAGTGGGGAGCCTTCCCAGAAGGGGGCTGTATGTAAGAAAACCCCAAGAGGAAACCCTCTTCCTCTCTCCAGACTGCCAGTGCTGCTTGTTGGTGAGGACCTTCACTTTACATAGATCTGTCCCATTCAGCTATTCCTTCTCGGCTTTGGAAATGAGTTTGCTCAGCCTTCCAGCGTGAGCTGAAGACCAGCACGGACTGAAGACCAGTGTGGACTGAAGACCAGCCTGGACTGAAGACCAGCGTGGACTGAAGACCAGCCTGGACTGAAGACCAGAGTGGACTGAAGACCAGTGTGGACTGAAGACCAGTGTGGACTGAAGACCAGCGTGGACTGAAGACCAGTGTGGACTGAAGACCAGAGTGGACTGAAGACCAGCGTGGACTGAAGACCAGAGTGGACTGAAGACCAGCCTGGACTGAAGACCAGAGTGGACTGAAGACCAGCCTGGACTGAAGACCAGAGTGGACTGAAGACCAGCCCGGACTGAAGACCAGCAGCTCTCCAGGAAGCCTCCAGGCCTGCAGTGCTGGATTGGACTTGCTGAGGCCTCCAACCATGTAGACTGAGCAGCTACCGGATTCCCTGACTCTGAAGCCTGCAAACTGCTACTGTTGGATTTCTATAAACTAATACAATAAATTCCCCTTTTGAATACAATTCATTCTATCAGTTCTGTTTCTCTAGAGAACCGTGATTAATACATGAAAAGATAGCGAGCTCCATCTATCCAGCTAGGGAGAGGTGGGTGTCCACGCTGGGATGGTTTCTATAAAGCCTCTGTGGAGTCTGTCCTTGCCTGTAAGCAACACCTTGCCCTCACCCTGTCAGAAAGCCTCAGGGGCCCCCAAGGCGAACTTTGGTATAATTGGCCTCTAGTTTGTTGGGGTTGCCCTGCTGCAGGTGAGAGCGTGTTCTGAAGGCTTCTCCTCAGAAAAGGGTTCACACATTATTTTCTCTCCATGTATACACTTCAATAACAACGCTTGGTCTTTTTCCAGAAGTTACTTTTCAGCAAGGAAATGCAGTCATGAGTCCATCCATGGTCTGCATTAGAGACATCAGAGCCAAGTTCTCAGAAGTGTCAGTAACTTAATCCACCCATCCTGACAATCTCTGCACTGGGACCCCGACCTGGGTCTAGTGGGTTGGAATATAAGCAAGTCTTTACTGACATGGGTCATACTATAGCAGGCTGGCCTCAAACTCCACCTCTTCAGCAATCTCCTGCCAGTATGTGCCACCACAACTGGCATATGTCATATGTTATCAGAATGCTTTTTTACCCCCAAGATGGACTACATTTGTATATCTGGATGTTCCCTGTTCTTTAAAGGAATCACTTCCAAGGGCTTAAGATATAGCTCAGATAGTTCAGAATGCAAAAGACTGTAGGTTGAATTCTGTCTACTTGAGAGAGATATAGAGAGAGGAGAAGAGAAGGAAGAGGAGAAGAAAGAAAGGGGAAAAAAATCAAATCAAGAGCTGAAGAGATATTTCCATGGTTAAGGCATTTGCATGCCAAGACTAAAGACCCAGGTTTGATTCCCCAGTACCCATGTAGAGCTAGACGCCCAAAGTGGCATATGTGTCTGGAGTTTGTTTGCATTGGTTAGAGGCCTTGGAGCACCCATTCTGTCTGTATCTCTTCTCTATGTCTCTTTCTGCTTGCAAATAAAATAAAAATAAATAAAATATTGCTGGCCATGGTGGCACATGCCTTTAATCCCAGCATTTGGGAGGCAGAAGTAGGAAGGATCACTGTGCATTCAAGGCCAGCCTGAGACTACATAGTAAATTCCAGGTCAGCCTGGGCTAGAGCAAGACCCTACCTCAAGTAAATAAATAGAATCAGCTTCTGAGAGAATTCACGGGACCCTTTTAATAAAGGCTTGGCAGGTCTAGTCACCTGTATTTCCAAACGTATTTAAGTTTTAGGATAAACTGCTGAGGAACGCACTGCAAGGGAATAGTTTTGACTAAATCTAAAATTTGTTATATTCTGAATTAGTACAAACTAATTGACACATAACATTACACAAATATATTGGCCCATTTAATAAAATCAAGGAAAGAATAAGTTTTGAGATGTAAAGATAGCAAATTTGGGGGGTATTCACATGACATTAGTTTGAAATCCAGCTAAGTGACTGTTGATGTATATGTGAAATATATTTGGTTAAATTATAACCTCTAAATTTTAGTTTTCTCACTCAGAAAAAAAAATGAATAACATGACCATGCACCAATTTCTTGTGAAGATTAAATTCTACAGAGGGACTGGAAGCAAGCTAAATGGCAAGATGTAAACATTAGCTGCTGATTGTTTTCCTTTTTACTATCACAAGTTGCTTTACATTTTGTTCCTTATGTTCAGAGCCATTAATGCTAGTGATAAATTTAATATATGAAAAACCTTGAAATAAAAATATCTAAAAAGAAAAACCAGCCGGGAGTGGTGGCGCACGCTTTTAATCCCAGCACTCAGGAGGCAGAGGTAGAAGGATTGCTGTGAGTTCCAGGCCACCCTGAGAAGACAGAGTGAATTCCAGGTCAGCCTGGACTAGAGTGAAACCCTACCTTGAAAAAAAAAAAAAAAAAGAAAGAAAGAAAGAAAAACCATACAATGCAAGTCTGGCTCATAGTGAACCACATATGATTTATTCCCTTTCAACATCAGATTTCTATTATCAGCCAAAAATTACTTTCATGATCCATACTGTAATGAGACAGTGATTTCCTTAATCTAGCATGGCTCCATCAGGATACTGTTCTCTATGAAAATGTTACTCAAACATCTTTGCTTCCCATGTGGCAAAATATATTTTATATGTCTTTATATGTTCACACAGGTAGACATACAATTCCCCGTTCTCTTACAGACTCCACATCTCCTGGAAATAATATTCAATCTTATTAGAGAAGATAGATCATGATCTGTTCTCATCTGTTAAGTTTTGATTCCATAATTCTCTACTGATTGTGATCTGAATGTCATAAAAAGAAAAAATATGCCCTAATTGCATTGTCAGGACTTTCTCCTGTCAAGGTATTTGTTGAAAATAACAGAAAGCCACTGTGCTAGTCTGCAAGGGATGCCATTAAAAAAAAAAAAAAACCAATGACTGGGTGGTTTTAACAACAGGCATTTAATTGTTCACAGTTCTAGAAGTTCCATGTCTGAGAACACAGATTTATTAGTTGATTTCTACACAGGCCACCTTTCCTGTCTTACAGAGACCTTTCACTGTGCCCTCTCATGGTATTTTTGTATTGTCACAAGCAGAAGGAGAGAAAGAAGGGACAGCGAGGAAGAGAAGGGGAAAGGAAGGAGAGCGATCATCTGTCTTTTTATCTTTTTATAAAGATGCCAGTTCTGGGAGATTAAGCCCTCTCTTTTATGACCTTATCATAAATCCTTTCTCCAAATAGAATATCAATTGGGATTAAAATTAATCAGAGAGTAAACAAACACATAACGGTCTCACAAATTCAAGTAGAGCATGAATTTATAAATATAGATGCTCCGTAACCTGCGGCAATAGGGCCCACTATAAACGTCATAAGTGGAAGACACAGGTGAGATTCTGAACTCCCAAACATCACACCAGAGCGACTGAGAACTGTGTCCAGCATTAGTTGATTCCCCTCATGTTTGGGTGGCTGATAGACAGCTGTCACTCATCACTGCTGCCCGACATCACCAGAGAAGCACATAGTTGAGGCACAGAAGATGCTTGTGAGCTGAGGGAAAGACAAAACTGAAATTTTGAAGTATAGTTCTTACCAAGTATCACTTTCACACCACAGTTTAAAACTTGGGAAAATCCTTAGCTGAACCGTGATAAGTGGAAGACTATAAGACATCCGATGTCTCAGATCTGACAAGGAAATTGAAACACCTAACAGAGTCATCTGGGTGCCAGAGCCAAGGTCACAGCATCAAGAGCCAAGGTCACACCACAGTGACCACCTGGAAAAGAAACATTCCCATTCCAAGGTGATGCTGCTGGAAATGAACATCGATGGGCACCCATAACTCCTGTTTCACAGGTGAACCCACCAGGGTTCTCCAGAGGAACAGAACTGATCAAATGAGTACATATTCCAGAAGGAATTTGTCAGATTGGCTTACAGGACAAGAGCAAAGTCAGACAGGTCAACAATGGCAGGAACTGCTCGACTCCTGGGCAGTTCTGATCTGGTGCTGAAAGTCCAGAGCATTGCTGGGGAAGCACTGAGCATCAGTCCACATCGGAAGGCTGGAGAAGCTGGGATCTGATGTCAGCAAGCAGCGGCAACAACAGAACAGATGCACGCCCAGTAAGGACCAAGGCGGGCAGCAGAAGTAGGCTGCATTTTCCTTAGACATCTCTATACCTGAACTGTTTGTAGAAGGCTGCCCACCCTGAGTCAGGTGGGGTTCTTCCTTTTTAAAAAAATTTTTTGTTGTTTTTTGTTTTTCGAGGTAGGGTTTCACTCTAGCCCAGGCTGACCTGGAATTCACTATGTAGTCTCAGGGTGGCCTCGAACTCATGGCGATCCTCCTACCTCTGCCTCCCCAGTGCTGGGATTAAAGGGGTGTGCCACCACGCCTGGCTAGGGTTCTTCCTTTTCAAATAATCATTCCTAGAAATGCCCTCATAGACTCACATACTGGCCCACAGTCATGTCTCACAGTCAATTCCCAAGTCAGTCAATTTGATAATGGAGATTAACTATCACACAGGGCTTCTGTCTCCACGATGCAGCTTCAAGTACATCCGCTTGTCCCTTTTGCATATGGATCCTTCTCAGATGAGCCATCGAGGCAGAAGCTCATAACTGACTAAAGAAGTGGTGGGAAACTGCTGCAGTCAGTTCTCAATGCTGGCAGAAATCACCAAAACCAAGAGCAGCTTGTGGGGGAAAAAAAAGGTTTAGTTTGGCTTACAGACTTGAGGGGAAGCTCCATGACGGCAGGAGAAAATGATGACATGAGCAAAGGGTGGACATCACCACCTGGCCAACATCAGGTGGACAACAGCAACAGGAGAGTGTGCCAAACACTGGCAAGAGGAAACTGGCTATAACACCCATAAACCCGCCCCCAACAATACACTGCCTCCAGGAGGCTTCAATTTCCAATTGCTATCAGCTGGGGAGGCTAGCATTCAGAACACTGAAGTTTATGGGGGACCCATGAATCAAACCTCCACATAACTGTGTCACACAGATGGCACGAGAGGTAGAGTGGAGAATCAGAAAATTTTGATTCATGTTCACATGGTCTCAGGGGAATAACTTCGTTAGCCTAAGTACTGGGCTTTGATGTCTCAGAGGTTTTATGAACAATGTGGCAGGAAGTCCTGATATCACCTTGGTGGGTTACGAGTTTTTCTTCACTATTGGTGGGTTACAAGTGTCTGATGTTATATGACTTGGGGGCATAAACATAAACTTCCTTAACAGTAAGTCAGTGATAAGAAAGTACAAGTGTAGAACAGAAAGCTGTTTGTTCAGGGGTGTTTGTGTCTACAGCTGCAATGACCAGACAGCATACAAGCAGGATGCGACTGTAGAGATAGGAAGGAGATTCAGGGTCATGCTGCCCCCTGGTAAACAGAAACTTATGTTTTAGAGTATCATCTGGGCCTGGTTTTTATGTTATATTTCTTCTACCACAGGGAGAGATCATGTGCACAGAGAAGGAATGTAGAGCTGGGCTGTAAAAATCATAATATAGGGCTGGAGAAATGGCTTAGCAGTTAAGGCATTTGCCTTTGAAGCCAAAGGACCCAGGTTTGATTCCCCAGGACCCACGTAAGCCAGATGCACAAGGGGCACATGCATCTGAAGTTCGTTTGTAGTGGCTAAAGGCCCTGACATGCCCATTCTCTCTCTCTGTCTCCCTTCTCTCTCCCTCTCTCTCTCTCTCTCTCTATTCTTGAAAAAATAAATAAATTTTTTAAAAAATTTAAAAATCACAACATAACAAACGTCCAGTACAATTTGGTCTCTGTCACCTCATTTACCAAGAACTGCTTCTACAGTGTGAGATTACAGGCGTGCACAGCCATCCCTGACTTTTTATGTGAGTGCTGGGGTTCAACACAAATCCTCATCCTTGCACAAGCACTCTTCCTTGCTAAGCTACCCCCTCCCCACTTGTATTATACACATCAAATATGATAAACTATAAGAAGGCACAGAAATTAATTACTTGGAGGACAAAACTGATACAGGACACTTAAAATTGCTATTTTTCTCATAATCATTTTAATTACAAGGGGAAAGGATGGCATCTTGGACCTTTCCAATGTTATCACAGCTCATGAAATTGAGCAGTCTAATTTAATAGAGCACCGATAATTTTCTGACACAATTAATTTGTAATAAAAGTAGCATATTACCAGTACACTGAGGAGAAAGATATCATCTTTGAAACTGTAAACAATGTTTTGGGAATGGTTTTTTTGTAGTGCTGATTCTGAGAGGATAAAATGGAAAGATTGATACTTGAAAATAGAGTTTCAGGTTTGCTGTTTGGTTCCTCCAAAACCCCAAGAGAAATAGTGGTTCTTGGTAGCCATGGCAATACTCTAGGTGGGGGTAGAGCCCTGTTAGGCCTCCAAGGGACTTACTTCAGGAAACTAGTCTAAGCAAAGCATCAACTTAAAACAGGACACATGTGTAAACAGGTCTGGGAGTCTTAAAGCTGACATGCAGGCTGGAGGCTTGGCTTAGCACTTAAGGCACTTGCCTGCAAAGCCTAAGGACCCAAGGTCGATTCCCCAGTATTCATGTAAGCCAGATGCACAAGGTGGCACATGCATCTTGATTTTATTTGTAGTGGCTGAAGGCCCTGGAATGCCCATTCTCTCTCTCTCTCTCTCTCTCTCTCTCTCTCTCTCTCTCTCTCTCTCTCTCTCTGTCTCTTTTCTGTCTCTGTAATAAATAAATTAATTTAAAACAACATGAACAGCATACAAGTGTCCATGAGTGGATATACAGAAAGACTCTGCAAGACCTTTGTCACTACCACTCTGTTTGATTTTTAGACAGTTTCTGCTAGGCTTCCTGGGCTGCCCTCAAACTCACTATTGTCTTGCCTCAGCCTCCCTAGGGCTAGAACGAAAGTTCTGTGTCACCAAGCCCGACATGTCATCGCTCTTTAAATTATTTTCTTCTGTGCCCTGGTATGTTTTAAGAGAAATCAGAATAAAACACACTCCAAGGCTGGAGAGATGGCTTAGTGATTAAGGTGCCTGCCTGCCAAGCCTAAGAATACCGGTTCCAATCTCCAGGACCCATGTTTAGCCAGACGCAAAAGGGATGCAGGGGAGCAATGCCACACTTGCCCACAAGGGGGTGCACACAACTGGAGTTCGTTCACTGACATGCCCGTTCTCTCTCTCTTTATCTCTCTGGCTCTCTCTCAAAAAAAAAAAAAAAAAAAAAAACCCTCCGTGTGTGGGCACATTCCCTGCTTCCTGTTCGTCTCTTTCCCCCTCTTCCTCCTTCTGCACTACATACACTACCTGGTGTACTATGCAGGGTGGCACTACTATTAAAACAAATCCACATCCCAAACTTTTTTCTTTATATATATTTTAATGTTTTATTAACAACTTCCATAATGATAGACAATAACCCATGGAAATTCCTTCCCTCCCCCCACTTTTCCCTTTGCAACTCCACTCTCCATCACGCCCCTAACCCCTCTCGACCAGTCTGTCTTTTATTTTGATGTCATCATCTTTTCCTCCTATTGGTCTTGTGTAGGTAGTGGTAGGTGTTGTGAGGTTATGAATATCCAGGCCATTTTGTGTCTGGAGGAGCATGTTGTAAGGAGTCCTACCCTTCCTTTGGCTCTTACATTCTTTCCACCCTCTCTTCCACAATGGACCCTGAGCCTTGGAAGGTGTGATAGAGATGTTTCAGTGCTAGACACTCCTCTGTCACTTCTTCTTGGCACTATGGTGCCTTCTGAGTCATCCCAAAGTCACTACCAACTGAAAAGAGAAGATTCTCTAACCAAAAATGAAAGCAGCATTAATATATCAATATGAACATTAAGAGAAGTGCTTACTGGGCAATTTGGTGAGCACAGTATATACATTTAGCTAGACATCAGCCGATAAGACACCCCTATGTCTCATGACTACCCCTGTTGTAGGTTTTCAATATCAGGGATATATTCCCTCCCATGGAGTGGGCCTCCAGTCCAATTAGAGAGCAGTTGGTTTCCCCCATAACAGACATGCCACTATTGCACCCATTGGCTCATTTGGCCTGGCTGGCCAAACATAATGCTTGTAGTGTCCACTGTTGAGTATCTCCACTGGTGATTTCTCTCTCTCCTATTGAACTGCATGCAGCATAGCTTTTTCTAACTTTCTGTCAGCTGGTTTAGAGGGAGAAGGCTTTCAGCTCAGATCCAGCAGGATTCCTCAGTAATCTTGCAGCCCAAGTATATGGAGTCTTCAGAAATAGGGTCTTACCATTTATTCCTGGTGGGAAATCAAGAACCTTGGAAATGGCCTGTAATGTTTTAGGGTCATCAGGGCCCTCCCTGGCTAAGAATTCACTGGAAGGTATCCCATCTCTGGCACTGAAAGTTTTCTAGTCACAATCTATAGCTTCTGGGTGTTCCATTGTCCCAAAAAGTAGATTTCCACGTGACTTATTCATACCCTCTTACTCAGTCTCAAATGTTTTTTCTTATTAAATTTTATTTATTTATCAGCAAGCAGAGAAAGAAGAGTGAGAGACAGAGAAAATGGGCATGCCAGTGCCTCCAGCTGCTGCAAATGGACTCCAGAGGCTTGACCCACTTGGTGCATCTGGCTTTACGTGGGTATTGGGGGATCATACACGGGTCATTAGGCTTTGTAGTCAAGTGCCTTAACTTCTGAGCCATGTCTCCAGCCTCATCCTAAACTTTTTAACAGCTCCAATTCATTGTATAGTTAGGCTTTGCTGACCAGCTGCCTGTTGGGAAGTGCTCATTCACACATCGGCCTTTTCCACCATCAACCCTTTCTTTCGCCTCTGTCTACTCACTGACCAGATGGCAGGAAGAAAAGCTGGGTGTCCCAAACCCTCATTCTTATTGAGCTAGAATCTTATTGATCCAGGGGATTTCTCATGTTCTCAAGAGTTCTCATGACTCCCAAGTCTCTGATCTCCTATGGAACTAGTGTTACAGGCTCAGAGACCAGGCCCAGCTGTTTATGTGGGTTCTGGAGATGCAAATTTGGACAGTTCCACCTCCCTCTGGCCCTCTTGATTGTTCATGAAATTTGTAAGCCTGAAAAAAAATAAATAAAAACAAAACCTCTCTCCTCCCATAAGCCACTTCTGGTCAGGTGTTTGTCCCCGCAGCGAGACAGTAACTGTGACAGCATCCTATCTCAAAATGACATATCCATGAAGCCTGACCCGGTGGAATGCATCTGTGACACCAACATTTGGGCAGTAATAGAAGGAAGATCAGTATTTCAAGGCCATCCTCTGCTAAGTGGCTCATTTGAGGCAAGCTTAGGCTACATAAAAAAAAAAAAAAACCATCTCCACCCAACAGATGCAAGACGCAGATTCATCTTTCAAAGTTTTCTTTTGCACTTTCTTCTTTTGTGTTTTGCATTTAATTATCGAATCCATTTTGAAATGGCTTTGAAGTATGCTGTGAACACAGCCTAGGAACAGAAAATTTCATTACTTTCATCACACTCGAATTTCTCAACACATTATATTGAATTACAGGCCCTGCTACATTGATAATTATGTTTATTTTATCACAATGTTGGTCTATTTGAAGAATTTAGGGGATAATGGAGAGGACATTTGCAAGCACCATTGTCTCTTTGTTATCACCATTTAAAAAAATTCACATTGATAAGCAAACAATTAGGCATTGTTACTAAATTTTAAGAGCAGTGTACTCACATCAAAACTCTATGTGAGTTATCATTGTGACTAGGGAGTCCTTAAATCGAAGGTGAAAATGAAGAGCTTGGACTACACTAAGGACTCCTTTCAGAAGATGACAAAGAAAATCTCTTTACTTTCCCTCAAACATAAGTTTCCACCTTAACTTATCTCTAATTTAAATAAGCAGAGTCTGGTTGAAGGAGTCACTCACAGAAGAACTGGGAGATCAGTACATTCATTATCCTTGTCTGCCCTTCCCTGGGAATGGATTCGTTTGAATCTACCATTCACTTGATATTGATGTCACTAGATATTTCTGCACGTCAGGACAAGAGACATCAGGTACAGGATATAAAATGTATTCACACAAGAAACACAAAAAAATGATTCTCCAGGAAGAACGTCTGCTCTGTTGGAGTCCAGGAAGAGAGGGGAAGGACGCAGGAGGTCCTCTGTGGAGAGGAGTTGGTCTAGGTAAAGGTACTTGCTCATGTGATGCCTGTTTAATAGGAAGTTTCCTCCAGTGCCAAGAGATGGGCTTTTGATCAGGTCACCCAGATGCCAGTCAAAGAATGAAGTAGAGCTAGAGACTTGAAAGTTGCTAAGAGTCAAACATCAAAAATGGAATCTTGAGGCTGAGGTGATGGTTCAGTAATTAAAATGTGTTCTGCAAGCCGGGCATGGTGGTGCACGCCTTTAATCCCAGCATTTGGGAGGCAAAGGTAGGAGGATCGCCACGAGTTTGAGGCCACCCCGAGATTACATAGCGAATTCCAGGTCAGCCTGGGCTAGGGTGAGACCCTACCTTGAAAAACTGAAAAATGAAAAAAAAAAACAATAAAATGAAATGAAATAAAATGTGTTCTGCAAAAGTATGAAAATCTGAGTTCAAATCCTTAGCACTCATGAAAATAGTGGGATGGCATGATGGGCTCCCACCACCTAGCTGGTGGGGAAGGAGGACTCTGTGCAAGCTGGCCAGCTAGACCAGCCAAATTGGCAAGCTCTGGTCTGAGGGAGAGATCCTGTCACAGTATGCAAAGGCATGACCAACCAGGGAGACGCCTAACATCAACCTCTGGCCTCCACGTGCATGTGCACACACAGGCACATGCAAATACATTCATACACATATATATGCCCGCACACATACAGACATGGAAAGACATGTGCACACATATCACACTTACATACACGTGAAAAATGAAGCCTCACTAGCACAATTACAATTGTGTAATCACATAAAAGTGCATCATTAAGAAATTATTTTAAAAAGTTTAAGAAAATGGCATTTCTCATAACAGAGGAAAAATCCTTACTCTTTTATAAAAATAGAGCCTGATAGATTCAGTTTCTGCCATGCTCAGTTGTAGGTAGATCGCAAGGACTTTACAAAATAAATTATGGCTTGTGTGGATTAAACACCTGTACCAAGAACATAGAAATTCTGGGCAATCCTACGTCTATGTGTAGTTCTAATGGCTGCTTTGGAATTTCCAGTTATATCACTGTCATCATTAACTATTCACTGGGCATAAATGTTTCAGGAACTGAATGTCCTTGCTTTGTTTATTTTTAATACCATTGTATGATTTATGGCTCAAGCAAGATTACCGTGTTTGATCAAGATGGAGGACAAGGAGCTTTAGCGAAAGGCAACATTTTACAAAATGAATTCACTGACCTATCTTCGCCCAAATCTTCCCTAAAGTAGATTTTCTTTTGCCAGAGTTGGAAAGCTACTGAAGCATTTTTGTTGTCTCAGAAGCCTTGAAATATCCATCTCCTACAAACATGACAAAGAACAATTGTTCTTTTCTGTTTCCTTATTTCAGAACATCTCTTAGAGAACAATTGCCTTGATCTTCACTCTGTAACTTCCATTAGTTCTCTCTCTGTCTGTAACAAACTTGTAGGAACCTGGAAAAGAAGGCCATCCAGAACCACAAAAACTGCAGGGTGAGTTATGAACACACATGAACCATTATTCCTTTTGTCTTTCCCTTCTCTGTCTGCTCCGGCCACATAATGATAAGACAGAGTTAGGTGAAAAACTAATTAACTGTTGATCTGGTATTCAGATTTCACTGAAGGTCCGGTATAATAATTTGGTAAATCTTGCAACCCTCTTTTCTTATTCCAGGAGGTTCTCCCTAACTTATAGTTTCTTATTCCTTCCCCACTGTCATCACTATCACTTTCTACCCAATCACATCCTTCCACCTACCATCCAGCCATAGCTTTCACTTGCCCACTAGAAGTTTCCATGGTCAGAGAAAGGGAGTTCAAGTTTCAGTATTTCTGAAGCTAAATATTTCATCACTTAAACTTTAAAAAAATATTTTATTTATTTATTTGAGAGAGAGAAAGAACCAGAGAAAGAGAGAGACAATGGGCATGCCAGGGCCCCAGCCACTGCAAACAAACTCCAGATGCATGTGCCTTCTTGTGCATCTGGCTTACATGGGTCCTGGTGAATGGAACCTGGGTCCTTTGGCTTTGCAGGCAAAAGCCTTAACCGCTAAGCCATCTCTCCAGCCCTTCATCACTTAAACTTCTAACAAAGTAAAATCGCCACCCCAGCATACCTTATCCAAACACCAAAGTTTGCATGCGCTCATTTCACCAATGCTGTGGTATGGCTCTCTGTAGTTCTCGGCCCTTCTTTTTAACAACTTCTGTTCCCTGAACACATCATGGGCTTCCAAGCAAATTCCACATTGATTCCCGTACCTTATTCCACCTTGCCCAATACTTACGCCTTCCTTATTTCTACCACTGATTCGTTTCTTCTTATCTCTGAAATTTCCTGCTCTTTAATGACTACTCTCTGTGATCATCTCAATCTGACACACATCAAAAAAAAATTTGCTTATCAAACTAAGTCATGTAAAATTAGGACTACTTTTTTTTTCTAAAAGTTGGAGCCAGTTGCTCAGAGATCACTGTGAAGGCTCAAGTTTCTTCCTATCTTTCCAGTGACATTCAAACTCCTTCAGTCGTGTTCCATGTGCACTCCCCCACACCCAGCACTCAGACCACTTCATGTGGCTTCCACCCTGTTAACAGTCTTTGCATTCAAGTCAGCAGTGACCCTCTGTACCCGTAACACCATGAACATTTTACAGTCCTCACCTACCGTGATTTGTCCAGTACATTCAACCTTGTTGTCACTTCTCACATCTTATATTATTCTGACTCATGCCCTGGCTCGCGAGATACTTCACAGACTATTCTCTCAATCATCAACTCAAAGCAATTGTCGTTTTACACAGGGCTTCATTTTGAACTCTAAGCTCTTTCCGGTTTCCATGCACAAGCTCCAATTAAATATGCCACCGTTAGTGATCTGTAATTTTTGAATATTCAAGCTTGATCTCTCTTCTGAACCCCAATAGTGTGTCCTTTACTGTCTAGTGGCACTTAAGCCCAATGAAACCAACTTTGTTAGCATTCCATCTGACATCTTGATCTAGTTTTAATTTGTTGCTGCCTTTCCTTCTAGCCACTCAGTTGCTACAATAGGAATAGCAGGTCATTCCAGAATCTTCCTTGGTCTCATTTCTTTTCTAATCCCATCTATTCAAGCTATGACTCTTTCTAGGGGGAAAAAAAAAGCCCTGCTTTTCATTCCCCTGTTCTGGCTACTAATTGAAACCTGCAAGGTTTGGCCATTAGGATATTGTGTTAGACATCCAAACAGTTGTGCAGATTCAGGAGTTTCTGTTCACCTGCCTATTCCCCAACAAGCGAAACCTTTCTGGAAACAATTTATTCAAATCTTTCAAGGTTTTATCAATAACATAAAGTTCAAACTCTTTAGTGTGGAAATTAAGCAATTCTGAAAGCTCATGTTTTATTTATTTTAAGCCAAGTGTTTCATATTCTCCCAGTTCCTGTGCCTCTGCACACTGGCAAGGTTTCACACATCTTTTGATACTTAGATAAACCATCACTTCTTTGAAGTCTCTCCTTGCCTTAACCAGTGAGCATCGTGCAGAGTGAGAGATGCCATTCACTGTGATCCCACTTAGCCCACGTGCTTTATGTGCCCTGTGTTACCTAATTGCACTTGTTTACTTTCCCATTCCACTGTGACCTATGGTCCATGTGCTCTTTAAGTCCCCAAAACATGTTACATCATAGTAGTGAAAGTCAACTATTGACCATTCACAGAACCAATGATTACTCATTGACGATTTCATATGCAGACCCTCTTGTACATGCTGAAAATATAGTCTAGAAAACAAACAAATCCATTCTTTTATAGAACTAACACTATAATGAATCCTCAGAAATAATATAATTAACACTAATGACTGAATTATTACTAGGTCTACAACACACAGTTATTGTTTAATAAATACTTAGGACCAAGTAATTGAATTGTTTTAAAACTTACAATTAAATTATACTTGAGGCTCCTTACTAAAATCAATTTTAAATATAAAAATGAATTATAGCATTTAGTATAAAAATTCAATATTTTAAACTGCAGTTTAAATTTCATTGCAATGATAAATTATCTTTTGGGAAAATAGCAAAATCAGAAAACATTACGTAGGTAACTAGTTTTCTTATGAGTTTTTATTATTTTGATTTATGTGTGTATGTGGTTTCCCAACTCTCAATTTTTATGTGTATTATAAGATAAAACATTTCCTGTTCAGTGCTGCGACAGTGTACCCTGATGACAACCAAGACAAAGTACAAATCCTCTGAGGGTAAGTGTGTAGAATGCTAAAAAGTTTCTCAGTAACAACAAGTGAGAAACGGTGCAGAAATTGGGTTTGCTTACAGAAATTGATACAATGATATTAATAATCAAGACTAACAACTATAGACTATTTCATGTACCACACAGAATTTAATACTCTTAGTTCATTTAAGTTACATATTGGCTGCTTTAAATAGTCTACTTAGTAGAAGTAGCAGAGCTTGCAAATGGCAAAGGTGAGCGTCGAGCAAAGTCCTCTTACCAATAGCATTATATTTTAATGAGTAGGTTGTAATAACAGGAGCTAATGTGATAATTGTGCTTATGATTTTATAAGAATTATTATTGCATACTTAAATGCTGATATAAATATGTTTAAGATGTCAAGTTAATGAACCGAGCATATTAGCCTTATGATTAAGATTAGAGTTGTCCATAATAGCATAATCCCTAAAGCCATTTTTTCATAGCCTAGTGTAGTATACTGTCCAAAACATGCTTACTATCACCAACAAAAAATTATTTTAAGACTCTTAAATGATCTTAATTAATCTTATACAAAGAAGCACATGGATTAGAATATTTAATACACTACAGATATTGCTGGTGATTCGAGTCTCTCACTATGATTAGTTCTTTACAAACAGCAATAATAAAAAACAGCAGTGTTTTTGCATATTTAACCATGTCATTCTATTGAGTGATTAATAATTCAAGTGGATTTTTATGTGCAAACATTTTATTTGACTCGTTCATTTGAATTCATCATTAGTACTGAAGGTAGGACAACCCTTGATTTTAGCCCCTCTTCAAAGGATAAAATATAAGATAGAAATAGAACAGTTCAATTTTGGGGGCTATATATCCTCACTGTTCCCATAATTCAATACCTGATAACCAAGTAAGTCACATTCCCAGCTATCTCTGAGGTGAATAGAAAAGCAGATTTACTTGCAATTTGCAGTAATTCTTAGTCCCCTTTTCCAACTAAATCATTTCTTCCATCCTCATAACACACTGATATGAATTCCTTTCACAATAAAGACCAAAGAAATGCTTAGGTCAATGTTATTAGGTCATAATTTTGCTAACATAAAACTGGTATCTGGAAAATAAGTCCTAGAAATCATTTTCTAAGTCATTTTTTTTCTGATCAAAGTGAAGTCTCAAACAGACCAAAGTGAGATAAATGCTCTCTTCCATCAAAGAAACTTTTCCTTTCCCACCTGGTAAAACCCACACTTGGGATTTTTTCGAAAAGAGACTTCTCAGCCTGGGCCAGAGTGAGACCCTTAAAAACCAAAAAAAAAAAAAAAAAAAAAAAAAAAAAAAACCACCTGGTGATTTTTGAAAAGTTCTTCAAGTTGACCATTACTCAGTGAGTTTAACCAATAATTTCTAATTTCCATCTCAATCATTCTCCATCAAAAGAAGTAGACAATTATAAATGGATCGTTCTTCAGGATTATATCAAAATATGTTAGATTAATCAAGAGAACACGGAGCTTGGTGTGGATAAGTAGCAGAGCATGTGGCTAACGTGTAAGATGCGCTGGATTTAACTTCCAGCACTGCAAAAAAAAATTAAAATAAATAAATACACACATATTATTGTAGATTTGATAGAAATGTAGAATGATGTATCTTAATATAGCAAATTATATATCTTAAAGATAATTCAATAATATAAAATATACCCAAATAAGAGAGGAATACAGAGACCACCTAGAACTTGGACCGAATGCTGGGGACAAATACTAAACTTTCTACAACAACTTACTAACAATGTAGTGACCTCACTTCATCACCATCATTTGCCACCTCTAAGTATCCTAAGTAGAAAATTACTGAAGAGACATTGAGTCATTGGAATGAGAAAAGAAAAGAACAATAGCAACAACAATATACGTTCTTGGTTAAGCAAATCAGCAGCTACAAATGAGACTTAGCTCAGAGTTCTGTCTCATGTGGGAAGATGGATGAGCATCAGGGAAGGTGAGGGAGTAAAAGAGGGCAGTTTGACAGGGCGTGGATTCCCACGGGCTTCAGGCCTCATGGCTGATGACAGACCCCTGAGACCAGGAAGCCAGCAGCAGGTGCCGACAGAGGCCTCAGGCCAGATGAGAATGAAGGACAGGCTTGTCTCTGCACGGAGACAAATCCAGCATGGGAAATGAGCCAGTGCAGAACCGGACAGATGAGTCTAAAACATCAGAAATAAGAAAAGCCCTTGAATGAGACTAAAGTGGTTTAATGAAAATGACCAAGGAAACCTTGGTAGATTGTATTCATGCTAAACTTGTCAATTGTGTCAATAATAAGTAGATCTAAGGGCATTATGATTGGATTCTAGAAAGACAGACACGTGAATCCTTGGATTTTTGCTTAAAATTATATATCCTTTGTTAATAATTCTTTAATAGTTTATTTATTTATTTATTTATTTATTTATTTATTTATTTATTTATTTATTAGAGAGAGGCAGACAGACAGAGAATGGCTATGGCAGGGCCTCCAGCCACTGCAAATGAACTCCAGATGTATGTGCCACTTTGTGCATCTGGCTTACATGGGTACTGAAGAATTGAACCTTGGACTTTAGGCTTCACAGGCAAGCACCTTAACTGCTAAGCCATCTCCCCAGCCCTTGCTAGTTTTTCATATTAGATATATAAATGGTTTATCCATAGAACAAACCCCACAAACTAAAAACTAAAATAAATACGTAGCCAGAAATGTTGGCTCTGTGGTGATAGTATTAAGTTTGCAGTAGATATTTCAAACCTGTCATCTTAAAACAGTGTGCATTTAAATCAAATGTAATCTTAACAAAACTGCAGCTTAAAATTTCAAGTCCTATCAAGTACCTCACAATTTACAGCTGAATAAATAGAAGACATCAAACAGTCCTTCTTAACTGCTTTACAAATTATTTCATATTGACTCCAAACTTATTTCATTACAGTTTCTGCCACCAGAAACAATGAGACACTTAGACACTTTTCGTAGGAAGAAGGAAGCTATAATTCCTTGGAACAAAATATTGATTTGTTTATAAATTCTCACAAATTGTTTCACATGGAATCTCATACCATTAGAATTTAATATAAAATAAAGCCCTCAGCATTATGGACTCAGCCACTCTGTACACTGCCCAATAGAATATTATTCTTATTCCTTTGGTCTCTGTTATATCACTTAAACCCAGAATAAACCCCACCTTAGTAAACATATGTTGAATGTAAGGGTGGATATTAGTATTGAACTATAAATCTTATGACAAAGTTAGAAACATGGATGAAGATATCATGGACCTCAACACTGATTTATTAAAGTCCTAAAAGGATGTGACAATATTTGAACCCCAAACTCCTCTTCCTTTTTGTCTCCCTTTGCGACATCTTCCTGTATGTCCCAGGATGGCCTCAAGCTGATGCTCCTTCTGCCTCTACCATCCAGGCATGCTTGGTTAAAGCTAAGGCCAATAAAGAAGCCATCAAGTTAAAAGTATGTTGTAGTGTTACCCTACTGCAATGGGACTGGTCTTCTTAGAAGACAGGAAAATGCAACATAGACAAAGAATAAAGACCAATGAAAACTCATGGAGGAGGCAATTATCGGGGAGGTCAAGACAGAAGTATCAGAAAGAACTAAGGTGTCAAACCTTTAATCTCGGGTTCTAGCCTTCAGAATAGGGAGCAAAGAAATTTCTACTGCTTAAGTTAATTTGTTATGGGAACCACAATGAACTAAGATTATTAACAGAATGAGCAAGTAAATACAAAAGGTTTTAGAAAAACTCTAAATGTTTGATAAATGTTAGATTAGCCATGTGTCAATACTCAAGCTATAACACATGAAGCATGATTTAGTCCCTGAATGAACCAGTGTTGTTGGTCCTTTCATGTGAAAATGGAACTTGTGAAACCCTCTAAGTCTGAAAAAAATCTATTCATGCCAAACTCTCTAATTCTGAAATAATCTATTCATTATGAATAAACATAACTCAGCCTGTTAAATTTTGTTTGCCTGAAGCAGGAGCAGCCATTCTATTTAAATTACATGAATCAAAATGGAGGTGAAGCATATAATGTGGACAGTAATATGTCAGACCAGGACAATAAACATACAAGGTGATGTAGACTCTTAGAAAGTAATCAATTATGCAATAACTGAGTGTTGATTTTCTTAGAAAATCTTGTCTCCCATTTACACATATATAAACAATTTTATGGAATTCTGGAGAAATCGAAAGCTAGGACTACTACTGAGCAGCAATGAAAAACAAAAAATGATCATGTGGGAGCATGCTTTTTGTTTGTTTGTAAGAATCATTTGGTACAATTCATACCCAATGAGTATACAGGGGAAAAATGATGATTACATAAGCATTCAATATACCCTCCATTTTGAAAGAGGCTAAAATCATTCAGTAATCTTGTATATGGAAACTTCCCCAAGATAAAAAGCGATGAGGAACTGCAAATCACTTGCAGGCAAATTGTGTTTTCAAAGTTCTGCAGCTTCAAGAGCAAATGAGAGTCATGTCCCAGAGCAACAGAACTCACATTGAATGGGGTTGTCTACTGGAGAAGCACAGGGAGCACCGAAGCCAGAGATATCATTTAATTGTCAGAGACCTAAAATCTGTTACTAATCTTTTTAAAGGGACTTGACTCCAGTGTTAGAATCATCTAGCTTGGACTATGCCCAGCAATTATCTTAGGCAGAAAATCCATCAGTAGAATAATGTGCTTGCTTTGGAAGATTGTGGTCTTCCCATATTTGAAAAGAACAATTAAATTTGAGGCAGTAATCTAAGAAAACCAAGTTATTATGTCTTTTGTTCAATATTGAAAGACACCGTGGGAAAGCCAAAGAGAAAACAATTTTTCTCTAACTTGGCTCTTTTTAAACTTCCTTTATTATTTGTGTGTGTTGTGGATGCACGTGTCTGTGCACACATGTTACAGCACATGTGTGGGGATCAGAGGACAACATCAGGGTGTCATAATGGCAAAACTGCTTTTCATGATTTATATATGTACATACTATTCATCAAGGATTATTTATCTATGCTCAGAAAAAGAAACACCTTATAGGTAGGTGGGGTGTTTTTTTGTTTGTTTGTTTGTTTGTTTTTTTGCTTTGGTTTTTTAGTTCCTTGTTTTAAACATGGTAACTCTTGTTTGAGTACTTAATATTTTTTATTCCAATAAAACAGGCATAAAAGACACTGAACTTCTTGTTCTAAGGTTTTTGCATATGTGCAGCATTTCCACTTCTGATGTCTGGGTTTGGAGCTCTGTGACCTTATTGAAACATTGTGACTTGTGAATTCTCTGCACCGACAATTATTGCTTTTTCAGAAACCAGACCAGTTTCAGGACTACACAAACATTAAATCAAAAGATGTCTGGGAATGGAGTAAGAATCTATTTTAAATGTTGATAAGGTGGCCATCATGGGCGTGAGTCAAGGGCAAATCCACTCTGTGTCTGAAATGTTTCAATTAAGCTTGCCGCATATTCCCCCAGAATCCAATCTGCCCACATCATGGACCCTAGATCAGCTCGCCAGATAATTACTGGCCATATTTCCTATCTTTCCAAACAACCAGTATGTCATAAAAGACATTCTAATTGGGTCTGCAGGGAAGGCACTTATCTACAGAAAACTTTTTCTAATACATATTTGAAGCTGAAAGACTTATTGTGCTACCAATTTACTAGAAATTGAGAAAGAGTTATAAAAATATTGAACTGAAATAACTTATATGAAAGTACATGGCTTCCTGAGACGAAAGATGACATATGATATTTTAATTTCAAATACTAGATTTGTTTGTGATATTGCAACTATTCCAAGGTAAACCAACTTCCTTTCTCTGAGTTGGTAATTGATTTGTAGCCACTCTGGCTCCATTAACAGCATCCAAGGAAGTAGAGGTAGGAAAGGAGCTCGGTAGCAATCTGCTTTGTTGCTATGTAGACTTTTGTTAATATGTGTATGCACACAGAGAGAAGAGAAACCACTGAGCGAGTGTGAGGCAAATGGCCTTGTCGTATCAATAATGATTTGCTAAGGTTCAGTTTTCCCCGAGGTTCTTGCATTCAGGTTATTGCCATTAGCACAGGGGGCATTCCCTAAAGTGAATCTATTTCTAATTTAAAGTATAACCCTGAAAGATAAAAATGTGAGAAATTGAAGATTTCCTAGCCAAAAGAAACCCGAGTGAAAATAATTCATGAAAGAAACATCAGGATATGTTCATTAGATTTGCAGGGACCTCAGATCTCCAGACAGGAAATGATGAATCTCACACTGTTTGGGATTTGACTTTACAAAACACCTCATGGGCATTTACAGGCATTCTTTATAACATCACTGTGAAATAATACTGATGTCCTCTTTTCTCTAATATAAGGTCAGGTAAGGAATAATGAGGTTTGTTGTTATTTAATTTATTATTTTGCTAGTCATAGGAAAAGCCAGGGTCTGGTGTGTCTTGCAGTAACACTACCAATTCTATTTCATCAGACATAATAAAAAGCAGTAAAATAACATAGACCTCATCAGAGGCAAGCAATACAAGAAAATCCAAATTTATGGGATAATAAAAGGAGGAATACCAAGTTTCATTATAAATTTGTTTATCTAAGGAGAGGTTTGCCTAATAATATCTAAGTATAGGTTGTAGATAAACAGAAATGTATCACAAACTTGCAGAAAACTCAATTAAAAATCAGTTAATGGGGCTGGAGAGATGGCTGAGGGGTTAAGGTGCCTGCCTGCTAAGCCTAAGAACGCTGGTTCCAATCTCCAGCGGTTCCAATCTCCAGGTCCCACGTTTAGCCAGATGCAAAGTGAAGCAAGGGCGCAATGCTGCACTTGACCACAAGGGGGTGCATGCATCTGGATTTTGTTCTCAGCAGCTGAGACACTGTTGGCGCGCCCATCTCTGTCTTCCTCTCCCTCTCTCTCTCTCTCTCTCTCTGTGTCTCTCTCCAAAAAATAAAATAAAATAAATAAAATAAATTTTTAAAAACTCAGTTAACGTTCTGAAGATTAGATTTATAAGAAAGTTAGAGAATATATCTTTTGCATAAAACCTATAACTTTAAGTACATCCTGGGTTTTTAGAATATTTGCAGGTGAAAACTTAATGAAACAAAACTTCTTACCAGAATCCATCTCCCCACTAAAACAAGAATAGGTTTTAATATCCTGCTATTTCTTCTCACCTACTCCAAAATTAAGGGAATCCATTGAAGAGCAAGAACTGTGTCTTCAATAAATGATTCATGGCTATAAAAACCATATCTAGGGCTTTAAGAAAGACAATTCATCTCCGTAATTGTGTGACAAGTCCCTCTCCACACAAATCAGCAAACAAGCTCACGTGGGTGACTAACAGTACTGAGTTGTTTTAGGACATGAAGGGATTGAACAGAGCTACCCAGAGCTAGGATCATGCTGAGAATGGAAGTTTACTGATATCTGAAGCATCAGGAAATATATTCACACAAAGAGTAATTGTCTTCAGTAAGAAACCAAATTTAATAACCAAGAGTGTCCTTCACATCTTCTCCCATGTTTAAAGTGTGCAGAAAGAAAAAAAAAAAAAAAACAGGGCTGGAGAGATGGCTTAGCGGTTTAGGTGCCTGCCTGCTAAGCCTAAGAACACCGGTTCCAATCTCCAGGTCCCATGTTTAGCCAGATGCAAAGTGACGCAAGGGCGCAATGCTGCACTTGCCCACAAGGGAGCACACGCATCTGGAGTCTGTTCACAGCAGCTGAGAGTGGCTGGCGCGCCCATCTCTATCTGTCTCCCTCTCCCTCTCTGTCTCTCTGTGTATCTCTCTCCAAAATTTAAAAAAGAAAAAGAAAAAAAAAAAAAAAGATTCTTCAGAGAATGTGCCATCCTGCTTTTTATCATTCAATTCAGGACAACCAAGTTTAAGTTTCCTGCCACTGATCTTGCTAGATTGGCCAACAACTTCTCTACTTCCAAATCTAATGATAATTTCTCAATTTTTTACTTACTAGACAATCCTGCTATTTGTATGTACTGACCGATCCTATTTCCTTTGAACTGTTTATTCTTTGGTAGCCTGTGGATTTGATCCTAGTTCTCTTTCTACAACTTTGTTCAATCACTTCTTAGACTCTTTGACAACCATAAAAATGTGCCTGTAGGTCATCAACCGTCCCCCTATGAGGCTTAGGTATAGCTCACTAGAACACACTGTCACATTTGTGCCAAGATCCCTCATCTCACAGGCTGGTGCCAGCCAGTATCTTATATGCAGCAGGGTGCCAAATCAGACACATCACAGTAACTTACAATTTTTATGAATGTGTTTGAAAGAATGGTGTATATTGTCCTTGTTATGTGGTTTTTTTCAGTTTTAGTTTTTTGAAAATTTTTTTTATTTATTTGTAAGCAGAGAGAGAGAGAGAGACAGAAAGAAAGAAAGAGAAAGAGACAGAGAGAATGGGCACACCAGGGCCTCTAGCCACTGCAAACAAACTCCTGATGCTTGTGTCACTATGTGCACCTGGATTTCCTGGGTAGTGGAGAAATGAACCCGGGTTGTTAGGCTTTGTAGGAATGTGCCATTTCTCCAGCCCCTTGTTAGAGTTTTTGAGAGTAATTCCCACACTTGCAACCTAGGTTGACCTGAAGCTCACTACATAGCCCAGTTTATCCTAAAACTCAAGGCAGTTCTACCTCAGCCTCTGGAGTGCTGAGATTACAGCTGTGAGTCACCACACCCAGCTTGAGCCACTACACATGGTGAAGCATATTTAAATGAGCAAAACTTTTATCATCAGGGTAATTTTGTCTATAAGTTCCACTCTGATTCAGCAAGTGTTCACTCCAGATATTGGTATATTTAAAACAGCTGTCACATCGCATATGGTTTCCTAATACAATCATGTGTTGTGAAAATCATGGGAGTCAAAAGTAAAAATAAATACTCTCGGCCGGGCGTGGTGGCGCACGCCATTAATCTCAGCACACAGGAGACAGAGGCAGGAGGATCTCCAAGAGTTCAAGGCCACCCTGAGACTACATAGTGAATTCCAGGTCAGCCTGGGCTAGAGAGACCCTACCTCAAAAAACCAAAAATAAATAAATACTCTCTAGGAAGAAAATAGGGTTAGGGCTAGAAAGATGGCTTAGTGGTTAAGGCGCTTGCCCAACAAAGCCAAAGGACCCAGGTTTGACTTCCCAGTATCAATGTAAAAGGCAAATGCACAAGGTGCCACATGTGTCTAGAGTTCGTTCACAGTGGCTAGAGGTCCTGGCATGCCACTCTCTCTCTATCTGCTCCTCTTTCTCACTCTATCAAATAAATCAATAAATAAAATATTAAAAATATGGGGGCTGGAGAAATGGCTTAGCAGATAAGGAGTTTGCCTGTGAAACCAAAGGATCCTGGTTCGATTCTCCAGGACCCACGTAAGCCAGATGCACAAGGGGCATATGCATCTGGAGTTCATTTGCAGTGGCTGGAGGCCCTAGCATATTCATTCTCTCTCTGTCTGCCTCTTTTCTCTCTCTCTCTCTCTGCTTGCAAATAAATAAATAAAAATTTAAAATATACATATTAAAATATGGTTGGGTACACAATAAGACAATCTACATCACTGACACATTAAGATTAATAATAAATACATAAAACCAATAAATTTAAAAAAAAAAAAAAAAACATGCAGGAGCACCATTTTACACATGGCTAAACCTACAATGACTGCAACACTTTCAAAGGAGAAAAACCCATACTTGAATCACGGAAGTAGGTTTTAAAAGGGCTAAGGCTTGTAAATTATGACGAGATGGAGGGAAGACGTGGCATCTCCCAGGAAGGTCTGAGCATGTGCATAACTGAGCTCACAGAACTCTCAGGGCAGGCTGAGGCGTGGGTGCTGGTTCTTTTCTGCGCTCCCTGTGCCCAGTGCACTTAGGGGTAGTTTTCTGTGCTCACCTACCTAGTTTCTCCTGGACAAACATGCAAAATCAAACCCGAAATCTGCCATATGCTCAAAATGTTCCCGATGGTACACTTAAGTTTGTAACAAATTTGCATTTCAGAACAGACATTATGGTAGAAGAGATGTCTGAAGAATAATGAGGAAAAAGAAATACACTACGTGGCAATGGGGTTAAGCTTTTTTTTTTTTTTTTTTTTTTTTTTGGAGAAAGGATCGTGCTCTGGCCCAGGTTGGTCTGGAATTCATGCTGACCTTGAACTCACAGTGATCCTCCTACCTCTATACCTCTACCTCCCAAGTGCTGGGATTAAAGCCATGTGCCCAAGCAGAGAGAGATAGAGAGAGAGAATGGGTATGCCAGGGCTTCCAGCTGCTTTAAACTCCAGATGTATGTGCCACTTTGTGCATCCGGTTTTTACATGGCTATTGGGGAACCCAATTTTGGTTGTTAGGGATGGAAAGTGCCTTTACCACTGAACCATCTCTCGGCTGGTAGTAATTTTTTTATACATAATAGGAAATTTCAGGAACTTTATATGATAATACAAACTCTGAAACTTCAAGAGAAAGATAGGTTTGCAATGTTTTCAGGAGTTATTTGATATTTGAGTCTTTTATTTTGAGGTGGAAAAATTCTTAACATCTACTAAAAATAAAGTTCATGGGCAGTACACTGTGGTAAACCTTTCCCCGTGGTAATATTTCAAATTTGCTGTTATAAAATACAAAACAATGACTTTTCCCAGAAGAAAAGTATGTTATGATCTAAAATAGTTCTGTTTGAATTTAAAATACTTGCAATAAATTTTCAAAAAATACTATGCATTTAACCTTTTGTTTTTGCTTTTGTTTTATTCTAGCTCACAGAGAATGAATCCAAAGATGGCAAAAAAAAAAAAAAAAAAAAGAGAGAGAGAGAGAGAGCCAGGTGTGGTGGCGCACGCCATTTGGGAGGGGCAGATGTAGGAGGATCACTGTGAGTTCAAGGCCACCCTTGAGACTCCATAGTGAATTCCTGGTCAGCCTGGGCTAGAGTGAGACCCTACCTTGAAAAGTCAAAATAAAAATAAAATAAATAAAAAATAACTGGATATAATCTTTTTAGTATGATTGACTATGAACCAAGCTCTTAGAAACCTAAATTGTATTCATTAAATTGAGATTTTTATATTTGTATTTTGTGAGAGTTCCACATGGTTTTCATGTCCTTAATATACTTTTCTGTAAGAAAGGAAGAAAAGGGAGAAATCAGTTTTGTTCTATGAGTAATTTGCCTCTTTTTGTTTCCAAGTTCATATTTTAGCGACTCAAATTTCCAACCAATTATTTTATTATTCTACTTCTCATATACAAAGCTTATATAAGATGTAGAATAATTATGAAGTTCTTATTCAATCATTCATCAAATTGTCTCCTAAGGGAGATGGTTGACATAGATTAATGTAATTTAATTTTTTTACATCGAAGACAGTGAATGAAAAAAAATCTTAGTGAAAAATACAACAGCCATTAAAACAATCAATAGCAAAATTTGCCATAATGATCAATTTTAGGACTTGGGAAATGTATCAAGGTATAAAGCCATCCAAGGAAAATTTTTTCAAGAAAATGGCTGAATTTTAGTTAAAAAAAGAATGAGCTTTGTGGCATTTGACCAGCTTTTCTTGGTAGCTTTGGAAGTCAGCAGCCAATAAGCATAAGGAAGACCCATTTCTTAGCAGCAAGGTGGGGCCCAGTGTGAACTGGAGCCCGTGGAAGTCTAAGTCTAACTCCTTTATCTCAGAAAACTCACGGGGGATCTATCTGTTGGACCCTGGGAAAACCCAACTTCCTGGACTGCAGGTTTGTCTCAGCTGTAAAAGCATCCCCTCCCAGCAAAGATGGGAAGATGTATCGGTTCTAAGAATGTCAGAAGTCTCAGTCCATCACTGGCTGACCAGCAAGGTGACAAAGCAGAAATGTCATTGGGCACACAAGACAGAGCACAGGCATTACAGAATTCTATGTATAAAAGAAGCAATATCAAGAACGAACTCAGTAAGAGACCGTAGAAGCTGGGAGGGGGCAAAGCTCAGTCAGGAAAGCGTTTGGCATACAAATACAGAGACCTGAGTTCAGAACCCCAGCCCTCATGCAAATGGAAGGTGTGCATGGCGGCCACCTGAATTCCCAGCGTGGGAGGCAGAGACAAGGAATCTCTGGGCAAGCTGCTTAGCTGGACTTGCTCAATGGGTGGCATCTGGGCTCAAGTGAAAGACCCTGACTCAGCAAAATAAAAAGAGAACTGAAGAACACACCAGACACCCAACATCTGGCCTGCACACATAGGTGCACACGCACACACACACACGCACATACCACATACACATGCCAAAACAGAGAGAATCTGGCCTGAAGAACTTCAGTATTCTATATTTTTAATTTGTTTATTTATTTGGGCATATGTACATGTGTGTGTGTACACACACACACACACAAACACGTGTGTGTGTGTATGGGTACACCAGGATCTCTGGATGCCACAATGAATGCCTGTCTGGTTTACGCGGGTGGCTGGGGAATTTGAAGCCAGGCTGGCAGGATTTGCAAACAAGCACATGTAACTGCTGAGATAACTTCCCAGGCTCTGCAGTATTGCATTATTCAAGATTTTCATTTTTCAACAAAATTAGCAATGGCTGACATGAAAATAATAAGAAAGCTTAGCTATACACCAGAGTGGGAGAAAGAAATCTTTCAATACAAATCACTCTCGGGGCATCCTAGAAGTTGGATTCAAGATATAACGGCTTTAAATGAGTTATTATAATTGCATTAAATGGTTCTCAGAGAGCATATCTATAAGAACAGTATCCCTTAAAGCAGGCGTTTTCAATAAAGAAATGTGAACTTTCCATGGCCTTAGGTTAGGGAATACGTTCTGTGATATGCTTCCAAAAGCACTTCCCCAAAAACTGATAGACTGAACCATCGAGGCACTGCTGAGACAGGTGGAGAAGCCAAAGACACTGTGGATTTTAAGCCTGAGTACATGGGACAATTATGCCATCAAACTAGAAGCACAGAGGAAAGAGTTAATTCAAGAGTTGACGCTTAAACAACTCAACAGATTTCTTCCAAGTGCATATTGCTCACATAAGTCGCCATTAAAGACAACGCAAAATGGGAGGACAAAGCATGGAGCTAACTCCCGATGCTTACTGACGACTCCAACAGAGAGGCGAAGGCCACGGCAGTAGCTGCTAGCTGCCGTGACAGGTGAGCCATGAGCTTGGGCGGTTAACACAATACAGTCTCCCCTTGCTTAGAGCACATTGGTGGGCTGAAGACTGGAGGAAAGTGGAGGGGGGAGTTCTGTCCTAGGCATTCATTTAGAGATGGGCTTCTTCTGTAATAAGGTTCTATAATATCTATACCACGAGGCCTCTAGACGCTCTGCAGCCGTCTGCTTGACAGGAGAGAAACACACAGAGTGAGAGGAAGATGATGCAATGTACTGCACTTATGTGGACATCCATTGGCCAGAATTCGTCACCAGGCCCCACTTAGTCCCAGAGATGGATGGAAGATGCTGCATGAGCTCAGAGTTCTGGAACAGTACATCGCTTGTCTTTATCACATAAGGGATGAAATAAGGCCCCAACCTGAGTAATTGAGCACTAAGAGCACACTCTGAATAATTATCTTATTTTATACCCTGTGATCAGTACCCACACTTTACTGGCAACTAAAACCAAAAGCAATCCTAACAAGAAATGACAATATACCGAGTGTCACAGCCTGGAGTTTAACTGGAAAGCAACTTTGTTGCAATCTTTTAACACTAGCTTAAGCAAAGCATCCCCAAACTATCTTGCATTCTCTAGTGTTGATTGGAATAAGTAAGGTGCCAGGTATTTGGAATTTATAAAAGCCTTCGGTTGTGGAAAAAAAGAATACTGATTGCCACAATGCACGACCCACATTCCCCATTGATGAGGGTCCTTTTGGAAGAGGGAGGACAGGGAGGAGGACAACGGAACCAATACTATGAATGTAAAATCAGAATTTATATATATATATATGTATAAACACACAGTATAGTACCACATTGTTGGTTTCTTTCTAGATTTCTATAGTGTGACTATACTTACAATCATGCTATATGAATTTTAAATACTGTGACTGAAAAGGAAAACTTTTCCAGCTGTGACAACAAAAATTCTGCAATGGACAAATATGAGGCATGAGTGCATGACAACGGATGTTTGATCCGTCCCGGCTAAGCTGTCACTGGCTACATATTTCTGTCTTCCACTGTGTGCTCAGCTGTCTTCTTAAGCATTCTCCCTGTGATTCAGGGCTTTCGAATGAAACCACTGCTGGAAAATAAATTCCGTAGTATCTTAGACAAAAAGATATATGTCTGCTTTAGAAACACAGGAGCAATGTATTTTTAATTTCATTTTACTGGCACACACATGCACACTTTTCTCTCTCAGGGAGGAACAAGCCTGGCAGCTTCGGGTGATTGCTTGTGATGTCACAGATGGTCCTCTACCATGGAGAGGTCTTCCATGCAAACTTGCAAAGGAAATCCAGCACCTCCCATTCTTTTTTCCCATCCCACATGCTGCAGCCACTGATTGTCTCTCTGGATCACCCAGACTCCACTGAGCCGGGATTGGTCCAGAGGAATCAGAGGAGGAGCTGTTCGCGTGGCATGCAATAAACATCCCCCAGGCTGCTCGCTCTCAGAGCCATGCTCCCGCTGGAAACTGGCACTTCTGACAGGCTGCCACGTGAGTGTGTTCAGGCAGATGCGGCTCCCAGGAAAATTACTTTGAAAAGACCCGAATGCATAAGGCTAGAATTAAAACAGAAGTGAGGACAAAAAAGCAAACCGCAGACTGCTTATGGAGCTTAACATTTGAATGTGATGCACAGTGCCCTACCTGAGAGAGACTGACAACTCCGTGTCCAGCTCGGCGCTCGTGTCTGTAACTCACAGCAGACAGACGTGCCAACTGCAGCCTCGGAAGTTTCACACTGATAAAGCCTGGGAGAAATCCAGTGAAGAGTCCCTGACCCGAGAGGGGAATCGATTCCAAGGGGGGATTTGGATCCACCTGCTATCCCATAATGAACTCCACCCATCACCATGGGATGCACACTTCTCTCCATCTCTGGAATCACAGCAGCTTCGGGCTTCACAGCAACTCCAGTGAACCCCTGGGAAAGGGGTACTCTGACGGAGGATGCTACGAACAACTCTTTGTCTCCCCTGAGGTGTTTGTGACTCTGGGGGTCATAAGCTTGTTGGAGAATATCCTGGTGATCGTGGCCATCGCCAAGAACAAGAACCTGCACTCGCCCATGTACTTCTTCATCTGTAGCCTGGCCGTGGCCGATATGCTGGTGAGTGTCTCCAACGGATCCGAGACCATCGTCATCACCTTGTTAAACAGCACGGACACAGACGCGCAGAGCTTCACGGTGAATATTGATAACGTCATTGACTCTGTGATCTGTAGCTCTCTTCTCGCCTCTATCTGCAGCCTGCTTTCCATTGCCGTGGACAGGTATTTCACTATCTTTTATGCCCTCCAGTACCATAACATCATGACCGTTAGGAGGGTTGGGATCATCATAAGCTGTATCTGGGCTGCTTGCACGATCTCGGGCATCTTGTTCATCATTTACTCGGACAGCACTGTTGTGATCATCTGCCTCATCACCATGTTCCTCACCATGCTCGTTCTCATGGCCTCCCTCTATGTGCACATGTTCTTGATGGCCAGGCTTCACATGAAGAGGATCGCTGTCCTCCCGGGCACCGGTACCATCCGCCAAGGTGCCAACATGAAGGGGGCGATCACTTTGACTATCCTGATAGGGGTCTTTGTGGTCTGTTGGGCCCCTTTTTTCCTGCACTTAATATTCTACATCTCATGTCCCCAGAACCCATACTGTGTGTGCTTCATGTCTCACTTTAACCTGTATCTCATACTGATCATGTGCAATGCCATCATTGACCCTCTCATTTATGCACTCCGGAGTCAAGAACTGAGAAAAACCTTCAAAGAGATCATCTGTTGCCATCCCCTGGGAGGCCTCCTGTGACTTGTCTAGCAGATATTAAAGGGGGACAGAGGAGAGTATAAACCTACAGGAGAGACTGTTCCTTTCCGGTACAGCCTGAACAGTGAACTTCAACAACTCATGTCTCTTCTGTGTAGTGCTTTTGATTGAAAATGTCTATTGTATACATTTAAGCTGATGGCTTCTGATACGAAAAAGTCCAAACTCATGTCTAATGTCATGCTACCTGTCAGTTGTGAAATGCTAATCTGTATTCTATACTGTAGGTATTATGGATTGACAGAATGAAGGGCACCCTTATTAAAAGCTTAACAGTGTCTCTTGTTATTCTTTGGGAGTCAAAAATTTTTTTGTAGCAATGGAAATAAAAGCTCCTGTTAAATATCTTCTCAAATGTTTTCATATGTTATCCTGTACTGGGCTGAGGTTCAGGATTTCATTGTATTGTTCATGAGAAAGTATTTAAAGACTAGATGCTTAATCATTAAATCAATTAGCCCCATCGGTGAAATTTCAAGTAACTTAATAGAAGCCTTTCTATCCCCCTTTGTCTAGGGAGCAATGATGCTTCCCTTAAAATGAAAACTGTTACTGAAGGGAAAAAAGTGAGTCAATAAAACTCTGTATATTTCTCTGAGGCAGAAAGAATCATTTGCCCAAGCTGACAGCCCCATACTGCAATGGAGCAATTCCATTTGGGGAGGAAATTATCAGCACCATGGAGATTAAAGTGTCCTACAAAACCTAGACTGCTATATCAAGTTAAACTTACTGATACTGTCAGTGACCAAACAGAGAATGGCATTTCTCTGCCCCCTTAACTCTGGCTAGGGACCTACTTTATATAGAAATGTCCGTGAAAGTCACACTATGTGGTCCAGCATTGGCTCTTAAAAGAGTTATATGACTGGTGGTGAATTACTGCACATTTCACATGAAGGTAAAACTTGCTGTTCACTTATAGCTTATTTTTTGAGCTGCAAGATAATGATAATACAATGATTATAATGATGAACAAGCATTTGAACTTTCTGGACCAAATTCCTACCACAAGCATTTTCAAGTGATACTTGTAATCTTCTAAATGAGGGACAGGGTGATAATTCTTTCCTTATAGAAGGAAGAAGACACTAACCGGGTCCTGGAAGAGGCTGAGAAATGATCCAGCCTTCCACAGTCACATCTTACAGAAGGAATACTTGTTTTTCTCTAAAATAATAGCAGAGATTTGGCCACTAAGCTAAAAAATACATGCTTTCTGGTTTATATATACTTTAAAATACAGAAAAAAATAAGATAGTGGGCTGAAAACTACCCTGTGGTTCAACTGAAAAACTTCAAAGTCTCATGGGCAGAAATGATGCAAAAGTATATCTTAATTAAAATCCAAATGCTTTACACACTGATCATAATGTACAAGGATCACAATGACATTCACGGGGAAATGTCACCTTAAAGTACAAAGGCAAGGCCAACATGGAAGGCTTTGACCCTACTGTAATGCTTCTTTCTTAGAGTAAAAATAAGCATAAAGTTTTGGATGTAGTCTGATATAATTATGATGGCGAAAGGTGCTGGGAAGAAGGCTCAGTAGTTAAAGGTGCTTTCTTAAGTGTCTTTCAAGGGTCCAGTTAGGAGAGGCTTGACCACGGGGGATGCTACTAGGAGGTGATGGAGACATTAAGAGGTCGGACTCACAGCCATTGAGGGTGCAACCTTGAAGGGGCAGTGGGATCTCAGCGCATTCTTCTTCCTGTCTGTTGCTTTCTGCACCTAGGAAGTGAGTAGTTTGGTTCCACTATGAGCTTCTACCACGATGGGCTCCCTCCCCCATGGGCCCAAAGCCATGGGACCAATCAAGCCTGAACTGCAACCTCCAAAACTATTAGCCAAATTGAACCTTTCCTTTCATAAGTTAATTATCCTGGGCATTTTTATAGTGATAAGAAGCTAACCATAGCCTAAGCAATAGGGTACCAGAATATGGTTCCAGAATTGCTACTTCTCCTATTCAACCTTTCATATAATGCTTCCGAGAAATCCAGGAACAAGAGACACTAGGAAGAAAGCCAGGTGCCGTAGCTCTAGGGCAGCCTCATTCCAGACTATTCTATTTCTCTTGCAAGTGTCACCTCCAATGTTCAGAAGGAAGCTGACCCCAACACCCACCCACTGCCACATTCTTTACATCTACGCCTGGTTCTGGAGCAGTCTAGCATGTTAGCATATGTGACAGTTAGGACATAGACATGCACCACCAGGCCCTTCTGGGTACCCATGACATAGATTGAACCTCAGTGTCCTTACATGCTGGAACTCTCTCTTACTCATATGCCCTACCCTCCAGACCTTCCCTTAATATATTACTTCCTCTTGTTCCAGTAAAATCCTGGTATCCCCAGAGAGGAGAATCCTTCCTTGTGCCACCTGAAAGTGCTAGCCTGCATCCGGTAATAGGTGAAGTCCTACCACATTTAATTAGATGGCTATTGGTTCATTGAGTTGAAAATTCTAGGCTGAAGGAAATATATTTATTGTTAGGACAGAGGAAAGGCTAGGGTAGGAGCTGAGGTGAAGACTTGGGCAAAATTGACTTGAACTGAACTAAATGAATACATCACTCTCCCACCTTCTATGAGAGCAGATGTGGAGGAGGTGATTACAGAACATTAACTATATTAGGACCAGAGAGCTGTGTGTCATAGAATGGCAATTTTCACCAAGGGAGAACAGGATTATATTTCTGCTCCCTCCAGCCTACTTCTGAAATGTCTGAGTATAAAAATCCTGAATATGTTAGGCCTACCACAAATGACAACTCCTCCTGCCTGTAGCATTAGGAGCAAAACACTCACAGACTGTAAGGAGTGGAAATCAAGGTAACACCTTGTCTACATGATTTTCAACCCTGCTCCAGTGAGACATACCCTAGAAAACTTACTGATAAGACATTGTATATATTCTATGGGCTGAAAACATCTTGCTTCTTTCTGGCCAACAGAATAAAAGTGCCTGGACTTCCTGATTGTAAATAAAGGAAAAGAAATGCATGACAAAGAGAAGAAGGAAGGAAGGGAAGGGTGCGGGAGGGGAGAAAAAGTCTATCATGCCGTGGATCAGTTTTCCATGTTATTTATAATAAATATGGTCTTAATCATTCATCCATGAGCAAGAACTTTACATACATATTAACCCATTAAGCCATCCCCTCTTCTGGCTCAAGAGTGTGTCCACAGGGAGATCTAGGATGCAGAGCGGTTCATCTGTCTTGAAGTCTTTTGCATAGCAGTCACCTTTCACTTGGATAACAGTCACCTTTCACTTGGGTTGTGTGCCTTTGCAAATTTTTTTTTTTTTTTTGGAGAGAGAGAGAAAGAGTTGGGGGGAGAGGGAGACAGATAATGGGCTCACCAGCAGTCTCTCAGCTGCTGTGAACGAACTCCAGATGTGTGCGCCCCCTTGTGGTCAAGTGCAGCATTGCGCCCTTGCATCACTTTGCATCTGGCTAAACGTGGGACCTGGAGATTGGAACCGGGTTCTTAAGCTTAGCAAGCAGGTGCCTAAAGCACTAAGCCATCTCTCCAGCCCTGCAAAATGTTTCTGAAGGGGAATTCGAGGCCTTTGTTCAACTGAGACTGGTCACCAATCTGTCTCCATCACATGACTGTTTCTTCTTTTGGTGAGAAGGAAATGGACGAAGAGAACACTGCAAAAAGCAGTGTCTTTGGTATTTATTATTGTTATTGTTATTATTATTCCACTAATTGGGTGTTATTTTAACACCTTTTGAAATTTCTACCTTATTTCAACTTTCAATTTTTCTCTCCATCAATCTAAGAAGCAATATTATTATATGTCTCATAGATTCTTAGTTAATGTCTCCTAACTGATTTAATATTTCTTTTTTTTTCCTACTCAGCTTGTTCTGTTGTGATAAAATGACCCAAAAAGGAAAGTGAACAGGGCTGGAGAAGATGGCTCAGCTGTTAAAGGTACTTGCTTGCAAAGCTTTACAGTCCAGGTTTGATTCCTCAATGTCCATGTCAAGCCAGATGCACAAAGTGGCACAATGCATGTAAAGTTCATTTGCAGCCACAGGAGGCCCTGGTGTGCCCATTCTCAGTCTTTATCTCTCTCTCTCTCTCCCTCCCTCTCTCTTTTTCTCTCTATGCCCCTCTCAAATAAATGAATGAAATTTAAAAAGATAAATGTGAACAAAAACTGATGTATACATCAATTTTTCTCAGTGGTTTAGACCACTGGTTTGCTTCAAGTGGCTTAAACTGTAAACATACAGGCCATTGCAGTTAGCCTAGATCACCTGGCTTCAAAGAGTGTTCCTGGAAAAAATACATTTCCAGTTGAAATAAAGAAAACAAAAGGATCTTTCATTTGCTGCAATAGTATTGTAGCATCATTCCCAAGGCCCAAAGATGCAATTTCATCACATACTTATATTATGGCATCAGAAAAGGAATAAATTCAATTAGATTAAATCAGTTAGGTTGAAGTATAAACACATATGTCCTTGAAGTATTCCTAAATAAAAAATTAGTATTTCCTACAAAAAAGATCACTAAGATTTAATTATAGCATTAGGGTGGTCTTTGAAAAATAGTTGCTGTCAATGTAGTCTATCAAATGATTAACATTTAAAAAGATAAGTGTAAAATATTCAAATTTGTTGAAGAGGCAGTAAAATAGATCATTTTGTATCCTTAGTGGTAAAATGTAAGTTGACATAATTACTCTCAAAGGCAATTTCAAGTACCAATCACGCACCTTGGAATATCCATCTTTTGATGATGGGATTACAACTTTATAGAAGTGGGGCTTTCAGGATGACAAGTCACAGACAGAGCCCGCATCCCCTCTCAGAGATTCTTTTCGGAAAACCACCTGATACTCTCATTCCTGAATCTTCCAGGGTGTAGCAACTAAGTTCTCATCGCTGGGACAAAATACCCAACTGGAAGCAACCCATGGAAAGGAAAGGGTCCATCCTGGCCCCGGTCCCAAGGGAAAGCGCACATCATGGATGAAGTAAAATAGAGATAAGGGCATAGATGTCTAGCTTGGAGTAAGGGATCATTGGACTCTGCCTTCACTTAATGCTAAGAGATGGATCAAGGGAAACCAGACCTCTGTGTTGGTTTGTTTTTGAATATAGAGACATTCCGAACATTGTGAAAGTACTCAGTGGAGGGTGAGGGAACTTGGTAGGGGACACAGATTACTTCGATGGTTTCAGTAGCGTCTTGATTTTTATACTCAGTGATGCCTGGCGTATGCTTTCATCACAGTCTCCACAACATAGATGTGTCTGGTGTCTATTCTCTTACAGATTCCTTGTTGCATGAACGTTAAGTGAGTCCAATACACCTATTCTGTGCAGTACTGTTGGGCAGGAAACTGAGAAACAGCATTGGATACAACAAATCAATCCCGACACAGTTGAACACTGTTGCTTAAGAGAAGGAAGATGAACTTTGATCTAAGAGAGAAATTATTGAATTCTGACCCTGGGTTAATGAAATTGATAATCACAATTACGAAGTGTCTTCTGTTTAAGAGACACCTGGAGGCTCCACAAATAGAACAGCAGGTAGAAATTTCCAGCAACTCATCCAGTGAACTGTTTGATGATCTTTTCAAGGGGCTGCAATGCAGATGAAACGTGGGGTTTGTGATGTAAACCCCACATTCTGAACAGTGGAGGACACCTCAGAATCCAATTCACAAGGGACAGCATAGGATAAACCTGGTCACAGTTGTATCAGAGACTATGTTTATGGTAAAAATTTTGTTTTGCAGACTGGGGAAATATCTCATCCATTAAAGGTGCTGGCATGAAAAGCCCAGTGTTCAATTCCCCATTATCCACATAAGCCAGATGCACAACTGGTGCATGCATCTGGAGTTCACTTGCAGTGGTAAAAGGACCCAGTGCACCCACCCCCCACCCTCTGTCTCTCTCTCTCTCTCTGAAATAAATGTTTTTAAAAATTTAAAAGCATTTTACATTAGGTGACTTGGATTGCTTTTGTGGAGACTTTTTTAGTTTCTTGTGTTTCCTCATCAGATCTGGTTTACAGCTTTTCTCTCCGGCTCTACATCGAACCTTCTCTCTGTTTGTCATTCACTTGCTGTTCAGAAGTTTTTTAGTTGACATGCCCGCACTTGTATGATTTGCTTTTAGTCACTTGTCCTTCTGGGGTCTAGCTTGCTTGTAGGCCTTGGAGATTTTCTTCTGTTTCCTTCTGGCAATTAAAAAAACAAACAAACAAACAAACAAAAAAACTTGAGCATGATTTCTGAATTTTTGTTTTTTGATGTGTGGTAAATTCTATTTCCTAGCATGATAATTCTGCAGTCTATGTGCATCAGGAACAACAGCCTGGAGTTTCCTTTTTCTGTTGTGGTTTTGGCTGGTTTCAGATCAGGGTAATAATGGTGCCCTGCTGGAATGGGCTTGGACGAGTTCCCTTGGTTGCCACTTTTAGAATTGTTTTAGAGGTAGAAGCATGATGCATTCACGCATGGGAATATGGTCGTGAAACTAATTAGTTTATACAGTTGATATTCATTAATAATTACGATGTTAAACGGGATGGAATGGTGTTGGTTCTTTTAGAAAAGTTGGTGGAATTCAGCAGGGAGGCTGTGCCGCCCCGGCTGCTTTACCAGGGGGCTTTTCACTACTGATTTAACACTAATGTGAAGTAACATTTATTTTATTTTGACGCAGTTCTGTTTTTAATTAGATTTTTTTTCTTGAGTTAGGGTCTCACTGTAGCCAGGTTCACCTGGAATTCACTCTACACTCTCAGTAATCCTCTTACCTCTGCCTGGGATTAAAGGCACATGCCACCACACCTGGATTTATTTAGTTCTTTCTTTCACTCAGGAAGAAATTCTTGAGATTTTTGGATACAGAGGATGATTTATATAGTGTTCAAAATTATAACTCTGGATATGTTTTACCTATTGGTTATATACTTACCAGCTATCAAAATTAGAAAGAAAATGTATTATACATTTTCATCTCTGGCTAACTCTAATCTTCTCTAGGACATTCCATCACACTTCTTCATTTTCCACATCCATGTCTTGCACTTAAAGTTCAGTGTCTTATGCTGAGGTGTTCATGGACATAAACATCTGATGCTTCTTATTTTCTATTCTACTCTATTTTATGTATTATTCATTCCATCATTTCTTCCAGAACAAAAATGGCCAATTATAGCTACTTTACTCTTTCACTCAAAACTAAATTGGTGAGATTTTGAAGACATCTGTCACAACATGCCTGGTACAAAGTCCATGACTTTGGGGATGCACATTGGAGGGGCATGGAAAGAGCCTCCATTCCTGGAAAGTCACAAAATCAGGGGGAAAGTGCCATGATTGATTTGCTTTTCTTGGGTAAGGTTTTTGAAAAACTAATTAAATCCCATGTAATAATGAGTGTGACTATATATATATATATATGTATGATGGCAACCAGTTCCTTGCAATTAACCAATCCAAAGTCTATGAATCTCCACTGATTTCTCTTCGTTTCACACTTCATATATATATGTGTGTGTGTGTGTGTGTGTGTGTGTGTGTGTGTGTGTGTGTGTGAGTCAGTAAGCATGAATATGCATCCTGATAGTAGAAGACATGCTTGAATGACTCCTCCACACACCAGACAGCCTGCGATCCTCCCCTTTGCTTCCTGGGCAGAGTCCAGTGAGACTTAAGTCCGCCACTGTATGGCTCATCACCACCAAACTAAGGCTGCTCTATCCATCATCATGGTCAGTCTGATTGGAGTTAGCAGAGCGTCCTCTGAGATTTTGAGATTCCTGTGCCACATGAGGACTAAAGTTTCACAGTTACCAAATAAGGTGAAGTGTGTGTTTATTTCATTCGGAACAAAGACAAACTTCAATACATTGCTGAATTCTTTTTCCTCGCGTTTGATTCACAAGAGATCACAATCTTTGTTCCCCTGCTACTTCTAAGGTTTCTTCCCTCAGTCTCTTCTGAAGATTCCTCTTCTTTTCCCCCAACACCTGACCATGATATCCTCTGTACCTCACTGGGTCCTTTTTCTTTTACTTATATGTGCTCATTTGACCATTGAAATGGTCTGAAAGCATTAAATACTGTGGCTCTGGTAAGGACGCCAACAATTCTACCTTCAGTGTTGACAGCTTAACAATAGACTTGCTTATTCAACTAGGTTCTGAACATCTAGATTTGAATTTTTTGAGGAAGTCCAAAATTACAAGATTTTCTATCCAAATCTTCCCATCCACGTAATTGCTCACGTCAAATGATGGCAACCAGTTCCTTGCAATTAACCAATCCAAAGTCTGTGAATCTCCACTGATTTCTCTTCGTTTCACACTTCATTTCAAATCCATCAGGATAGGTTTTTGGCCTTCCTGTTTAAACATGCCCAGTGTTTTCCCTTTTCATGCCCACTTTCCTGTTACTGCCCTTGATCAAGGGACCATCATCTCCCTCCTGGTCAATCATAACAGCTGATAGCCACTGATAGCCGGTTTTCAACAGAGCAACCTGGAAGGTCTCACTCATGCTATAAATCTATCATAACTTATACTATCAAAATCTTGCAATGAATCCCCACAACTCCCCCACTTAACTTCAAAGAACAATAAGGAGGTCCAGCAAACTGCACCCTACATGCCAGGCAGGCTCTTTCTTAGGGACTCAGTAATGTCTCTTCCGTGTATCAAGAAAACGATGTCCTAGCTATCACACATCTCCTTCACTGTTTGCTCAAGTATCACCTCATTAGGTCTATGCTGGGAATCCTTTTTACCCATGAGACCAGCCGACACTCCTGCTGCCTCTTACCTTTCACTACTTCATTCCATGATACCTAACAAGCACATTGATTTCCAAGTTGTAAAGTGTGTTGTTGTTCCCTTCCATTCATGTCTAACATTCTGTGAGTGCAAAGAACTCTTGTTTTCAAGGGTAGATTCCACTCCAAGTTCCTGGAGTGGAAATGGTCTGTGAGAAGAGCTTAACAGCAACTTACTAAGTACATAAAAAGGAATATACAGGGCTGCAGAGAAGGCTTAGCAAGTAAGGCGCTTGCCTGCAGAGACTAAGGACCCATTTTTGACTCTCCAGGTCCCATATAAGCCAGATGCACAAGTGCGCAAGGTTGTACATGCACACAAGGTGGTGCATGGTACATGTGTCTGGAGTTCAATTGCAGTGGCTGGAGGCCCTGGCATAGCAATTCTCCTTCTTTCTCTCTCATTCTCTCACTTTCTCTCATAAAAATACTTACAAAAAATAAAAAAATAAAAGATAAGGAGAAAGGTTGGATTCTGATGAACGGTAATAATTTAGGGGTTAATGAACAAAGACAAGGCCATGAAATAGCAATCACAGTTAACAGAGGTAATACAGCAGGGGGTGTTGGAATGCACCTGCAATATTAACATGCAGGGGGCTGAGGCAGGAGGACCCTGACTTCAAGCTGTATAGTAAGTTTGAGGCCAATCAGTGACTATAGGAGACCCTATTTGTCCAAATAAAAAATTCTAGAAAGGGTAGTGTCATGACTGAAGCCAAAGCAGAAATGAGTTTTAAAGAATAAAGTTATCCATCATTTCAGCTAAAAGTGAATTTAAAGATACTCAACAAATTTTCCAGCTAGAAGTGTAATATATTTTATTTGAGAATAGAATTGAAAAGGTGACTCAGATTTGGGTGAAATGATGTATAGAATAAGAAACATAAAAGGAAGGGCTAATTTCCAGGAAGCCATTGGAATGGACATCACATTCTTTGGGTCTCAGATGACCCGGGAGATGAAACACAGAGACAGAATACTCTGATGTTAACACCCTATAAAAATCAGGCAAGAGATCAGAGTGGTAAGTGATGATTTCTGAAAGCCAGCTACCTTTAAAGATGATCAGATGAGGAGGCAAAGAACCAGTACACACGAAACCACTGAAATACTGATTTTCACACAACACTCGCAGTACCGCAGCTAAATCATTTTCCTCTAATCTCCTGCAAGTCCCTCATTTCACTATTGACTTAATGTTTTTTTTTTTTTTTTTTCCTGGTTATGCCAAGAAGTAACTCTGTGAAGAGCTCTGTTTAGTCATTGTGCCTCCAAAAACGCTAGGAATGGATTTGAAATGGTACAGTAGGCCAGAAAGCAGATGCTCAACTTACTGTTTACCTGAAGATGGTGATGGCTTGAAGGTCTACTTGGGTCCTTTGCTATCCAGAGGGAAAAAAAAAAAGGTCCCCACAGAATAGACTTTCTACCATTTGTGGATGGAAAAAAACAAAAACAAACAAAAAAAAAAACCTTGACTTCTCTTCAAATCAATATAGCCCATGCCCTTCTATAGGACTCCCCTCCTTTCTGAACAAGAGAGCTGGCATGCCAGCTATGTAGGACACTAGGCTTCAGGGTGTTGGGGAGTCATATGAGCCCCCTCCGTGACCATCACTATCTGTAGCAGAAGGGGATGAGTGTCTCCTCAGAAAACTAGTAATAGTCAAAGAGACTCCAGAACACAGCTGCGTAAAACCAGCACAGATGTTGGCACCTACTAATGGGCCAGCTCCTGGAGACAGAAGTACTTCTGGTGGTTTCCAAGGAGAGCCCAAAAAGTAGCTACATCCTTGGCCAAGTATGACTAAGGATTTTTCTGGAAGGAGATCCTGGCTTAGCTGACCTTTGGGGTCAGTTGTCTACACACAATGCCTAAGTGAGCACTGATTAGCATCTCTTCCCTTATTAGTATACATGCAAATTCAGCTCAGAACACAGGGAAAACTTATTATTTATTAATTCATGCTAACACTTCAGCAACTCACCCCTGCATTATTCTTTCATTTTTGTATAAATTTTTACAAAAGTTATGTAAAAATATAAAAGATTTGGAGGCTGGAGAGATGGCTTGGTGGTTAAGGCGCCTGCCTGCCAAGCCTAAGAACACCAGTTCCAATATCCAGGTCTCATGTTTAGCCTGACGCAAAAAGTGACACAAGGGCACAATGCTGCACTTGCTTACAAGGGGGTGCATGCATCTGGAGTTCGTTCACAGTGGCTGAGAGGCTGCTGGCATGCCCATTCTCTTTCTCTCTGTCTCTCTCTGTCTCTCTCTCTCTCTGTCTCTCTCTCTGTCTCTCTATATATATATATATATATATATATATATATATATATATATATATATATATATAAAATTTGGAAAATAGAGTCTACTTCTATGTGATTATTTGAGACAAGAAAATGATTCATCAGAATGAAGCTGAATTCAAGAGAGCATTAAGTCTGCTGCAACAAAAGAAACATTGCCAGCTAAGACGCAGCAAGGCCCAGAGGATTTTATTCTTGGTGGTATGACTGAGCCAAGGAAGAAACCAGCCTGGGTCTGAACAATCACGCACCTCCATTGCCTGACTTGTGGAACGGAGAAACGTATAGTACTTATAAGGGTTGGTATCAAGATTAAGGGACCAGATATGTGTAAAATGCCTACAATAATTGCTAGCATACAAAATAAAAAGAAAAGAGAGGGGAGAGGAAGGGAATGATTCCAAGGAAGAAAAACATTTGGAGAGGTGGCTCAGTGGCTGCAATGCTTGCTGCACAGGCACGAGGACATGAGTTTGGATCTCCAGCACCCATGTAAAACTCAGGCGGGGTGACACATGCCTGTAACTCCAGCCCTGGGGACAGGAGAATCTTTAGGACTTACTCACTAGCCAGTCTAGCCCAATAGGTGAGCTCCAGACTCAGAGAGAGACCCTGCCTCAAAAATTAATGTGGGGCTGGAGAGATGGCTTACTGGTTAAGGTGCTTGCCTACAAAGCCTAAGGACTCATGTTCAACTCTCCAGATCCCATGTAAGTCAGATACACAAGATGACACATGTGCACAAGGTTGCACATTCACTCAAGATGGCACACGTGTCTGGAGTTTGATTGGAGAGACTGGAGACCCTAAAACACCAATTCTCTCTCTCTCTCTCTCTCTCTCCCTCCCTCCCTCCTAAAAATATAGAAAAAAAAAACTAATGTGTAGAATGACTGAGGAAGACACGTGATATCAACCTCCACATACATGTATACACATATGTATGCACACCCATGAACATGTATCCACATACATATGCACACACACAGAGACACACACACGCACCCCACACCCATGCATACACAGGTAATAAGAAGAAAAGAGAGGGACATGAACAAATAAGAAAGGAAGAAGACATGCAGAGAAGGCAGTTAGGCACTACTTTGAAAAGAAAGTAACACGCAGTTTTGAGTAAGAATATAGTAGAATATCGGCCTGACCAAGGAATTTAGTCAAGTTAAGGATAATGGGTTACTGTAACAATGAAGAGGAAAATATGTAAAGTTATAGGTGAAAGAATAAAGTGAAGTTGGTCTAAAAACATGTTCGACATTAACATAAAATTGAGAAGCAAAAATAAATACAAAGTAACCGAGAATCATGCAAAAACATTGCTCCAGGGCTGGAGAAATGGCTTAGCAGTTAAGGCGTCTGCCTGTGAAGCCAAGGGATCCCAGTTTGATTCTCCAGGACCCACGTAAGCCAGATGCACAAGGGCACTTGCATCTGGAATTTGTTTGCAAGTGGCTAGAGGCCCTGGAATGCTCATTCTCTCTCTGGCTCTCTTCTATCTCTCTCTGATTGCAAATAAACAAATAAAAAATTATTCAAAAAAAAAAAAAAAAAAAAAAAACCATTGCTACAAAAACTACCCAAGCAGATGTGCAGGAAAAATGTTCTGACACAATCTGATGGTGTGTTTCTGCTTATGGAATGAGCAGACAAGAACTTGTGTGTCATAGCTAGTTTTATTGCTTATGTTTAAGAACTTAAGGGCATCAGGGGTCCTTTACAAAGTTCTTGGAGTAGGTGTTGAGGAATCCATCCTAGAGTTGCCAGCAGCTTGCTGAACCCTATTCTGGTGCATAATCAGATAGAGATTTTATTTTGTGACTACAAACCTGCAAAATGAGGGGAGGCTGTCCTCTGACCTACACACACACACAGTGGAACATGTGCACATAATAAAAATAGACAAAATCTCGTGTTATGAAGCATATAAAGTAAAGTAAACTCATAAAAGGTAGGCATGGTATAAACAGGTAGACCAACATTACTATAAAAAAGAACCTTATCATCCAAAATCAGTGAATTTGCCCATGTCCAGGCAAATATGGATTAAAGAAATGGTGAGTTTATTTTTGTAATATTTCTACATTTTTATTTGAATGAGAGCTAGAGGGATGGAGTTTGGGCATGTCAGGTCTTCCTGCCATTGCAAAACAACTCCAGACACATGGGCCCTTTTGTTCATCTGGCTTGATGTAGGTACTGTGGAGTCAAACCGGGTCCAGCAAGCTTTGAAAGCAAGTTCCTTTAACTGCTGAATCATCTCCCCAGCCCGAGGTAGTGAGTTTAAAGGGAGACAAATGTTAGCGAGTAGTGACATGAATAAAATAAGTGAAATGTGGGCTGGAGAGATGGCTTACTGGTTAAGGTGCTTACCTGTGAAGCCTAAGGAACCAGGTTCAACTCCCGAGGACCCATATAAGCCACATGCACATGGTGGGGCATGCATCTGGAGTTCGTTTACAGTGGCTGGAGGCCCTGGCGTGCCCTTTCTCTCTCGCTCTTTCTCTGTCTCTTAAATAAATGAAAATAAGATGTGTTTAAAAGTAGGGGAAATGTGGCCTTCAAACCTAGCACTTGGAACCTTTGAGCTAGAACAGAAAATTAAGGTCAGCAGGATAAACCTTTTCCCGAAATGTCATTTTTTACCAGTACAAGTGAATAGAATATATTGCTTGAAGAGTTGTGAATTCCAGAAATATCTGATTCCTTCCTTGTCCTATTACAAAAATATGTATTATAAGACAATAATAGGGGCTGGACAGATGGCTCAGATGGCAAATGCACTTGCTTGCCAAGCCTGATGGTCAGGGTTCAATTCTGTAGTTCCCCTATAAAGCCAGATGCACAAAGTGGTGCAAGAGTCTGGGGTTCATTTGCAGGGGTTATCTCTCTCTCTCTTTCTCTTTTTCTCCTTTTCTATCTCTCTGTCAAATAAATAAAGTAAAAAGACCAAAAAAATTATTATTTGAGTTACTCACATCACAGTTCCCCTCTACTGACATAAAGTATTAGAAATTTAAATTATATTGACAAGAATATTAAATGCCAAACACAGACAGCTCCCACTTGCCTTCAACACGACTCTCTCGAAATTTCATGTCAATCAAACCAGAGTCTGGATAATGCTGAAGCCTCACAGAGTGAGTGATGCACTTTGAGGGTGGACATCTAAGGAATATGAATCCCACTTAAAAGCTGACTTCCTTCTTCCTTTCTTTTCACAAGTTTGTTTTGTAGCACCTGACCCATTTCTTGAAAGTTTCAAAGTTTGATTTTGGAATTTTCTCTTTTTTAATTTCTTCTTCCTCAGAATATTAAAGGCAGTGTAAGTATTCTCAGCACACATATAGAAACTACTTGCACAGTTTATATCTCCAGTAAGACGGTTCTACTTGTGCTGAAGTGAGAGCAATCCAAGCTCTGCAGTTTGCTATTCTCACAAAGTGCCCTGGGATGGTTGTTTGAATACAGCTTTTTAGCTTCGCTACTAAATGCGCTGACATAAAAAGTTCTTATTCATTCATAAGGCAATACTGAGATTAAGTCCTATGATTAAATCACATGAAAAAGAAATGTGACAATGAAAGCCCATAGAATAAAAAGACACGTAAGCAGCCACAGTGTCTGGTCTGAAAGTCAGAGCTGTGATCTTTAAGATCCTCAGAGGCAAAGCACAACAAAGCACCTTCCCGTGTCAGAATTACAGCTAGGGGCACACCAAGCAGTTTGAGCGGAGGTAGAGAAGTGAGGAGGAATAGTGAGTAAATACTGCAATCTTACATACATGAGACAAAACTGAGACTGGAAGAGGGTGGACGGCCCCCGCGTGACCGCCAGATTCTTAGGGTAGTTAGAGAGCAGCTATCCTGTGAGTTGAGTATGATGGAGAAACAGTAGTTCCACTGCCAATGAAGGAAGGAAGCTTTAGGAAACAGGAAGGAAGGAGAGCCCAGCTTTTCTTGGAGGGCTCAGACCCCATAGGTGCTTGCTCTCTTCTCAATGCAAGGGAGTCAGAACCACAGCTGAAGATGGAGTCTCAGAGAATTCACATTCTACTCTCAGTATCATATATAATCTATAGAACAAGGAGAGGAAAGGAGAGACAGACAGACAGACATACACACACACACTAAGAGAGAGAGAGAGAAGGAGAAAGGGAGGTGCAAGAGACAAGAAGCCCATGCCAGCCACTCTTGCCAACTGGCTCAGGTGGGAGGACAAAGACCAAAGGAAAAGCAAAGACTCCAAAAGCAAAGAACACCTGAGCATCGCCGGGCGACGTCCACTCAATCCACACCGTCCATGCAGACAGGAAGCACCTGGGCTGTTGTACCACACTTCTAGACATGTGACTCGTACAGGGACAAGAAATCATGTTCTAAAGCTTTTTATTTTATTTATTTATGTCAGGAGGGAGGATAGAGAACGGGTGCACCAGGGCCTCTAGCCACTGCAGACGAACTCCAGACACATGCGTTTGTACATCTGAGCATACTAGGGACTTGAACTGGGCTCCTTAGGCTTTGCAGACAAGTGCCTTAACCTCTGAACCATCACTCCAGCCCAAGAAACCATTCTTTTCTTTCCTTTTTTTTTTTTTATTGACAACTTCCATACGTACAGACAATAAAACATGATCATCCACTCCCCATTTTACCCCATTCACAAATCCATTTCCATCTTATCTCCTCCAAGAAACCATTCGTACAAGGTTTCTGCTGTCAACAGCTAGGCAACTGGAGAGGAAATTGTCTGTCCCTGCAGGATCCTGGAAACCAGGGCAAGTTCCCCAGTCCGTGCACACAGCACACCTCAAGGGAGAGGGAAACACTGTCAGAACCCCACAGTGTTCCCCAGGAGGGCAATCTTGTTTGAATCACAGCAGGGGGGCTCGCTAGCTCCCCCTGGAAAGATCAGCGGCTGCGAGGGCTTCGAGGTTCCAAGACTAAGGTCAGTGGAAAGCTTGCCAGTGCCTCTTTCCAGTATCCAGGCTGTGAAACTCAAAAGTGTCTGTAGAAACTTTTCTCCTCGTCAGAACACTACAAGATAAAACTGTCAGAAGAAGTATGGGGGGTATCTGGTCATAAGAGCCCTGGAGAGGGAGGGATGAAGCCTAACCTTAAAATAGTTGGCTCTGGCCTGTAAACCTCCAGTGCCAGAAATTGGTTGCTACCCACATTGAGCTATTGATCAGAGAGTCCTTACAAGGCCCCAAAACAAGACAAAGCACCTGATTACTGGCCTGAGGTAAAAGGTAATCCCCTATTGCTGAAGACACCACATGATGCCACCACAGAATACCAATTGACCTGGCTTGACTATGCAAGGGCGCCAGTCCCCAGATAGTGAGCCCATTTGGTGCTGGGATGCTACATGAGCTACCTGGGGAAGGTGGCCAGCCACATTGTGAGCAAGCAGAGGTCACAGCTACTCAAAAGCAACCAGACTGACAAGTGGAATGCACCTGAGCAATAGTGGCACACAGCCTTTGAGGGTAACCAATGGTTTTCCCATTGACTAAGAGATCCACTCAGTGGAAAGAAACCCATGGCTGGACCTGGGAATCAGGTCAGAATCCCATAGAAATAAAGATTATGGTCTTCAATGAAAAGGTCCTACTAGTCTTTGGCCAAAAGAGGGTCTACATCCATCAAAACCTCTCTAAATTAACAATGCTTATCCCATTTATCTATGCTGACTTCATACTCCGTTAAAGAATCTGTTCTTTTTCAGAAGTTAGTAAGATCGGAGGAGAGAAACTACCCCTGGCACTTCAGCCAGGGCCCAGGTGAAACCACAGAGGAATTGGTGAGATGAGCAAGAGTGCTGCTTCCATGGCAACCCTGACAGTCGGCCCCAGGGTGACAGAGACAAATGCTGAGGACACTCAGCACCTACCAAAGCAGAAATCCAGAAACTCTTGAGAGCTTAACATCAAAGTGGACTTAAAACGCCCCCACCATGGCTCAGGGGATTTTGTGGAAGAGGGAGAGGAAAGACTGTAAGAGCCACAGGTCAGGAAGGCACACCCAGATACACCCCCCACCAATGACTGACTTCCGCTCTCACGACACACAACACACAACCCCATGAGGAATACCAGAAAACCACTGAGGTGGGCCTTCAGAGGATTGAGGGCAGGGAGGAGGGAAATGATGGCACCAACACTTGATGTGTCAGTACAAAGCATACACTTATTTAAAAGAGAGAGAGAGAGAAATGTATCCAGTGTGAACCACACAAAGCCAGGTGCACAAAGCGGGGCATGTCTCTGAAGACTGTTTTGAGCAGCAAAAGGCTGTGGTTCACCCATATTCTCCCTGTTTTCCTCTTTCCTTCTCTCTCTAACCATTGACATTCTAATAAACTTGGTTCAAGTTTTGGTCATTTAATTAAAAAAAAATTTTTTTTGCACATGTATGTGTGCATGGGTATGCCAGGGTCTCATTGAAAATGAATGCCTTTCCATTTGTATGTGGGTGGCTGGGGAACTGAACCTGGGCCTGCAGGTTTTGCAAGCAAGCACCTCTAGCCACTGAACATCTCTCCCCTGCCTGGGTCATTCAGTTCTGATGACATTCTTAAGGTTGTGTCATCCTTGCCTTCTGTGCATGAACTGAAGAGCTCCGCAGGGAGAAGTTAGGTTCTGGATCCTGCTTTCATCCGAAAGGAAACAAGAAAAAGGAGAATTATCTCAGACAGGAAATTTTAGGAGCACACAGCAAAGACAATTACTTTCTTTTACTGCAAATTTCAAATGGAAAGAATGACACACCACTAGCTTAGAAATTTTAAAGGTGTGTTTCTTTCCATATCTGCAGAGGACTCAGTGGCAATATCAAAGAAATTCAAAAGGCCTTAAGAGAGACAGGAACTTGCCAGGATGAATCTACCATATACTATAATGCAAGCTCACCTCAACACAATGGTCTTTCCTCTTGATCCCCTCCTCCAAATGTCTTCTTTGATTGGCATGGTATTCATACTCCTTGTGCCCTCTCAACCATCACTTTTTTAATTTTTATTTTTAGAGAGATAGAAACAGGGCTAGAGAGATGGCTTAGCAGTTAAGGTGCCTGCCTCCTAAGCCTAAGAACGCTGGTTCCAATCACCAGCGGTTCCAATCCAGGTGCAGTGACGCAAGGGCGCAATGCCGCACTTGACCACAAGGGGGCACACACATCTGGATTTCATTCACAGCAGCTGAGAGGCTGTTGGCGCGCCCATCTCTGTCTTCCTCTCCCTCTCTCTGTCTCTCAAAAAAAAAAAAAAAAGGGAGAGAGAGATATAAACAGAGGGAGAGAGAGAAAGAGAATTGGCACACCAGGGCCTCAGCCACTGCAATCAAACTCCAGACACCTTTGCCACCTAGTGGGCATGTGCAGCCTTACACTTGCCTCACCTTTGTGCATCTGGCTTACATGGGATCAGAGTAGAACATGGGTCCTTAGGCTTCACAGGCAAGCCCCTTAACTGCTAAGACATCTCTCCAGCCCTCAACCATCCCTTTTAATGTGTCTACACCTGAATTATGTATCCACTTCTTCTCACTGGGAAACTGAGAGATTTTCATCCTCAGAAAAGACTAACTTGGGGAGTCCTCTCAAAACAATTTCAAAAAATAAAGAATTTAAGGCATATTGTAGAGAAGAGTGCTTCTCCTGGCCTTGGAAACAAATATCTCAGAAAAGATATCTGCTCCTGGGACTCTTGTCCCATAACTTTCCATTCTCATCACTCATGTCTCAAGTCAAACACCGTATCGTCAGAGGGACCATCCCCAATGCTAAGCATCAGAGAACTCAGATGAGAAAGAGACAGTCTTGGATGGGACTGGAGAGATCTGTCTCTTATTCATAGGTGAGCAAGCATCTATAACAGGTACAAGAGAGGTGAGCAGGTTTTCCATACTCAGACAATGGTCTCCGGCCCCAGGTTGCAAGGCTCATGGGCTCAGAGCCTTCGGCCCCAACCTGTCTACACAGAAGACGATGTACAAAATGATGTAGCCAATCACAGAACAGAAGACCTCCCATCAGGAAGTAGGAGGCAGCACTGTTTGGCCTATGATAGCAAGAAGAAAGTAAGTTTTCTTCACAAGTGATGCAGGAAAGGCGTTTCACAAAGCCCAACAACTCAGTTGATAAAAACCACTCACCAAACCAGAAAAGAAACTTCACAGCTGCATAAAGGGCACTCAGAACCCCCACAGCTGACGTCCCATGTAGTGATGAAAGACTGAAAGTTTTTACCCTCTGATCCAGAGCAAGAAAATGATGCTGGCTGTAACAGCTTCTAGATAGCATTGTACCAGAAAATTCCACCGGTGGTAATTAGGGAAGCACAAGGAGTAAATGGCAGCTGTTTTAAAGGAAGAAATAAAACAATCTTTAATCACATATAACCTGATCCTTCATATGAAAATATGCCAAATAATTTAAAAGCCAACTTAGACTTGATAAATTTAGCATTTTTAAAATATTTGTATTTATCTGTGTGGAGAAAGAGAGAGACAGAGAGTACGGGCACAGCCAGGCCTCTGGCCACTGCAAACGAACTCCAGACATGCACCACCTTGTGTATCTGGGTTCACGTGGGTACTGCGAAGTCAAAACCTGGGCAGTCGGGCTTTACAAACAAGCACCTTTAACCACTGATCCATCTTTCCAGCCCCAATTTAGCATTTTTGTTTCTTTGGGAGTGTGCTTTTCTTTAATTTTTACACTAAGCAAAGTTCTGAGATACACGATAAGCATGAGAAGTCAGTTACAGGGCTTCAGAGACAGTTCAGCGATTGGGGCACTTGCCTGCAAAGCCTAACAATCCAAGTTTGATTCCCCAGTACCCATGTAGAGCCAGCTGCGCAAACTGCCACATGAATGTGGAGTTCGTTGAAGTGACTAGAGGCCACAGTGTGCCTGTTCTCCCTCTCTCTCTCTCTCTCCTCCCCTCCCCTTCTCTCTCTATCTGCTTGCAAAATAAATAACATATTTTTTAAAAAATCAGTTATATTCCTGTGCACTTGGCCTTGACCAATCTGAAATCAGAATTAAGAAAAAAATTCTAGTTAAAATAGCATTCAAAAGCATAAAATGTCAAAGATGAATTTAACCAAAGAGGTACAAGATTTGTTACACAGAAAGGATCAGGGTCACCTCCCAAGCTATCTTAAGAGATATAAAAGAGAAGTGCAAACCTGAGCAATTTCAAAGATGAGTAGGCAATAGGATGATGGAGTGACTGTGTGGTGATGGCCCAGGCAATTGTAGGGAACTTAGGAACAGGGCCCTGCTTGCTCTGGGCCAAAAGGAGAGAGAGTGAGAGAGCGAGAGAGAGAGAGAGAGAGAGAGAGACCCTTTTCCTAAGTGATGAGGTAGGCACCCTTAGGGAATAACTTAGCAATAGGACACTGCTCCCGCGCCCATCTCTGTCTCAAACATACATCCTTTCCTAACAACACTCTCTCTCTCTCTCAACCTGCTGGCAAAAAAAATACCCTTTTCTAACAATACACCTAGCAACCCCCAAGAACCCCCCACTCAGGCTGTGATATACTCCACTTTGAACAATGGAATAAGGGGTTTTTTCCCTACAAAACTTTAGAAATAACCTTTGAGTGGTCAGGTTTTTTTTAAAAAAAAAAAAAACATGTCCCAAGAAACATGTGGGCTCAGGAGACAGGGCACCACCTAGCCTGGGCAGATCTTGAGTGCACTAAGACAAATAGTGCTTGTCAGGTGAAACCTTAGGGGGAACCCCCAACTTACTTTCTTATACCTGTGTAAATATGTGGCGGTTAGAAGTGTGACAGGTGCAGCCGGATGTGGCTGACACAACAAAGCGGGTGCAGGTACTTCAGTGTGGTGCCAAAGTAAACCCTGCCTGAGTGCCCAGTGACAAATGACATCACCATCAGAGGGGGCTGAAGGACCATCCAGCAAGAGACAATGCCACAGATAGCCACCATGGGACCAATGGGGAACACTGGGGGGATATAAAAGCATGTACTTCCCTGAATAAACAAGTCCATTTTCACCACCTACTGGACTCCCGGAGTCTGTGTCGTTGACTCTGCGCCAACTCGCCCCCGCCCCCAAGGGTCCTCTTCGAACCACCAGCTACATAAATATATATCATACATGAAACAAAATGGAAATAAACAAATGACATCAAGAGCCTGGAAATGCCCCAGCCAGAGTCCATCAGTTACAATTATTTCTGTTTATGTGTTAAGACTACATTTCTAGGATAGTAGTCAAAAAAAGTAGTATAGGAAGTTAAGCACAAGGAGAACATAATGTTCAGCTTAGAAAGACAGATAACAATTTATAGGAAATAAAAGATTGAATTATCTGACAGTGGTGAAGCCTGCAATGGTTAATTCTGATTGTTTTTCAACTACTTGTATTTGTTTATTTATTTGAGAGACAGAAGGAGAAAGAGAAAAAGAAATAGAGAGAGAAAGAGAGAGAGAATGGGTACACCAGGGACTCCTACTCTTCAAACGAACTCCACACCTGTGTGCCAATTACTGCATCTATCTTCACTAGGGAATTGAACCGAGTACACCAGACTTTGCCAGAAAGTATCTAAGACCTCTGAAGCGTCTCCTCAGCTCCAGTTCTGACTACTGATCTGATTGAATGAAGCCCCGGCTAGGACTTTAATGAGCCACACCTTTGGGTGTGTTTTCTGTAAGCGTTTCCCAAAGTAACTGAGTGAGAGAAGTTGTGCTGAGTGTGGGTAAGTGGGACCATCCTATGGGCTGAATTCCAGACTGAATAAAAAAAGAAAAAAAATGGGGCTGGAGAGATGGCTCAGCATTTGCCTGCAAAGCCGAAGGACCTGAGTTTGATTCCCCAGTACCCACGTAAAGCCAGGTACGCAAAGTGGAGCATGCATCTGGAGTTTGTGTGTAGCAGCTCGAGGCTCTGTTGTGCTCATTATCTCTCTATCTGCCTCTCTCTCTCAAATAAACATATAAATAAAATGTTTTTTTTTAAGGGATCAAAGAACAAGGTAGCTGAGTGTTACGTTCCTCTCTCTCTGCTTCCTGGACAGATCAAGATGTCAGACAGTCAGAATCATGCTTCCACTGTCATTAACCCCACCACACCTTTCCCACTGAAACAGGAGCCAAAACTGACCTTTCCTCCCTAAAGTTGCTTCCTGTCAGGTACTTGGTCCTAACAGTTCAGGAGGCTGAGGCAGGAGAATCATGCATTTAAGTTTAGATTGGATTGCATGGAGAGACCCTGTCTCAATACATAGAAAACAATAAAACAAATGAAAATATATAAAATTGATTAGATCTTTCCCTCACTTAAAATTATTTAATGAATCTCCCCTTTACCATAAGGGATACTGTGATATTTTATCTCATAAATAAAAATGTGCTTCCTTGGAGCTGGAGACATTGCTAAATGGTTAAGGTGCTTACTTATAAGCCTGACAGTCCAGGTTCGAATCCCTGCTACCCACATAAAGCCAGGTGCACAAAATGGCATATGCATCTAGAGTTCATTGGCAGTGCCAAGTGGACCTGGTGCACCCATTTACTCTCATATTTTCTCTCTCTCCTCAAAAATAATAAATAAAAGTAAATAATGCCATCTTTCTGACATGATGAACTTTTTATAATAATGGTCACGGTCTCTGTCCTCCATAGACATTCCTCCTTACTTCCCACACTCAGCCCCAGCCCTCCACAAGGACTCATTTTAGGGTATGTCCACAGAGCCATGGTCAGCTGGATAGAATATTCTCTATTCCACTGTAGCACGTGGTAACTCTATCATAGTGACCAACTCTCATTGAGCTATAGATGATGTGGGCAAAAACACAAGTCAAAAAACATATTTTCCATAGAGAAGGAGAACCAACTGTGTCTTAAAGACCCACGGTGGTTTGCTTTTATTCAAGCACTGAATCTTCGGGGTTTCTCTTGAAGTGTTTTGTTTGTCTGCAGTACTAGAGAAGGTCCTTACATAAATGTCCAATTTCAAGTTATAGCTCAAGTCCACCCTTAACACCTTTTTATTTTCCCTTAACAGCTTTTGATACAATGATAAATAGGATTCTTTTCTTATTTTCATTTTTTAAAATGTCCATGGTTAGTGTAGATAAACAGATTTAGGGTTTTTTGGTATGTTAATTTTGAATCCTAACATTTTACTGGATTAATTGGTCATTTAAAAAAAAAACAGTTTTGGGATGGAATCTTTATGGTTTTCTACATTTAAAAAATCACTTTATCTGTAATGCAATAACGTTACTGCTTCTCCATTTTGGATGCCTTCAGTTATTTTTCTTGGCTAATTATTTTGGCTAGGACTTCCAGCACTGTGTTGGAGAAATAATGGCAGCAGGGATTTTGGATTTTGCCTGGTCTTAGAGGAAAAGCTTTTGCTGCTCTACTTTGAGCATTATATTGCCTGTGGACTTTCCACATACGACCTTTACTAAGCTAACCCGATTTTCTGATTTTCTTGGTTGGTTTAGTGTTGCTGTTTTTTTTAATCAGGGAAGGACAGTGGTTTTTATCAAATACTACTTCTACATCTAAGATGATTATGTAGCATTTTTATCATTCACTCTGATTTATTTCCATATGTCAAATCATTCTAGCATCTCAAGTATAAATTCCTGTTTATCATGATGTATTATCCTTTTAAGGGACTATTTGATTTGCTAGTATTTCACTGAATAATTTTGCACATCTAGGAAGAAACTAACAAAGGAGAAAAAAATACTTTCCAGTGAAAATTATATTTCTGAAATAAGTTAAGGCAGACTCAAATGAGTGTGAAGATATCTTGCATTTGTGATTAAAAGAATTAATGTTAAGAGGATCGTGATCACCAAAGGTATCTGGAGATTCAGGGCAATGTGTGTCAAAATTCAAATGACTTTTTTAAAATGCAAAAGATAACTAATTAAGACTAATGCAAAACTACAATAAACACATACTAACTAACTCAATCTTGAGAAAGAACAAAGCTAGAGGTAGCTATTTCCTCATTTCAGGACACATTACAAAGCTATATTAACCAAAGTAGCAGGGCATTGGCAAAGAAGAAATATAGACCAATGAAGCAGAATAGATAGCCCCAAAATGAACCCACAAATATACAGTGAACTGACCTACCATACGAGGACAGGATTGTCTCTTCAACAAATGTGCTAAAATTGTTGGATATTCATATGAAAAACAATGAAATTGGTGGAGGAGGTGGGCTGTAGGGATGGCTTACCTGTTAAGGTGCTTGCCTGAGAAGCCTAAGGACCCAGATTCAACTCCCCAGAACCCAGAACCCATGTAAACCAGACACATAACGTCATGCATGTACACAAGGTGGCACACACATCTGGAGTTCAATTGGCAGTGGCTAGAAGACCTGGCATGCCAATTCTCTCTCTCTCTCTCTCTTTCTCTTTCTCTCCCTTTCTCTATCTCATAAAAATAATAAAATTGGACCCATACCCCAAAAAACATTAATGGCCTAAGGGGAAGACCAGAACATACAAAGTTTTAAAAAATTAGGATAAATGTTTGATAACATCCATCTTGGTGAATATTTCTTAGATGTGATCCTAAATACACAGCTGGCAAGAGAAAAATAGAGTATAATATAAAATAAATTATCAGTGAGTAAAAAGTCAAACCATAAAATAGGAAAAAAATATTTCCTAATCAAAGACCTGATGAGATATTTGCTTGTATTATCAAGCCAAAACATACAAAATTCCTATGATCCAGAAGAAAAAAAAGTTTCACATAATCTAATTGAAAAATGATCAGAATACTTGAAAAGATCTTTCTCAGAAAACATACAAATGTCCACCATTAAGACATTTTCAACATCAGCAGTCATTAGGCAAACACAAATCAAAACCAAAAGGAGACATCATTTTATACTTGGTAGGATGACATTGTCAAAATAAACAAACGTGTTCACATAGTTGGAGGAAATTGAGACCATTGCATAGTGTTTTAGGGCCTATAAAGTGGTGTAACATGTAGGGGAACCATATGAACATTCCTCAGAAAGTAAACTGAGAACTTTTACTTTTCCATACGATTGGGCACTCTTATTTCTGAACACTTCGTGAAAGACTTGAAATCAGGATCCTAATGCAATATCTGTACTGCCTAATGCATCCCAGCATCATTTACAATACTTAAGACAGAGAAAGTACTAATGCCAAATGTTGGATTAATAAATAAATCAAAAAATGTGGCATATATAATTGACTATTACTCAGCCTGAAAAAATAAGAAAATCTTGTCTTATGAAATTATATCAATGAACCTTGAAATTGTTGTAAGTGAAGCAAACCAGACTTAGAAGGAAAAATCCCATGTGAGTGCATGGAAGCGAAGCTTCGGAAGTCATGAGCAGCAGATGGTAGAACAGTATTTTCCAAGCTCTGGGAAGGAAACAAGGCTAGGAAGTGTCCAGTGTGAATACGAGCTTAGATAATCAGCGTGAAAATCTTCAGCTCTCCTGTACACAGATCTGCTTGAGGTGAATATATTATAAATGTACAAGCACGTGTTGTGCATTTAAAAAAAATTTTAAGACGATCTTATGTTATCTGTTGATTTTGTACCTATAATTAAGAAAAAATATCCTTATTGCAAAAATTTGAGGATAAAGAAATAAGCAAGGAAAATGGCAAAGAAAACTAGATAATACCTAATCAGATTTGAGGGAGAAAGTGTATTTTAGCTATCTGAAAGACTCAGGAATCAAGTATTATAGGAACCATTAATTCTGCGTTGGTTAATCTATCGCATGAGGTGAACCACTTACGTATAAATCTAGTTCCAGGAAAAAACAATTATGTGAGAAGGTGGAACAAAAACATCCTTGTTATCTACGCTTTCACTGAGCCTGCTACCATCTCAGGGCCTGGATGACTGCATAGAGACCCTACTGTGTCATCTCACACAGACCGGTCACAAAGCAGATGAGGTAAAGAAACAGATGGAATTAAAACCAATTCTATCAACTATGATGAGAAAAGTTCAGAGTTTGTAATGAACTCCGAAATGTTTGGCAACCTTCCCATAAACAAAATAGGGCTCACAGCCAAAGCTCACTGTGAATTTCTATCTAACTTTCAAAAAACGACTTCCTGATCCTATGCCTACTGGAGCAGAGCTGAGAGGAGACTAGTGTGGGGTGGGATAATTACACAGGGTTGAAGACTCCGTATCTTGCCTACAGGGATCAAAACTGCTGTCAGTCTCAAATATTTCCTTCAGCATCTTACCCTACAAAAAGTTTAGGAACATGGGCTGGAAGGTACGTGTCAGTGGGTAAAGCTCTGACACACAAGCATGAAAGCCTGGGTTCAGATTCCAAGAACACGTGTAAAGCCAGATTCCCTAGTGCATGTGTATAACCTAAGTGCTCCTGTGGTGAGACAGGAAAGGAAACGGTCAGCCGAGTGAAGACATGGCCGCCAGCATGGGAGGACATCTGTGCCCCCTAACCATCTCATCTGGTCAAGGATTAATATCTATAATCTGTGAAGAACTTAAAAAAGATAATCAGGGAATAAATGGGTAATGAATTGAATAGACAGTTCTCAAAAGAAGAAATGCAAACAGCCAAAACATACTTGAAAAATAGTTCCATTCTTAGCCATCCTGAAAATGGCATTTAGAATCTATCTCATTCTAGTCAGAATGGCTGTCGTCAAGAAAACAAAACACAAATGTTGATATATAGTATAGGAAAAAGGAACCCTTGTGCACTATTGGTGGGAATGTAAATTGGTCCAGCCATGGTAGAAATCAGTATGGTTCACTCAAAACCCTGGAAAACAGCATCAGCATTCAATGGATCCAGCTATATTCCTTCTCTGCATACACATGGAGGAATCAATGCAGTGCACAGCGGGGACGTGTACATGCCTAGGTTTAACACTGCACGCTTCAGGGGAGCCAGCTGCAGAGCTAACTTAGATGCACGTTGCTCGATGAGTAGAGGAAGAGAGGGGGTCACATATGCACCACCATCGGTCCTAAGGAGGCAGGAATGGAATGGAGAACATTGTGGTAAGCAAAAGCAGCCAGACTCAGTGGCACGTCCTGCATGTGGTCTCATCTGTGCGCCTACAGGGACATTTCAGAAACCGCGAATGTAGAAAGAGGACCGTCAGGGAAGACCAGGGGAATCGAAGGAGGGGAAATAAGCTATAGCATAAATTACTAAAGTACATTATATGCATATGTGAAAATTTCATAGTGAAACATTATTTTTTACAACTATGTTAAGTAAATTATAAATGAGTATTAAAACATCAGTCTATGGAGAGGAAATGATGTAAACATGAATTGATTTATCTTATTTCTCTTTTTTTACTGGTTCTGATTCTTTTTAAAAAAACTTATCTATCTATCTATACAAAATAACAGGTTATATACTATTGCTCCTATTACTTGAAGGCCCTCCTCAGTGGGGTCATGAAGGCCTCAGCCAGTCCGGATAGGGTAGCAGAAGACTTGCCTCGGGGTATTTCTACCCACCCTGTGGCTCTTACGACCTTGATACCATTTTTCCCATGTTTCCTGAGCCATGGCCGGCCTGTTTGCAGTCTGATTTACTGTTGAGTTCTTTGTGGCCTCTGGGTTTCTGTTTCCTATTCTAAGTGTCACCTTGATCAAGAAGTTAACTGTGTGGAGCTATAGAGATAGATTACTGATGGCTTAGCAGTTAAGGCACTTGCCTGTGAAGCCAAAGGACCCAGGTTTGATTCCACAGTACCCATATAAGACAGATATACAAGGTGGCACGTGTGCCTGGGGTTCGTTTGCAGTGGCTGGAGGCCCTGGTGCGCCCATTCTTTTTTTAAATATTTTATTTTATTATTTTGTTGTTGTTGTTGGTTTTTCGAGGTACAGTTTCACTCTAGCTCAGGCTGACCTGGAATTCACTATGTAGTCTCAGGGTGGCCTCGAACTCACGGCGATTCTCCTCTGCCTCCCGAGTGCTGGGATTAAAGATGTGTGCCACCACGCCCAGCCAATATTTTATTTTTTATTTATTTATTTGAGAGAGGGAAAGAAGCAGAGAGAGAGAAAAACAGAGAGACAGAGAATGGGCACACCAAGGCCTCCAGACACTATAAATGAACTCCGATGCATGTGCCACTTTGTGCATCTGGCTTATGTGGGTCCTGGGGAATTGAACTGAGGTCCTTTGACTTTGCAGGCAAGTGCCTTAACTGCTAAGCCATCTCTCCAGTCCCTGCCCATTCTTTCTCTCTCCCTATCTACCTCTTTCTCTTTCTCTCATAAATAAATAAATGTGAACTGTTTAAAATAATAATAGTAACAGAACACCTACCTAGTACATCTAAGGCCTTAGGTCCAATCAACATAACAGAAATATATAAATTCATAAAGATAAAATAGTAATAGTAACACTGTGTTGGGTGATTGGTGATTATAGCATAGAGAGAAGTGAAGTGAAAGACAGCGTGGCATAAGGAATGGAAGGAAGATATTGAGACTACGTTACCTGTACTGCACATGAACTGGTGTTATTTGAAGAAAATATCCCTAGCAATAAATCAAATTACAGCATGGCTGGTACTACTGCAGCATATACCAATACTCAGTGCAAATGTAAATTAAAAATGTGTACGTTAATGGAGGAGACAGGCAAATGCCACCAACACTAATCAGGAAGAGCTGAAGTAACAATGGTGATTTCAGGAAAGCCGACCACGTAGTCATGAACGGTGATGAGGATGGGGAAGCAGCTAGGCTGGCAGAGTGCTTCCTAGCATGCTTGAAGCCCTGGCTTGGATCCATGACCCTTCGTAAACTGGGCAGGATAGCAGGGGCCTGCAATTCCAGAACTTACCAGGGAGGTAAAGGGAGGAGGATCAGAAATTCAAGGTCACCCTTAACTACATAGTAAATATGTACAGCCAGTACGGGATAGTTAAGATACTATGAATAAAAGAGGGGAAGAGGGAAAGGAGGAGGAGAAAAGGAGAGAGAAGAGGAAGGGACGGGCGAGGAGAGCAGTCATATATAATGAAAATGGATGAATTATCCAAGAGAGCACAACATCCTTAAATGTCAAAACATCATAGAGTGCCAAAAATTATGGCAGAAAATATCCACACAACACATATGTAATAAAGAATATGTGTTCAAAGCACAGCAGCAGAGGAACCGTTAACACGACAACAATAAAATAACCAAGCGAGATCCCGCCAAAGATGGTACAGGTGGAAAACAGGCATACGAAAACACGGTCCTATCGCGCGAAACCTCGACCCTTTTAAAGCCTCACGAGGAACAGCTGTGCGCCTACTGGAATAGCTGCAATTAAAACAGCTGCCAGGATCCAGCTGGCACGGATGCTGCGTCATAGCTGGGTGGGGTGCAGATGGGGCAGCCACTTCAGAAGGCAGTGTGGCAGCTTCTTGTGAGTCTTGTACCACAGCATGGTCCCCTGGTTGCGAGGTCCTGTCTTGCCTTCCCCAGTCTCCTTCCTCCAGGGGCCATTCCCATTGCTTTGTCGTCCATATTTGACCCTCTCATGTGGGGCCTAGAAACGTTGGTCCATTCCTGAGTGATGCTCAAGTGAGTGGGCTCCTGGCCAGTTACGTTCACATCACCACTCTTCGTTCAAGCCATACTGGATACGTGTACTCACATCTGCTCTGCGAGGCTTCCTCGCCGTCTCTAACGTGCTATTTCAGTTCTCCCAACCTATTTGGACACGTCTGCGTTTCCTCCGGGCAATGTTGACCGTGGGCAGGAGTTGGGATGTCTTTACATGACTTAATGCCCCTTGCTTGATCGAACTCTCTTTCCTGGAGGCAAAACTTCTGTCAACTTTCCATTGAATTTGAACAGGTTGTTTTGTTGTTGTTTTGTTTTGTGTTTTGGTTTTTCGACGTAGGGTCTCACTCTAGCCCAGGCTGATCTGGAATTCACTCTGTATTCTCAGGGTGGCCTCAAACTCACAGCAATCTTCCTACCTCTGCCTCTCAAGCGCTGGGATTAAAGGCGTTCGCCACCATGCCCAGATCTTTTTTAATTTTTAATTCCTTTAGGTTTTAAATTGATATATGACAATAACTTAGAGAAGTCTGAGAAAATATTTTTTATCCCTCCTTTATAAAAATTCAGGCTGTCAAATTCATTGTCACACTGTCAACTTTCTGTTTTTAAATTCCAACTGAGCTATTATTTCTGTGTTCCAAGCAGTTCATGCTGTTCCTTCCCCCTGGGCAATAAATTTGGATTTTACAGCAGAAGTGTGATGAGTGAGAACAAAATAATTCTCTTTCCCTGGAAGACTGTCTTTTTCTACTAGGATAATTTGTTCATTAGTCTCCTGGTAAACCCACTAAATATACAACAACCAGTGGATTACATAGCTCCCAGCCACTCTTCCTTGGGTATAGATTCCTTAAATTAATTATGTTAGAGCTTTGGAGTCAAAGTAATTTAAGTTTATATGTTCTGGCCAAGTTCTCGCATTCATGTACGATGTATAAAGGATGAATTCCTTGGTCAGCCACATTAATTATTAGAAAAGTCTCTAAACAAACAAGCTTGGAATAAGGACAAGATGTCTGATTGAAGAAAAACTGATATACATTTCAAGCATGTGGGCTGGAGAGACGACTCAGAGATTAAATGTGCTTGCTTGCAAAGCCTTATGGTTCAGCTTCCCTTTGCCAGTCCTCACGTTAAGCCAGACACCCAAAGTGGAGTTCATTTGTCGTGGCAAGAGACCTTGCTGCACCCCTTTTCTCCCTGCAAGTAAATGCATAAAAAATTAAAACTATATATATATATTTAAATTTCAAGCATGTACATTCATAGGACAAGCTGTAGCTTGCAAAGGTCCTGCGAACACCCCCGCAGTTTCCTGTGCAGTGAGGAACACAGGATTCTTTCCACAGGAAATAAGGAAGAATGCTGAGCTACTCACACGTGCTCTGATATGAACAGTGACCACAGTCGTATTAGAACACAGGCCCGGCCCTTTCTTGTGTATCAGCCACCAAAATGAGTGTTGCATTGAAGTGTCTCATTCAGCATTCCCAGCTACCCTGTGGAATGCAGGCCAAGTCATCTTGTCGTACATGAAATAAACATAAAATGAATGAAGCTGTGGCAGTGGGTTTGACGAGTTGAATGACCAGAGGGATGACCCTGTCTGTCATCTCGGAGCCACCTCCAGAGCTGTCACTTATATGAGGTTTCGTATCCTACCTGACTCCTAAGCTCTGTTAGGGAAAGTGGATTGCGTATTTGTTTGGAGATATCATATATTGTTCTTCAAATACATGTCATTATGAATCAGAGTTTGCCAGTTTTTGATGTCTGTGATGATTTGAACATGTGCTGTTATGTTTCCACATCCTAAGAAGTGGAAATGAAAAATTCTGACAGCAGGGGCAAGGGTTGTTGGGTGGGGAGAAGGTGTGTATGTGTGTGCGTGTGTGCATGTGTATGTGTTACCACAAAATAATTTTCCTGCCATTCTCAATCCACATAGAGACGCAGTGTGTGAGATCAACCCTTCTGACTTTATGGCTGCTTAGCACATCTTTTCTGTTGGTTTGTGTTTTGAGATAGGGTCTCATGTAGCCATGCCACAAATTCTCTCTGTAGCCAAAGACGACTTTGAACTTCTGATCATCCTGCCTCCACCTTCCGAGTGCTAGGATTCCAGGGGTGTGCCACCCCCCTCAGTTTACGAGGTGTGGGGGGTTGAACTCAGAGTCCTGTGCATGCTAGGCAGGCACTCCATCAATTCAGCTACATCCCCCAGGTCCTCCCATGTTTTTTTTTTTAAGAAATTTTCAGTCACCACTATGACTTCATTACTTATTTTAATTTCATATCAACTTAATTCAATACAAATTTCTCTTTAAGTATCTAAAATGGAGGTACTCAGTTGGCATCTGAAGCAACTCAAGAAAAAATATATATGTATCTGCAGCTGGGGGATGGCTTAGTAATTAAAGGTGCTTGGTTACAAAGTGTGCTGGGTGGTTTCAATTCCTCAGCTCCCATGTAAAATCAAACATCAAAGTGGCTCATACATCTAGCATTTCATTTGCAGTGACAAAATACCTTGGTATGGGGCTGGAGGAATGGCTTAGAAGTTAAGGCGTTTGCCTGCAAAGCCAAAGGACCCAGGTTCGATTCCCCAGATCTCACGTTTAGCCAGATGCACAAGGGGGCACATGTGTCTGGAGTTTGTTTGCTGTGGCTAGAGGCCCTGGTGTGCCCATTCTCTCTCTCTCTCCCTCTTTCTCTGTCAAGTAAATAAATAAAATATTTTTTTAAAATACCTTGGTATGCAGACACACACACATGCAAATATTTTTAATACCTTATTTATTTATTTATTTGCAAGAGAGAAGAGGAGAAAGAGAGAGGGAGAGAGAGAAAGAAGCAGGTAGAATAGGAACATCAGGGCCTCTAGCCATTGCAAATAAACTCCAGACGCACATACCACCTTGCACATCTGGCTTTCCTTGGATACTGGGGAATCGAACCTGGGTCCTTAGGTTTCACAAGCAACTGCCTTAACTGCTAGTCCATCTCTCCAGCCTGGAAAATTTTTTTTATTAGTTATGTATATAGTGTATATACAGCTATAATGGTACCATCGTTGGCCTTCTCCCTTTCCTCCCCCCCATGGGGATTGTGTTTTATTCAGAACTATCGGTAAGTTATTAGCTTTGTCTTAAGTGTTATAAAATTAGTGAAATTACTTCTGACTCAGAGGAAATGATTCTTATTTTCCTCAATTCTTTATTAAAAGAGATAAATCTTGGAAATATATGGGTCAGTATCCAATCTTCCAAAATTTATAGGATATACAGGACATCTGCATGTCTTATGAATGGGAAAAAAATGGAGTGAGGGAGGGAAGAAGAAAGGTAGGAGGAAAGAAGAGAGGAATGATGGAAGGAAGGAAGGAAGGAAGGAAGGAAGGGAGGGAGGAAGGAAGGAAGGGAGGGAGGAAGGAAGTTGGGAGGGAGGAACAGAGGGAGGAAAAAGGAAGGATAAAAAGATTGGGACCCTCACATGGGAAGAGAGGCAATTGGACAGTTCCATTAAACACTACTGTCACAAAATAATAAGTTAGCCTTTGCATTGCTACTTCTCAAATTAGAGAAAATAACACAAACTATCAACATAAAAGGATACATTAAAATTATAAAGTACAAAATATTACTTAGAAGACTTTGACACTAATAGAAGAATATATCCGTAATAGAAATACAAATTAAAATAACCTTTCCTGAAGCAACTTGAAATCATGTTCATATTTCAAAGTATTTTCACTGCTGCATTGTTTCTCTAAAGGAAGACAGAAAGGTGATCGTGTATTTAAATAATATGGAGTGGGTTATACAAAAACATGTACGCCCTGTGGGATACCATAAAGTACCATTTTACTACCTTAAAATATTTCCATCTACATGAAACTAAAACCTACATTACAGAAAAGAAACAATTGCCAAAATGATTGAGGAGAAAATATTTGCAGGCTATATATCTGCTAAGAGACCAACACCCTAAACGTATAAGGAAATTACACAACTGTACAAAAAATAAATAAATAACCCAACTAAAAACTTGCCTGGGGCTGGAGAGATGGCTTAGTGGTTAAGACATTTGCCTGGAAAGCAAAAGGATCTGGGTTCAATTCTCCAGGACCCACGTAAGATAGATGCACAAGGGGGCACACGTGTCTGGAGTTCGTTTGCAGTGGCTGGAGACCCTGATGTGCTCCCTCTCTCTCTCTCTCTCTCTCTCTCTCTTTCTCTCTCTCAAATAAATAAATAAAATATATTTTTAAAACTGGCCTGAAAGGGCATTTCTGTAAAGAGAACATTAAATTGTTAACCAGTGTGTGTGTGTGTGTGTGTGTGTCTATGTATGTATGCACATGTGTATTTGTGCATGTGTGTATATTTTAGTATGTGCATGTGGATGTGTGTGTATATGTGTGTGGGGTGGTGTCTATGTAGGTGGGTTTGGATGTGTGTGTATGAAGAAAGTGACTGACATCATTGATCACAAAAGAAATGCCATCAAAATCAACATGAAATATCATCCCGCACCTGTTATGATGGTTTTTATGAAAAGACCAAGAATAACAAGTACTGATGAGAAAATGGAATGCACATCCTCTGTTGATGAGACAGGGGTTGGTGCTCTTATTGTGGAAAACAATATGGAGGTCCCTAATGGGATTTAAAACAGAACTACCATATGGTCCATCAATTCTTTTTTCTGGACATTTGCCCAAAAGACATGAAATCGCCTGCTTATAAGGATATCAGCACCTCTATGGCCATTGAAACAATATTCATCCTATGAAAGTAGCAAAAATGCCCATTGATGACATTCAAAAGAAGGAAAAGTGCCTGCTGGTAAGAGTCTAAGCCAGTGGACTAGACAGGAGAGAAAAGATATTTCATAATCTATTTTATACGTAGAGTCCGAAACAAAGTAAGTACATAAAAGTAGAGAAAAGAAGGGTAGTCCCAAGGGGTGGAGGTGAGGGATGAAGAAATGGGGTCAAGCAGCACAGAGACGCAGTTACTTTAGGTAAGTCTGGGGAGCTACAGGACAAGTACTCTATTAGCGGAATTTTTCCAATAATAAACTTCACAAAAATCGTACCACAAGTATCTGTATATTAGCATAAGCTTATCAAAACACCATGCTGTAGACCTTAAATGTCTGCAAAAATAAGAAGCTTAAAACACAAAGATTTGGGGCTGGAGAGAAGGCTTGGTTGTTAAGGTGCTTGCCTGCAAAGTCTAATGACCCAGGTTCAGTTCTCCAGTCCCCATGTAAAGCCAGATATACAAAGTGGTGCATGTCTGATATCTGTCTGCAGTGGCTAGTGACCCTGGTGAGCCCATTCTCCCTCTCTCTTTCTCTCTCTCTCCTCTCTCTTCCCTTGCAAATAAATAAATACATTTTTTATAAAAACACAAATATTTTTGACTTTTGCTTGCAAAAACAAAATATTGTTGCACCTTTTCAAGCAATGCCAGGCCATGGCTATGAGACAGTGGGTAAAGGCATCAGACGATTTTGCTTGACGTATGTCTGCTGAATTCACCCATTTGTAGTCAACTCTCAGATACATATTTTTCATGATCAAAGCACAGAGAAACCTAGAAAGACTCCACCAGCCATAGTGTGCTTAGCCATGACATCACACATGTCCACCCAAGTGGACACTGTCTGCCAGGGTCTGCCCTGCCTTGACATCGTGCATGTCCACCCAAGTGTCAGGACACACATCAGATACTTGGAGGATCACATATCACTTGATTGCCTGGAGAATAATATTTCATGGGGAAAAAAAAAACCAAAAGATCTGTTAAAAAAATGGGACCAAGTGTTTGAAGACATTTGAGGAATATTTTACTGAATTTATTTCAGTTATATTTTCCCAATAACAAATGCACAAAAATGTCACACCAGAGTAAAAGTGTGAAAACCAAAGTTCTTTCAATGATGGTAGAAAACATGTGAGTGATTATTTAATGCATGTATATTCATATAACCATAATTTAATGGCAATACTTTCTTTCTCAGCCACATGACCTAAGAAATACTAATGTGCATGTCAACCACACATAAATCTCTTCACTGATGTAATGGTTAGAGTACAGTGTTTAAATCTACATTTTAGATTAAAAGAGGCTGTTGCATGGTAAAAAGAAAAAGAAACTGGATTTCACATGCTATATAGCTGGCTAATGAGCTACTTATTCAATAACATCCCATTTACAAATGAGCTGTCTTCCTGGGGAGGGACCCTGCAGACTCTTACAGTACCAGGATCTCCATTTGCAGAGCTATAGAAACACTCACAAGCTTTTCTCCATCTGCTTCCTGTGAAGGAAGAAAATAAGCACAAGAGTGTCATGACATCCTAACTTTAAGTTAATGTAAGCTGGATTATTGACAAAAACCATAATGACACACATTTTCTTTAAATAAGCACATCTTTTAAATATTGTTGATGGCTTGTTCTAGATCTTGTATTACAAATGTAATAACATAAATATGGTGAGGGTTTTTTTTTTTTTTTTTTACAATTTTAGTTAATTCTGCTTTTTTTAAAAGAATTTATCATGTAGGCTTTCTGAGGATGCCATGGAGGAGGAACGGTAAGGCACAGTGACACACACAGTCTCCTAAGGAGAAATGCAGTGCATTATTCCAGTTCTAACAAGGATATCTGCTCTTCAGCCTGCACCTCTGCAGTAGACAATTCCACATTGCTGGGGTGAACACCTAAACCTGGCACAGTTTAGGGGAAGAAGGGATTTATTTCAAGCTTCCAAATCCATGAGAAGTTCCATCAGTGGTGGAAGAAGCTGCTTCCATGCATCCAAGCAGGGAGAAAAACTGCAGCAAGCAGAGCACCAGCAGCAGCAGCACTAATGGGCAGAGAGCAGGACCCAGCCCAAGCACTTGTACCACCGGGCTGGAATCAGATATGCCCCCAACATACCTTGGGGATGGACATTGGAATCCTCCCTCAGTGACATCTCCTCCAGTTACAATCTTAATAAAACACCTGAATCAAACACATATTCAAACTATCACAACTTCCAAGATTAAAAAAAAAAAAAAAGTTTGTGTCTAAAGAACATGATATAATTGTTCATCAAACATCTAACGATCATGGGCTGGAGAGATGGTTTAATGGCTAATGTGCTTCCTGTGAAGCCTAGGGACTTACATTTGATTCCCCAGGACCCACATAATCCAGATTCACAGGGTGATGCATGCATCTAGAGTTCGCTTGCAGTGGCTAAAGGTCCTGGTATACCCATTCTCCCTATCTGCCTCTTTCTCTTTCTCTCTCTCGCTCTTCTTCTCTCTCTCTGTATCATAAATAAATAAATTAATAAATAAATAAATAAATAAATAAAATAATATGATATAATTTTAAAACATCTAAAGATAGGGCTGGAGAGATGTCTTTAGTGATTAAGGCACTTACCTGTGAAGCCTAAGGACCCAGGTTCTATTCCCCAGGACCCACATAAGCCAGATGCACAAGATTGGTGAATGCATCTGGAATTCATTTACAGTGGCTAGGGCCCCTGGCCCTCCCATATTCTCCTCTCTCTCTCTCTCTCTCTCTCTGCCTTTTTTTCTCTCTCTCTATTAATAAACAAATAAAATAAAAGAATATTTTTTAAAAAATCAAAAGACCAATGTAATATCATGGTTTCAAGGTTCCCTGGTAACAATATCATGATGGTTACAGGAGATCTGACGTGTCCTGAGCATTACAAATGCTTCTAAGAGAAAAACATTTTACCAGATTAATCAATGGATTAATTTTTAAGGAGAGCAGAGCTGAGCTGACTGAGTGAAATTTCAGTGACCTCTGAAAGTTCTCCCCACAGAAGGACAAGGAAAGGCAAAGAACACGTCACGAGGGAACTAAGATTTCAAGACCAAAGACTGCACGGAGATACTCGGGGCCCAAAGGTGGGGCTCTCCGTTCCACCCATGTGCAGAGAGAAGTGTGATGTCTCCTCCCGCAGAGCACACCCACTTCCCAGAGGTAGAACAAGTGTATTCACCCAGCTATTGCTTCCTTCCACCTTCTGCTTTCATGAAAAATTAAGCTTCTTCCGTCTTTTAAAGGGCAGAAATTAAATCCAAATGATAATAAAATTCTATTCTTCTTAAAGGTCAAATTCTAAATAAAGGTTGCTTTGGTTTGAACAAAAGTTTAAAAGTATAAAGTTAATTTTAGTATAGCCATATTGTAGTTTTATGGTTTTTTTCCCCAAAAAAGCTCATGTCTGTTTGTTTTGCTGATGGGGAACATGTTAATACCATTCAAAATGACTTGCAACATCTTTAAATTTTTTCTCTAGACAGGATTTCATCATACTCCAGGATGGCCTTGAACTCACGACCACCAGCCTCAGCTTCCCCAGTGCAGAGCTGACACACATGCGCCACTATACCTGGTTCTGACTTAGAAACTTTTGCATTGAAAATAAAATCACACTAATTTATTTTTCCCTCTGACATTGAAGCCATATTTGACATTGGTTTTTATCACTAAAGTGCATAAAGCAAAAGAAAAAAAGAAAAGAAATAGCATGTAACTGAATGATAGAAGCTTTCAAATAAATGTTTTTAAATGCCTGCAGATTTATATGGCAATAAAACTGAGGCTTTTACATTTTTCTTACAGTGTTAAAATATATATTTGTTTACTGGTCTGTCCTTATACACAATAATGTATTTGCTTATTTTAAGAATACATTTTAGTCAGGATTTCAATAAAGGATGTTTGTGAACAAGAGACATTTCCTTTATAGTTTACTGGTTTGTCTGAGGACTAATGCCAATTCAGCTGAACACAACCTGAAAATAGGTCTACATGGGTTCAGTTTTTCTCTTTGAAAAATATGTTAAGAAAAAGGGATCCTTTGGCAGTAATCTAATAAATTGTTTTTCTAGGAAAGCAATAAAAGGTACATCTTAAAAATGAAAAAGTTTCACACTCTACTGTCATTTCTTTCCAAAATTCTCAAGTTTGGGCAGCTTATCTGCTCTTGACATTTAAGGATGAAAGACAAAGAATATAACGGATTTTTTTTTTCTGAAAGAGTAGGAAGAAAAGAGTCCTGAGATCAGAAAGCCTTTAAATTCTAAAGTAGGAAAACCCAACTATGTTCTTAATCCACTTCATCATATCTGTTAGAGTGGTTTGAATGTGCAGTGTCCTCTGGAGTCCCGTGTGGTGTGTGAACATTCAGTCCACAGCTGGTGGGTGGATGGATGTGGACACATCAGGAGGTAAGGCTTTGCTAGAGGAAGTCATTGGATGAAGGAGGGCTTTGAGCTTTGATCGCCTGGCCCTCCTCCCTTCCAATGACTACTCCCTGGGCACCAGTGACCTCCCACCCTTCTTTCTGTGCCTTCCTGGCAAGAATGGACTGTATCCTCTCAAACTGTAAGCCAAAATAACCCTTTATCTAAGTTGTTCCTCATAACATATTTGGTAACAGTAACAATCACTTCTATGTTATTTTATGTATTAAAAAGTCAAGGGCTGGAGAGATGGCTTAGAGGTTAAGGCACTTGCCAGCGAAGCCTAAGAACACATGTTCAAATCTCCAGGTCCCACATAAGCACAGTGACACAAGTGCCAAATGCCGCACATGGGCACAAGTGGGTGCACGTTTCTGGAGTTCGTTTGCAGCAGCCAAAGGCCCTGGTGTGCCCATTCATTCTCTCTCTGTGAATGTCTCTTTCTCTCTCTGTATCTCTCACAAAAATCAATAAATAAAAATAAAATAAAGTCAAGTACTGAATTCACAAATACTAGGAGACAAAATAAGCTCTGATGTTTGGTATGAGAAGTATCAATGACTTTGCAGTCATCTTTTAAAATCTCATAGGGTTTGGAGTTCTCGAAGTATCTAAAGTGGCTGATGTATAAGCAACAAATATAAACAAGAATGAAATTGATATTTACTCATTGGAAGATGCTTGATGAAGAAAAACTAAGCTGCAAAGTCAGTTTTAAGAAATAGCTAAAAGAAATCATAAAAGGAATACATCATTTCATATAAATTTGCCATTGATTGTTGTACTTTTGCTCTGTGATCATACACGCTTGATTGAACATGGGTACTTCAGAATGGCACCTCATTGGGATATGTGATTGTGTGTTTTCAACCATGTGAATTGCCGGAAGGCAGGGTTCCGTAACAATGTTCCTGGGTTTCTTGCTTTCTGTCACACTCTGACCCAAAGTACATATGTATCATGATGTGGATTTGGTTCATCTAAAATTTTAGGACCAAATAAATGCCCCAAAATATTGTAGGGATGAAAGCAGAAATGTCTGGCACAACACATATAAATCAGGGATTTGGCCTGCATCATCAGTTGAAGAACTGAAGAGAATTGACATCGAAGGACATCTAAGAAACCCAGAAAGGTAGCCTAAATGGCCTGGCTTTCCTAAACTCTGTGGGCTCCTTCATTAAGGCTCACGTGTAAATGTAGACAATTTCTCTCTCTTACTGAAAATCTTACTGCTACAATGCAGCCAAGTTTATATGAACTTAAGTTCATACTTTATTCTGATTTAAATGGTACTCTATAATACATTTGATTTTCAGTGTTAATACTAAATGACATCCAGGGGGAAGCAAACATTGGCCTAGATAACCAGGAACAGAATATTTTCAACATATAAATGGTACCTAGTTCATTATGGCATAAAGACCTTTTTTTGTTTGTTTGTTTGTTTGTTTTGGTTTGGGTTTTTGGTTTTTTTGAGGTAGGGTCTCACTCTAGCTCAGGCTGACCTGGAATTCACCATGTAGTCCCAGGGTGGCCTTGAACTCATGATGATCCTCCTACCTCTGCCTCCCGAATGCTGGGAATAAAGGCGTGCGCCACCACACCAGCCTCATAAAGACCATTTTTGCATATTTGCCCTCCTAACTATATTCACCATTTTAGGATTACATAGTCTAAATGTATATATATATATATATATGGAGAAAAGCATAAAGAAATGAAGAAACTCCCTGAGAAAAGATTCAATTTCAGATTCAAAACTTTTCACGGATATTCCATGCATGAATAACTGAGGCATGTATACACATTGCCCTGTGTCATTAATAGAGCTGTTGGTTAATGAAAGAAACAAATCTGTTTTATTTCAAAACATTAGCAGATTACCTTGTTTTTCATCATCAGCTGGTACAGTCTAGGCAAAGTACAGGCACAGACTAGTCCCCTAAAATTTCACCAGAGTGTCTTGTTTTTATGCTTGGAATGTAATGATAGATGTAAAATTTCTTCTAAATGAAGTAGATTTCTAGTCGCCAGGAAACTCATTTCACTCTGATGGAGAAGAAAGGTGTGAGTGAGTCCTGAATAACAGCTAACAAGGTAACAAGGTGTGTGTGTTGTGCTCCTGAGTGCAAGGCTGCTTTCCTCACAATGGGCCTGTAGAAAGACATTAACAGAAAGCCTGATGGGATAGCACATGGCATTTAAGGATGAAAGACAAAGAATATCATGCACACATTATCAGAAGGTGCTGCGCTGCCCAAGCTTTAGTCAGCAGTGAACCACACATTGTAACTGAAATAGAAGCTCCTTTTGTGATGCTGTTTCAGCACCTAAGCTAAACAGGATGTAAATTCTTCAAGACACTACCAGACACGTGGGCTTATTCATAGCACCTCACACCTTACTACAATGCTATTCGTTATTCTAGTCATATGAAAGAAAAACGAATAATAACCTTTCCTAATAACATGAGCATTGTGTTCGGGAATAAGTAGCTGACAATATAGTAACTGTCACAAATGAAACCGGGGCTGGAGAGATGGCCCAGTGGTTAAGGCCCTTGCCTGCGAAGTCTGTTGACCCAGGTTTGAGTCCCCAGTACCCAAGTAAAGCTGGATGTACAAGGTGACACATGCCTCTGGAGTTTGTTGGCAGTAGCTGGGAGCCCTGGTGTGCCTATTCTCTCTCAATCTCTTCCACTGCCCCCCCCCCGCACATCTCTCTCCTTGCAAATAAATAAAATTTTAAAAATGAAATGGTTTCAGTTAAACTATGTGTGCTATTGAAGAGTGAACCTCCACTCTATCATAGTTTTCATGAACCCGGCTCCCTGGGTGTTCTGTTGGAACTCCTCCTCAAGAATTTCCTCTCCGAACGCCTGCCTTCAGGCTCATTCAAAGTGAAATACCACAGGCTCTGCCAGGAGTCCACGTGAGAAGAGCCAGAGAAGAATGGAGGCTGAAAGCTGGGTGTGGTGGCACGCGCCTACAGTCCCAGCACTTGGAAGGCAGAAGGAAAAGGGTTTGGAGTTCAAGGAGTTTGAGGTGAGTCTGAAGCACATGAGACATCTCTAAAAGGGGGGTGGATATAAAATGGTAGGAATGACTAAATGATAATTTAAGTCTGCTAAAGAGGCTCTGGATACACAGTCTTGAGTTCAAGCAATTTAAAAATTTTTTATTTATTGTATTTATTTGAGAGAGAGAGAGAGGAAGAGGCAGATAGAGAGAAAGAGAGAATGGGCACACCAGGGCCTCTAGCCACTGCAAACAAACTCCAGATACATGTGCCCACTTGTGCATCTGGCTTACATGGGTCCTGGGGAATTGAACTGGGGACATTAGGCTTCACAGGCAAATGCCTTAACTGCTAAGCCATTTCCCCAGCCCTCAAGCAATTTTTAACAAGTGAAAATGCAAGTCCAGGGTTATCTGGTCTAATATGTCACAGTAGCTGGGAATCTGAATTATGGCAATTTGCCCATTTTTTTAAATGCTGGCAAAAACTTCCTTTTACATTGTGCAAGACAATCACAACATCTCTGCAAGTGTCCCTGACCGAAGTTTTGGCAATCTACTGCGTGAGTTGTCACTGGGGTAAGCAGCCCCTTACAGTCCGTAAAGCGAGAAGCTAGGTAGACAAAGGTGTTCCTGTCCGGTCAAAATGATAATGGAGATGGATGGGGTGACCAGAAGGAGATACCAGAAACTATCTGAAGTACTTTATGTATGGAACAAATTCTTCTCACTACAACCGCACTGTACAGTTCTATAGAAGCTTTCTGTTTTTAAGATACCTTAACGTTTTCCCATGAATGATTGAATGAGGGCCATTGCCTCAGATTTGAGGGCCCATTTTCAGAGAGTTAGAATAGTTGGACAATTTGCCAAGACAAATAACTGAGTTAAAATATAAGGAAGTTTTCAGCAGTCAGGAGACAATCTCCTGAGAAAGTGGGTACCCATTCCCAGTGGTCCAGCCAACACTGACTGACTGCATGTGGCACTGTGCTGTATTTGAGAACACAATGATGAGCGAGACAGAAGTCTTCTTTTGTATAAGAATGCTTCTGAGTCTTATTCAGAGTTAATGAGTGGCGTGGTGGCGCATGCCTTTAATTCCAGCACTTGGGAGGCAAAGGTAGGAGGATCACCAAGAGTTCAAGGCCACCCTGCGACTACATAGTGAATTCCAGTTCAGCCTGAGATAGTTTGAGACTCTACCTCAAAAAAAAAAAAAAAAAAAAAAAAAAAAAAAAAAAAGAAAAAAAAGAACAAAGTTAATGAGTCCAAAACTCAAAATTAAACAAGTGATGGACAATGGTACCGTACTGTATCGTAGAGGGTGTGGTGAAGCACAAGGGTCTGTGACAAATTCCCCTCTGAACAAGGGCTGCTCTCGCCAGCTCTGAGTAATGGGATCAGGAGACAGTAAGCCATCCTGCAGCTGTCAGCATTTCTGGTTCTGACCCAGCTGCTGTGAGTTCACTCACACAAGGTCCTGCCCACCCTTCATTAGCCTGGACTCAAGAAGCAGACAGTGAAAGAGGCCAGAACAAGGTTGAGTTACTCGAAAACCTGGTTGGACAGGATCCTTCCAGACTGTCTGCTATGCTGAGTAAGGCTTACTCGTGGTGACAGTGGCATTTGCCCTGTGCTGGTGATAAGAGACAGAACCTGGCTAGCCAGCTTGGGGGTGATGGACCCCAGAGTGCATAGTTCTATTGTGGTTAAGGAATTGTCCTTGGGTCTTATAGGGAAGGGGAAATGTAAGTCATTACACTCTATGCAGATCACACATACAGAAGATCTGGCCTTTGCTTATCTTATAGGGAAGGGGAAATGTAAGTCATTACACTCTATGCGGATCATACATGCAGAAGGATCTGACCTTTCCTTATCTCTCCCTTTTGGACGACTTCCATTTCCTACTGAGCTTCCAAGGGAATTAAGATTCTGAGAATATTGCCATTTTTCAGAGACCCGAAAACCCGGTCTTCTCATCTAGATCTGTGAACTGGTCTGTGTCAGTCCCCATTAAAACCCCATTAAGCTTCTCAAACCCCTTCTTGCCTCTCTGGACCCAAGAGCTCCACCTTCTTCCTTCTGCTTCATTCTGAGCTTAAGTCCCCCCACCCCTTTTCTTCTTCCTCCTGAAGTATATTTTTCTTTCTTTCTTTTCTTTTTTTACTAAGTAGAAACTTTGTTTGGATACATTCATGTATTGGGCGAGATGAGCAAGAATGCTGCTTTCATGTCGAGCCTGACAACCTGCACCAGGGTGATGGAGACAGACACTGAGGACACTCAAAACACACCAAAGCAGAAACCCAGAAGCTGCTGAGAGCTCAACACTGACGTAAGCGTAAAACACACCCACCATGCCTCCTGACGTTTTAAGCTATAATAAAATATCTCTGCACCTTATCCTCTGGTCTGTGGGTTTCATTCTTTCAATTCCTAAGGCCGGGATCTAGGAACACGCTAAATTCTTGGTATGTTAGCATACAAGGACGACTCAAATTCCTGTACCCCTGGTTCTTTGTTTCTATGGGAGCAGATCTAAAATAAACCATTCACATGCTGGGTTTCTTCTCAGCATCTGCTCTTGGCTAACTTACCCTGCAATCCAGTGAACATGAGATGCATTTAACACCCCAGGAGAGAGCCATGAGGGAAAGTTTGCCCCAGGAGAACAATAGTTAAGACTAAGAGCTAAACTTGGAGAGAGGTTTGCTGAGTCACTTTGCAAGCTAAAGAAGAAGAGAGGCCAAGAACGTGGGGTGTCTCAGGGACAAAGATCTGAAGTTCCAACGAACAGAGGTACAGGAAGGAACAAGCATATTCTGTACCGGGAAAAGAAATAGGACTTGAGAGACAGCTAGAAGACAAATCTAAAAATGCCTTCTGAGCCAAGGTAAGCTCAGAAAGTATCATGAACCAGTGGAGGGGAGGACATAAGCAGAGGAGCGCTTACACAGTTGGAAGGGAATAGGGCTAGAAGCAGGGCACCCCAGTGAGTAATTGAGGTCATGTTGATAAGAGATTGTGATGAAATAAATTAAAGAGCTGGATCAGGTGTGTAGAGATGGGTGGCAGAAGCAATACTGAGTTAATGGACTTGATAGGACCTTTTGATTTGTTAGATGCACGATGGTAAGGGGGAAAGGAAACTGAGGGATGCTAGTGTGTTTTCTCATTGAGGGGACTGAACAGGTACTGGCACCATTAAGTGACAGCATGAGAAAGCAAAAGGGCCCGGTATGGGTGATTTCAGCTTTGGGCATGATAAGATTTATACAGCAATCATTTTTCAAAGGTTATTGTGGGGCTGGAGGGATGGTTTAGCAGTTAAGGCACTTGCCTGCAAAGCCAAAGGACCCAGATTTGATTCCCCAGGACCCACATAAGCCAGATGCACAAGGTGGCACATGCAATCTGGAGTTCGTTTGCAGCAGCTGGAGGCCCTGGCGTGCCCATTCTCTCTCTCACACGTTCTCTCTCTCTCTCTGCCTCTGTCTCTCTGTCAAATAAATAAAAAGGTTATTGTGAACATTGCAGCATACCTTATAACAGTATTAGTATATCATTATTCAACCACATTATCCACATATTAGCACATCACCAAACTGTAGGTGCTCACTAGAGCCATGAGTCTGGAGAACCTCCACAGAGAGATGCTTGAGTGGGAAAGGAGGAAGGTCAAGGGCAAAATGATGAGAAATAGCTACACTGAGCTAGGCGTGGTGGCTCACACCTTTAATCCCAGCATTTTGGAGGCAGAGGTAGGAGGATCGCTGTGAGTTCAAGGCCATCCTGAGACTACATAGTGAATTCCAGGTCAGCCTTAGCTACAGTGAGACCCTACCTCGAAAAACCAAAACACATGGCCGAGGAAAGGAAACCCACCTGAGAGAAAGGCTAGCTAGGAATGACACCATCTGCAGGATGCTGTGACATCACATTGACAGGAAAGGGGAGGGCAGAGAGGAGCCACCCTCTCAGGAGTGGCAATGTGCTAGGCAGGAAAGAAGGGAAAGAAGGAAAGAATTATGTAGCCAGAGGCAGGCAGACAACAGAGAGCTACTGCTGCCCTTGGTCATGGGAATGCTGCCTCGCTGCTGTGTGGCTTGTGAATGTTGGTTTTATTTAGTGGGAGACGTCAGGTTAAGGTTAACTGGTCTTAGGAAGTAACCTGTCTTCATAAACGACAGAAGATATGGGAGAGAGTATAAGCTCTAGTTTTCTCTCTAGTCCCTTGAAATTGGCAAATGCTAAAACATATTTTGCGTGTGGTTACAGAGGTACACGAATGATCGGTGTTGGTATGACTTCTTTCTGAGAAGGAAAGACCTGAGGATCCTGTAATTTGAAAAGCACCCTTTAAAACTTGGGATGGTGCCTTTTCAGTTTGCGTACATTGGCCCAAATTGTAGTCTTTGGAACCATGTGCATTTCACATTGGATGAGCCAGGAAAATTACTACACTAACACATAAGTATTTTATGTACATGTAATGGTTGCTTTGTATTGTGAGAAAAGCCTTGTGGTGTAATTAAATAGAACAGGAAAGTGTGATTTTACTTGGAAGAAACAGGAAAAGGTGCACTTAATCTGTATACAAAACTGAGCACACTTTTACAGCTTTTACCCTTAAATTATAATTTCAAGTTGTTTGGATATATTGTATCTTGTGTTTTGTGTTTTCTCCACACTTCCTTGATATTACAGCTTATTCCTTAAAGCCTTTTACATCTGCACACAAAGATTGTGCTTTAAATTTTCGTTGCTATCTTACCAAAGTAATTGTTACTATGTTTTGACTTCTTTAAATAGAAAGTTAAAATAATACTTCTTACTTAGAGCCTGTATTTTGGTATAAGATTGATGTTGTTTGTTTATTTCACATTGAATACAGCAGGCACCTGAGAAGCTGGAGGATGGTCAAAGGAGCACTGACTGGGACCTGACCAGCCCATCCAGGGCCTTGGATTTCGGACGTCTTTACCTATTAGCTGATGTAAACTCAATCCAATTTCTTCACTATAACTGGGTAATTGTCTTCAACATGGCATACATATACATACTCTAATTGTTGAGAGACCACGTGGTCAATTGTGTGGAGCACCAGCTAGCTCATGTCATTCACATCTTAACCTTTGTCATCCATCTTACAGATTATAAAACTTTGTAACAAATGTATGTAAAAATATGCACATTGAAATTAATTGAAATTATACAAACATTTGACAAAAATAAAGCCTTGATGAATGTCTGAAAAATATAACTTTGGGCAGGGAGGAGGACAGGTGAAGGTTTTAAGCATTTCCCTTGGAGTAAATTAAAAATGCCTTGAAGCTGGGCATGGTGGTGCCTGCCTTTAATGGCAGCACTCAGGAGATAGAGGAGGAGGATCACTGTGAATTTGAGGCCACCCTGAGACTACATAGTGTATTCCAGGTCAGTCTATCTTGAAAAACCAATAAAAGAAAAAAATGCTTTGAGAGAAAGAGAGTTAGAGAAGTTCAAGACCAAAAGGAAACTGAAGGAGGACGCTCAACTCCATCAAACAGGAAAGTGTTTCGCTTGCTGAGAGATTCCCCACTAGTAGCCAAGGAAATTTGACTATAGAAAAATTGTTCTGAAGAGAGTTCTGGATAGTGGGCACAAAGAGCTGATAATAAAAGAAACCTGGTAGGGTTGCTGTGCAATCAATAAACTCTCACCCTCCACTGATTATTTACTGTCCTCCAATTTAATAAGTAGCAGGGAGTTTTGTCTGCCACACAAGAACTGGCAGCTTGTCCAGATGGCCATCCGCTCTTCACCTCTCACCTAGTAACTTGTTTTCTAAACACCAGGACACGACCAGGGAAAGGTGGCTTCACACGTTCCAAGTGGAAAGTTAAATTCCAGAAACTAGTTTACAGTGGTACTGAAGAACAGAAGTTTCAGAATCATAGAAGGGATGTAACCACACAGGCTGCCCAGTCCTTTTGTCTTTTAACTGTCACCCACAGAGATGGTCTCCCATAGACACCCTTGGGGGTGCATTTAAGAGACTGAACTTTGGAAGCACTACCAATGTCTTTTTAAAGGAAATTTCAAACATAAGATACTGCTTGGGAAGCATGGTTTGAAGGTTAGCCATCCCCATGGGCTTGCTCTCCAGCAGGTGGCAGTGTTGGGAAAGGTCATGGAACTTTTGGGAGGTGGAGCCTTGCTAAAGGAAGTGGGTCACTGGGGGGTGGACATTGAGGTTTTATATCCTCTTTGCCTTCTGCTTCCTGATTGTGGCTACAATGTCTCCGCCCACCATCTGCTCACACCACCATGCCTTCTGTGCTATAATGGAATGCATCCCCTTGAAACTGTAAGCTCTTTCCTTCTTGTCAGGTATTTTATCACAGAAATGAGAAAGTAACTCATACAGTATACTATAATTAAAAAATGAAATCACAGCTTTCATTGAAATCGTGCTAATGTACAAGGGAAGTCATAAATAAATGGACCATGCTATGTAAATCTATTTTCCATGAATAAATATTACAGAAAAAAAGAATGTGCAGCATAAACATGTTAAAATATTCCTACTGACAGTTTGAAATAGTGGCTTATATTCTTACAGAGTCCCTGTGGATACAGATATGATTAAGTGAACAAATGTGGCCTCATAAAAACTTAAAGGAAGTTTTTATCCCCTATTTCATTTGAGCTTTTCACTCTTGTTCTCATCTGGCTCCCTCTTTCTATTTAATAAGCTAATTGCCACTGACATTAACAAAGAAACAGTTTATTTATAGATACATATATACACATCTTTCCGTATTGCCTGTGTTTTGTGAACAAGTTATATTGAAATGGTTGCATTTTTATTGCCACCCGAATTTCTTCTCTCTAGATTGACTGCTGGACTCCACGCGGTCAAATCTCATGGATACTTTTCCCTTCTTGGCTACAACTAGCATGTTATTGCCTGGGTAGCATCCCTTTTCAGCCCTTCCCTAAGACTTTTTTAAGATTCAGAGGGCTGTATGCGTCAGGACTGCCTCAGACTGCCCAGGATCTCCCATCCTCCTTATCGTTGACCCTTTAGATGCATAATGCACCCATGGTCATGTTTGGATTCTGAGTGTTAGATTCTGAGATGACCTTGACACAGGGCTCAGTTTCTCTCCCAGACACTTGCCACCATGAGTTAGTCTCCAAATCTCTGGCTTCAGCCTCCTTAGAAAGATCTTTCTCCCCTAACACAAACACATCTATGACCGTTTGTGTTCTGAGTTCTTAATCTCATCATTTCTCATCCTGCAAAAAAAAAAACTCAAACAAATGAAAACATTTTTTCCTGTATTCAAACCAACTCAGTACCTCTATTGCTCACTCCATATCCTCTCTACGACTAAAATAATATTCCATTGCTCTTCTGTTTCCAAAAACGCTCATAACTTTTAGGCTAATTATAAATATTCTACAAAGTATTCTACAATATTTCATTACATTGCCTAAACTCACTTAACAACTATCCTGGGGTATATAATACTGTTGGATTTATTTAACACACAAAGCCTCCACAGCTGGTACATGTTTGAGTTTTAGTCCCAAAACATGTGTCACAGATCATTAAAATATATTAGTTCAAAGTTCCCAGCAATGTCAAGTGTCTACAAGGGTCCTTCAGCAGTCCTCTCACGCCCTGTCCATCTCTCTGGCCATATTAAATGTGTGTGGCATTCTTTCTACAGTGTCACGTGTTTCTCTGCACCACCACACTCACTACTTGTCACAGATCTCAGGAAGGTCCTCTGTACCTCATGGGGAGTACCTGAATCAAAGGGCCCTGTAGACGGTGAGACAAAACCTAACCTCCATTTCTCCTGTGCCTTTTTCATCTCTGTCTTTTTCTTTTTTCTGTTCCCTTGGTGCTGGCCTGTAACTCCCTGTACCAGGATGTGGTTAACATCCACCCTGAGCAGTTGATCTGAGATGCCTACTAGATGTCCCAAAACAAACAAGACTGACTTCTGTCAGAGCACTTGATTACTCACCAGAGGTTAATGGTAAGACCCTACTGCTGAAGACACTATATGCTGTCAGCATGGACCATGGAGAGACCTGGTTATAACCCGGAGGAGAGCCAGTCCCCAGACAATTAGCCCATCTAGTGCTGGAAGGCACTACATGAGCTATGGAGGGAAAGTGGCCAGCATCTGTCAGAGCAACTCAAAGTCTGAGCAACTCAGAAACAAACAACCTGACACAATGCTCACACAAGTGCACTAGTGGCACACAGCCATGGTGGGTGACCAGCTGCTCTTGGATTGGCTGACAGATCTGCTCAGTGGAAAGGAAACTGTATCTGGAACTGGGAGTCAAGTCAGAATCATATCCGCATAACAATTCTGCTTTCCATTGTCAAGCTCCCACTAATCTTGGGCTAGAAGAGGGTCTACACCCTTTAAATCCTCTCTAAATGAATAATGGTTATGCCATTTAACTGGTGCTGACTTCACTTTCTGTTAGAGAATCTGCTTGTCTTTTTCAGACGGGAGCTGGACCGGAGATAAACAACCCAGTGCACTGCACCCCGGCCCCAGATGAAACCACAGAGGAATTGGGGATATGAGCAAGAATTCTGAGATATTTTGCACAGAGACACTGCCTCTCCTCCATAACTGTCTGCTGCCCCCATAATGCTTGACCCAATCCCCAATGAGGAAGGCCTCTTCAGAAAATGGGCAGGGAGGAGGGAAAGGATGGTACCAACATGTGTTGTTTACATACTAAATATGTCCATATCTAATAAACATAAATTTAAGAAATTAAATTTTAAAAATGCATGTCCTTTGTATATTTTCTTCTATTTGCTAATTAATGAGTGAACCCTGTCAAGAATTTTCTTCTCCTTGTAATTTCCTATATTGTCCCAGAAACTGATTTATCCCATTTCTGTCATACCATGACATCCATGCCCACTTAACTTACCTGTTTATAGGAGACATGCATAAAGAATGTTTCAAAACATACATTTACTTAATTCTCATAAAAGCTATTAAGAGATCTCAGTTTAAAGATGGATGACAATATCCAGGTTTATATATTCAAGACATTTTAGCATCTAGCCCATGGAGTACTTTCCATTTTCCTTGTGAGAGTCCTGAGGTGGTGTGAAGCAGGTGTCCCCCATGCACTCGTGTGCTCTGGGTGCTTGCTCCCCGGCTGGTGGTGATTTGTGAGGTGTATCCTTGCTGAAGTAGGTATGTCACTGGGGGCAGGATTAGGGGTATTGTAGGCAGCTCCCCTTGCTAGAGTTCCGCTCACTCTCTTGCTGCTGTTTCCATCTGCTGGGGCAGAGGTGATGTCCAGCCTCTGCACGTGCCATCATTTCTTATGGCATCATGAACCTTCACCTGCAGACTGTAAGCCAAAATAAAATATCTTCCTCCCATCAGATGCTTTTGGTCAGGTGCTTTGTCCCAGTACCAAAAGGGTAACTACAACAATACTTTGGGAGAAAGGACCAGGCTCCATATGACCTGGGCAAAAAGAACCGTTATTTCTGGCGGTTTGATGAACAGACCACCTGTTGAATTCAGAGATCTGTGGCAAAGCAGATTTGGATATTAATGTAATAAGCATGTTTTGACATTTCACCCTCTACATGGAAACTCCAGGTCATGAGAAGTTTGATATTATTCCAGGTCCATTTTCATCCCCTCCCTACATTGCTATGATCCCCTTAGCAGTATAAGCCATTCTCATCACTGTGGAGGCCACAAGCATAGCATAGGTGCTCAACAAATCAAAGTCAAGTAATCATCGCACACAGGTGTTGGCTCAACATCTCCATCTAAGATTAAATGCTACATAATTCCAAGAGGCACAGGAATGACTCGTGACATTTTCAGTACTCCCCTACTGTTTGCCACGGTCTATCTGCTCTTCAGAACTCACACAGGTAAGCAGAAAGGAAATGTGATTCAATTGTTCAGAGCCAAATAAAACAATATTAGCATCTTTATCACAGTTGGAAAAGGCAAAATAAGGGTTGCATTCTGAGAAATGTATTTCCCACAGCGTAACTCTTTTGCAGCACAGTTAATTTTTTTTTTTTTTTTTTTTTTTTTTTGGTATCCTGGCATGCTATTGGTATACTGTTTCTCTGAATCTGTATCACAGGGTGCCAAATAAATACAAGATCATTGATGGAAATTACACGGTATTATGAGTACACACTTAAAAACGCTTAAAAACTGTAGAGAGTATTTCCAAGGTATTTCAAACATGTGTTACGGACATTAGTTGTCACTGAACAGAATCTCAAAAATCACCCAATTTTAGAGACTTTCTGGAGCCTTCCAACACAGGGAACGGTCATTGGGTTTTTGAATGTTGAGTGTCAGGCAACTTTGGAGATTCCTGTAGATGGAAGCTTGGGGAGCAGAATTAACAGAACTAAAGAAAAGAGAGAGGAAACTCTCTCAGGAGAGAGACCAGGTTGTTGTTTTGCAGTTTACTCCAAAGAAGATGGCGTTACAGGGGAAGTGATACTGGCCAGGATATTTGATAACCTGGAGAAAACATGAAGACCCTGAAGCTCTGGAAACCTTGTCTTCTGCCCTCCTTGCAGGCGCAGCCTCCGTGGGCACACTTGCAATGGAACTCAGCAGAGGAAACTGACCTCTAAAGTTGGCCAATGAGCTCACAGAATCGTTGACCAATCACAGAAGAGCAAAAGTTGGGGTCCGAAGATCAGAGAGCCCCTGGTGGGTTTTGTTCTCTCTTTCCTTTTGTAGGAGAGTCCTTTTGAAAATTACTCTTTATCTGCAAGCAGCGGAGGGGGGTCGGGGATGGGCGTGCCAGGGACTCTGGCCCCTGCAAATGAACTTCAGATGCAGGCACCACTTGACGCATCTGGCTTTATGTGGGTACAGGGTCATGAAGCTTTGCCAGCAAGAGCTTTCAACTGCTGAGCCATCTCTCTATCCCCTCCTATATTTTTTTTTTTATTCATGAAATTTTCTAACACAGTTTGTTTTTGCTGGTTCCTTTTCTTCCTCCTCCCCTCTCCCTCTCTTCTTCCTTTCTCTCCTCCCCCTGTATTTTCTTTCCTTCTGTTTACACGTTGCATGTATCATTTCACCATCTCTTCCTCCACTTCTAGCTCATCTCACTGTTGATTATGGTTCTATGTGTATAAGCTTTACTCACATTCGCACCCCCACACACACACACATAAACACATATAAAACAAACTAGAGACATTTGCACATCCATGTTGATTGTAGCTCTATTTACAATACTTACGACTTGGAAATAGCCTGGATGTGCAGCAATAGATGAGTGGCTAATGAAAATGGGATGCATAGACAAGATGGAATTATATTCAGCAGTAAGGGAAAATGAAATTAGGAAATTGGCAGGAAAATGGATGGATGTGGAAGGAATCATATTAAGTGAAGTGACTCAAACTCAGGAAGGCCAAAACTGAATTTTCTCCTTTATTTTCCAGAGCCCTTTTCTCCATGCTGTTATTTATTTTAGTCTTAATTGCTTGTTTCCCATTTTGCCTTCCTTTTCTCTTTCCTAAATAACTCACTACTTTTGTCAGTTTCCACTTTCTTATCTAAAACTTCAAGTGTTTACAAATGTACAATAATATATGAAATTATATAGAAATATAATAAAATAAATGTAAATAACTAGTTTTGTTCATTGAACAGTTTTTACTCTTAATTTATAAAACATGAGGAATTAATGTATATATTCCTATCACTCTAGAAAAGCTACAGCAATTTGCAATTGCAACTGAAGATAAAATTTTAGCCTGCTTCAATTTAGACATCAAAGCTCATTTTTGACAAAATTCTCCTGGAAAATTGATTTTACTTTTTGTAGACCTTGAAGGGAAATTGCTCTGTATTACCTTATTTAAGTTTTGTTATATGAAAAAGATGGTCATTAACACTGATTTTTTTCTTTCTTTGTTTTCTAATTTCAACTTGATTGCCCTGTATTCTAGTTAGGATATTTTTTTTTGTCAATTCATGGAAATAAATATTGAGCCACTCGTGAATATTACACTTATTTAAAGGGTATTATTTAAGTTTAAATTTAAAGAGTATTAAATTTGCCTTTTAAATATGAAGTTGAAATTTAATTCACAGATACTTTAAAAATTTTTATTTCCAAGTAGAAATGGAATGAATGAATGAGCATGCCAGGTCTTCAGATAGGTTTTGATTACATTTAAAGAGATATTCAAGGGCTGGAGAGATGGCTTAGCAGTTAAGGTGCTCGCCTAAGAAGACTAAGGACCCATGTTCCACTCTCCTGATCCCACATAAGCCAGATGCACAAAGATGAGGCAAGTGCAAGGTCCCACATACCAGTAGGTGGCACAAGCATCTGGAGTTTGATTGCAGTGGCTGAGGCCCTGGCATGCCAATTCTCTCTGCCTCTCAAATAAAAAATATAATTTAAATTAAAAAAGAGCTATGCAAAGACTCACATAAAGACTTCGATACTGAAAACACTACAATGAAAAGATTAATAATGGGTAATCATTCTTTATTAATACTATTTGCTAAGCAACCATAGAAATTATGATTGCAGAAAGTAATGTACATATATCTGCACAATGTAACATACACATATAACTACTTAAAAGGTAGGTGAGAAAAGGTGAAATGTAAAAGTATATAAACATCAATTCTCAATTGAGAGGAGTAGAAAAAAACTGGAACTGCATAAAGACAAGACAAATGAGAGTAGTAAACTGTCTCAATCTCTTGTTTTTCATCATTTTTTCAAATCCTTACAAGGGCCTTTTCAGAAGTAATAATTTTTATGATTATGAAATGGTTGTTAAATTTAATCATTCTTTTTGAATTTTCTTAAATTCTGATTTAAAAAAACACAAGATTTGTTACTTAACAGTGTTTCACTATAATAGTATATTAGTAGAAGTTTCCATACAACCATCTGCCCCTGTCCACATTTATCTGTTTAAATGTTCAAAGATGCAGACATGTCCATGCTGATGCACAGTGGTGAGAGACTGGGCAGTGTTTGGAATGGTGAACTCTGAGGAAGGAGGTATTAGGCTTGTATGTTTTCATACTACTGTAGATGATACCAAACCACTTGTGATATATGATAGCTGCAGAGAATGCTCTAAATGGTGAGGTCTGCGATGCTTAAAACAGGCCTGGGAGGATTGCTCAGCAGTTAAAGGCACTTGCTTGCAAATCCTGATGGCCTGGGTTTGATTCTCCAGCACCCACGTAAAGCAGATGCACAAAGGAGTGGTGTGCATATGCATGCTGTGAGTTTGTTTGATTTCTTTCTTTCTTTCTCTCTCTCTCTCTCTTTCGCTCTCTCTCGCTCATACACATACACATACACATACACAAAATATTTTCAAAAAGATGCTGAATGGCTGATGTGATAACTCATGCCTTTAATCCCAGCACTTGGGAGGCAAGAGTAGGAGAACTGCTGAACGTTTGAGTGAATTTCAGGTCGACCTGGGCTAGAGGGAGACCTTAGGTTTAAAAACAAAGAAACAGGGCTGGAGAGATGGCTTAGCGGTTAAGGCGCCTGCCTGCTCCAATACCCTGTTCCAATCTCCAGGTCCCACGTTTAGCCAGATGCAAAGTGACACAAAGGTGCAATGTGCACTTGCCCACAAGGGGGTGCACGCATCTGGATTTCGTTCGCAGCAGCTGAGAGACTGCTGGCGTGCCCATCTCTATCTGTCTCCCTCTCCCTCTCTGTCTGTCTCTCTCCAAAAATAAATAAAAATAATTTAAAAAATTTAAAAACAAAGAAACAAAAAAAGATGCTTAAACCAGACATCATGGAAATAATTTCAGGAGGATTTTCACTGATTTCAGTTGAAGCAAAAAAAAAAAAAAAAAAGCATGTCTAAATAACTTACAAGGGGCTCGTGGAGCAAATGGAAGAGTCTTATTAAATAAACTATTTAGTTGCAAAAACTTTTTATAGTTATTAAATGGTCTTTGTCATCTTGGAATATAAGACATTGAAAGAGAAGACATATTTGTACTTATTTTTATAGAATGTAAAACTGACATGAACCTAAACCTACATTCCTTTTTTTACAAAGGGCAGGAGTTAACAGGCCACAGAGATGGGAGGGAGTGGTGTTAAGAGCAAATACATAAAGTACAATTTGTCTTAAACAGATACACAGAAAATTATTAAGCTATTTATTTTGATTTTTCAATTAGAAAAGTAATATGAAGTAAAGTTCTGAATAACCTGAAAAATTTCATATATCACTCATAGAATTTAAACTGACAATGAAAGTGCAAATGGAGAGTCAATCTGAAATTATACAGGCAATAAAGTGGCAGTAAAAGACTTTATTTCAAGTGATTCCTCATTTTTTAATCATGCCACAGCTATTACTAAAGAATACTTTCTTCCCACAGGTGATGCAGGGGTGCTGTGACCGACAGGCTACCCCAAAGAGCTGCGATGTCTGTCAGCATCAGCCTGATTCATGATTTATGCACAGGGATGAAACTAATGGATGGTCTTTCCACAGCATTTAAGATTTTAATGTTCTCTCAAAGCTCATGTTTCAAACATCACAAATATATAGTAAGAAGGAAATCTGGGAGAAAATGCCACAGCAAACAAAGGCATGCAGTTGTGATGGATGTTTACAAATGAGATGTTACAGTAATGTCCATTTCATTTTCCATAGATACTGCGATACGATTCTTTTAATAAATGATGTACAACCCCAGCTGCAGCACAAAATGGAATTGTAGTAATAAAGGACAAACTATATCACTATTGATAGGTTTTGCCATTCAAAACTAATGTGCATTTTCACTGCTAATTGTGGTTGAAAAAAATGTTAAACATATTGGTTGCATGAAATATATAAAGACTTATACAATTATTTTCCATTTTAAATGAGCAAAGATATTTCTAAGTGACAGAAAATGCTGGACAGCATGTCCTAATTCATTGATATCAGTGTTTACACAATGGTTACATGGGATTTAAAAATGATCCTGAATTTTTAAATTTTTATTTATTTATTTGAGAGTGACAGTCAGAGAGTGAGAGAAAGAGCCAGAGTGAGAGGAAGAGAATGGGCACACCAGGGCCTCCAGCCACTGCAAACAGACTCCAGATGCATGTGCCACTTTGTGCATCTGGCTTACCTGGGTCCTGGGGAATTGAGCCTCCAACTGGTGTCCTTAGGCTTCACAGGCAAGAGCTTAAATGCTAAGCCATCTCTCCAGCCCTGATCCTGAATTTTATGTTTAAGATTAATGCTGCTCTCACTTGTAGTCAGAGAATCTTATTTTTGCAGACAGGGGTGACTAATGAGGAGACTCCGACTCATTAAAGTGCTGAGAATGAATGGCTATTGAGTGCTCAGTGATAGTGTGATATCTCTACCACGTTCTCATGCTCAGAGAGTGGGGCTGGAGAGATGGCTCAGCCATTAAAGGCACTCGCATGCAAAGCCTGACAGCCCAGGTTCAATTCCCCAGTATCCAAGTAAAGCCAAGTGGAGCTCGTTTGCATTGGAAGGAGGCCCTGGCACACCTCACTCTCTCTGTGTCTGTCGGTTTCTTCCAGTCTCTCTCGCACAAATAAAGAAACAATGAACTAAACGAGCCCCTCGTGAATGCAACAGCCAATTCAAACAGCTAGAAAGGACAGCATTCCAAAGCACTTCTCCACACGAAGTGATGGTTGCGTTCACGGCCTCACAGCTGCTGGCATCGCCTGAACAGTATTGGAGCCATTGATGTTTCGACATGGATGGTGAACGAGGGAGGGAAAAAGACATCATTCTGGAAGAGGGACTAGTCAGAAAGAGGAAGTTCTTCAGCAGAAGAGAGGAGGGGGGTCAGCACACAAAAGAAGGCAATGAGAGGGGATTGTGATCAAAATTCCTTGTGCGCATGTATGAAAATTCTCAATAAAAATAATCATGAAGTGGGCTGGAGAGATGGCTTAGCGGTTAAGGCTCCTGCCTCCTAAGCCTAAGAACGCTGGTTCCAATCTCCAGCGGTTCCAATCTCCAGGTCCCACGTTTAGCCAGCTGCAAAGTGACGCAAGGGCGCAATGCCACACTTGACCACAAGGGGGCGCACACATCTGGATTTCGTTCACAGCAGCTAAGAGGCTACTGGTGCGCCCATCTCTGTCTTCCTCTCCCTCTCCATCTCTCTCTGTCTCTCTCTGTCTCCAAAAAAATAATAATAATCATGAAGTAATTCAAAATGCAACTTTATCTCTTATACAAAAAGACCTTAAAAACTTAATTTCATATGTACAACCCCAGCTGAAATCATAGAAGAATTGGGGAAATGAGCAAGAGTGCTGCTTTCTTAGTGAATCTGATATCAGCACAAGGGTGAAGGAGATAGATACTGAGGACACTCAACACCTACCAAACCAGAGATCCAGAGACTCCTAAGAGCTCATCAGTGAGGTAGACTTAAAATGCTCCCAACCTGGCTCGGGATTTTGCGGAAGAGGGGCAGAAAGATTGTTAGAGCCACAAGTTGGAACATTATGCACAGAGACATTGCCTCTTCCCCATAACTGATGGCTACCCCCACAATGCATGCCCCACAATCCCCATGGGAATGACCGGCATCTCCAATGATGAGGGTCCCTTTGGAGTGGGGGAGGACAGGGAGGAGGTGAGGATGGTACCAACATGTGCTGCTCACACACTGGATATGTCCATAAGTAATAAATAAAAAGCAATACGGCTACTTTCGTTTATAACAGAGATCAGTTCACTCACTGTGATAATGAAGCAAGTTGGTGACAGCTCTCTTCCACGCAGGACTGCTGAGGCTTGGCCTCTAGTGACAAGCAGGGGTGGAAGGCTGGGTGTGCTTTGATTTTCACCTTCCATTTCTGTGCCCTCTTTTCCCATTTGCTGTTGCACTAGAGGAGACCAGAGACAGGAAGAAAGCAAGAGTTCTCACGCCACAGGAGTAGTGAAATCAACAAACCTGCCTTGCTTTTGGTTAGTTTTCAAAGCTCCCTATTCTGAAGGAGCTTGTTCCCTAAAGACTGGCCTAAAAATGCTATGAGACCAAGAAGAGAAAGGCACACAGGTGTGGAATGACACAGAGAGAAATTTATTGGGGACTTACTGGCAGTAGAATGCCCTTAGGTGGCAGCAAGACCACACTTCCACTATTTGGGTCAGAAGAAGAAACATATATCAGCCAGGACAAAAGTGACCTCATCGGACCCCAAATGTACCTGGTTTATCGAAGGGGTCTGGCACATTCCTGGCACTAGGAACTACTTACAAGGCTCCACCTACCACTCTAACTGTTTTGTCTACAGTTTATTGTGAAAATGTCCAGACAAAACTACCCAGGTTCATCCTGAGGCGATCCTGGAAGTTGTAACTCAAGATGGCTGCTGTCATGTCATGTGCATCTGCACACTCGCAGACACTAGGCTGGGGTCTTCACTTCACTCTGTCTTCTTGCTTTGCTCTTTTTCTCTGCAGTTCCCTCCATGCAGGCAAGTCCAGTTTTTCTCCAGTGAACTTTGCATCTCTTATTCGTCCAGAATAAATAACAGTCTCTTTCTTCTCTAGGGTTTTGCAGTCACTCTGAGGGTTAGCAGTACCCGATCCAAAGCAGCCCTGCGTTTTTCCTCCCACTTCTCTGGCTCAGAGGACACATAGGAACCATGGATGTGTTCTCTAGCAGACAAGTCTTAACACGGGCCATCTTATGGAATGGCAAGACTTCACCAGCACTGTTGGCGGCCCCGTAACAAATCAGGTCCTCATGGTTTCGGATTCACTGTATCTTTAAGAAACATAACGCAAATCCTAACATCCACAGAAGTGGGGTCTTAGGGATGAGAAAAGAGAAATAAAGGAATATTTTAAAAACAGATATAAGCTGAGAATTTCCCAAGGTTAAAAAATGATGGCTAACCCAGAATCAAGAAGTACTACGGTTAAATGTAAATTATAAGTATTAAAATTAAAACCCATTTACAAGAAGGAAATAGGCGCTCTTATTTTGCTTCGCCACCCTCTTATGAAGTTGTTTCCTTTCTGTTGAAAGGACATTAAGCAAAAATCTTCCTTAAATCTCTACTTGCTGACTCCATGTCTCAGCTTCCCACCCATGGTTTTTCAGACCACCAGGGACCTCTCATACTGCCAATACATTCAGCTCTGAGCTCAGTGTATCTATGGAATTTTTAACTTTTTATCACTTTCTCATGTTTCCACACTCAGTTCCCATGAACACTACTTTTCTAGCTCCTCTCCAGCTTCCTCAGTCTCCTTAAAGGTAACTCTTCAACACACCCCTTAAGAAAGATCTGATCAATTTCTCATACCTGCGCCATCCACAAACAGCATTCATGAGAAACAAGAGGGTGGGCTGGAGCAGGGGACACTAAACTCAGTTATTTATGACCAAACCCGATGGCTTGACCTTGGTACTCAAACCCCCTTTCCATTCTTAGATCCCATCTTAGGGAAACATATATAAAATTTATTTAAATTTTTTGTTTATTTTTTATTTATATTTACTTGAGAGCAACAGACAGAGAGAGAAAGAGGCAAATAGATAAGACAGAGAATGCACATGCCAGGGCCTCCAGCCACTGCAAACGAACTCCAGATGCATGTGTCACCTGGTGCATCTGGCTTACATGGGTCCTGGGGAATCGAGCCTAAAACCAGGGTCCTTAGGCTTCACAGGCAAACGCTTAACTGCTAAGCCTTCTCTCCAGGCCCCATATATAAATTTTCTAAGATTTATTTTTATTTATTTATTAGAGACACAGAGAGAGAGTGTGAGAATGGGCTCACCAGGGCCTCTAGCCACTGCATACAAACTCCAGATGCATGTGCCACCTTTGCATCTGGTTGACATGGGACCTGGAGAATCAAACCTGGGTCCTTGGGCTTTGTAGGCTTATGCCTTAACCACTAAGCCATTCTCCAGCCCCATATATAAAATTTTTATCTTAAGCAATTCAGAAATGGGAAATTACAGATTCTTCTTATTTCAAGTTTCAGACTCTTAAATGTGTTCCAGAAATTCTCAGGTGGTTATCTTTGCTTATGAATCAAATTTGTAATAAATTATTAAAATTGGGGGCTGGCAAAATGGTTCAGCTCATAATCTACATACATTAGAGATATTAATTCCATAAGCATATTGTTCAAAAACTTTTATAAAATTCTTTGCTGACATAAAATCTATTTTATAAGCTATTCTTTGGCTGGGGAGATGGATTAGAAGTTAAAGGTGCTTGCTTGTGAAGCCCTTGTCAATTCTCTGCTCTCTAGTACAATCTCTGCTTGTGTCTTTTCTTATATATATGATATCTCCCCTTTTGGTGTCAGGGAAGGACTACCCGCAGACATGAAGCCTTTTACCCCCACGACTTCAGAGTGTGCCTCTGAGAACACGAGCATATTCTCATATATCACAGCATACCACTTACTCTCTAACCCACTGCAACAGACAGATACATCGTTCTTTGCAACCACCTTTTCCTGCCCAGGATCCTCTCTCTCTCTCCCTCTCTCTCTCTCAGAGAATGGGCACACCAGGGCCTCTAGACATTGCAAATGAACTCCAGATGCATGCGCCACCTTGTGCATCTGGCTTTATGAGGGCACAATTGAACGTGGGTCCTTTGGATTTGCAGGTAAGTGCCTTAACCACTCAGCCATCTCTCCAGCCCAAGAAATAGTTGTTCTTATTTTGAGTCACCCAACAATAGATAAGACACTTAGTCCTGTACCTTTCAAGTTGACTTCAAGAACTGAGCACTGCTACTGACATCCGGTTTCTAAAGTCATGTCCTGATAGAAGCTTACTCATTATAAAAGGTCTCCTCTATTTCAACCTCTGAAAACAAGATATTTCATAGATCTAACTGTTGCTATCTATCACACTGCATCGATGTACTTGGGTACACGATATAAATACATCGTGACAGAGGTGACAAAGGCATTCAGTCATACCGCAGTGAAGTCGCAACATTAATAACGGCCCAGTAAGCAACTGTAGAAATCTTTGACAAAGTTTAACTCGGTTAGCCAAATTGCTTTACAGAAAATAATTATAATAATTTCTTTGTATCTTAATTACTCATCCAAAATTGAAATGAAAACTCTGGTATTGCCAATAACCAAGCATTCATGAGGCTTCCATTTGGTTTATGAAGGTAAATCTGTTGGTTTGTGTTAGTGATGCAGTGGCAGATCTTAGAGGATATAATGTTGTAATATCATCGCTGGCATTTCTGTGTGGAAACCTGCAAATGAAATCATCCATCAAGCCAGCCCTGAAAGTGGCAAGCTTTATGCTCAACACAGAACGTGCATTCCTGTAGTCACCCAAACAGTCTTTTCCTAAAAGTAACAAACAGGTCACAGGCTACACCTTTGTTTCAGTAAAAACTATTTTATATCATTTTTCTATTATATTATCAGTGAGTTTAAAAGTTAGTAAGTGCATAGAATAGTGGACAAAATCTCAGAACGTGTGAGTCCTTCTGCAGCACACAGACTCTCTAGTCTGCATGCTGTCCTTGAGGAGAAATCCTTAGACCACACTCTGCTGAAGCTAGGGAAAGAGGGAGAGAGAAAGGGAAAGAGGGAGGGATGAGAGTGGGGGAAAGGAATGGAAATAAGGAGGGTGGGAGAGAGGGAGGGGAGAGAGAGCGAGAAAGGAGGTATGATAAGCCCTGAAAATAAAGAAGGGAATATTTATATGATAGTATGTAAGAAAAAAATAAGCTATGGCCTAAATGCTAGCATTTTCTTGTCTGCGTAGAAAGTTCACTAGTGAATTTTTTCAAGAATATTTCTATACCTGACATTTTATTTAAATACAAATGTGAACCAGACATTTCCAAAGGGACAATTAAGCCCCAGATAAATCCAGAGCAGTTCCACAGAGAACAGGGCACTTAAATATCATGTTTCTCTATATCATCTTTTTTTATTTTAAAATATTTTATTTATTCATTTGTAGGGAGAGAGAGAATAATATTGAGAGAATGGGCAGCCAGGAACTCTTGTCACTGTAAACAAACTCCAGATGCATGTGCCACTTTGTGCATCTGGCTTTACGTGGGTACTGGGGAATTGAACCTGGACTGTCAGGCTTTGCAAGCAAGCACCCTTAACCACTGAGGCATCTCTCCAGCGTCTCCCTCTGTCATCTTTATACCACCGTCTACTTGGCATCCCTCCCTGTACAAAACTATCAGAGATAAATAGAACGAAAGAAGAGAAAGGGGAGAGTTGGAAGAAGCAAGACTGAAAGGGAAGGAAGAAATATAGGAGAGGAAGACAGAAGTAAAGGAGGAAGGAAGGAAGATGGAACACAGGAAGAGAGGGAAAGTTCTCTATGTCACAATGAGAGGACACAGCTCGGAAACTTGCTCTTTTTTAATGGATCTTATTATTTTTATTTTAATTTTACATTCATGTTGGTGCCTTTGGTAGCCCCTCCAAAGGGACCCTCCTCATTGGGGAATGTGGGTCGTGCATTATGGTGGTAGCCAACAGTTATGGGGGACAGGCAATGTCTCTGTGCATAATGACCCAACTTGTGGCTCTAACACTCTTTCCGCCCCCTCTTCTGCAAATTTTCCTGAGCCACGTTGGGTTCATTTTAATTCTCCTTTGCGTCACAATTTAACAAAACACACCACTGAACTGAACTGCAAGCTACAGCTTCCATTCACAATCAATGACTGGTCAGAACAAAGTTCCTGTGGTCTAGGAACTGCACCTGAGTCCAGATTAGAGACTTTGACCTATGAAAATCAAATCCCATGCATGGGTCAGAGTGATGTTATAGCAAGAAATCATTAATGAATGCCCGAGTGATCTAAGCTTGAAAAATGAAAGAAGGAAGACAGAATGAAAGAAGGGAAGGCAAAGGGAGAGAAAGAGAGGAGGGGAAGGGCAGGAAAAGAAGAAAATCTCTATCTGTCAAATTTCACCATTTTGATCCTTATGACAACCAATTATTTGTTTGTTCATGAAATAAACAGATAACCCTACAGTGAACAGCATTCTCATTAGTCAAAAAGATTCTAGGGAATAGCTTTCTCTATTTTTTTATTAGCAAACAAATTGCTATATTCTTTTCTTCTTTAAAAAAATGTGCAAATGTCTGTTAGTTAAACAAGGGTTATTATGAAAATTCTTTATTTAAGATTTACTGTTACAAATCCTTTCTAGACATATGTGTGTGTGTGTATTTATGTGTATATGTATGTATTTATGTATGTAAGCATGCATGCTTTAAATAGAATGTCTTACCACCACATCAAAACAGTGAGTTTTTTTTTTTTAACTTTCTTCAAGAACTGCATACACGTTTATTAGCAGATTGCACACTGGAATGGGAACAAACATCTTTCTAAGAACTGTAGAATGAAGTAAACTTGCACCAGCTTTAAAACGTATCTTTGGACTTGGGATGTGGCTCATCAGTTAAATGCACTTGCTTGCAAAGTCTGACAGCAGGTTCCGTTCTCCTGCCACCCAAGTAAAGCCAGATGCACAAAGTGACACTATTGCAGTGTCTTTCACTTGCTTGCTCTCTCGCTCTCTGCAAAAAAAAGAAAAAGAAAATTTTAAATATTGCATCTTTAAACATGCTTCATGAAACCCCGATCATGTAATTTACCTGAGCTCCATCCTCCCAGGTATTTTATAAGACAATGAAGCTGCCCTATAATTACTTTCTGGAGCAATAAGATCTATGCCAAGAGAGTTTTCTATTGACTTCACATTATGATGTGACTTCTACATCTCCTTACTGCTGCCCATTGATTTTCATCTCATTTATTGCCTTGTCTACTGTCCATCACATGGTTCACACTGTGCCCCATGCCAGCTGTTTCCTCTTCTGGGTACATTCTGCCAGAGGTCCTTGTCATCACTTACTCTGAGAGGCTGCCACTTATCTAAAGATCCACAGAAGTATGACAAATGTTATAGAGCTAATTGTCATCATTCTGTATCGAACACCTCATTCACTCAAAGCCAGTGTTTTGGATCAGAAACATGCAACAGAGATTTGAAATAACAAATAACTAACATAGTAATTACACTCCACATGTGGTGGCACGTGCCTGTAATTCCAGTACAGACCTGCATTGTATGTCTACCTGGGCTACATAGTGAGACTCTGTTTCAATTGACAGACAGACACAGACAAACAGAGAGATGATAGATCATACACACACACAGATAACTATTAGAAATGTGGAGAAATCGAACAATGAAGAAAGCTAGAAATCAATGGTGAAAATATTATAATAAAGCCCAATATTTGGACCTCAGTTCCATTCTCCACGACCCACATAAGCCAGATGCACAGGGTGGTGCATGCATCTGGAGTTCATTTGCAGTAGCTGGAGGGCCTAGCACACCCATTCTCTCTCTCTCTCAAATAAATAAATAAAAATAAAAACACTTTTTTGGGCTGGAGAGATGGCTTAGCGATTAAGGCACCTGCCTCCTAAACCTCAGAACGCCGGTTCCAATCTCCAGCAGTTCCAATGTCCAGGTCCCATGTTCAGCCAGATGCAAAGTGATGCAAGGGCGCAATGCCACACTTGACCACAAGGAGGTGCACGCATCTGGATTTCATTTGCAGCAGCTGAGAGGCTGCTGGCGCACCCATCTCTATCTGTCGTCCTCTCCCTCTCTGTCTCTCTCCAAAAAAAGAATAATAATAAATAAATAAATAAATAAATAAAAATAAAAACACTTTTAAAAACAGAAGGAAGGAATTACCATGGGAAGGAAGCAGGATGCCGTGTCAACTGTCATTTTATACATGGTGGAACTAAAAGTCAGAAGATTATGTACATCTCCTTAAGTCATAAAGTTAGTAGTTTCTAGAATGAAGACCTAAAATTGAACTTATGGAGCTGGGTAGGGCCTCAGCAGTTAAAAGTGCAAGCAGGCCCCAGTTCAATTCCCCGGCACCCATGGAACTACAGATGCAAAGTGGCACAGGCATCTGTGGTCCAAGCTCACCTATGTTAAGGAGAGGTGGAGCCAGGAGAATCCAAAGGTCATGGGCCAGAGAAAACAAGGGAGACCCTGTGTCAAGCGAGGAGGAAGGAAAAGACAACACCCTGAGGTTGTCCTCGGACCTCCCATGCATGGTGACACGTATGCATGTGCACGCGTGCATATGCACACACACACACTTAAAAATACACCAAACTTGGGCTGGAGAGATGGCTTAGTGGTTAAGGCACCTGCCTCCTAAGACTAAGAACGCTGGTTCCAATCTCCAGGTCCCACATTTAGCCAGATGCAAAGTGACACAAGGGCGCAATGCCACACTTGACCACAAGGGGGCGCATGCATCTGGATTTCATTCACAGCAGCTGAGAGGCTGCTGGCACGCCCATCTCTGTCTTCCTCTCCCTCTCCCTCTCTCTCTAAAAAAAATAAAAAAAAAAAAACTTCTAAATACACATTCAATGCTTATTTTAACCAGTGTCATGTTCCCTTTTATAAAATGAAACTCATTCGCATGAAATGCACGTGAAAATATTTTTTAAAAAAATTTTAAATGCTTCATCAATTATGTAAACTATAAATATAAATTTTGAAAGATTCCCTAAAGAGATAGTCTTCAAATTTTATATCTACCTTATAACTGTAAGAGCCTAAATTTTGTCCAAATATTTACAATTCTGCCAGTGAATCAGAAATGAATGTCTGCTGAAATGTAATGCTCAACATGTATTGTTTCGAAGAAGTCTATGTACTAATTGCCTGTGCACGTAAATAAACATTTCTCTCTCTCTCTCTCTCTCTCTCTCTCTCTCTCTCTCTCTCTCTCTATTTTATTAAGTAGAACTTTGTGTGGACACATCACACTTTGGTCCCATCATTTCCTTCCTCCCTGTCCCCACTCCACTAAGGGCTCTCCTCAGGGGTATTGCTGGCATTCACCATGGGGTTGTGGGTTATCTTTTGAGCTAAGTAAGACTTAGATAAGGGAATGAATCTACCCAGATTCACAGTGAAGTGAAAAGCCTCCCAGGCTAACCCTTCAGCTAGATCCAGAATTTCTTTCTGTTTTGTCTTAGTGTTGGTCATGATAAATGCAGTGCAATCAACACCATCGGCACTAATGCTAAAATAAACACAGTGAATTATCACTTCTATCTCCGTTATCCATTCTAGCTTAAAATTCCAACTTCTGATTCTAGGCAGTCACTTTCACTTGGCACTCTTTGTCAACTTTCTTTTTTCTTCATTTTTATTTATTTATTAGCAACAGACAGAGAAAGAGGCAGAGAGAGAGAGAATGGGTGCACCAGGGCAACGGGCCATTGCAAATGAACTCTAGACGCATGCACCCCCTTATGCATCTGGCTTATGTCAAGCGCTTAACCACTGAGCCATCTCTCCATCCCTCAGCTTTCCCATGATAATGCAGTGACTCATGTTTTACCACCTGTGAATCTGGTCACCTCCATGTGAGCATTGGAATTTTATGGGATAGTTTGCTTCTGTTACTTGTTGTTACTGTGTTCTACGTATAGGATTTGGAAATTCATTATATTATGATTTGTTTGTGAAAATAAATGCACAATAACCACCTGCCTTTTAATTCATTTGATTCAAAGAACACAGAATTTGGAGTCAGAATGTTCATGCTCGGGTCCCGTTTCCACCATTTCCTAGCCATGTTCCCTGTGCATGAGTATAAAATAAAGGTCAAATAATGACACTACACACAGAATGCTTCTGTGAGCACTGAATGAATCAAGGCTTGCACGCACTTGCTTATCAGAGGTGTAAATCCTATACAACTGCTCGTGCAGGAATCAGTCTCTTGAATCCAGAGATTGATCATGACCACCAATACTTCTAAACTGATAGTGGTCAGTCTTGTGAACTATGTCAAAGGGTTTCAATGGAAGAAAAAATAATCGAAAGAATTTTAAGAACGTACAATAGTTTCCATGACAAACCACTTTACATTATTCCCATGACCAGTGTATGTTAGAGCACTCATCAAAGGTGTATCATACATTTACATTTCTCCTTGTGAACAAAGCAGTATAACGAGATCTGCAAAGCCCACTCAGAATGTTCATTTTTAAAGAATGAATAGTAGTATCAATCTTTAAAGATTAAACTTAATGAATATTTAAAGCTGTTTTAACAAGCTCTCTTCATTTGAGAATCAGGAATTCGCGGCTAGGGAGATGACTTTGCAGTTAAAGGCACGGGTTTACAAAGTCTGCTGGCCTGGGTTCAATTTCCCAACAGAGATATAAAGCCAGACACACAAAGTGGTGCATGCAACTGGAATTCATTTGCAAAGACAAGAGGCCATGGTACACCCATTCCTCTCTCTCTCTCTCTCTCTCTCTCTCCAATAGATAAATAAATAAATAACTCAGAAAAAATTTCCTGAGCTCTTTGAATATTTATGTTAGTTATGTGGTATTTTCATTTACGTGGTAAAGTTTCCAAACCTGAAAATTTTAAGTAGCTCTGATTTCATAGAACTACGTTATCATAATATCTAACAATTCAGTGGGTTGGTAAATTATAGCCATGCAGCATTAGCACATGCATCCAGAATGTGTTGTTCTTGGTCATGTGACATTGGAATGCATGCATAGAGTGTCATAAACAGAAAATATGTAAATGTTTAATACATTTCAGGGTTTTGATAGAACTCCATCACTGAGAATACAATTGAATTTTCTAGTAAAATGAAGATGTAATCCATTTGATATGTATAATTCTGCTAATTTCTTTATAGGAAAGAAGACATTATTTAGTTGGTGTACATCCCTGGTTAGGACTTGATTCCTTTGACCTTCTTAAAAACTCTGGTCCAGGCCTGGAGAGACGGCTTGGCCATTAAGGCACCTGCCTGCCAAGCCTAATGCAGGTTCCAATCTCCAGGTCCCACATTTAGACAGACGCAAGGGCGCAATGACGCACTTGCCACAGGGGGCGCACCCATTCTCTTTCTCTCTGTCTCTTCCTCTCTGTCTCTGTCTCTCTCTCTATCTCTCTCAAAACGAAACAACAACAACAAAAAAAAAAACCACCTCATTTTGAATGTTTGTTCTGAAAGGAAGGAAAAAGTCATAAATGCTTCAAATTCCAGAATTGGCTCTCTGCCAGCAAATTGAATTCTTGCTGGTTCTAGCCTGTTCAATGAACCTAAATAAAAAGAACAGGCTTTTTGGGTAGTGACTCTGGCCTAATGAGATAACAAAAAATGAGCTAACTAACTGCTTATCTGGCTTCTGTGAACTGCTTATCATAAAAGGAAAGATTGTAATATAAAAGGATAAGCCGGGCGTTTTACTTTAATCCCAGCACTCGGGAGGTAGAGGTAGGAGGATCGCTGAGAGTTTGAGGCCACCCTGAGACTACGTAGTTAATTCCAGGTCAGCCTGGACCAGAGTGAGACCCTACCTTGCAAAAACCAAAAAAAAAAAAAAAAAAAAAGTATATAGCTAGAGGTGTAGGACAATAAGAGAATGTAAGCAAGAAAAGCAAGAACTAAAGTAATGCCATGACAGACTTTCAGAATATTCACAGGCCTGAGTTTCTATTTCCAGAAGGAGCTGACACAGCACTTCTGCAGTTGCTGGAAAAACTCCAAACTGATAAGTATTCAAAATAATCCTTGAAATGAGCCAATCATAATTCATTAATATAGAAAGTATATTCAAAATGCCCCAAACCAAATAACCAATGAGCTTAATTTTTCTTACTAGCTGTTAACTCATGTTAAGAATTTTCCTCTTCTTTGTCTAAACCCAATAAAAGCTGCCTTGGTTCTGCAATAGGGTCCCAGTCTTCTCCCTGCTCACTGGGGAAATAAAAAGAAATACAAATTTGCACAAGACTGTTTCTCGAGTGACTTGGGGTGCCGCTTTCCTGGGACAGGCCCACAGTTCTAGTTGTGTTCAACCAGGATAGTTCTCTCTTGCCTTAATACATGATTTGGTCTTTTACTTTGGCAACCCTTATAGTTATCATCATCTTTATTTTATTGTATTGTAATTCATTAACTAATTAATTTTGCTTTCTTGAGGTCTCATTCACTCTATGGCCCAGGCTGGTGACCATCTCACCTCAGCCTCCCCAGTGCTAGGATTATAAGTGTGAACCACAACACTCAGTTTAGTGCTTTTATGTTTATAGCATCATTATTTGTTGGGGTCCCCCCCCCTAGGGCCAGCCCAGGAGGGACGGCAGGGTCTCTGCCGAGATGGGGGTGAGAGGCGCAGAGTCACGACACAGACTCCAGGAGTTGGGTGGAAGCAGCAGAAGGTGAGCTGCCACAAACTCGTTTATTCAAGTAAGTGTAGGGGCTTTTAAGGGTCTTGGCTGGCCAATCATTGTATGGGATGGTCCCCTTTTTGAGACCAATGACAGCTGTCTCTAGACAGATCATCTTGTAGCAGGTTTCCCAGGCCTGCACAGGACACCATGTTCACAGAAGCCACTTCCTGGTTTCTTCTGAGATGTGGTCTGGCTAGGGCCAGACCTACATTGTATCATACAATTATTTACTTAGGTATAGTTTTGGGCTGTGGGTCAATTTTCCCATTAAAAATATTCTTTACTTGCTAAACTATTTTATTGGATTATACTTTTAAATATTAGTTCTGTTTGTTATCTGATAATTTTTATCTTCAGATTTTTTGAGTATTTTTTTCAAGGTAGGGTCTTGCTCTAGACCAGGCTGGCCTGGATCTCACAGTGCTCCTCCTGCCTGTGCCACCAGAGTGCTAGGACTAAAGGTGTGTGCCACCATGCCCAGCTTATCTTCAGATATTTTTAGTTGCACATTTGTTGGATGGTTTTTGCTCTCTTTGATTTCCAGCACTTTCTCACATTTTTGCATGATGTTCACTCTGATTTTCTCCTTCAGTTCCATCAAGCTTATTAATTATTACTTAAATACATTCTGCAGTGAGCACTCTGCAATTGCCTTCTGCTTTACATTATTCCTGATATGACATGGTCATTTTTTCGTTCCCATTGTTCAAATCATTTGCATTTTCTTACCTTGGTGGTTGTTTAACAATTTTCATCTATGAATCACTGACTTAGAATATTTTCCTTCATACTAAATGGGTACAAAGATGTTCAGCTCCATTTCGACTGCTTTTTACGTTTTCTTCTGTTTCAAGGTTTGGAGAGCATTTTCGTCAGGTGGGATATTTTGACTCAAGTTCTTAAGTTTCTTCTTACATTAATGTTTTTAAATATGTATTTATTTATTGCAAGAGAGAGAGAGAAAATGGGCACACTAGGGCCTCTTGCCACTGGCAAAGGAACTCCAGATGCATGTGCCACTTTGTGCATCTGGCTTTACTATTGGAGAACAGTAAATTACTGGGGAATCGAACCCAGTCTGTCAGGATTTGCAAGCAAGCACCTTTAACCACTGAGCCATCTCGCCATCCCTCTTTCTAGACATGTGGACAACAGTGTCCCAAGAGCAACTTCATCTCATGGGGTGAAGTTTAGTTTCATTAACAGTGGCTGTGGCCACCATGATGGCAGGAGGACCAGGCCTTGTTATTTCATGTCACTCCGTTTTATCTCCAAGATCCTTAATCATCCTTTTTTTCCTTCTTTCCCTTGAGACTCAGATCTCCAAAAGCACCTTTCTTCTGTTTATCTGACAATCCCCATAAAGCAGTGCTCTTTGAGGTTACGATTTTCCACACTGCTGATTTTCAGTCTCCCTTCCTATACTGCTGCGGTACACTAGAGTCCAAGGCACGTGCTCCTGTGTCCTGGCGGTTGTTATCAAGCTCCGTCTTTCTGGGGGCATTTTTCTACCTTTCCTGGGAGACTCTGCAGTCTTGGGCTCCCCTCCCCTGCTCCCTCCATTGGCCACCAGTTCTCTGTAGCAGCAGCTGAGCTCACAATGCCAGTTTATTTTTCTTTTTACAAGTGATTTGAAGGTTAGGGTATTCTCTCCTTCCAAGTAATGCTGGAAATGCCAATCTGATATAGTTCTACATGTTCTTGTTGGTTTCTGGTATTTTAGTTTTTTTTCCTTTTAATGTGAGTGAGGGGGTGCTCATAAAGAATGAACCCAACATGGCTCAGGGAAATTCACGGAAGAAGCAGAAAGAGTGTTAGAGCCTCAAGTTGGGTCATTATGCACAGAGACGTTGCCTCTTCCCCATAACTGATGGCTACTCCCACAATGCACTACCCATATTCTCCAATGAGGAGGGTCCCTTCAGAGGGGGGAGGACAGGGAGGAGACTATTGTTGGCACCCACGTGAATAAATTCACATTGTGAGCATAACTAATAAAATAAATAAATTTAAAAAGGATATATAACAAGACAACAGACATTATATTCTAGATACATGTTTTAACATAACTATTTTAAAAGAGAAAGAAGCTGTTTAATATTAATATTGAAAAGAAGGAAATAGATTCCATGTTTTCTACATTTGATGACCCAAATGCCTTTCCATGGTTGTTTTCCTCCATTCTAGAATCTCCCAGCTCACATCTACTCTTCCCTGCCCAGTGTATAAACTTCTAATTGCTTATAAAATGAAGCATAAAGTTAACACTACAGCTACAACAGGGGCCAAGAACTCTTCCGTGGTGCTTACCTCACTTTGCAATATAGGGTGTCAAGTCAACTTTAAAAATGTAGTGTTTGAGGCTTACATAGGTTACAAAACAATAGACTTTCACGGGATTCTCACTGTCTCATACCCCCTGAAATCACAGTGCTGTCATTACGGCACATTTTTAGAAAACGAAAAGAACAGTTTAATAGAAAAAGTTTCTCAACCCGATGCTATTATCCTCTCCTTTGCCCTCTGCGAAGTTATCTGTAATAAACATGCCTCGTTTCTCACCAGAAGGTCATATGGGACTGGAAATGGCTCAGAGCTCTTTCTGTGTAGGGAATTCAAAACCAAGCTAATCCAATATTCACACAAACAAAGAATCCAACCTTCGATGACCACTCTGAACCAGATGATGTCTCCCCTGTGGGAACTGCATCATAGCTAATGTCACCCCTACAGGATCATCACAGATGACATCACCCCACAGGACGTGCATCACGGATGACGTCACCTCTATAGGACCTGCATCAGTCATTTGACCTTCAGTTCAGTTGGGTTCTAAAGCTACTAATCCCAAAGATTTAGCAGGTGGCAAGAATTATCCTTGATCACAAGTGCCAATCCCTCGCAAAGAGAGCAAAAACCTCCTTGTCCCAAATGACTGCAGCAAGTACGGAAAATGGCAGCTCTTGAGCATAAATGAGTAATTGAATGTCTATTTATTTACACTTCAGTCTGCAAGGCTGACTACCTGCTTATTTACATTAGAGGTATGGATTCTAGTCACATTTTTATTCATAGTAAATCACAAATAATGTGTGGACATGCTGTGAGAATATCACTGCTAATGCCAATAATACCATAAATATTGTGTAGCAAAAACTTTCTATTCTGGGATGAGGAGATGACTCAGCTGTTAAAGGTGCTTGCTTGCAAAGTCTGCAAGCCCGGATTTAGTTCCCTAGTACTCACATAAAGCTGGATACAGAAAATGGAGCATGTGTCTGGAGTTCATATGCAGTGGCAAGAGACCCTAGTATGCCTGTATGCCTGCCCCTTTCCTCTCCTTTCCTCTCCTCTCCTCTCCTTTCCTCTCCTCTCCTCTCCTCTCCTCTCCTCTCTTCTCTCTTCTCTCTTTCCCACCCTCTCTCCTTCCCTCCCCTGCAAAGAAATATAAGTAAATTTTTAAAAAACTTTTTGACACTCACTTTTAATATTTAAAAATTCACCAAATTACCATTTCCAAATTGAAACTGGAAGGCATGAATGATTGGGGAAGAAATGATTATTCTCTTACAGGAGAAGAGAGATTAGAAGAGCCTGGGGAAGATGGAGGATGGGGGGTGAGAGCACTCTTGGCAGGTACAGAAGTGCACCTGGGTAGGATATGTTCTAAAACAAGTAGAATAGCTAAGGTTAACTACAGGTATGGTTCCAAATAGCTACTGGAGAGGGTTTTGAATATTCTCAACAGAAAATAACAAATGAAGCAATGGAATTTTCCATTACTCTAATATGATCTTTATTATGTGCTTACACTGAAATTTTGCACTGCATCCTATAAACATGTGCTCTGATTATGTGTCAATTAAAAGTAAAGGTATCTCCTAAATCCAGTTATTAAGTATATTTCTTTAATTAACATAAAAGTATGTCTTTCTATTGTTTAAAAATCAATTGAAAACTATAAGTAGGGACTGGAGAAATGGCTTAGCAGTTAAGGTGCTTGCCTGAGAAGTCTAAGGACCCAGGTTCAATTCTGCAATACCCACATAAAGCCAGATGAACAAGGTGGTACATGTGTTTGGAGTTCTTTTGCAGTGAATAAAGGCCCTGGCATGCCCATTCTCTCTCCCTCTCTCTCTCTCTCTCTCTCTCTCTCCCTCCCCCTCCCTCCCTCCCTCCTTCTCTCTCTCTAACAAATAGAATAAAATATATAAGTAAAATGTACCTATTTTTAATTTTTTTTTTTACTTATTTGCAAGCAGAGGGAAAGATAGAAGAGAGGCAGACAGAGAGAGAATGGGCACGCCAGGGCCTCTAGCCACTGCAAAGAACTCCAGATGCATGCGCCCCTTGTGTGTCTGGCTTACATGGGTCCTAGAGAATCAAACTGGGATCCTTTGGCTTCGCAGGCAAACGCCTTAACCACTAAGCCATTTCTCCAGCCCCAAATTTACCTATTTTTAAACAAAGAAAATATTTACTAACAGGAAAACATTTATTTATATTTGCATGTGTATGTGGGTAGTGTGCATGCATGTGCATTGTGTGTGCACATGTGGGCTGTTGTGTAAGCATGTGTGTTGATGTTGGTGTCAGGAGTGTCCTTCTATTGCTCTCTGCCTTATTTACTGAGACAGGATCTCTTGCTGAACCCAGAACTCACTGATTTGGTTAGTCTAGCTAGCCAGCTTGCCCAGGGGATGGGCCTGTACCTGCCTTCCAAGCTCTGATATTACGGGTGTGCATTGACAGGTCTCTCATTTGCATGGGTGTTGGATGTGGAGACTCAGTCCCTCACACTTGTGCAGTATCTGAGTCATCTGATACTAAGCCGGCACCCCAGCCCCAGAAACACATTTATTTTTCATCTATAAAATGGATCAAAGTAGCGTTGAATACATTGTCAATTTAAATTTGTATCTGTTTAGCTTTTTTCAAAACTATGGTTAATTTTCTGGTCTTATGGATGGAGGTGCTATCTCGCATGAAACCCTATATCCTTTAGGGAGGGCAGTCTTAATCTAGGAACCCTCGGCCAAAATCTTGTGCACCCTTGGGAAATCATGCTTATTCTTATTTCTAAATGCATTTTATTCAAGAAAGAGAAATTGATAGCATAGAGTTTAGTAGACTTTCAAAGACCAGTAAGTATTTACATTTTTAATTTTCATTTTTGTTCCTATGACTCTGTCTTCAGGGTGCCCTGAAACTGGAAAAAAACTGGAATATGCACCATTCTGCATTAAAATATAAAGCACTTCAAATGCAATTGTTTGATAGATTTTTTTATGAAAATCTGTAAGATCTAACAAGCTAATTTATCATCACATTACGTGACTCTACTAAAGTGAGGCAGAAACAGGGCTTTCTACATTTTTAACTGTGAGTACACTAATAAATCAAATTTTAATTTTTCATTTTTCTCATTATTTATAATGATAAAAACAAATGAGCACATGTCAACAGTGTGGTACTACCTCTCCTGCTGAAGCTGGTGGAAACCCTGCTGAGATGGATATTTTCTTTAATTCCATTAGACTTACCAGTGACACGTTCCATTAACATTTCTGGTCAAGCATCAATTACATTAAAGGACTGCACTCCATTCATATGATTAAGTATGAATCCTCACTAATTTCAAATGATTTAAAACATATTAAATGTTTCCTTTTAGCAATTCCTCGAACCTCTGTTGTTTTAAACTATTTTTAATATCTGATCTACAGATAAATAATTTGGCACCAAATCACATCACTTGTAAAAATACAATAAACATCACCTCATAAAAATGACTAAGAGCCGGGTGTGGTGGTGCACACCTTTAATCCCAGCACTCGGGAGGCAGAGGTAGGAGGATCGCCGTGAGTTCGAGGCCACCCTGAGAGTACAGAGTGAATTCCAGGTCAGCCTGAGCCAGAGTGAGACCCTACCTCAAAAAAACAAAAAACAAACAAACAAACAAAAAGAATAAACTACAACAGAAGATGAATAATTGCGTGTGGGGGCTGTAAATCCCCATCCCATCTCGGGCTCATTCTATGGCACAGCCCACACTATTTTATTCAAAAGTTGTGGTCAACTGGCATTAAGTACTGTTCGAACTATTCCAGAGATCTGAAAAGCCAATCCAAAGTGATGCTGTCAGGCCGCTGTGAGAGAAAAACATTGCATCCTGAAGATTCTTGAACTCTTACAATATTGCTTAATGGGGTGCCATTTGAAACTTCTGGCAACTGGCCCATAAGGAAAGGGCTAATTAGTAAAGAAAGGAGCGTGTTGGCGTGGTTATATGAAGGCGATAGATGCGTAGACTGTGTGGCGCGGGAAGGCTCCTTGGAAGAACAGCAAGGGCTGCAAACTAAGCAGCGTTTGGTTCTTGCCTGTGCAATGGATGTGAGAAGAGTTTAGAGATGACAAGAAAGGGACACAAATGAAGAGGTAGGCTAAATGCCATGGTGTCAGTGGCATAAAAAACAGTCTGCCGTTGCTAGCAGCAAAAATATGAAGTCTTTGGGTCACTCAGACAATGGAAAGCAGGATGTTTGTTCTGCACAGACTTGGCAGCGCACCACTTCCTTAGGCAGTTCAGATGTTGCTAGAGTCTGGCTTCTCAATGAGAATAGAGTCTCCACCTGGGAGAGATTTCTGCGTGAGATGACAAATTAAAGCGCCTCCCTGTGGCCAATTCAAGAGAAGAGTCAGTATAAGAAGGAACAGGGAGCCAGGCATGGTGGTGCACACCTTTAATCCCAGCACTTGGGAGGCAGAGGTAGGTGGATTGCCATGAGTTCGAGGCCACCCTGGGACTACATAGTGAATTCCAGGTCAGCCTGAGCTAGAGTGAGACTCAAGAAAGCAAAAAAGAAAAGAAAAAAAGAAAAAGAAATAACAAACAAATATGGGCTGGAGAGATCACTCAGCCATGAAGGCACTTGCCTGCAGAGCCTAACAATCTGAGTTCAATTCCCCAGTGCCCACGGAAAGCCAAATGCATAAAGCAGTGTATGCATCTGGAGTCCGTTTTCAGTGGCTGGAAGCCCTGGCATGCCTATCTCTTCTGTTTCTCTCTGCTTGCAAATAAAAATATTTTTAAAAAAATATTCCAAGGAGAGACAGAGAAAGTTTTTCAGAAACTCACAAAGGGGGTGACAGAACAGTTGAGAGAAAGAAAAAAAACTGCACCCAAAAGGAGGAAGCCAAACTGGTCACCCGTCTGAACCCAGGTCTAGTGCGGCAGGAGGAGACACAAGCCTCATTCAAAAGGTGTGCAAGGTGGCCTTCGGGAGAGGACCAAGGCTGCCAGTCTAACCCTCAGGGCAGACCACAGCCCTCAGAAGCCTTCAATGTAGTCGCACCTTTGGTAAGACAGCGATTCCTACAGCAGGCTGGGCAGCAGTAGAGGACAATGACATTTTGTTGGTCTACATCACTTAGAAAGCACTCCCTGGGGGCTGGAGGGATGATTTAGTGGTTAAGGCTTTGCCTGCAAAGCCAAAGGATCCTGGTTCAATTCTCCAGCTCTGTTCCTGAAAATGTGGGCACAAACATCAAGGCTGGTTTCCAACAATCAAAGGAATTACAAAATCAAAAATGACTATTTCTATAACAAATATAATAGAGACAGATTCCAACTCTCTGTGATTAAAAAGGATAAAAGTAAATAGTTAGGTGCTTAAAAATTAAATATGCTTTAATGTCTGAGAGCCATGATTCTATATTCTTTTTACTCAACTGGGTAAATTTCTGATTAGAAAGTGCCATAGTGTGTCATGATTGAAAACCCCATGAGGTAATTTCCACATTTCTTGTCAGAGTTAAGAGTATATTGTTTTACTAAGCTAATTAGCTACAAAACTACCTACAGATCTATTATATAATCAAACTTCCTAAATCCACACACTGCTTTGTGTGTGTGCACACACACGCGTGTGTGAGTGTGTATGTGTGTGTGTGTGAAGGACGTTGATTGCATATGGAGAATTGTGAAAGAGTCAGTTATATCAGGGATAGAGGTACAATGTTCTGAGCGGAGGCTGGCAACAGACCTGTGTGGGCAGAGAGCCTGGAGCTAGATGGAGGTCAAGGCCAGCTTCATTGGAAATAACAGGAAGACTGTTTGGCCAGAGGGTATAAGAGACAGAGCTAGAAAAAGAACAGCCAAAAAACACTGGATCCAAGATCTAGTCATAGCGGCTGGCTCAGATAGCCCCAAAGCAGCTTTGCATGAGGTGAGCTCTTAGCCACTTTAGTGGAAGCTGGAGCCGGCCCAGGTTCCATAGCCTTTGTGCCTCATCTTCTGGATAGACTGTGAATTCATCTTTGTGAGGAGCAAGGAAAAACCTCTGAAGTGTTCGGTACCAATCTTCAGCATTTTGTTTATTATTATTATTATTTATTTGTTTATTTTATTTGTTTATCAGGTAGCTGGCCAGACCTAAAGTCTGTGTGGCTAGGCTTTGGAACCTTCTGAAAGACACTTGTCTCAAAAATGGGTTAGATGGTCTCCTGTCCTGTCCACAGCTCACAGGTTCCCCCACTTGCCATCCTACGCAAGCTTCATCATACACGCATCACGTACACGAGCAAGGATTCTCCCTCAGAAAAGACCTCCTGGTGTCTTTCAGACGTCCCTTACCTTGGGGAAGTCCTGGTCCTCTTTCTTCCTGTCCTCATCACATATGGCACTGATGTCCCCCAGCTGACATCCAATCAATAATATATTTCCTATCATAAAAAAGATGGTATGGTAGTTTAAATAGATGTCCCACAATAGATTCAGTTTTAGTAAAGCTTCTTGGATTTCCAGCTGCCTGGCTGGAGGAGGTGTCACTGTGGGTGGATCCTAGGGTCCAGCCCGAAGGTGTGTTACTGGGGGTAGATCTGAATTCCAGCCTAAAGGCTTGCAGAGTGCGTGAACTCTGCCTAGGGTTCCCAGGGTGGGCTTGCTTGTGGTGCTGGTGGTGGTATTTCTCTCTGCACAGACCTGTGAAAGGGGGTCAGCTTCTTCTGCCAATATGGAACTTCCCCTGGATCTGTAAGCTTCAATAAATCCCTTCCTCCATCACTGTGCCTGGTCTGGAAGTTCATCTCAGCAAACCTGAAGCTGACTGTGACAGATGGGCTGTCAGTCTCTCACCAATGGCAGTATGAGTGGCAGGAAGAAGTTATGCAACATGTATTTAATTTAAGCAAGAAAGACACCTCACCATTCTCAGCCCTCGGGTTGGCACTTGGTCTAATTATGCTTCAGGCAGGTTTATTAGTATTTCTTCTCGATGGGCAGACTCTGCATTGCTGTTTGAGTTCCCGACAGAGCTGAGGAAGACAACATCCGACATTGTTCTCATCCAGTGCCTGTGATGGATGAAGTCATTTTGACTAGAGATCAGAGGAAAGAGGCAAGCCTGAGCTTGGGAATGTCATAAGGAAAGTAATTTCTTTCTGAAGTCAACATCAGTCCCTCAGATCTCATGTCACATCTTCCTCTGCTGTCCTACTTTTTGGTCAATGAGACTGTGTGAGAGAACTAACTACCTTTGAATGATCTGAACAGGAGATTTTTTTTTTCAGTTACGAAGGTCAAAGCCGGAAGCTTTTGTCATCTAGGCACGACAGCTCAGAGGACACACCCCTCATGAGACCCCGATCTCAGAGTTCTACTCGCCAGTACTGTTAAAACACACACATACGTTGTGGTTATTGAAGCCCCCGAATCTGTGGTATTTTGTAATGGCAGCCCTAGAAAGTAAGCACAGTCCCCAGCCAGTAAATTTCCATTTCTCCCACCAAACTTGATTGATCAGCCAAGCTCTATCAGCACTCACAGCAGAATTGTTCAATGCCCAGGCAGAACCTCCACATCCAAAGAATGACACAGCAGAATACAAATGTGTACATGCACCAGGCTGAGTCAGCCTTCCCTCCTGTAATCACCTCCCCCACTCAGTGACTCCTAAAGACCTGATTCCCTGAGCTTTCTGAGTGCTTGATAGCAATTGACAAGTACTAGTGAATTGAAGCAGTCGTGATCATGACTCCCCAACGCTGAGCACTCATCCCAGTTCTGTTTGTACGCCTCCCTCCCTTTTCCAATGGACATTTGAGAAGTCCACAGAAGATCAAGGGGCCCAGTAGTCAATAGTATTTGTGTTCACTTTCTAGGACTGCTGGAACCAAGTGCCACAACCTGGAAAGCTTTCAACAACAGAAGCTGATTTCCTGAAATCCAGGTGACAGCAGGGCTGGGCTGTCTTGGGGGGATCTAGGAGAGGATCTCTTCCATGCTTAGCAAAGTAACTTTTCCCTTGGTTAGTAAGCATACCTGACTGTCTTCTAATTGTTTTCAGCTACTTATTTATTTACAAGCAGAGAGCGGCAGAGAGAGGGAAAGAATGGGCGCACCAGCACCTCCAGGCATTGCAAACAAACTCCTGATACATACACCACATTGTGCATCTGGTTTTACATGGGTACTGGGGAACTGAACCCAAGTCATTAGGCTTTTCAGGCAAGTGCCTGAACCACTGAGCCATCTCTCCAGCCCATGTCTCCTAATTTTAAAATGGCCTTCTCTTGAAGTAATATCCATTTTAACCAAGAGAATTCCAAGTCCTTAGGAAATCTTGCAGTGGTCCCTTAAATGGCTTGTGTCTTGGAACACGCATTCACCATTGCCTTCCCGTTGCACCACCAAAGAGCTGGCTCTAAAGTCCACGAGCACCTGATTTTCCCCGGGCTGAGTAGCAGCTTGTCTCTTGCAGTTTCATTGCTTGGTATCGTTCTGGCTCAGCTACTTGTCCTTTTCACCTCTGAATGCCCTGTCTACCTGTCCTCTCAGCCATTCCTTCAGACAATTCCTGTGTCATTGTGTGTTCGTCACTTTTCTCATGGTCTGACAAGTTTCCTGACAAAAGCAACTTAAGGAAAGATGAGTTGACTTTGGCTCAGTGTTGTGTCTTTGGCTGTGGTGGTAGGAACACAAGGTAGCCGACCACATTGTCTCCACAGTCAGGAAGCAGAGAGACGGGTGCTAATGTTCAGCTCCTTTTTTCCCCCTTTGATTTGGTCCATAGATGGTGCTGCCATCAATCAGGGTACATCCCTTCCTCTCCTCAGTTAACTCTTTCTAGATACACCTCCACTGACACACCCAAAGATGTGTTTCCTAAGTGATCCTAAATCCTGTCACCTTGATGGTGAAGATTAACCATTGCAACCAGCAAACCTTTCTTATGGGTACTGACCTCTAAAGAACTGAATTAACTCACGGTGTCCACGCATTCTTAGGAACCCTGTACCCCCACATTGTGTCACTTAGGCTGTTCTCACAACATCTACTTCCACATCACTGCCACTCCTCAACACACTGAAATCAGATGTTTAAAGCTTTTGCTCAACGGGAACCATGAGTCCCCTCTATCACTTGTACTTTTGAAAATGGCTCTCATTAACATCACCACACTGCTTTCCTTTGCTGTATACACCTACATTTAAAAAAATATTTTATTTATTTATTTATTTATTTGAGAGGGGGAGGGACAGAGAGAGAATGGGGGTACCAGAACCTCCAGCCACTGCAAACGAACTCCAGATGCATGCGCCCCTAGTGCATCTGGCTTACATGGGTCCTGGAGAATCGAACTGGGATCCTTTGGCTTTGCAGGCAAACACCTTAACCACTAAGCCATCCCTCCAGCCCTACACCTGCATTTTCATGATCTTGCAAGATAGAACATATCTACAGGTGAGATCATGCAGGCCACAGACAAACCTAACATCATGTAACCACTGTGTCAATAGTGTTGTGTTGTTTGGGAAATGATGACAATGTCTGCACATGCTCAGTACAGATGCAGTGACTGGAAAAAACATTTTCCTTGGCCAGGCAAAGGGTTCAGTGGGTTAGAGCACCTGCCACGCCAGCATAGGGCCTGAGCCAGCATGAGTTCACGCCCCAGAACATGAGAAGCTGGACATGGTCACATGTGCCTGCAACCCCAATCTGCAGATGGGACAGAGACTGGAGAATCACTGGGGATCACTGGTCAGCCAGTCTGACAGGCTATGGCAGCTCTGGGTTCAGTGAGACACTCCATCTCAAGGAAACACCCCTGAAGTTATCCTCTGGGCTCTGCACCCACGTTCATGTACTATACATGCTATATACTACACACATTCTATATATGCCATAAGCTACACATACACTATACATGTCATATATTACATACTCACTCTACACACCACATACTACACACACACTGTAAGTGCCATTTACTATATACATACTCAACATATCATGTGGTACACACATGTTAAACACACCATATACTACACACAAACATGACAAAAAGTGTTTCAATCCATAGTGGACTGAATCCATGGATGTGGAATTCCAAGACAGAGACAGAAAACTCTATGTCCTAAGTGGTTTTTTTCTATGGCTTTAGTGAAGTCTAGAGGATGAAGTCAGGTGTTCTCTGCCTCTGTGACTCACGAACCCTGGAGCTTATCAATTCAGCTAGATAAGGTAGCCAGCAAGCCCCACAGCTCACCCTTTCTGCACCTCTAACGCTCAGATTACAGGAGTGTACCATCTCACCCAGCGTTCCTCATGGGGCTAGGATCCAGACTCAGCTCTCACACTCGTGCAGCATGCACTTTACCCACTGAGCAATCTCCCCAAGCTGCCTTGTTCTTGGTGCCTTGTCCTTAATGCCAAAACACGGAACCAGCCTTTATGTCCATCAGCACAAGACTGGATGAAGAAAACATGGTACCTATGCACCATGAAGTTTTGATCAGCCACAAAGAAGAATGAACGTACACCATTTCCCAGGTAATGGACATAAACGAAAATGATCAGGCCAAGAGAAATAAGCTAGATTCAATTAGAAAAACACTGTCACATATTTTCTCTCATTTGCAAAAATTATAAATAGTAGGTAGACAGACAGATGATAGATAGATAGATAGATAGATAGATAGATAGATAGATAGATAGATGTATAGACAGACATATAGGTATGTAGGTAAATTAGACATGATAGGTAGGGAGGTAGATACATAGGTATGTAGGTAGATAGATCATAGATAGGTAGATAGATCATAGATAGATGGCATGAGATTAGAAGGGATATTTTAGAGGAGAAAAGAGATCAATAGGAGAGTGTAGCAAGAAGCAAAAGAGGGCAATGGGAAATGAATATAATTTAAAAAATAAAACCAATTTAAAATAAGAATGACCCCTACTATGTCTGTAGGGAGAAAAATTTAAAACCAGTTTCTTTTCATAGGAAAAGGCACTAATTTGGTATGCTTGTTAGAATACAATCGATTTCACAAATTTATAAAACTTTAAACAAAGATAACCTGCAAGTTTCAGAGCATAAGACAGACATATAAATGCCTTTTATTCCATCCTTTTGCCAGTACGCTCTTCCTTCACGTTAGCAATACCCTTGTGCATTCTGAGTAGTTAACGAAAAGAGAAAACCATAAATAAGGGCCGATAGTTTTCAGCTGACTTCCTCAATGCATTGCTCCAACGGAATGTTTCCATCATGCTATGTGGATTTCCTGTGAATCAAAATCAGACGGGTCGCCGTTCATAACAGACAATGTGCGTTTTTGAGGACACTCAGCGTGAACCAAGAGCCTCATAAAATGAACATTTGGTATTCTTTGGGCTTCTGGTCCATGCGTAGTAAAGAAGGCATCTGTGCTCCCCAGCACTTTACAGCCTTTACAGCCCCTCAGTGGAACTTACAGCAGCCAGAAGGGACAGGCTTTATTTTGTTTGCGAGAGAAGGTATGGAAGTGCCCCCACCCCATGCTTGTGGACTGAGGTACTCCTGAGAGACCAGATGAAATGTCTTCAACACCTTACTGACGGGGCTCGTAGAGAATGTACGTTTTCTCTTTTCCTTTCGGTTACTTTCTGTTTACTTGCTTGCTTACATTCATTTCACCTTCTGAGACTCGTACACAGAGATTCAGCTTAATCCACTCAATTCGAGCAACAGGATTAATTCCTAACATTTGCTCCCGAACGCCTATCGCAGCTGTGGCCATCGGTGTAACTACTCATGCAGTCAACCCCTCCCAACGGTACCCTAGACCGACTCTTTGAGATCCGCTGTGTAAAGCCATCGGTCTCAGCGAAGCTCTGGCACTTGTACAAACAGGAGATGGGCTCCCACGCGGATCACTGAGCCCTGTGATTCCAAAAAGCATCCCACAGCTTACAAATAGCATCCCAGACCCTGTATGCCACAGCTACATCACAAGGATGCCCTAGGGGTTGACTAGAGCAGATGTAACAAATCCTTGCCCATTATTATACAACATCCACTAGATTAGGGTTTTAGGAAACTACAGTTGCCTGACCAGTGGTGAATGTGTGTACATTAAAGGAAAAAAATACTATAACAAAATATACTAAAAACTTGACATATCATGGCATCAATAGGATTAATGAGTTGCGTGTTAGCTTCACTGATTCTTCCTTGGATAAAGTTTGCCTGACTGAAGGGCAGAAGAGAATCTATCTGTTTCTTCTCATCAAGCATGGCTATTTTCTCTACCGGTTAATGCATGCCCCCCACCCACCCAGAGATTCACTAATGTACTTATAACCCCATGGTGAATAGCAATAGCCCTGCTGAGGAGGGCCCTCCGTGGAATGGGGCCAGAGAGGAGGACGCATGAGGGGGATAGGACCAACCTGTGATTGTTCATACAGTAAAGTACATTATTCGTGAAAAATGAAATCAAGAAGACACTTAATGCTTACTATAATTGAGCCAACCTTGCTGATATGTAGACTATTGGAGATACATCTTATGTCAGTTGATATGTAAAACACTAGAAATGTTCTACTAGAAAAGTCCAGATGATATTAACATAAGATGTGATTTTTTTTTCTTTTTGTTTTGTTTTGCCAGGTAGGGTCTCACTCTGGTCCAGGCTGACCTGGAATTCACTATGCAGTCTCAGGGTGGCCTCGAACTCTCTCGGAGATCCTCCTACCTCTGCCTCCCGAGTGCTGGGATTAAAGGCGTGCGCCACCACGCCCGGCTGAGATGTGATTTTTTTTAAATCAAAAACTATTTTATTGGAAGAGAGGGAGATGGAGCGAAGAAAGAAAATGAAAGAGAGGGAGAGAGAGAAGAAGAGGTAAAGAGGGAAAAGAGGGGAGTCCTTGCACATGGGGAGGATTCAGATGGTCTTCAAAATTATTACATGATAGTGTCAATTTTATAGAGGACTCTAGAACATGTTTTTCTTTTCTGTTATCACAGTTTATATCATAGAGTGAGGCAAAAGAAGATTGACTAATTTTACTTGAGTGAATTGGTATCATCTCTCTGGAAATATACACAAATATCTAATACTCATATTTTCACATTTCCTATAATTCCACTTTGCCTGACTTTTACTTTAAAAGGATGGAAAAGTGTTTTTCCTACCCCCCTCACTAATTATAATTAGAAATAATTCTAGAGATTTGTATAACAAAAACTAAACGATGAGAGGGTGGCAGATTCGCTAGAAAAATTGAGATGTGAGGAAAATAGCACACGGTGAGTTTTCCAGGGGTCTTCAGATATCTTGTATTTGGACCTGGAAAAATTACCAGCCAAGAAGTGACACTGTCTGGTGTGGTGGCGCACACCTTTAATCCCAATACTTGGGAGGCAGAGGTAGGAGGATCGCCATGAGTTCGAGGCCAAGCTGAGACTACAGAGTGAATTCCAGGTCAGCCTGAGCTACAGTGAGACCCCACCTCAAAAAACCAAAAGAAGAAGAAGAAGTGACACTGGGTTGAGTCAGAATAACAGCCCCAAACATGTCAGCCCATGTCAGAAAAGAGGCAGCACCATAAGAAAGCAGACTTTTAAAACTTTTATTATTATTATTATTATTATTATTATTATTGTTGTTGTTGTTGTTTTTAATTAAAAGGTTGTACATTTAGACTCCGTAACAGCCGCCACAATTCTGCCAAGGGTCTTCTTCTGTGGGGTTATTGGAAGCCATTATGGGGACCAACATGCCTCAGGAAGACAGGGTGCTGCAGGCTATTCCCACCCACCCTGACGCGCTGATATTCTCTCTGTCCCTCTTCCACAATGTCCCTGAGTCCTGGCGGGCAAGATAGGGTTCTGACTTAGTGTTGCTTTCAGTATAGCTCTGGATTTCTATTTTGATGAGGTCTGAGTGAGCACAGTTGCTTGGAACTGGAAAGCAAACTTCGCAGGTCAAAGCTTCCTTACTGGGGCAAACTAGTAGAAACACATGCGACTTCACCCCCTTCCCTCCGGTCAGGTGGAGAGACCCACTCACACCTCCCCTCCTACCTTCAAGAGAAGCGTCTTAGTAGATCAAATAACCTAGAAATATTAGTCACAAAACTATAAAGCATGAAGGAAACAGAGAAAAGCTTTCTTTCCCCTCAAAACATTACCTGGTGAAACAAGACAGAAATATAGATTACAATTGAACAACAACAACAACAAAAAGCACCAAATGCCGTTGCTCCCAGAATACTGATCATTTCTGAAGTACTGAAAGAAGATGATAGAACTCTGTTCATAGAAAAGAAATCTTTGGTAGCAGTGGGAATCATCTGCCGTGACCTTTGCATCATTCTGGTGCATGAGGAATCCGACCTGGAATTCAGTATGTAGTCTCAGGTTGGCTTTGAACTCACAGCAGGCGATCCTCCTACCTCTGCCTCCCGAGTGCTGGGATTAAAGGTGTGCGCCAGCGTGTCCAGCTCCCCACGGTTGGAATATGTGGATGCCTTGCTCGTGGAGACAAAATAGAGCAGTGCATCACTCCATAGAGATGCTCTTGACTTAATGTGAGTGTGTTTATTTTGCAGGCTGTGGTAGTAGTAGTTTAGGGTGTTCATTTGTCCGTAAGCCTCCACAGACACCACCTTTTTACTCTCTAGTGCACACTAGCTGAGTCACAGACATCAACTGTGTTACACGTCTGAGGTGCATCTTTTCTTGACTAGGGCAAATTTGGAGGAGTGACTTAAGTTAAAATGATGACACGCCAAGGCTAGATGTGAGATGACACCTAGAAGCTACCAGAAAAAGTGAAGGATTTCCCAAGAAGCCCTCAAACCTCCGTGTCAGAAGGTTCTTCGTTTGCTGTGTAAGGTCAATTTCATGTGCACTGGATTTCTTCAACTAGAGGAATATTTTCCAAGAAAGATGTAGCAAGAGTAAGAATAAATCCTCGGGGGGAAAATCACTATAATAAGGTTGACTAAATTAGAAGAGCAGGAACTGACTCGCATTGAGTTCCGGGCAATGACTTGGTTATTGACATGTGATTAAACAGTAAGTGTTTTGTCCATGTGCACTCTGAAAAGTAATGCTGGTGATGTTTACTTGATCAACAATGAATAATTTGGAGAAGTCATCTATTTCTTCCAGAAACATTTATTGGACACTTTCTCCTTGCACTAAGAAGCTTGATGCAAAAAAAGAATAAAGAAAAGTACTTTGAAAATAAGTTAATAACATGACAGTCTCTCTGGAAAAGAAGAAACGAAGTCCCTTAGGCAAGCAAATAAATAGGAATGCATTTTGCTGAGTTGTGTAAATGACAATAATGATGTGCATCTTAAGAAAGCCTGCTAATTAAATTATAGGAGAGAAGCCTTTCTGACAGATACAACTTGAAAACGTGGCATATAGGTGTTAACGTCCTTGCGGGAGTTTTCAGAGTCACCAATGACATTCTAATGTGCCACACACAGGGAGCTTCTGAGTCAGGGGACAGGGTGGGGATGAGAACATCAGCCTCGGGCTTGATAGAATAATAAAAGTTAGTGCGCACCACTGAGCAATTTGAACTTGACTTTCTCTAGTTGTCTGACAGGGCAAGAGATTTAAAACCACATTTCCTGAGTCAAATCTGGCCTTTTACAGGTTTTGTTGCTATGTTGTTTGTTTGTATTTTTGGCATGCCGTGAACTTTGCATCTCATATGCTTTTAAAAGAAACCTTTAAAACAATACAAAGAGGGGGCTGGGTTAAGGCATTTGTTGGCAAAGCCTAAGGACCCAGGTTCAATTCCCCAGGACCCACGTAAGCCAGATGCACAAAGGAGCACATGCATCTGGAGTTCATTTGCCCTGGTGTGCCCATTCTCTCTCTCTGTCTGCCTCTCTCTCTCTCTCATAAAAAAATAAAATAAAATAAAATAAAATAATAAAATAAATTAACAAAATACAAAGAGGGCTGGGGAGCTGGTTCAATAGTTAAGAGGTCTTGGTGCTCAAGCATGGGGGCCTGAGAGGACGGAATAGAGCTCGATTCCCAGACACCTATGTAAACAGCTGGGTGTGGCCATTCATATCATCATTTGCTGATCAGAAAAAAAAGAAAGTTAAGCTTTGGGGCTGGAGAGGAGGCTCAGCAGTTAAAGGGGCTTTCTTGCAACGCCTACTGACCAGGGCTTCAACTTCTCGGTACTCACATAAAGCCAGTTGCACAACATAGTACATGTGTCTGGATTTTGTATGCAGTGGCAAGAGGTCCTGATGCACCCATTCTGTCATTCTCTCTCTCATAAATAAATAAGTAAGATTTTTTAAAGGAAGTTTAGCTCTTGGGGACATGGCTCGGCAGTTAAAGGCTCTTGCTTATAAAGTCGGCCAGCATTAATTCAATTCTTCAGCCACCATGTAAAGCCAAATGGGCATGTGTTTGCAGCAGCATGAAAGAGACCCTAGCATGTCCCACACACACACACACACACACACACACACACACACACACACGTGTGCACACAAATAAATAATGTGTTTTAAAAGCTTAACTTTTTTAGTCACTTTTTATGCACAGTTCTGAAGCGACCTTAAACACTGGTAAAATAACCCAGAGTGTCACATGAACACAACTTATCTTGTGTAGTAAAATTGTCATCGTTGTATAAATTGATGGGATGAAAATGGTAAGACATTTCATCAATTATTTTTCCTTCATTAGTACACTAGAAGAAAGAAAAAATGGAACTTGGATTATAAGAACTAAGTATACGTGGAAGGGGACTTCCATACGTTTAAAACGAAAGTGTCAAGGACACAAGGTGGTGAAAGTTGTCCAGACAGTGCTGAGCGTGAGTGACCTCTAGGGGCACGTTTCTGCCAGTCATTAACACCTGCTAATTGTCCACTTTTTCTAAGCCTCTGCCTGAATGTCTGTGGCTCTGAGCAGTGTTGAAACCTCCAGGAAATGTGGAGTAGCAGATGAAACACTAATAAGCGCCTACTAAATCAAAAGTGTCTCTTCTAGAACCTTCCACAGTTATGGAAAAGTACTTGAGCTCCCTTGGCTGTGCTGGGTATTTTTTAAGGACTTAAGTAATTTTATGAAAAGAAAATGTGTTGCTTCTACATTTGCACATGAAAGGAAAAGATGACCCCAGCAGATGGGAAACACTGGGACATTCTAGTTCTCACCACTAAGTCACATCCGGTGGCAGCCTTCAAAGGATGTACCGCCTAGGGCCTCAGGAACAGAGAGAACCGAACCTGTTCCCCAGCAGGGAGGGAAAGTCAGAACAGAGGCAAGACAGTAGAAAATATCAAGTCATGCAGAGTTTTATTTTTTTAATTGAAAGAAGGAAACAGTCTTCTCTGTTCCAAAAAAAACTTCCTTAAAATGTACTTTTAAGAAAACATTCACTTAAAAGCTGGGGATTTGCAGCATAAATTAGAACAACATCTACATCTTCACAGATGCATAACCCGAAAGATATTTCTACTTGCGAAATGAAAACATATGCAAACAATTCTATCCAGCTCCTAATTTGCAATGGGTAATGAGATGGCATATTTTAATTCATCCAAATCATTTTGATTCCATAAAAATCCATCATTATCAAGCATCATTTATGGTCTTAATCTAAACATATACTTCAAAATGTTTGACTCAATAACTTGTTTAACTGAATCACATGATTACAGCAAATCCTGTCTTTTCTTTATTCTGGAAATGATATGACATTTGCCTAAAAGTGACACAAACACAATAAATGTAATAGCAACAAAGATGTTCATACAAATATGCCAATTTTCAAAGTAGTTGCATAGTTATTGTTCTTATAATGTTCAAAGTTGTTTCTTGTGATCTCAAACATGTGACAAGAAAGACTGAAGAAGAGACAACCTCATTTTTCAAAAGAAGAAGCGCAGCATAGAGATTGCACCAAAGCGACAAACTGCCTCATCATTGTTACTTCTAAGCTCCTAGTTCAGAGCTCGCGTCTCACAGGGTCTCTCTTTTCTCTGTAATAATCCCCAGGTGTCATAGGCCCCCAAGTGGAAAAAAAATCACTGCTGATTCCGAATCAGATCCATCAATTTAAGAATTTAAATTAACTTCAAAGATATCAGGTCTGGTAGCAAGTTCCCTTAATGCCAGAGCTCCAGAGGCTGAGGGAGGAAGATCATGGTGAATTTGAGGCCATCCGGGTACTACAAAGTAAGTTCCAGGTCAACCTGGGCTACAGCGAAACCCTACCTCAAAACCCACAAAATTTGATGAAACCAGGTAGCTCAGTTGGTGGAGTGGTTAATTCGCATACATAAGACCCTGGGTGCAATTCTCAGCACAATAAAAACCAGGTATGTTGGTGCATGCCTGTAATACCAGGACTTAGGAGGGACAAGCAGGAGGAACAGAAGTTCAAGATAACCCTCCCTACATTGTACGTTTGAGGCCAGCCTGGGCTACAGGAGATTCTACCTAAAGAAGGAAGGAAGGAAGAAAGGAAGGAAGGAAGGAAGGAAGGAAGGAGGAAGGAAGGAAGGAAGGAAGGGGAGGGGGGGGAGGGGGGGGGGGGGGGGAGGGGAGGGGAGGGGAGGGGAGGAGGAGGAGGGGGGGGAGGAGAGGAGAGAGGAGAGGAGAGGAGAGGAGAGGAGAGGAGAGGAGAGGAGAGGAGAGGAGAGGAGAGGAGAGGAGAGGAAAGGAAAGGAAAGGAAAGGAAAGGAAAGGAAAGGAAAGGAAAGGAAAGGAAAGGAAAGGAAAGGAAAGGAAAGGAAAGGAAAGGAAAGGAAAGGAAGGAAAGAAGAGATGGTGGGGAGAGAGAGAAGGAAAGAAGGAGGGAAGGAAAGAAAAAAGAAGAAAGGAAGGAAAGAATGGATGAATGAATCAGGCCTATCTCCGACAGTGTTCTATCCATGTAATAGCACTAGAAGACAAGTAGAGATTGGGGGACAAATAGCTTCATAGTCAGGAAGAATAAAGCTTCTGCTATGCAACAACTATTTATATTCAAATTCTGTAAAGTTTTATTTATTTATATGAGAGTGTGAGAAAGAGAAATAGGCAGACAGAGAATGGGTGCACCAGTCCCTCCAGTCACTGCAAACAAACTCCAGATGCATGTGCCTCCATGTGCATCTGGCTTACGTGGGTACCGGGGAATTGAACCTGGGTCTTTAGACATCTCAGGCAAGTGTCTTTACTACCAAGCCATCTCCCCAGCCCCTGTAAAGTATTTGACATGCTTTGTATGTTACATATAGTAAAGTATACATTTTAAAGCAATGTCTTTCCCCAGAGCAATAAAGTCAGCCCACCACAGTCTTTCATGAAGTCCATGTCTACAGAAGCAGGTGATGAAAAAACAAAGAAAACCAGACTTGAACTGATTAGACAAGGAAAATGAATATAATTATGACTGTACGAAAACTCAAAAGATGGAAGAAGACTGTCAAATAAATGTTCTCATCGGCAGGCTTGTTTCATGTTCTAGGCTGTGTGACCTGTACTAATTAGGGGCACTGTTCCACAGCAAGGAAATACTGCCACGTTTTCTTTGATGGTGTTGAAAAAGAGGAGTAAGTGAACATAAAAGCCTAGAAAAACAGAACTGTACAAGCAATATGCAGAAAATATGAGAGGATATCACATAATCACAAAGTCATTTTCTTAGTCAGTTTTTTAATTGAAAATATTCTCTACCAGGACATGATCCTTGAGACAGAAAATTAACTTGTACGTGTTTTCCTTTCTATAAATGTGAAATTCCCTTTGTCAGGCACACTTGACCCCCATCCTCCCCCGTGGAGTGCAAAACACGGACTGCTGACTTCTCCCAGCAAGTGCCTAGTCCATCTGCCGGATGCCAGTAAATATTTTGGAATGAGTGAACAAGGTTCTGACAAGCAAGTTTCCTAACTAGTTAAGATTTATAATAAGAACTTGATGGTGATTAGGGATTTCTAAGGAATTAGAAACGCATGACACTACATTTAATTCAAAAGCATTTCTGATCGTTTTCTCTTAGCATTTGCAACATGTGTTGAAAACGTCAGAATCACTTAGTGCTTCATACAATGATAAAAAGAAATTTAAATGCTTTGGATGTGTTGTGGTCAGCTTCCTGTTGCTGGCACAAAATACCCAACCAAAAGCAACTTATGGCAGGAAAGGGTTTATTTTGGACTACAAACTCCAGGGGAAGTGCCAGGCAGGACCATGACATGAACATTGGCTGGACATCACCTCCTGGCCAGTGTCAAGTGGAGAACAGCAGCAGAAGAGTGTGTGCGCCAGATCCCAGCAAGGGGAGCTGGTCATAACATCCATTAGCCTGCCCCACTAACACATCTTCTCTAGCCAGGCTCCACTTCCCAAATTGCCAGCAGCTGGGCACCAAACATTTAGAACACATGAGTTGATGGGGGAACATCAGATTCAAACCCCCACAGGCTGTTTGCAAATTGATAATATTACATTAGGTTATTTAGTTATCCATAGATTCAACATGGAAAAATATGGATGCAGAGTCATCAGACGATGAAGGCAGTGTGGTCATGATAATTATGATGATGCCAATGCACAAAGCTCGGCATAAAACAACCTCATAGACGTCTTACCTCAGGGAGTCAGTTTCATGTTCTGTGTGACCTGAACTCATTGAGGTTGTCCTTCCATAGCAAGGAAAGACTGCCTCCTTTTTAACATGCTTTTCTTTTATTTTTATTTGAGAGAAAGAGAGAGAATGGGCACACCAGGGCCTCTCAGCCACTCTGAACGAACTCCAGACACGTGCACCCCCTTGTGTGCATGTGCAACATTGCACGCTTGTGTCACTTCTGCGTCTGGCTAAATGTAGGACCTAGAGATTTGAACAAGCATTCTTAGGCTTCACAGGCAGGTGCCTTAACTGCTAAGCCATCTCTCCAGCTCTTACCATGTTTTTTTATTTTAATTTTGATTTATTTCTTTCCATTGTTGATATTTCCATACATGTATATAATGTATTTTAATCTCATTCCCTTCCATTACCTGTTCTCAATCCCCTTCCCTTCCCATTAACACCCCTTTCCCCCCTTAATACTCATCTTGCTTTCATGACTTTTGTGAATTTGTTTTTATACATTGAGTTAAGTTAGAGCTGCTTGTATGATCAAGGGGGAAGGTTATTTGTAATGGAATGGGCAACTTACTGGTGGCTACACAACTGATCAGCATGATTCCCCCTCTCCCAGCATTTATGAGCTGCCATCAGTGATCTGAGAGGTTGGAGGTCTCATGTACCCTTCCCCCATTGAAGATGATGTATGGGCAGGCTCAGTTTTGTGCAGGAAGCCACAGCTGCTGTGAATTCGTGAGTATAGTCGTCATGTTGTAGTCAGAAGACAAGTTCTTGCTCTGACATGATTTTTGTCCCTTCTTCATGAGGCTCCCTGAACCTTCCAGGGGTGGTTTAGATTTCCTGTAGGTCTCCTCTGCCCTTTGCTTAGGGTCTACATTCCTAGCCATAGGCTTTTGAGCAGGATTACAGTACCAGGCACGAAATCCCTTCTGTGGAGTGGGACTCAAATTCAATCAAAAAGCAGCTGGCTACTCCCATATCATTCATGCCACTATTGCACCAGGGGGCATATCTTGCCTTGAAGGTATTTTTGTGTTTTTAAAGGGTGTTAGATATAGGGAGTAAATGATCAGTCTCATTTATATCAGAAGAATCAAATTGCATGTCATTCCTGAACACAGAGCGGTTTACAACTGATGCTTGAATTCACTTTCTTATTCCCTTCTTGGAAACTTAATGCTCTTCATTTAAGACCCTCTCCAGAGTAGCTGATGGACAACACTGAACACATTTCACGCACTGCAAAGACACTGTCACGTAAAACAGAAGACCTCTGCTGGCACTATGTTCACTGTAAACTTTTTAAAAAACAATTAAATAAATCTGGAGAGATGACTTAGCAGTTAAAGTGCTCTCATGAGAAGCCTAAGGACCCATGTTCTCCATGTAAGCCAAATGCACAAAGGTGAGGCAAGTGCAAGGTCACACACGCCCACTAGGTGGCGCAAGCATCTGGAGTTTGATTGCAATGGCTGTGGCCCTGGTGCACCAATCCTCTCTCTAAAAATAAATAAATAAATAATAAAATAAAATAATTAAATAAATAATATATCTTGCCAGAGAATGATGTCCCCTGTGGACAAAATAAAGTGAGGTAGGGAGGTAGGACGGGCATAAGAGAAGACCACAATTTTAAACAAGGCAGTAGGTGAGAGGTGATCCTGAGAGGTGATCTGAGTCTGTTGACCATGTGCTCAGTCAGAGGATGAGTATTTCAGGAAGACTGCACAGACGCCTTGAGGCACAAGATTGTCTGCTGTGTTGAAGAAATTGCAAGGAAACAAAAGGCTGGAGAGAGAGAGAGAGAGAGAGAGAGAGAGAGAGAGAGAGAGAGGAGAGGGAGGGAGGGAGGGAGAGAGAGAGGCAGAGAAGAGAGTAACCCTGGAGTCTACAATCCAGGACATAGAGCCACAGAGGCAATGGTGTGTGGTCTGTGTGTGGTCCGTGTGGAGTTTTGAATGTATGTCCCCCATAGATTCAGGTGTTTTATTAAGCTGGTAATTGGAATCTTCAGCCACCTGGCTAGAGAAGGTGTCACGGGGGACAGATCACAGAGTGCAGCCCAAAAGGTGCGCTTGAGGGGGGATCTGAATCCCAGTACCAAATTGTAAGAGAACAGTCTGTTCTTTGGTTGGGGTGTGTGTGTGTGTGTGTGTGTGTGTGTGTGTGTGTGTGTTGGTATTGGCACTTGCTTGTGGGGCTGGCCGCCTGGTGATATCTGTCCTCTTGGATTTATAAATGGGAGCCAGCTCCTTCTGTCATTGATGGAACTTCTTCTGGGTCTCTAAGCCTGAAATAAATCCCTGCCTCCCATAAGCACTGTCTGGTTGGATGATGGTCCCAGCAAGGTGAAGCTGTCTACTCCAGTCCTGATGGGCCACTGCACGGATGTTGCACTTGATGCTACTCAAGGTGTCCATTACAAAGTGTGGAACATGCCAGCATCTTGATCTTAGGTATGTGTTTCAGTTAGCTTCGTGTTGCTGGCACAAAGCACCTGACCAAAAGCAGCTTGTGGGAGGAAAAGGCTGGTTTTGGCTTACAGACTCAAGGGGAAGCTCCATAACGGCAGGTAAAAGATGGCGCAAGCAGAGAGGCTGGACAGCGTTAGGTGGACAACAGCAACAGGAGAGTATGCCCAACACTGGCAAGGGAAGCTAGATATAGCATCCATAAACCCACCCCCAACAAAACACCACCTCCAGGACACTCCAATTCCCAAATTGCCACCGGCTGGAGATCAAACATTCAGAGCTTGAAAGTTTATGAGGAACACCTGAATTAAAAGAACACTATATGTTTAAAAGGAGCCCATCACTGAAATAGACTTAAAACACACCCAAAATGGCTCAGGAAATTTTGTGGAAAAGGGGGCAGAAAGATTGTTAGGGTGACAAATTGGGGTGTTATGCACACAGACGTTGCCTCTCCCCCATAAGCTGCCCCCACAATGCACGACCCACAATCCCCAAAGAGAAGGGCCCCTTCAGAAAAAAGGGCAGGAATGAGGGAAAGGATGGTACCAACATGTGTTGTTTACATACTAAATATGTCCATAACTCATAAAAATAAATTTAAAGAAAATGATTTATGACTGAATTGTGCCCTTCTCAAATTCATATGTTGAAGCTCTCTGATGGTTAACCTTTGTTGTCAACTTTTCAGGATCCAGAATGCCATGGAAACAAGCCTCTGGCATGTCTTTGAAGGAATTTCTAGATTAGATTAATGGAGGACGGACGAGCCACTTTGAATGAGCGTGACACCAAACCACAGGCTGCCCACACTGAGTAACAAGGAGCTAGCTACATGAGCACCAGCGTTCGTCTCTCTCTGCTTCCTGACTGCCGATGCAGCAGGGCCAGCTGCTTCATGTTCTTCCCGCCGTGACTTCCCTACCACAACGTACGGTAGACACAAGTGGTAAGCTAAACTAAACTCTTCTCTACTTAAAAAGAATAAATAAATAAGTGGTTCATGGGCTAAATAGATGGATCAGCAGTTAAAGACACTTGCTTGCAAATCCTTATGTCCCATGTTTGATTGGCCAGGACCCATGCAAAGCCAAATGCACAAAGTGACACATGCATCTGGAATTTGTTTGCAAGGGCAAGAGGACCTGATGCACCCATTCTCATTCTCTCTCTCTCTCTCTCTCTCTCTCTATCTCTATCTCTCTCTCTCTTTCCCCTTGCAAATAAATAAAATATTTTTTAAAAGTTGTTCATAGTATTCAAACCAAAATATGAGCAGCGATAGGAAATGACTGTTCAAGTTTTGCTTTCTTCAGAGAGTCAACAATCTGAGAAGACAGAGGGTTATCATGTCAAAACACTGCCTTCCTTGTCTCATCTCTAGTTAGCACACTTTATGGAGAATGGAAACAAAGGCAGTCAAACCATCTGAAGTCTAGTCTTGTCACTTTGGGCAGGTGATCAGTATTGTCTCTGAGACTCGTGGCATTAGTGTGTTTCTCCTTCTCATGAGCTGTGTGGTGGTTTGATTCACGTGTCCCCCATAAACTTAGGTGTTCTGAATGCTAGTCTCCCCAGCTGATGGCAATTGGAAATTAAAGCCTCCAGGAGGCAGTGAATTGTGCAGGCTTATGGGTGTTATAGCAAGTCTCCCTTGCCAGTGTTTGGCACGCTCCCCTGTTCCTGTTGTCCACTTGATGTTGGCCAGGGGGTGATGTCCCCCCTCTGCTCATGCCATCGTTTTCCCTGCCATCATGGAGCTTCCTCCTCAAGCCTTGTAAGCCAAAATAAACCTCTTTTTCCCCCACAAGCTGCTCTTGGTTGGGTGGTTTCTGCCAGCAATGCAAACCTGACTGCAACAAGCTGCATGCCCCCATGTCCTCTTTCCACTGTACAGTCTCTGTGCCATGAGGTATGCCTCTTTCCAAGACTGCAGAATGTCCTGTTCCCCCATAAGCACCATCCAAGTTAAAGGTTAACTCAGAACAAACAAATCATTAGCAGTGTGTGCAAGCTGAGCTGCTTACAATGTGCATGTACAGACTCCTCTCTACAATCTGAACCATACACGTACTCTTATAAAATAGAGTATAAAAGTGACACTATGTGTCCCTCCTGTCTCCTTTCACTCCTGCCCCCCGTGGCTGTCAGTAGTAACTTTCACATCTCCACATCTATATCATATGGCAGGAGGCATTCAGCCTATTGTTGGCTTCTTACCAGCAATGGATGGACGCTTCTGGCATACAGCTATGTACATCAGAGCGTGCCTTATGCAACAGCAAGCAGTTATACTGCAATGATCTTTAAAATAAAGCTTCCGGCTTCCGCTCTTGGCTACAGAATCTGGTTTTATTTTTGTTTGTTTGTTTAATTTGAGAGAGAGAGAGAAAGAGAGAATGGGCATGTCAGTGGCCTCTCAGCCACTGTGAATGAACTCCAGATCTCTTTGGGTGCTTGTGTGACACTGCACACTTGCATCACTTTTGCATCTGGCTTTAGATGTGGGACCTGGAGATTTGAACAGGTGTTCTTAGGCTTTGCAGGCAAGAACCTTAACTGCTAAGCCATCTCTCCAGCCCCAGAATCTGTTTTTGTTTTGTTTTGTTTTGTTTTGTTTTGTTTTGTTTTGTTTTGTTTTTTTTTGTTTATAGATGGCAGCAAAGAGCAGGGAGATCCAAGACCCATCAGAATGACAAGAGAAAGCTGACTGCCTAACACAAGACAAGACATCTCTCACATCTTCCAGAGCCCAGGAGACAGCACAGAGGAAGTGGTGGATTAAACATGAGCGCTGCTCTCACCGCTAGCCTGAAAGCCTCGTCCGGGGAGATGGTGGTAGACACTGAGGAGACTCAAAACTCATCCAGACAGAAAATCACAACTGCTGAGAGCTCCACACAAAAGGCACATTGTGAAGAGGGAGCAGTAAGACCGTAGGAGCCACGTGATGGGAGGTGTGTTGTCCCTACCTCCACACTCATGACCCCACATGACCCCACAGTGAGCACCAGTAGCCCACTGAGGAGGGCCCTAAGTGGAAGGGAGGTAGAGAAGAGGGAATGTGAAATCTAACCTGATGGGAATAAGACCAGTTGGTAATGTGCTCATATATTAAGGCTCTCAATAAAAACTGTTTTTTGTTTTGTTTTGTTTTTTTTAATCAAAGCTTCCCTAAGGCTTGTAAGACTCGGGATATAAGAGGTCATAAGTGACCAGATCAAAATTCAGGAAATTGTCTGTTCTTTTTTTTTTTTTATATTTTATTTTTATTTATTAGAGACAGAGAGGGAGAGAGAGAGATTGAAAATAGGCATGCCAGGGCCTCCAGCACTGCAAATGAACTCTAGACGCATGTGCCACCTTTTGCATCTGGGTAACGTGGGACCTGAAGAATCGAACGAGGGTCCTTAGGCTTCACAGGCATGTGCCTTAACTGCTAAGCCATCTCTCCAGCCCCTGTTCTTGTTTTTTTTTTTTTAATCAGAGATAATTTAACAAATGGGCATAACCTTTTGGTAGAGCTAAACAATTCTTAGGGTCTGGGAAAATGGCTTAGCAGTTAAGGTGTTTGCCTGCGAAGTCTAAGGACTCTGGTTTGATTCCCCAGGACCCACATAAGCCAGAAGCACAAGGGGGCGCATGCATCTGGAGTTCATTTGCAGTGGCTAGAGGCCCTGGCACGCCCATTCTCTCTCTCTCTCTCTCTAGCTGCCTCTCTCTCTCTTTGTCTCTTAAATAAATAAATTTTTTTTAACAAAACAATTCTTAGTACATCCTGTGGAAACAATACGACTCCTGGCATATGCGACACTAGTAATATCTCCTCTCCTGCCAGGGTGTGTCCAGCACTGTGCTGAGGTGACCAGGTGACAACCACAGCAGCAGCACGAAGAAGAGTAGCACCCGACAACGGTGCATTAACCACTCACAGGATGAGTTGCCAAGAACAAGGACATCAAATGTCGCAGTGGGGTGTCAAGCCCTCCTGCCTTCTCATGGGCAGGAGCTCTCCAGTCTCTCCCCCGTTTCCTCCTCTCAGTCTAACAAAGTCACTCTAAACTTAAAACAAAAACATACCTATGTGATGACTGGACAAAAAATTCAACTGCAGACAACTGAAACAAGTGTGAGTTTCTAAGCTCCTATAATTACCTGTCCAGTCAACGGAAATACCAGTCAGCCACGGGCCTAAGCTTACAATGGCAAGGGCAGTCCAAGATGCAAGAGGCAGACAGTGAGAAAGAGGCACACAAAAAAATTCTTTGTTCAGTTAAATAATTGATTCTTTTTCCTCTGGGGCAGAGTGAGTGAAGGGTAGACAAAAGCTAGACAGGTAATACGGGGGTGGGGACCTCTCCACCTGGAATCAGAAGAGAGAAGAGCTCTGACCCATTTTTCAGTGATGCTGGGTATAGAGATGAAATGAATATAAAAGATATAAAAAACAGAACTGCACAAGCCATATGTATGAAAATATTCAGAGAATTTCACATATTTACACAGTCATTTCCTTGTCATTTTAAAATGAGACTATTCCCTATCACATCATCTTGCATTTTTTTTTTTTTTGGAGAGACACACAGAGAGAGACAGAGAGAGAGGGAGAGGAAGACAGATAGAGATGGGCACGCCAGCAGCCTCTCAAAATAAATCCAGATGCGTGAGCCCCCTTGTGGTCAAGTGCGGCATTGTGCCCTTGCGTCACTTTGCATCTGGCTAAACGTGGGACCTGGAGATTGGAACCGCTGGAGATTGGAACCAGCTTTCTTGGGCTTAGCAGGCAGGCGCCTTAGCCACTAAGCCATCTCTCCAACCCTCATCTTGCATTTTGGTTGCTCATCACATTGAGTTTAACAATGAATTGAAAGCATGGGAGCTGGGAATGTGGCTCAGTGGACGAGTGCTTGCCTACCCTGTGCAAGGCTCTGTATCCAACTCCCAGAGCCATAAAGGAAAAGAAAGCACAGGTTGTGATGTTAATGTCCAATACCAGCTTCTGCCCCACTGTGGATCCGCCTATGGCCAATGCTGAGCCAGGATGCCCTAGTCAGCAGGGTATGTTTTGGCCACTGGGTTTTCTGAAGAATAAGTTAAATCAATTCAAGATGATCTCTCCAAACTCTGGATATCCTATCTTTATTCCATTTCCTATCCCAAATTATTTCTGGCAATACTACCAATACTCAACAGAATGCTACAATTAGATAAAGTAATAAAAAGATAAAATATTGGGCTGGAGGGATGGCTTAGTGGTTAAGGCGCTTGCATGCAAAGCTAAAGGCCCCAGGTTTGATTCCCCAGGACCCATGTTAGCCAGATGCACAAGGGGTTGCACATTTCTGGAGTTCATTTACAGTGGCTGGAAGCCATGGCATGCCCTCTCTCTCTCTCTCTCTCTCTCTCTCTCTCCCTCTTTGTCTGTTAAATGAATAAAAATAAAATATTTTTAAAAGATAAAATATAGTAAAAATATAGTAAATTAAAGATTCTCCCAATTTGAATAATCTAACCTATCAAATTTCCAGGGAGACAAATATAAAGATTAAATCTGTTTGAAAACCAAAATTAAAAAAAAAAGTTCCCAATCTTTAAATTTAAAGATTTAAAAATGTACTCAAAGAACATAAATTCTCATGCCTTCTGGCGTTAAAAGGCCAAGAAATGAACCACTGCTTCCATTTCTTTGGTCTGCTGGATTTTAGCAGAGGAAAGTTGCAGTCCGTGTACACTGAGAGTTCAGCTCAGGTCTGAACTGTGTCTCAGTAAAACAAGACTGGTCAGGTCTCAGTGATCATTGCCGAGGGAGGCAGTTCCCAGATCCACAAGCTGTCCTGATGCGGGCTGGCTTTCTTCTGGGAGCACAGCTAGACCAGACTCTCGGTGCAGCCTACTATAGCCAGTCCAGCTCTAGGACAGTAGCGGGGAGAACTGAAGCAGAGGTTCAGAACAGTCTCATTCCCATGGAAGAACCACGCTCAGCTTACCTGACACTTGAGGCAGGTGTGAATGTGCCTTATCCTCGGTCACTTAGTGCATAACCCTGCCGGCAGGCTAAAGGCAAAACAGGATGAGGGATCCATCCAGAGTGAAATGCGGCCATTTCTGTCTCATAATTGTGCCACACTGTTAGCAAACATTCCCTTTGCAATCTTTTTCTTTTCAATCATTTAGATTTTTATTTATTTATTTGCAAGGAGAGAGAAGAGAGACAGAGAATGAGTGAGTCACACCAGGGCCTCCAGCCACTGCCCACATACTCCAGATGCACCCACCACCTTGTACATCTGCCTTGATATGGGCACTGGAGAATCAAACCCAGGTTGCTGGGATTTGTAGGCAAGTGCCTTAACTGCTGAGCCATCTCTCCAGCCCCTGACCCTGGCAATCTTTGCGTCTCCCAGTTTTCCAGTCTTATCCCTGGGGATCCAGATCCTACAAAGGCACCTTGACCCATGGATGGATGCAGAATTATCATCCCATGGAGAAACAAAGGCCAGAGATCTGTTCTTGCTAGCATCGCGAACCCAGAGAAAACATTTTGGAGGAATGCTTTTGATATTCATAGTCACTTGAAATTTTATAATGTAATTGTTGTTCCTTAACAAAACCATTTTGTTCTTTGAATCATCTTGAATTTCCCCTGCATAGACTGAGCATCATTTTGTTAGCCAAGTTGGATTAACTGAATGCATTAAATTGACTCTGGCTCAAAAAGTTTTCAGTGGAAAAACACCAGGTGAACAATGAGTTGTTCCAGGGATCTCAGAGGGAGAATGTGATGGAACTGACCTCTCCAGCTTGCTTGTCCAACAAAGCACTTGCAACAGCTTGTACTTCCAGAATAACTCAGAGCTTTCCTACTCCTGCACACAGACTCGGCTCGATCACCTTTCAAGTGTATCTACCATCAGACCACCATTCGTGGCTAGCACATCAAGCACCCCCAGACCTGAACAAGAGAAAGATCATCTCACTCATTCTTGGGACTAAGTTCGACGTCAACAGGTTGGAGGTCTTCTGAGACCTCTGCTCTTGGCTTCTGATGGACGCCTTCTCACTGCGTCTTTCCTCTCACCACGCAAATCCCTGGTGACACTGTGTGTCCCAATACCTCTTCTAATAAGTAGTCCGGCCATCTTGGATTACAGACTCCCCCCCATGAGGGCCTCATTTTGACTTAATCATCATCTTTCTAAAGAAGCTGTCTCCAGGGGCTGTGGGGATTGCTCAGTGGTTAAAGGTGCTTGTTTGCAAAGCTGCTGACCTGAGTTTGATCCTCCTAATGCCCACCCACAGCTGGATGCGAAGTGGCACATGTCTCCTTAAACCCAGCATGCCTAAGGCAAGAGGAGGCGGAGCCTGAAGAATCTGGAAGCTAGACTCTAGAAGTCAAGCAGCAGCGATGAGACCTTTTCTCAAAAGATGGTAGACGGAGAGGATAAACACAAGGTTGTCCCGTGACCTCTACATGTGGGCTGTAGTATGTGCGCACCCATAAACATATGTGTATGTAAGTACATAAATAAATGCACAGATGAATAACAAAAATAGGAAATACTAAAAAATAGGAAATGATTTTTAAAATGTAAAGATTTAAAATTTTAAAAATTAAAGATGCAGCTATATTCTGAAGTCATGGTAATTAGGGTTCTACCTACATCATTTCAGGAGGAAGAATGTGTCTGTAACAATGGCTAGGAAATGGGATACTTAGAGCTAAAGGAATCATATTACTGAACAGTCAATGAAAAGATTTTCTAGCATGCAAAATGTGATGGATTAAATATAACCAAGTGTGCAACAACCTCCAGTGTCTAGGAAACAATTCTGCTAGAAGTGAAAAGGTAGCTGGGCATGGTGGTGCATGCATTTATCCCCAGCACTTGAAGGAAGGCAGAGGTAGGAGGATCGCTGTGAGTTTGAGGCCAGCCTGGGACTAGAGGGTGAGTTCCAACTCAGCCTGTGCTACAGTGATACCATACCTTGAAAAAAAAAAAAAAAAAAGGAAGGAGGACAAGGAAGGAATTTGCACATTTAGAAAAATAAATAGTACTTATCATTAACACCCTCCAACAACACACATACATATTTTCCTTTAGTATAATTATAGGGTCAGCTTCAGAAAATATAAATTAGAGTAACTCATTTTCTGTCATGTGATGCTAACTCCTGAGCTCCCTTGAGTCATTTCAGCTGAATATATTTTTCACAGCAACCAAAAATTAACTCAAAATCACCTTCAGAGTGAATTGGAGGTGTTTCTGTCAGGTCTCACTTGTGTTATATCAAGTGACTTCCCTGCAGCCTGGTTCTGGACACACAGCAGACACAATTTGTACTGTATGTGCTGTCACACATGTCAACAAGGCAGCAGTAAATAGTCTTGACAGAAAATATTTATATCTCTCAGTTGATGATTATTATAATTTACCTGTATTACTATAATTTGATTAAGAAATACAATTTTCCTTTTCTTTCTTTTTAATGGTGTGTAAAATTAAAACTAATGACAGGGCTGGAGAAATGGCTTAGCAGTTAAGGCACCTGCCTGCCAAGCCTAAGAACACCCATTAGGTTCTCCACGTTTAGCCAGATGCAAGTGATGCAACCATGCAATGTTACACATGCGCCACAAGGGGGCACACACATCTGGAATTTGTTCACAGTGGCTGAGAGGCTGCTGGCACACCCATTCTCTCTCTCTCTCTCTCTGCCTCATCCTCTCTGTCTCTGTCTCTCTCTGTGTTTCTCTCTGTCTCATTCAAATAATAATAAACTAATGACAGAAAACTAATTGTTATCCTTGCTCCAAGGCACTTGAAGGCAAGGATGAGGTCCAAGGTCATTTCCCACCAAGTGAAAATGAATAAAGCTAAAATCCTGTTCTATTATACATGACCAAATAGACCAAGGTAAGGAAGAAAGGGCTTACAGTCACCTCCCCACGCTTATGGTACTAGATGGGTGGTGGGACTGGTATCAGACATGAGAGATAAAAGGATTAACTCTTCAGTGATGATGCTAAGCCATCAAGAGGAAGCTAACAAAATGAGAGAAAATCTTGGCCAGCTAAATATGTGACAGAGGGTTAAATATCTCAAATATACAAAGAACTAAAAAAAAAAATAATAAAAATATGAGACAACCCAATAAAAATGAGCTATGGAACTGTACAGAGAGTTCTCGAAAGGAAAAAATAAATGACCAATAAATATTTTTTCAAAATGCTTAACATCTTTAGCTATTGGGGAATTGCAACTTAAAACTACTTTGAAACTACATTTCACTTGGTCAGAATGGCTATCATAAAAAAAGCAAATGACAACAAAGAGAGATGGAGAAAGAGAGGCATTTATTTGCTATTGGTGGGAGTGTAAACTGGAACAGCATGATGGAAATCAGAGTGGAGGTTCCGCAAAACACTAAAAATGGGATGGAAGCAAGAAGCACCCCCATCAGATCTCAGGCTTTCTAACCTCCAGAATCATATGAAATCAATTTCAGTTTACTTTAAATCACCCAGGTATTCTGTAATATCAACACAAATTGGAATAAGAAATCAACTCTATTTGTAAAATCTAACCTCCATAATAAAAAATGAAAAGCTTAGGGTTGGAGGCATGGCTTAGTGGTTAAGGTGTTTGCCTGCAAAGCCAAAGGACCCAGGTTCAGTTCCCCAGGTCCCACGTTAGCCAGATGCACAAAGGGACACACACATCTGAGGTTCATTTGTGGTGGCTATAGGCCCTGGCATGCCCATTCTCTCTCTGTCTCCTTATTTCTCTGTCAAATAAATAAATAAAAATAAAATAAAATAAAATGAAAAGCTTAATCAACAACATGTACACATACTCACAGGGTGGGTTTAAATCCAGAAAGTACAAAAGACTTCAACAAATCAGTAAGAAAATTATATTATGATACCATGTCTTATGTAGTGGTTATGTACGTAAACCATGTCCCAGAAGTCCCCCATCTAGGTAAAAAGACAGACCACACACATAAATGTGTACAAAAGCATTTTCAAAGCAGCAATTTTTGCAACTGAAAAAACTCTGAAATCAACCTGATTGTCAATGAACTGAGTAACAGTCAAAATGCAATCATTATAAAGATAAATAAACTAGAGATACACGTACCAATATAAAGGGGGGTCAGACTAACCTAAACCTGAGAGAAAGGATGTCTAAGAGGATGAGTCACCATATTAGTCAGACTTTGATGTGACAGATACCTGAGAAAAACAACTTAAGAGGGAGAAAGAGTCTTTTCCAAGGTCTTAGTCCATGATCATCTGGTGTCATCTGGGGGCCTACAGCAAGGCAGGCCATCATGGCAGAGTGCCAGAGGAGTAGAGCTGCTTAATTTCCAGCAGCTGGGAAGTAGAGAGCAGAACAATTAGTCAAGGACAAGGTGATTTTCAGAGGCATGCCACCTATCACGTACTTCCTCCGAGCCCACAACCACCATGTCTCTGTCCTCAAATAACAAACGTATAGATGGGCTAAGCAATTGTTTAGATCAGAACCCCCATGATTCAACCACCTCTGAATGACCAGATGCATGGGCTGAGGAACAAGCCTTCAACATGAGGCTTGGGGTGTGTTCCCTAGCCCAGCCACAGCAAGACACTATTCCCATGAAGTTCACATACGCGTAATCCTAGGCTGCTCCTGTCACTTAAGGATGCAAAACTCCAGAGTGAAGTTATATTTTATAAAGAGAACATAGAGCATGAAAAATTTACAATTTCAGGTCATGAAGAGGGAGGGAATGTGATGAAGAAATACACTGAAATCTACAACTAATTTTCAGCATATTTCTCAAGCTTCCTAGGATGAGAAACTACATCCAATGTATGGTACTGCAAACTTGTTTTCCATGTATTCAATGTGCCATAAATACCCTTAACCTCCTCCAAACTAACAGAAATGGAGAGATTACAGTAGTTTAATTGTCTAGAAAATATAGTTATGTGGAAGCTCGTCCTCTGAGGCATTTCTTTCTCCAGCCTAAGGAACAAAATCAACGTCTGCTCTTCACAAAGCATTTGACATGCAGAACCCCAATGTGCGGAGATTAATTTAGTGCTATTGAGAAAAATAATTAATTCTGCTCATGAAGGTAATTATAATGAGCACACAGCATGGATTTGCACAACTGTTTTCAGGAAATCTATAAATGTAATTTAATGTGATTATGATACATTCAATGGAATCATAAAAAGGAACTTTATTAAATACCAAACTCCAATGAAATATTCACAGATCAGTGTTTCAGTGGTATGTTGTATAGTCTAAATATCTGAGTTCAAACTAGCTAGAGTTTACCAAAAAATTCCACTTCTGTAGGTAAATGAATTAATTTTCTCTAATTCAGGCAAATTCACTAAATTTGAGGGTTTTCTTTTGCTAGGTTTCAGAACTGCATATAAATGCTGAATTTAAAGAAGTTTGTATTCCTAAGTAATTTACCATTCTGGTTTTCATTTTTACTTTCGTGGGTGTGTGATGTTCCCTCATTATCCTAAAATGAGGTTGGAAATGAGGACTAGTTACAAGGTATAGTAAAGTAGAATTGATAGGGCTTTGTGTACTAAAATGGGCAAGGGAGGCAGAGATTCAGAGGGATGAACCTCGTATGGTTTCCACGTTTGTAGCTTGAGTGAAACATGAAAGGTGGCACCATTACCATTAACCAGGATAAAAGAAAATGGGAATAACTCGCACGGTTCTGAGTCCATCAGCGTTTGGTATGGATGATGGAGGCAGACAAAGAGAAATAGACATCAGCACAGAAGAAGCACCAGTCGGAACGGAAGGCTTCCGCGGAACAAGGTGGGGGATGGGGACAAGGTAAGGTAAGAAACAGTGAGTTTGCCCAAATGACAGTCATGTGCATATGTGAAAAGTCTCAGTTTAAAAAGTCGGGGACCTGAGGAGATTGCACAATGGTTGGACTAAGCGAGACCCCTCTGGCACACCCTCCAAAGCTCAGGGGCCACTGCAGAAGAGGAAGCGGAGGAGTGCTCGCAATGCTGGCGTCCAGACACAAAGTGGCCATGATATTCATGACCTCGCAGTGGCTGAGGCTACCTACACAAGCCCTGCATAATAGGAAGAAAAAGATGATGACATCAAAATAGAAGAAGGCCTAATTAGAAGAAAAAAAAGAAGGGATTCAGTAGAGGGAGGATTTTGAGGGGCAGGGGGAAGGGAAGGTGGTCAGAGGGTATTATGATCATTAAATATTGTCTAGATTTATGGAAATTGTCAATGAAAAGCTTTCTTAAAAAAATAAGATCAAGGGCTGGAGCGATGGCTTAGCAGTTAAGGCATTTGCCTGCAAAGCCAAAGGACCCAGGTTCGATTCCCCAGGACCCACGTTAGCCAGATGCACAAGGGAGCGCATGCATCTGGAGTTCATTTGCAGTGGCTGGAGGCCCTGGCATGCCCATTTTCTCACTCTCTGTCTTTCTCTGATAAATAAATAAATAGAATGATTAAAAAAATAAGATGGAGACCTGTAGCGATTGTTCAGTAGTTAAAAGCACTTGAAAAGCCCACCAGCACAGGTTCTATTCCCCAACACCCATATAAAGCTAGACAGGCAGTCATTTGCAGCAGCAACAGACATAAATAAAACTTTAAAAAAATTAGATGGGTTGGTGGATGGACAAAAAAATCAATATATGGTAACTGTGTAATAAAAACATATAGAAAAATGGATGTATGCAATATATTTCATAGAAAGATGGCAAGGTAAAATATAACAGTTTATTGGTTTTCCAAAAATCCCTGAAGTCTTTGTCAAGGAAAACCAAAGCATACATTAGGCTTTTGACGTTGGCATTACTGAGATTAACATCACTGTCTTTTCAACTTCAATAATATCTCCAAACAATGCTTCAATTATATTCTCAGGTGGCAGCAGCCACTAACCAGTTATGGCAGTTTGCTCACCAGTGACAGCTGTAACTTCTTGAGTGGAGCTTGCCCATGTTAATTGCATGTGAGTCACAGCAGCAACAGCTGTAGGACTGCGCAGCAGCCAACAGTATAGGTGGCGATAAACAACCCAAGTGTGGAAAGTCTGAAATGTGCCGTGGTCATTTTAAAACTAATTTTAAGATCTCACCTTCACACATTTCCAATGAAACCAACCGATCAATTAATCCCCCTGCCATTTTTTTTTACCCTGGCAATGAGATGAGGTGCTTGAAATAAGCCATTGTTAAACTCTGAGAATCTGTACTTTGGTGATTCTTTTTTCAAAATACAAGATTGGTGGTTGGAGAGATGGCTTAGTGGCTAAGGCACTTGCCTGCAAAGCCTAAGGACCCATGTTCAACTCTCTCCCACATTAGCCAGACACCCAGAGGTGAGGCAGGCACAAGGTTGCACATGTCCACTAGGTGTTGCGAGTGTCTGGAGTTCGATTGCAGTGGTTGAGGCCTTAACACACCAGTTCTCTGTCTCTCTCTCTCTCTCTCTCAATAAAATTAAGAAAATTAAATTAAATTTAAAAAGACAAGCTTGGAGACATTCACAAATAAAGAGTAAATAAAACAAAGAATAGGACCCGAGGTGAGGATGAAAGATAATTATTGACACGAAGCCTTGCCAACCCATTTACTCAACATCCCTACTGAGGGACACATCACACACGCCTCGAGGTTATATAGTCAGCTATTAACCCTCACATTTCATAATCACTAAGTCAACTTAAATAAGCCTCAACGCTGGGCTGGAGAGATGGATTAGTGGTTAAGGTTCCTGCCTGTGAAGCCTAAGAACACTTGTTCAAATCTCCAGGTCCCACATTTAGCCAGATGCAAAAGTGACACCAGCATGCAATGACGCACATGTGCACAAGGGGCCACGTGCATCTGGAGTTCATTCACAGAGGCTGAAAGGCCCTGGTGTGCCCATTCTCTTTCTGCCTTTTCTTCTCTCTCTCTCTCTCTGTCACTCTCTCTGTATCAATTTTTTTAAAAAATGCTTTAAAAAAATAAAATAGATGCCTCAAAGCTGACAAGTTATTTCTAACTTAATGATTATAGATCCTATAGAATAATTAAACCAAAAGTGCATGTATTTGAATTTAACACAACCATGTATACTTAGTGGGTCCCTGGACTTTTTCTTATTATTTCATTCTCCATGCTAATTGGCCCACAGAGACCCAATAAAATCCCAATAACCAAATAAGCTACAACAGTACCAGGATTAGACCTGAAGCAGGCTGGCTTCAGAATAGGGCTTTGGACTGTAATGAAAGTTGAAGCTTGATTTACAAGTGAATTCCGAGGGATCTAAGCAAGGAGCACATCTGTCACCTGCACGCACACATTCCTGCCCTGAGCCGAAGACCCTTTTCTCCTCACCCCGTAGTTCAGCCACTTGACCTGAGTGCAGACGAAACAAGAAATGCATTTCCTGCAGGCGCCCAAGGCAAAGGCAGGATGCGAAGGGAGCCATAAAAGAAAACCAAAATAATCTTTCCATTTGAGCAGAGCCAGTCACAAAGCATTCACCGAGGATCGTGTTTCATAGCTTTGCCAGCAGGAAGAGATGTGGCTTAAGAATATATTGCTTATTTGTGAAAAATAAAATACACTTATATATTTATAAATGTGGAGGGTCCAAATTGGCCCTATTGTGAGGTGGCACCTCTGTACACATACATGTGTGCGCAAGCACACACACACATGCACACACGCACACACATGAGTTCTAGAACAAAACAAAAGGCTTGTTCTGTATATTTGCTTTCAGAGGACCTTGGATTATGATCATACATTTCTTTGAAATTAATAGGTTGTTAACTGTGAGGAAATTGTTAGTCAGGTTCTTCAGAGGAATGGAACTGATAGGACGGATACATATAATAAAGGGGGTTTATGACATTGGCTTACACGCTAGAGGCTGGCAGCCCTGCAATGACTCATTGCAGGCTGGAGAGGCTGAGAACTCAGTAGCAGCTCTGTTCAGATACATATAATAAAGATGGTTTATGACATTGGCTTACACGTTAGAGGCTGAGAACTCAGTAGCAGCTCTGTTCAGATACATATAATAAAGATGGTTTATGACATTGGCTTACACGTTAGAGGCTGAGAACTCAGTAGCAGCTCTGCTCAGGAGGCTGACGCCCTCAGTTGCTCCAATCAGGCACAGAAAGCCTGGAGGATTCTTGGGGAGCTACTGGTCTTCAGTCCACATGGGAATGCTAAAGGAACGGGCTGCCAATGTCAGCAAAGAACAGAAGAAACAGCCTCGGTCCAGCAGGTCAACTGACCTTCTTGTTGCTGAGACAAAACACCCAACCTGATGCAGCTTAGAGGAGGAATTCATTTACTTCAGCTTTGAGTTTCAAGGGGAAGTGTCCTGTTGGTGGGGACTGCATGTCACGAGCAGGAAGCTGCCTCAGATCATCACATATCAGCAGGAAAGAAGTAGTCTTTCTACTGGGCTCGTACCTGGGCTATAATACCCCAAAGCCTGCCCCGTGACCTGCCCCCTCCATCAAAGCTCCGCCTCACAAAGGCCCCACAATGCTCCCACACTGCCACCTGCTGAGGACCAAGTGTTCAAGACACAGGAGCCTCTGGAGACATTTCATTCAAACCATCACAGGCAGCAATGGGGTAGATGCTCTCGCTGGCACTCAAAAGCAGAGCCTGTTCTCTCTAGACTTCTTCTATGTGAGCTGCTGATGGAAGAAGGTAACTTTGCTCTGGGGAAACAAAGGGTCTCCCTCAGCTGCTTCCTTCTGGAGCTGCCTTCACCGAATGACCTGCAGCTGCAGCTCTTAGTAGATTTTTGATCCAATTGGGATTGACCATTACAGAAAGAAAATACAAACTTCTTATGTCATCGTAGGAAGTCAAATATATACAAATATTATCAGGGAGAATGCAAAGTAGAAAAACAAATGAAGTTTCTTAATGTTTACTGGTCATAAAACAGCACAGGATCCTGCTTTCAAGTGATGGCTGATCTCGAGAGTTTGAGGGATTGCGTCCAAACCCCAGTGTAAGGCTGTAGTCCATATTAACCCTCTGACATACAGAAGCCAGAGAGAAGGTCCTGAGGAGAGGCCTCACAATGGCTACAGAGAACAGTGAGGCTTTAAGCAGGCAACCTCACCTATACACCACATTTTCAATGAAAAGCAAAGAAAGTAAATTTTGTCATTGAGTAAGGCAGAGAAAATCACAACTGCTTTGCGCGTGCAAAGGATTCCAGTGCCAGTGTATTACCCCGTCGATCCTTCTGGTCTAATCTCAGAACTTGAAGACAGCTCTGACATTTCTCCTAGACCAAGGGGGGGATTTATTGTTTTAAAAAGCTGATGTAATCAAAGCAGTCAGTGACCTTTCTAAATGGAAGAAGCAAGGAAAAGAAACTGGAAATCTCGGTTGCACCTTCCTGAGCACAGCACAAGATGCTTCTATTTGAACAACACAATAATACACAATTATCAGGGCTATTTCAGCTCAAGCTCAGCAGCCAATAAACTGCATGTGAAAGAAGTATGAGGAAAAATAGTTTTGTGTGGGGGCGTGATTTGTTGCAAACCCAGCACATGTGATCTTTAGGAAGAAGTGAGATTAAAATATCAAGCTATATTTTGATGAAGAGGACTAACTTTCTACGCCACACTTCATTAAAATTCCCAACCCATAGTCATTAGCAGCAAGAAAAGCAAAACTGGCTGTTTTCCAAGCTGGCTTTAATGGATTTCCATTTGTATAAGGTATTTTCCTGTTTCAGCACGCTAGATTCAAGAATGTTTTGTACCTGTGAATCTGTACCCCACAGGCTGCAGGCTTGCTGCCACTAACAGATGGTTATTAGTAGCACTATGGGAGCCATAGGTGTGAGACGATTCATATATATATATATAGTGGTTTGGGGGGAGGTCTGTGTAGAAAATCTGCTGAGAATAATAAATAAGGCACCCTGCGGTTGTAAAGAGTACGGAATGGATAAAAGTCACAGAATACGAATTAATAAATTTACATTTTAATATTGGCTCTGTAAGTAGCTATGAAACCATGCAAAAATATCCCCTTTCTTTCAACCTCAGATTCTCTAAGTGGAGACAGATTTAAAGCATTTCTAGAATCCCTATTCCTATAGCTTCCTAAATCTTTCTATCTACAGCATGTAACATTACATAGGAAAAAAAAATGAGCCTTCATCATTTGGCTCAATGAGTCATGTAGGCCAATGTAGTGAGACTCTTGTTTCAAATTAAAAGTCAAAAAAAAAAGGCGGGAGGCTGGAAGTGTAGCTCAGCGACAGAGCCCTTGCCTGCTATGTAAAGTTTTGAGGTTCAATCCCCAGAACTACCATTAACTAATTAATATATATATATATGCATATATATGTAAATTAATGAACGAATGAATAGTAAAAGTGTATGAAAGTATATGACTGTGAACCAAAGTCATTATTAAAACAAGTGAATAATAAGTAAATCAAAGCCTGCCGCATGGGCCGCACCTGTCCCTGTATGCACTCAGTCAACACTGCAAGCTACAGCGTGTCCATCATGTCCCTACTCCACGTGGAGCCTTCCCTTTCTCTCCAAGCTCCCACACTCCCTCTTCTGAAATGGATCATCCTCCTTGGATGATTCCCCAGTCCTTCTGTCATTTCCTCCCCAGTCTCTTGTCCTACTTCCGGGGTTTGTGCTCCATCTTTCCAGCAGCCATAAAAGCTGCTTTTCTCCTGTTACTAAAGCTGCTTCTCCCCCAAGGGATCTCAGCCTCAGCCTCAGCCTCAGGGAGCTCTCTCTGAGGCCAGCTGGCTGCCCCTGTTTCCTGCAGCGCCGGAATAGGTATTGATGTGACCCTCTTCCAGTAGCAGGGTTCACCACACCAGTTTAAATGGAGTGCTGCTTCTCTCTTGAGACTGTCAGCAAGAGCGAGGTGGAGATCAAGCCTGGCTTCCATTCTCAACAGCTGCTACAGTGCTAGCAAGTAAGGAACCCTGGGTAAGGATTTCGAATGGAAGAATATTCCTGATGCTGCTATAACTCAACATAATAACAAACTTTACACTATAAGATCACTGTTATTTTTTTTTTTTTTTTTTTTAAAGCTTTCTCTAGAACTACACTAAATTGAAGCATTAAAATTCCCCCTTTTGGACTGGGTGTGGTGGCACACACCTTTAATCCCAGCACTCGGAAGGCAGAGGTAGGAAGGTGGCCGTGAGTTTGAGGCCTGCCTGAGACTACATTGTAAATTCCAGGTCAGCCTGGGCTAGAGCAAGACCCTACCTAGAAAAAAAAAAAAAAAAAACCCTCCCCTTTTGGGGCTGAGAGATGGCTTAGCAGTTAAGGCACTTGCCTATGAAGTAAAAGGACCCATGTTTAACTCTCCAAGTCCAATGTAAGCCTGACACACAAGTGCTCAAGGTTGCACATGCACACAAGATGGTGCACACATCTGGAGTTCAACTGCAGTGGCTAGAGGCCCTGGTGTACCAATTCTGTGTGTCTCTCTGTCTTTCTTTTTCTTACATAAAAATATCTGCTTTTTTAGGGGACAGGGGAAATGGCTCAAGGGGTAAAAGCATTTTTTGAGCAAACATGAGGACTGGAACCCACAAAAAGCCGCTATGGAACCCTAGTACTGAGGGGGCAGAGGCAAGAGGATCATAGGGGCACGCTGATTAGCCAGCCTAGCAGAAAAGAACATGGCCAATCCACAGAGGAGGTCACCTTATATATTTCTACGGCCTCTGCACCCATACCCAAGGGTGTATGCATCTCTTACACACACACACACACACACACACACACACACACACACATCACATCACATACTGCACACATCAAAAAGAAAAAATGCACTTTTAGGAACTACATAAATGCTCCAATCAATACAGTTACAATTTTAATGGAAACTCAATTTTCAGTTATATGATTTTCAAAGATGTTACGTCTAGAGTCTCTTCTCAAACCTTACTCCTATGTGGTAAGATGAAAGAAATTAAGCAGAAATGAACATGACTGAGCATTACCAGTCTATACAGGCACTTGTGTTGTTAGTCTATGAAGGGCACTGAGTATTACCAGTCTATATACAGGGAGCTGGGCTGGAGAGATGGCTTAGCCGTTAAGGCACCTGCCTGCTAAGCCTAAGAACCCGGTTCCAATCTCCAGGTCCCACGTTTAGCCAGATGCAAAGTGACGCAAGAGCGCAATGCCGCACTTGACCACAAGGGGGCGCACGCATCTGGATTTCGTTCACAGCAGCTGAGAGACTGGCTGGCGTGCCCATCTCTATCTGTCTTCCTCTCCCTCTCTGTCTGTCTCTCTCTGTGTCTCTCTCTCCAAAAATAAAAAATAAATAAAATAATATATACAGGGAGCTGAGACTTCCAAGTAAATGTCGGGTGTTATTAGTCTATACAGGGCAGTGAGTATTACCCATCTATACAGGGGACTATGTTTAAGTCTATGTAGGGAACTAAGTGTCAGTCCATATAGAGCACTGAGCACGGTCATTTTATATATTCACATGCATCTATTTCAAAAGCAATTCTTGAAAAACAAAATGTGTACAAAAGAAATTAAAAGTAAATGCCATGTTAAAATAGGAAATATTTCTTCTAGGGCAACTGGAACAAAGATAAAAAGATGAAATACTTTCTTTTGACACAGAGTAAAATGCTTCTCCTAAACTGACAAACCCAACAACTAGCTTTTTGTCATGCAGCCTTCCCCACCTCACTGCAGTATAACGAGAATACATGTGTACTTTGGAAATCTAGGGTAAGGGATAATGCCAGCAATCTAGGAACAGAGTTAATGACACCATTTTTGTTGTTGTTGTTGTTCTTATTCCTTTTATCAGGAAGGATAGCTTTGTTCTGCTTCATAGAAAGATGTTTCCTTTTCTCCATTTTCTTCCCCAGAAGTTTAACACACTTTAAGGACTTTAATCTAGATTATACAACAGATTTTCTACACTTGTAATGCCATGTGCTAGGAAATCTTATCTCAACATTCCCAGTATCTGAACATTTTCGTTGTAAGAACACTGATAATATGACTTACAGTAGAGCCTGCTCACTGCTGTAAGGTCCTGACCAAATATGAACTACCCAGTATTCTTTTGATGCATGTTTTTATTTGTTCGCTTGTGTCATGTTTAGCCAGCATTGCTATCTGTTGTTTAAAAACCAAAATAATCTTTACTAACGCTCAGATAATACAGAGAACCATTAGATCAGACTCAACCCACAATGTGTTATTGATGCGTGATAAGTCTCCATTCTTCAGATTCAAGAACACTACTTAATCAACCTAAAAGTTACCTCATTTAAATCAGTTCTTTGGGAGGGGTGAGAAGATGGCTCTGAGGTCAAGAGCCTTTGCTTGCAAAGCCTACAGCCCTGGTTCAATACCCCCAGGTAACCATGTAAAGCCAAATGCACAAAGTGGTGCATATGTCTAAAATTTGTTTACACTTGTTACACAAAGCCTTGGCATACCCATATTCCTTCTCTCTCATATGTATATGTATATGTATATGTATATATATATATATATATGAAAGATATATACATTTTTAAATTAATTAATTAATTAATTCTTTTTTGGAAAACTCTTGTTTTGCCAACCACCATGCTGAACATTTAGGGAAACCTTTTCCAGTGACCTGCCAGCACAGAGCTACCATAGAAAGAAAAAAGCTCAGGCTGGAGAGATGGCTTGGTGGCTAAGGTGCCTGCCTCCTAAGCCTAAGAACGCTGGTTCCAGTCTCCAGCGGCTCCAATCTCCAGGTCCCACGTTTAGCCAGATGCAAAGTGACGCAAGGGCGCAATGCTGCACTTGACCACAAGGTGGCGCACGCATCTGGATTTCATTCACTGGTGCACCCATCTCTATCTGTCTTCCTCTCTCTCGCTCGCTCTCTCTCTCTCTGTCTCTCTCAAAAAAAAGAAAGAAAGAAAATTTCTCTTCTCTGTTCTTTTAGCCTCAAATATTCACTTTTACCACTAGTCTCTCTTGTCATTGCAGTGTGATGTGCTGAGACTTTAAGGAGCAGGGTTCATTAAGCTAAAATATATCATTTGGAAGAAAAGAGTGAAAAACGTTCAATGAAATCCACCAGTACTTCATTGCAAAATAAAAAGCAAACTGCTGCTAGCTCATTTTTAAGATTCATATTATCTGCTGGAGGAGGAGGTATGATAGCAGTGAAAAGCAATTAAGGAGTTGGGATACAAATCTTGGAGAGACATCCTCAAATTCTAGAAAATAATTCTAAATTGGAATGCCACTCACTGCAGCGGCACATTATTAACTGAAAGTCAGTCAATTTAGACAGAATTATCAATGTGGCTAAAGTGAGAACACAACCTTAATTAAAATATTTCAATGTGGAAATTCATTTTTGTAGTCATCTGAGAAAAAGATTGATGATTTTCAAAAACCAATGGATCAATTTCTGTTCATTCTAGCTCCTTATTTGGATTAATACATTTATTATGTGTTCATTGATTATATGTTTGTTATTTATCACCCATACTTTGTTCTCCATCATTAGGGAATGATAAATGAGAAATACCACTCTTCCCACCAAAAGGGAGGACCCTCTATGGGGAAAAGATACACAGCACACAGTATTTGCTATTCCTAACAAAATGGGATCTCTCTTACCTTCCTGTGGATCTAACATAACTTTAAATATATAGTAGATGCTCAAGAAATAATAGTTGTTGACTAGGACTGGAGAGATGACTCGGTGGTTAAAAGTGCTTTCTGAACAAGCACCAGGGCCTTTCAGCCACTGTGAACAAACTGCAGACACTTGCAGCCCCCTGGTGTACATGTGCGACCTTGCACACTTGCATCACTTTTGTGTCTCACTACGTGGGAGTTGGAGATTTGAACTTGCATTCTTAGGCTTTGCAAGCAAGCGCCTTACCCACTAAGCCATCTCCCCAGCCCCTAACAACACTCATGTATTCCTTACAGTTTATCCTCCTAGATGTATATTCGAATTTAGGATAAATCATGCTACTTCTTAGAGGCAAATGACAAGGGAAAGAGACTCTGTAGACTCAGTTTGTGTCCGGCTTTGCCCCACCATCAACTGCGCGAGCTTTGACAGGCGAGGTACTGTGTTTGCACCAAAATCACTGCAGATGATGACCACGGTGACAGTTGTGATCGTGATGCCATCCCGTTGTCCCCATCGGAATGGACGGATAATCAAGTAGCACTGGAGTGACAAAAGGCTCATGGCGAGAGTTCAGTAGACAGAAGAGCTTTTCAGCATAGCCAGTAAGGAGCATGTCATTATTTGAGAGCGACCGACAGGCAGAGAGAAAAAGAGGCAGATAGAGAATGGGCGCAGCAGGGCCTCCAGCCACTGCAAACAAACTCTAGATGCATGTGCCCCCTTGTGCATCTGGCTTACATGAGTCCTGGGAATCAAGCCTCGAACCGGGGTCCTTAGGCTTCACAGGCAAGTGCTTAACCACTAAGCCATCTCTCCAGGCCTGCCTTGTATGTTTAAATTCATATTGAACAACAGCTTCTCTTTAACTTGTACCCTGCATACTGGCACCCAGCAAACGTTATCCAATGCAGATGTACTAATGGGCCAATTGAGTAAAGGTTCTCACTGACCGAGTCATGAGCATCAAAATTGTCCCCAAACCAAAGACTGGCAGATTCCACAGGGCAGCGTCTCCCTGAGGCTCGAGCAATGACGTGGAAGTAGAT